>JAPQVY010000001.1:50966566-52166566 GCA_028535165.1 Quercus tomentella
TATAAAAGGATTAAGAAAACTTATTGAAGAAATTTGGTAAAAAAAAAAAAAAAATCTCTGCCGTAATCTACAAAGTAATCAATTTTGTACAAAGAACATTATACTTTCATTTTTCACAAATTATAACATGCAAAACCCAGAAAAACCCACCATTAGAAATAGTAAAATCATGACTTAAAAGTATCTTTTAAAAGACTATCGACTAAAATCAACATTGTATAAATAAATAACATTATATTTTTAGATTTCGAAATCCCACAATTCCAATCCGAAACAAAACCTGAAAATTAAAGTGAAATGATTTAGTTTAAAGAATTAGAAGGATTTCATTTTGTGGAGGTTTTCCCTTAATTAAACAAATAGAGAGGCAAAGGGAAGAGAATATTAGGAAAAGAAATTGGTACCTTTGCTTTGATGAATTTAGATACTCTAGATTGAACAAAGATTCCACTTCATCTCTGAGGGACTCATCTTCCTTCCTTAGAATTTTTTTTTCCTGGAACGAAGGGTTTTTGGGGGGAATGTGCAAAATAGCTGTGTAAAGGGGTTGTATATAGTTAGTTAGGCAAAGTTTGAAACAATAAAGGAAAGTAACATCTCGAGTTTTAGAAACTCGAGATCCATATTAAAACTCGAGTCCCAAAGACTCGCTTTGCGAGTGTTTGGGGACTGAAAATGCCACATAGATCTCGAGTCTTTAAGACTCGAGTTCCATGCAAAAAAAATTTTCCCCTATAGTGGCATTTTTAAGCCTTACAGTAACGTTTTAAAGTCCTATAGTGGCGTTTTCCTGCAAAATTTTTTTTATAAGTGATACCAGGTTAGGGAGCCCTATAGTGGCGTTTTTAACCCCTATAGTGACGTTTTAAAGCCCTATAGCGGCGTTTTTCTGCAAATTTGGAACACGAGTCTTTAAAACTCGATTTCCACGTGGATTTTTTTTCCACTTCAAAACCACCCGCTTACAAATCGAGACTTAAAAACTCAAGTTTTATCTTGGAACTCGAGTTTTAGACACTCGAGATGCTAGTTTTCAACATTGTTTTGAAACGTGACAACTAACTAAATTTTTTTATATTTATTGTTATTTGGAAAGGGTGTTCGGGTTTTTGAGAAGAAGAGAGACCCTTGATAGAACGTTTGTTTTTTTACTGCAACCTGTGGATATACATCAATCGAAGTCTAATATTCCTTGCAATCATTTTTTTTTTTTAATTTTACTTTAACCGTTTTTTTATTATATATATACACACAGACTATCAAACGGTGTCACGCTTGTAAAACAATATAATGTATCGCTTCTTTTTTTCCTTACGTGGCAGTACCGCCTTAATTGTAGGAAAAGGCTTCTGCTATTATAAATAGTATATGATTATTATTATCATTATTATATCAACTTAACATTATTTAAATATATGATATTCATTGAAATCTTCTAGACAATTTCAGATAATGGAAAAAATAAACTCAAAACAGAATACAAAACAGACGCAAGTACCCTCTAATATAAAAAAGATTAAACCAGAAAGCATGTAAGTTGCAGGGTTCATATTGAAAACCCCAAAGAGAAATTTTGGGCAGGGTTAACAGACCATTGGCTAAAGCAATACAAGCCCACAGTAAAAGGTTTTTTTTTTTTTTTGGTGATAAAGGTTGAATATTTTAGTAAAGCAGGCCATGCAAAATCAATACATCTAGTCATTTTGGGTAGCCCACAGTGAAAAGGTTAACTTAGTAGAACTACCAGGGAAAAAGAAAAAAAGAGCCATTAAAACCAAATAGTGGACAAGTACAGGCTTGCATCAAGAAAGCTTCCACATGTAGACAAAACCAATAACACTGCCAAAAACATGAGAAAACAACAGGTGGAAAATCATGCATCCATAAAATAAAACCAATACAACAGGTGGACAATCATGCATCCATTAAATAAAACCAATACACATGTAGACAAAACCAATAACACTACCAAAAACATGAGAAAACAGCTAGTGGACAATCATGCATCCATCAAATAAAACCAATACAACATGTGGACAATCATGCATCCATTAAATAAAACCAATACACACGTAGACAAAACCAGTAACACTACCAAAAACATGAGAAAACAACAAGTGGACAATCATCCATCCATCAAATAAAACCAATACATGCTAAAAAAAAAAAGAAAAAAAAAAAATCCAAATTCTCAGAATATTTAACACCAACAAATCCTTCGTCACCTATTTTGTAAGGTCAGCTATATATTCTCAACAGAAAATAGAACACCTTCTAATGGTGATTACATTATTGTAAGAAAAGTTTAAGTAATTTGTAACATAAGCTTCAACAGATTAAAGGACTCTTTGTTTCCTCTTCCTCTTTTGTCGATCTACAATAGGTGTGAGCTGTACATCACTTGCATCATTTGTAGGATTAGTATCTTCTTCACTTGGTAAGTTGTTGACAGAATCATTTGTAGCATCACCCATATAATACTGTTAAAAGAATATGGTGTAAATTGTATTATGATATGAATAAGTAACATTAAAAATATCTAATTTTTTTATTTAAATTTAATATAAAAGTACTCACATTAGTTATTTGATCAAGTTTAACTGAATTGTCAGTCTATATAACAGGAACAAAAAGTTTCTTCACAGTGTAGATCTCCCATCCCTGTTTGAGGTTATAGTCATTGAGTTCCAATTGGAAGACAAATGTTTTCCCAATAAGGTTTGCTATTTGCATAGGCAGGTCAAACTCTTCAGGTACCTTGTAAAAATAGTAGGTCCTTGTTAGGTTCTAAAGACTTAGGTTTTTATGTATTTAGAACTCTAATGTGTATTGTTGGCAAACCATGATCAAAACAATATGTTTAGTTGTGTTTAGACTTGCTCAAAGTGCTATCTTTTATGTAAAGTTGGAATCGAGCTGATGCAGAAGTTACTGTGCATTTCGGCCTGGCTCGATCGGTCGAAGCTTAAGCTCAATCGATCGAATCTCGGGCAGAATGTGTTTTTCTGCAGATTTCCAACTCAGCCCTAGTTTTTTTAAAATGTTTAGGGTTTTCTAATTTGTCCTAAGTATAAAAGGCAAACCCTAGCCACGTTTTAGTGTTGCCCATATTGCTGTTTGTGTAAATCTCTTGTGAGATCTAGAGGAGCTTTCCTTTACACAAACTTAGGGTTTTCAAGGAGGAGATATTATCTACACCTTGATGATCAATTCAGTTGCTACCATTGAAGTTTAAAGAAACACAAGCGGGTGTGCTTGTATTTGGTGGTGAATCCAAGAAAGAAGGAGTCTGTGGATTCGGAGCTTGCACGTGATCATGTCAGTAAGTTCTACTGGTGGGTAGCAATAAGAAGTCAAGCGTGGGGGCTTGTAAGTCTTATTGTATGAACTTCAATTCTTTCAAGATAGTGGATTCAGGTTTACCTTGAGGATAGCTAGGTTAAATCCTCCCCAGGTTTTTACCGGTTTGGTTTCCTGGGTGATCATATCTTTGTGTTATTTATCTTTCTGCTGCTTTACATAATATGATTGTTGTGATTGTGATAACCTAGATTTGTTTAATTTGACTAAGTAACAACTTGGCTAATTACCTAGATTAATCCAATTGTGTTTTAAGGGGTCTAAAAACCATCAAGTGGTATGAGAGTAGGTTGCTCTCTTGTTGTTAATTTTTTGATCACTGAGCTGATCCTTGATCCCTGTTGTTATGGATTCTTGGAAGATCTTTTTGCTTATATATCAACTTGCTTACTTTGTGTATTTGTCGCTTGTTGTTTTTGTTAAATCTTTCCTTGGACGTCTTGGTCTTATCATATGTGATAATAATTATTTGTGTTATACTGCCTTAACTACCTTAAAGGCACGTGATTCTTGTCTTTGGTATTTGGATAGTGGTTGTTCCAGGCATATGACAGGAAACAAAGGATTATTCAAGACCTTCTTTGAAGGAAAGATTGGGACAGTCACTTTTGGAGATGGAAGCAAATCTGTGATCAGAGGCATTGGAACTGTGGACATTCCAGGGTTACTGGTCTTTGAAGATGTTTGGTATGTTGATGGACTGAAAGCAAATTTACTCATCATCAGTCAGATTTGCGACAATGGACTGAATGTTCTCTTCACTAAGTATGAATGTGAGATACTTGATGGAGGAGGTGACTGTATGTGTGTTGGTGTAAGGACAGCGAACAACTGTTATGGATTGACACCAAGCATAAGCAACAAGTGCTTTAGTGCAAAGATTGATCAAGTTGATTTATGGCATCAACGGTTGGGGCATGCAAGTCATAAGCAGTTAGAAAAGATTTCCAAATGTGATGCAGTTGTTGGTTTACCTAAGTTTGAGAAGATAGATAAGTGCATATGTGGACCATGTCAGATAGGTAAACAGATAAAATCTAAACATCCGTCTGTAGCTAGTGTTCAAACTTCAAGACCTCTGGAGTTACTGCACATTGATCTTATGGGTCCTGCTCGAGTTCAAAGTTTAGGAGGAAAGAAATATATTCTAGTGGTTGTGGATGACTTTACCAGATATACTTGGGTTGTGCTTTTAAAAGATAAAGCTGAGGCTCCTGAGAAGATGATACATCTGTGCAAGAAATTGCAGGTTGAAAAAGATATTGTGATAGCCAGGATCATAAGTGACCATGGAAGAGAATTTGAGAATACCAAGCTGGCTACCTTCTGTAATGATCAAGGCACACATCAAGAGTTTTCTTCACCCAAGACACCTCAACAAAATGGAATAGTTGAACGGAAAAATAGGGTTGTTCAGGAGATGGCACGTGTCATGCTACACATTAAAAAGTTGCCCAAATCCTTCTAAGGGAGAAGCAGTTAACACTGCTTGTCATACACTCAATCGGGTGTATTTCAGACCTGATTCCAAGAAGACTCCGTATGAACTCTGGAGAGGAAAGAAGCCGGTTGTTAAGTATTTCAGGATATTTGGTAGTGATTGTTACATTCTACGTGATAGAGAGAACTTAGAAAAATTTGATGCAAAGAGTGACAAGGGATATTTTCTAGGGTACTCCTCTACTAGTAGAGCATATAGAGTGTATAATCTGAGAACCAAAACAGTCATGGAATCATCAAATGTTGTGATCAATGATGAAGTATGTCCAGAAACACATTCAGAAAGTACTGCTCCGGTTCAAGATAAGCCTATGGAGGTTAATGACTCACTTCTTGTTAGTTATGTTAGGAAACATAGTGATGAGGAGTTAATGGTGTTGAATGATGCAATTTCTGTGCCATCAAGTCCGGAACCATCCACTCCGGTTCATGAGACTCAACAGGCTCAACATGAGTTTAGCCCTTCATCAGAACAGAAAGGTACATCCACATCTCTAGTTAAAGGTCCTTCCTCTAGAGTAAGGCTTAATCATCCCTCCTCAAATATATTGGGAAGTCTGAATGATAACATGAGATTAAGGTCAAAAGCCTTAAGTGTAATTACACACTCATGCTATCTATCCCAATTTGAATCGAAAAAGGTAGATGAGGCACTTCAAGATGCTGATTGGGTAAACTCTATGCATGAAAAACTTCATCAATTTGTTCGAAATGATGTGTGGGAATTAGTTCCTAGACCAAAGGGTGTAAATGTAATTGGAACTAAATGGATCTTTAAGAACAAGTCAGATGAACATGGCACTGTTATCAGAAATAAATCAAGACTTGTTGCTCAAGGTTACATACAAGTGGAAGGGATTGACTTCGATGAGACCTTTGCATCGGTAGCAAGATTGGAATCCATTAGGATACTGTTGGCTATAGCTAGTCATCTGAACTTCAAGCTATATCAAACGGATGTCAAAAGTGCTTTCTTGAATGGAATGTTGCAAGAAGAGGTATATGTTGAACAACTGTAAGCGATTAAATTTCTAGTTCGAAATAAATCAAACAAGTAAAATAGTTTCACAAATGCGAATTTATATTGATGATTGTGTGGTACAATTCTCTGTGATTACAAAACAGTTATCCTCTGATTCGATCTCCTTGGAAGATTTGCTGATTGGAATTATGGTAATGTGATTTTGACTTGAACACCAAATATTCTTCAATTTGGTTGAGGGATGGATCGAAGATTGTTGAAACAGAATTACAATGAATCTCTGGCTATGAGCTTGTTAGAAATCCTTTGTTCTTCACGTTCTTCGTATTCTTCGTGTGTTCTTCATCTTTAAAGGTTTATGGTGGAAGTTCTTCGGGGCTTTAGAAGCTTGGATCCGTAGAGCTTCACTAATTTGTGATTTGTTAATGTTTTCAAACACTTTAGGCTTGATTCCCGCAAACTTTAGGATCTAGGCAGAAAGTTTAGATGATTCTGCTTCGAATGTTCTTCGATTTTGAGGTTGAAGTTCTTGAAGGCTTTAAGGCTTGATTCCTGTAGAGCTTCTGTACTTCTGAGTGCTTCAGATGGCTTGGTGTCCTCCTCAAATGCCTTAGGAAGGCTTCTATTTATAGGAGTTTAGAGGTGGGTGAGCAAAACGTGGCGGAGTCTGATTGGTGACTCATGTCACAGCCTGATTGGTTTGCTTGTGTCATCGCTTACACGTGCTGGATTGCTTGTGTCATTGCTTACACGTGCGAGGCTGCTTGTGTCATCGCTTACACGTGCGCTGGACTGCTTGTGTCATCGCTTACACGCGCTGGACTGCTTGTGTCATCGCTTACACGTGCTAATGTGTGATTGGTTTTTGCATGACACTTGGCAAATTTCTGTTGGTTTCGGAATAGTAATAGCAAAACCTAGCAGCAATACGTGGTACTTTGTAATTGGCTGTATTTTGTGGACTTAATAATGTGACGTGTCAGCTTGTGATAGGTTGGGAATTTTCCCTCTCTACAAATGCCCCCTCGAGACTCGTTTACGCACATAGTTTCGGAGTGTGGTGTGGGAATGAGTTTCGAAAACGGGTTTTTACACTTGACTCTTTAAGTGAATTAGTTGAAGGTGGTGGAGCTTTCAGCAGGATGAGATAATTTCCGAAGAGTAGACCCACCCATATGAAAGACTTTGATGAGACCGAAAAGGGGTCTGCTAGTATTTGAATGTACTTACGTGACCAAGCCTTCTCAGCATAGTTTAAGTTGAAGTAATTTCAAAAGAGTGTCTTATGGTATTTGAAGTGGGTTGGTGAAGGGGAAAGTTATTTGTAAGAAGTTGGATGTACTTGCAAGATTGACTCATTTCAACAGAGGTTAAGTTGAGGTAATTTCAGGAGAGTATTTTGGATCGTTGGCAGCGATCACAGGGTGTAGAAGATGGGGAAGATGAAAGAATGGTGGCTGGGTATAGCATGCAGAGTCATAGGGCTAACCTTGTGTTTTTACGAAGTCCAAGCGAAGTAATTTTCAAAGAATATACCTTGGATTACGACGAGGACATGTGAAAAAGTGGTTGAATGCGCATGTGTAATTGTTTCACTCAGGTTAAGTTGAGGTAATTTCAGAAATCTATGGATTTTGGGTATGCTGGTGGTGGTATGAAGAAGATGGAAATGAAGCAAAGTGAATGGATGAAACATACCCACCATGGCGCTGGCCCTGTATGTTGGGGACCCTCTGATGTAGATGTCTCTGGGAAGTACACCTTAGGATCGAGACTAACTACATGCTGATTGAGGTCCGGCGGCAAGTCGTAGAATGTGCATGCATGATGGGACCATGCTGACAGACGTTAAGTTGAAGTAATTTCAAAAGAGTACCTTCTGAAATTCTTTAAGCTGATTTTAAGTTGGATTAATTTCAGAAAGTGAGTTTTGAGGTACCAACAACGATGACCTTTGGGTCCCACAGTGGTGGGGACATGAAATAAGGTATTGGTGACCATTTACCGGCACCAAAGGCTGAATTCTGATGAGCTGGTGCCTTGAAGGTTGTTTCAAGTGTTGGATGGAAGACAATTTGTAGGATACCCCAACACTTTTTACCATTTTCACCTACTGCCACTTGTTGAAAAAGCACAGAAAAATGAAAGATGGAGCTAACTTGTGATTCTAGTCTTTGAAACCAGCTAAGTTGCTGTTTGTTTCGAACCACTGCTTCTGCTGGAAAACCAAGCAATTGGAGAGAGACTACGGGAGACTTAAGGTTAGGAACAGGTGTCTCTGCTGGACTTGGATTTCCTGGCCAACCAAGTCCATGGAAGCATGGGAGGATGATACAGACCTTGTTATGAGTAATTTTATGGACAAAGGTGGTCATTAAGGGGAAAAACAAAATTTGTTTGGATCTCAAAACTGCAATGATGTTGTAAATAGTGTTTCGATAGAAACCATGAGAGGGTTGATCTCAAACCGATTATGAAGCAACATCGGTTGCTAGGTGTTGAGAATGATGAGGCCATAGTGAGAAATGGCTGTGAAAAGGAGGACTTGAAAATCTGAAAGAAGTAAATCTTCATTTCATGATTCAGTGTTTTTTTTTTTTTTTTTTTTTTTTTTTTTTTTTTTTTTTTCCGGATGAGTTCTTAATGAATCAGACCCTCCTATTTATAATAGAGAGACAAAGAACGGTAGATAGGTAGTTGAGAATGGTAGTTGAGAATTTTTGGTGAGAACGATAGATGAAAACGGTAGGTGGGAATGGTAGGCACCGAACGGGAATGGTAAGTTGGAGACTGGTAGGCACCGAGCGGGAATGGTAGGTTGAACTAATGACCCAATGTAATTTCAAGTTCAAGACACACTTGTGAGAGTTCATTTGTACTTTGAAAGGGAAGTCTTGATGAAGTCTGGAGAATAACCCTGAGGGGATCCCAATTAAATGGATGAATCTCAAATTTTGATCTCAAGAGCTTAATTTTTGGACACTATTAGTACTTCAGAGAAGTGGGTCAGATTGGTGGTTTCCAAGTCACGAAAAATTGAGCAAGACAAGTCTGGCTTGAAAATCTTGACTTTAGGTCGATTCCAACACAAAAGTCAACTACCTTGGAATCGAGTCATTTGTGCAATTTCCGAGTCTCAAATGATGGAACGGACTCCAAAATTGGAATGCACGCGAAAAATTGAGCAAGATAGGTCCATCTTAAAAATTTTGACATTTGGTCAACATTTGCACAAAAGTCAATTTTTTTTGGAAACAGGTCCTAAAATCAGAATGTACTAGAAAAATTGAGTGGGACAGGTCCGTTTTGAAAATTTTGACTTTTTGGTCAAGATCAAAGGTCCACTTGGTCAAAGCATTTTCTCTCTCTCTTTTTTTATTTTTTTTATATATTTTTTTTTTTGCAGGTAGTTCGGACCTGGTCAGATTTGCGGGTCGGTCCGAGTCAAACCGGGTTGTCTGGACAAACGGGTCAGACCGGAGTAGTGGAGGATGACGTCATAGTGCTGGAGGACGTGTCGTGCTGCCAGCGCGTGTGAGCGTGTATGACGACGAAGTGGCGCGTGCTACTGATGGCAGCCACCGCCAGATCTTTTAGCTGCGCGTGACGGTGATTTTGGACCTGAAATTTTCAGGTTTTGCAGATTGGGGCCTTCTGGATTGACTAGTAATGCCACTTCCTTGAAATGAAGTTTGGATTTATATGAATGGGTAGGAGTAGGCTGTGATCTCCGAAGCTTGTGGCGACGCATGGTAGCGCGTGGCTGGGATTTTGGGCCTGAAACTTTCAGGTTTTGTCGATCTAAGGCCGTAGAAGACCATGGTATAGTCAGTTTTCTAAAATCATGGGCAGATTTGCACAGATTTGAAGGAGAAACCCGCGGGACGTTAGGAGTTTGTGGCCGCTCGTGGTGGCGCATCTGGGCTTGGAATTTTCAAGTTTGGTGGGTCGAAGGCCGTAGAAGACTTCTGTGGGTTGAATTTTGTGAAATCCTGTCAGAAGTTTTAGAAATCCGGAAGAGGTGACTGCAGACATTGTTAAACTTGTTGCCATTTTAGATTTTTTAGTCCACTCTATGCTGGCTGCTTTGTCAAGAGGGTGACTGCGTTTAGACTTGAGGGTCAAAAGGTAGGTGGTGAGCCGCCATTTTTTTGTTTCTTTGCATTAAATGCCATCTTTTGTTTTCAAAATTCGGTGCAGATTTCCTTGACTTTGAGTACATTTGAGTTTGCAAAATCCAACTTTGAGCTCCAATTGTTCGGTGGCAGCATTTAATGACTTGCCTACTTTTCTTTTTCCTTTTTTGTCTTGTCTCTCAGAAGTTTTCTATATAAAGCCACTCAGGTATTCATTAAATTGTACAAGCAGCTTTCAGTGGGTAGTATGATACTTTAAGTTTAGAGAAATTATGCAGAGAAATTAAGTTTGTTTTTTTTTTTTTTTAATGTTTTGTTTGTATTAACCTTTTTTTTTTTTTCTTTCTTTCTTTTTTGAGACGTGCCATGAGATTTTCTTTTGAAAAATTCTTTATTGTTGTCTGTTTTTGTTATGCAGCATGCTTTCCTTGACAATTAAGCTGCACCAACACTTGTCTTTTCAACACAGCCATCTCAAGAATCTTTGCAACGCAGCCACATCAAGAATCTTTGCAACAAAGCCGCATCAAGAGTTTTTGCAATGAAGTCGTGCCAGCATTTGTCCTTGTACTGAAACCATGCCAACATTCATCTTCGCCATGAAGCCACGTCAACACTTCGTTCTCATCGAAGCAACCACGTCAACACTTCATTCGCACCGAAGCTGTGTCAACACTCATCTTTGTCATGAAGCCACGACAACACTCCACATTAGCACTTGCACTCGCATTGAAGTTGCACCATCATTTGTATTGAAGCCATGCCAACGCTCATCTTCGCCATGAAGCCACGTCAATACTTCATCTTTGCCATGAAGCCATATTTGCACCGAAGCCATGCCAACGTTCATCTTTGTCATGAAGCCACAACAACACTTCACATTAGCACTGAAGTCATGCCAACACTTCATTCGCACCGAAGCCGTGCCAACATTCATCTTTATCATGAAGCCGTGTCAATATTTCATCTTTGCCATGAAGCCATATTTGCACCGAAGCCGTGCCAACGTTCATCTTTGTCATGAAGCCACAACAACACTTCACATTAGCACCAAAGTCATACCAACACTCAACACTTCATTCGCACCAAAGTCGTGCCAACATTCATTTTTTCCATGAAGCAATATTTGCACTTACATTGGCATTGCACCAATATTCAGAGGCAACATAGCTCAGACATCGAGGATGTATAGCACTGTAGCCAGACATCAAGATTTTGGCTTTGCCAACAAGACGTTGAAGATGCAAGGAGTTGCCAACAAAATCTTAAAGATGCAAGGAGTTGCCAACAAAATCTTGAAGATGCAATGAAATCCTATCAAGACTTTGAAGATGCAAGGAAATGCCAACAAAACCTTGAAGTTTCAAGAAGCTCCCATCAAAACTTTGAGGATGCAAAGAGATGCTGACAAAATCTTGAAGATGCGGGGAGAATACCACCAAGACTTTGACATTGCACGAACATGCCCTTAGAGGAGAGATGATGCAACACTAACTTCGGATATATAATCTATCATCATTTCAGAGGAAGTTGATGTCGTTCAAATTTCAGAGACATGATGTGAAACGACACCACTCAAAAGGGAGATGATGTGGTCCAAATTTCAGAGCTATGAAGTGGCATAACTTCAGAAAAGAGACGATGTAGTTTAGACTTGCAAGGTATAAGAGGATGCCCCCAGGAGATAAGTGATGCAAAGCATACTTTCAAAACGTGGGAGAATGTCCATAGAAGATGGACAATGCCATGAAGACTTCATTTCTTGCAAAAGAAGTTGGAGATTTTATTTTACACCACAACCAAGCATCAACTTATGTTTAACATCATTTCAAGGAAAGCTAAGCAATGTCAACTCCTTACAGCCTTCATCTTTGACTACAACGATCTTTGATCATCCTATTAAGCAGTTGATTGTCTTTAAGCAATGCCTTGCCAACCAAAGGGACCTCAAAAGCATATTGATGACCGTTGGAAAACTCTTCAAGCTAGACTGGCAATCCTTCTTCTTTTCATGTGACTGAACTTAGTGACAAGTACTAAGCTGCCTACGTACCTCGGAGAGGGATCAAGTCATCACGTAGTTCAACAATTTTTTTTTTGTTTTTGTTTTTGTTTTTGTTTTCTTTTTGTTTTCTTTTTTTTTTTTAAATAATTTTTTTTTAGTGCGTGACTGAACTCAGCAAAAGATACTAAGTTGCCTACGTACCCTCGAGAGGGATCAAGTCAACACGTAGTTCAAAAGATTTTTTATTTTATTTTATTTTATTTTATTTTTTGCTTATGTGTTTTTGCAAAAAGGGGGGGCGCAGTGTATAATAGTGGGTATCACCACTGATCGAACCTAAGACCTCAACCTCGAGAGTGACATCGGCATCCAACCACTACGCTACACTCGCAATTGGTGACATGGAGTGGGATTAATTTCTCCTTATTGGTACGCTTTCAAGGGTAATGGGAAGACATCATGTACTCTTGCAGCGTTACAGTAGGCAGTTTAAACTCTTACCAAGGAGCAATCCTTGATTTTCAAGCATAGAAGCGTTTGAGGAACTTCCCATTGATGGGGCCGATCCTTACACCATCATTACCAATCAACTTGTAAGCTCCATTGGTGTAGACTTCTTGCACAACATAAGGTCCATCCCATTTTGAAGTGAACTTATTGCCTGTACGATGAGTTGTGATGATAGGTCTTCGAACAGCAAGGACTAAGTCACCAACTTGGAATGATCGTGGTTTAACTCTTTTATTGAATGCACTTGAAAGACGAGCTTGATAGCACTCAAGGCGTTGTTGGGCCTCAAGCCTTTTCTCATCAAGCGCGTCTAATTCTTGCAATCTGAGCTTGGCATTTTCTTCTCCAGTCAATCCTTCTTGAATGGCAATCCGTAATGATGGGATCTGGCGTTCTAAAGGAAGGACGACTTCCACTCCATAGACAAGAGAATATGGCGTCGCTTGAGTAGGCGTTCGAAATGTTGTTCGATACGCCCATAATGCTTCTCCGATTCTTTCATGCCAGTCTCGCTTTGTTTTGGATACTACCTTCTTCAACAAACTGTCAAGTGTTTTGTTAAATGCTTCAGCTAGTCCATTTGCCGGGGCATTATACATGGAGGAGTTGTATTGTTTAAATTCAAACTTCTCACATAGCTCTGTCATCAGCCTATTGTAGAATGGTTTGCCATTATCAATTATGATATACCGAGGGACACCATACCGATAGATCAAATGAGTTCGAATGAAATTGACCACCGTTTCTTTCTTCACTTCCCTAAGGGGTACAGCTTCTGCCCATTTCGAGAAGTAGTCAATTGCGGCCAAGATGTACAAATGGCCACTGGATGACTTTGGTAATGGCCCTATTGTATCAAGCCCCCATGCATCAAAAGGCCAAGAAGCTACAATTGGGTGTAGAGGTTCTGGCGACTGATAGATGAAGTTTGCGTGATACTGACAAGCTTCGCACTTCTTAGCGCATTCCATAAAATCTTGCACCATCATCGGCCAATAGTAACCCATTCGTTTGATCCTATAGTGTAACTTAGGACCTGACTGATATGCACCGCATATTCCAAAATGAGCCTCCTCTAAGGCTTGTTTAGCCTCCTCCTCTCCTAAGCAACGGAGAAACAATCCATCAAACGAACGGCGGAAGAGAGTGTCTTTATAATAAATGAATCGAGCAGCCCTTCGCCGAACTTTAGTCTTGTGGCGTTTATCATTCGGGAGTCTTCCATGTTGAAGGTATTCAATGATCACTTGTCGCCAATCTTCTTTTTCAACAAGGCATACAGAAATGATGTTGGCTTGCTCTTCTTCATCTTCTTCAACCAGGAGAGGTACCACCCACCTTTGGGACATAACAACTTTGGTTGTCTCTTCTTGGGATAATGCTAAGGCAATAGCCAAATTAGCTAAAGCATCAGCCTGTCTATTCTCCTTCCTTGGTATATGCTCCAATGTGATGGCCTCAAAATTTGCTACCAACTTCTTCGCATATTTGCAATAAGGGATAAGGTCTTCTTTCTTGACATCATACTGCTCCGAGACTTGGTTGATAATTAATTTGGAATCCCCAAAGATCTCAAGCTGCGATATGCCCATCTTAATGGCCATTTGTAGACCAATAATCAATGCTTGATATTCGGCTACGTTGTTAGAGCAAAGTTCACTTAATGAGAATGAGTATAGAAGTATTTGCCGTTGTGGAGAAACAAACACTACACCTACCCCCGCTCCTTCCCGACGTGCGGCCCCATCGAAAAACATCATCCATGGTGGCATTACTTCAATGTAAAACACATCTTCATCCGGGAAATCATCGGAAAACTCCCAATTAGATGGAACTGGGTGATCAGCTAAAAAGTCTGCCAATGCTTGTCCTTTGACAGCTTTTTATGGAACATATGCAAGGTCATATTGTTGTAGTAGGACTGCCCATCGAGCTATACGACCTGAAACCACTGGCCTGGAGAGGACATATTTAATCGGGTCTGCCTTTGCTATCAAACGGACCGTATATGCTTGCATGTATTGCTCCAGTTTGTCTATGGCAAAGAAAAGAGTGAGGCACATCTTTTTGATAGGAGAATAATTTAATTCTGCCCCATTGAGAGTTCGACTTAGATAATAAAGAGCTCTTTCTTTCCCCTCCTTATTTTCTTGCACCATAAGAGCACCTAGGGACTTTTCTTGCGCCGCAATGTACAGCACCAGAGGCTTCCCTAGGATAGGAGCACCTAAGACTAAAGGATTAAGCAAGTATCTTTTGATGCGCGCAAAAGCATTGCTACAAGCCTCATCCCATTCAAAGTGCACATCCTTCTTCATTAATCTATTGAAAAGTTGACATCGACCAGCCAAGTTCGAGATAAATCGTCGTATGTAGGCTAGTTTTCCCTACAAGCCTCTAAGTTCTCGCAGATTCTTGGGCTCTGGCATTTTCTGGATAGCTTCAATTTTGGACTGGTCAATTTCAATACCGCGGTGCCTCACAATGAAACCAAGAAATTTACCAGATGTTACGCCAAAGGCGCATTTGTGGGGGTTCATTTTAAGCTGATACTTTCTTAGGCGGTTGAACACGAATCGTAGTTCTGCTAGATGGTCTTCCCTTCTTTTTGTTTTAACCACGAGATCATCAACATAACACTCCACGTATTTATGAAGTACATTATCAAAGATCTTTTGCATGGCCCGTTGATAAGTAGCACCAGCGTTCTTTAGCCCGAAAGGCATTACTTTGTAACAGTAAATGCCCTTAGGAGTACGAAAAGCTGTAAGCTCTTCATCCTTCGGATTCATTCGAATTTGGTTGTAACCTGAAGAACCATCCATGAAAGATAAAGCTTCATGACCAGTAGTGGCGCCAACCATGACCTCAGTGATGGGTAATGGAAAATCATCCTTGGGACATGCATTGTTCAAATCACGGAAGTCAACGCACACCCAGATTTGTCCATTCTTCTTTTTGACAGGGACAATGTTAGTGATCCATTCTGGGCACTATACTTCACGAATGAAGCCCGCCTCAATTAGCTTATTGACCTCGGTTTCTATTTGAGGGATAAGCTCTAGCCGAAAACGTCTTTGGGCTTGTTTGACTGGGCGCACGCCCTTCTTTACTGCCAAATGATGTAGAGCAATACCTGGATTGAGCCCAGGCATTTCCTTGTAAGTCCAAGCAAACACATCTTTATATTCTACCAAGAGCTTGAGGTATCCTTCTTCTTCTTCAGGAGTGAGAAGCGCACTGATGAAAGTTGGTCGAGGTTCTTCAATAGTTCCTAAATTGATCTCTTTAAGTTCATCAACTGTAGCTTGCACTCCATCTTCCAAGGCTAGGGGAGCTTCATCGACGTCTTCATTGGTTGCTTCAGCGTCTGAAAGTGTGCCTTCTTCTATTGTAATATGAAACGAGGATGATACCTCTTCAATTTGCTCGAGTGACAGACTTGTGTGTACAATCATTCGCCTTTTGACTTTGAGTGATCCTTCAGTGCTGATGTCTAAGGTAGAGTTACGCTTCATGTGTGAAGGAATGCTACTGCAGATCTCATCATCAACTTTCTCCTTCTTTTGAACCTCAAAGTTTATTGAGTTTTGAGAGCAATTGTCAACGGGCTTTTTCGTTGCCCCTAATCGATCAAAGACTGATCCACACGCACGAGTGTCTTAATTTTGTGTTAAACAAGCCATATTTAACCTATCGAACACTGTGATTCGTGACGATGAGGCTTTGATGCGATCAAACACCGAGACGCGCGATGAAGAGTGACCTTTTCTTTGATTCGAACTTTCGTCGACCTCCACTGTTATGTACTGGGAACTTGAAGCATTTCTTCTTTTCTTAATCCATATCTGAGCTGGTTGTTCAGGAGTATAACCTAATCCGGTCTTTGGGATAGGTATTTCATGCCCTTCAAGCCGCATTCTCCTTTGTGTTTTGCTAAGGCCATGTACCTTCTCTCCGATGACTTCTGGAATCAATTTCCCTAGGTCGCTTTGTTTTGAAAAATCGTAGCCTGCTCTGACTAACAACCTATATGCCTTTGGGTCAAACCATTCTTTCGTCCGTTCGCTTGGTAGAATACCATGCTCTGTCAGACTTTGTGAAGACCTCGCGAATCCATTTAGTGGCTTCGAACGCAAAGGATTTGTGGATGAAGTTAAAGGCATGACATGATTTTCTTTCAATATGGCTACATCCTCCGTCGTGAGCCTTGCAGGAGGCGTTCCCATTTCTTCTGTAGATTGAAGGCATTCCGCAAATGGTGATTGTCCATTCTTGCGGTGTGATAAAGGTACATAATGGAGGAATGGAGGGCTATTGGAAGGCGTTAAAATTTCCGCCCTCACTGCATCACTAGTAGATTCACTAGAATGATCATTCCCAGATTCTGGACCTTCCTTTGGGGAAGGAATATCCTTTCTAGTGATGAATTTAACATGCTTCTTTTCACCCTGCTTGCTTTCTATGGACAGGATTTCAACTGGGAGAACTTCACTAGAAATGTTATCTTCTACATAAAATTTTGCGTCAGCAAAGTGAGCTTCTGTCTCAGTAAAAGGCTTCAAGTCGGCATTGACTTTCTTTATTCCAATTTGAAGGTACTTGAAACATTGATGCAAAGTTGACGGCACTATTCCATTTCCATGGATCCAGGGACGTCCTAACAAGATGTTGTAGGTTGTCTCGGCATCAATGACGTGGAACAAGACGTTGCTTGTCAATTCTCCAATGATCAATTCCAGGTGGATCATGCCGATTGCGCGTTGTCCTCCTTGGTTAAAACCTTGAATGACCAAACGACTGTGTGATAATTCCTCCATAGTAAGATCAAGTCGTCTCATTGTCATTTTTGGTAGTATATTAATAGCTGAACCTCCGTCAATGAGAATACGATCGATCTTTTGTTCACGAGCATAACCAGAGACATAAAGTGGGCGATTATGGGGCTTAGAGCCTAACAACAGATCCTCATCTATGAAAGTTAAGTTTGGAGAGCACGCGTAACATTCCTGGGTTTATTGAAGCGTGTTGGTAGAAGGAGTGTATATCTCTGGCTTTTCAGGAGCTTGGGTGAGCACTTCTTTCAGTGAGGTGGAGGATTGCAAGGGTTTAACTTCATCAACCTGAGATTGGAGTTCCTCCAAAGATGACAAAGTCTCATTTGGACCACCATGGTCAACATCCTCCTTTTCATCCTGAATTTCGCAACGAGAGACCGTGTGAACGGCCTCGGCTGAGTCATTTTGAAAGAATTTTCTGGGGAAGAATTCTTCCAATGTGATGAGATTTCAATGTTTTTGTTTGTGTTGAATCGTCATACATTTTTTTTCCTAATCTCCCTTGCCTCTTATTACTCCTTACTTTTGACCGAGGTTGAATCTGGTTTTGTGCTTTTTTGGACTCTTGGGCGATCAAATGAAGAGGGAATGTTCGTCTCTGTTTCCATCTCTTGCAAGTAACCATCGTCCAGCCCTCTTCCTCATCCATTGTTGACCTTTTATCATCATTTGAATTATAATCAGGTGCTTTTTGTGAGAGCTGAACTTGAACAGGTTCCAGAGAACCAAATTGGATGAGCGTGGTATTTTCCCCCTGCTTAGTAGTTGGAGACATGCAAATAGGTAACCTGCAAGAAATTGTTGCAATGTTTGATTGAGCAACATCATTAAAATCCAAGTCAATCTTCCTTTCCTTGGCTAGCTTCATGATGAGTTCTTTAAGGATGTAAGGCTGAATTTAATCAACCATCTAATTGGCTTTATTCCGTGCCAAATTTGCTTGTAATTCAGCAATTAGTAACCCTGTATTTAGGTGGGTTTGTTGTAAGGGTAGTGAGTGAGATAGAGTGTTGAATGCTCAAGAGTGTGCAAGAAGACAGAGTCTCGCGCTGGATCTCGCAGGTGACTCGCGGCTGAAAGCCGCTAGATGCAGCACACGTGCCAAGCATGCCAGAAGATGAACAGTCATGCTAGCTGGAGCACTACAGGACAAAATAGGACAATTGGTCATTCGGTTATCTCGCGACTGGATCTCACGACTCAGTCAAGTCGTGAGGCCAAGCCGCGAGCCAGCCCTGTTTTGAAAAACCTGACGTTTCACATTCCTCTCTCACCCTAGTATATATACCCCTTATACCCACAAAAGAAAGAGAGCTTCCAAAGAGAATTTTAAGAGAGAAACCCTAGAGTAAAACAAGATTGATTCATCTACAATCTTTACATAAGAGTCTCTTCAAATTCCTCAACTCTCTTCCTCTCCATTGTCAAACCCTTGAGAGGCATTTTACCAAAACCTTGTTCTCACCATATTCATTATTATGAGAGGGCTGTTTGGTGTTCTGGGAAGCAGTTAGGAAGGAACCAATCTACATTGGTTGATGCTATGGTCAAGTAGCGGAATCCGGGAAGCTAGAAAAGAAAAAGGTTCGGCGCAACCTCGTTGGAGCAAGAATCTTGGAGGGCTTAGGTGCACTGGGTAGATTAGGCTTGGAGGGTCTATTGCTGTCCATGTATCCCAACTACATTTTCTAGTGGATTGTTTACCGCTTGGAGGGCGGCGAAGAGGTTTTACGCCGAGGGCTTCGGTTTCCTCTTCGATAACACATCGCGTGTTGTCCTTGTGTTTGCATCTTCCTTCCCTTTTATCTTTACCTTTTATTATTTGCTGTGGGTTGTGATTTTAATTTGGCTTAGATAGTTTTTCCAATTCTGGTTTATAGCTTTTGTTTATTTTCCGCACACTAGTTGTTTGATATAAAGCTTGAATTGGTTAATTTGTAAATTGGGGGTCTAAACGTTCAAGGGTGTTTTTACACTATTTGAACTTTCACTTGGTATCAGAGTAGGTACACTTCTATTGGTTTTATTACCATTGTGTGATCATTGACTCCTTATTGAGATGGATCGGTCTTAATCCCTAAATGCACCTCCATATTTTGATAGTAGTAATTATGCTTTTTCGAAGGTTCGCATGAGAGCATTTCTGTGCTCCATTGATGAATCTGTTTGGGATGCTGTTGAGATTGGTTGGACCAGACCTGAGGCAGCCAAATCCACATGGGATAAGGCAGCACTCGCTGCATCTAATGCTAACAGTAAAGCACTCAATGCTATTTTCTATGGTGTGTCTCCAGATGAATTTCACAGGATCTCCCACATTACCGTTGCCAAAGAAGCATGGGAGATATTGGAAACCACCTACGAAGGCACGAAGAAAGTGAAAGACACCAAGCTGTAAATGTTGACCACTCGGTTTGAGGAGCTCAAAATGAGTGAGGATGAGTCCTTTGACTTTTTCTATGGGAAGTTGAATGAGGTGGTTGTCAGCAAGTTCAATTTAGGGGAGAAAATGGAGGATTCTAAAATAGTAACGAAAATCCTTCGATCATTGCCGGAAAGCTTTCGTGCCAAAGTAACAGCAATTGAAGAGAGTAAGGACCTTGATGACATCAAAGTCTAGGAGCTGGTTGGTTCTCTTCAGACTTATGAAATGTCGCTGCCAAATCAACGGAGGAGCAAATCTCTTGCTCTTAAGACCATTAATGAGAAGGTAGAAGTCCATGACTCATCGGATGAAGATGTGGTTGATAAAGATGTTGCATACCTTGTTAAAAATTTCTGAAAATTCTTGAAATTCAAGAATAATGGAAAATTTGGTGATAAAGGAAAATTCCAAAGTTCAGGAAGGGAGAAAAGGGAATTCAAAAAGAAAGATGGAAAAGAATCCCAATCTACACAAGGTGTCACTTGTTTTGAATGCAACGGGCATGGACACTTTAAGAAAGAATGTCCGAATTATTTGAAATCGAAAGGCAAGGTGTATGCCACAACATTAAGTGACTCGGATTCATCCGACTCAAATTCTGAGGAAAGTTGTGATGGAGAAGGGAATTATTCAGCTTTTATGACTATTGCCCATGTTGAGTCCTCAGATGAGTTGAATCTACTTGTACAACAACTTGGAGTACATAGTGATGAAGAATCACTTGGAGTTGTTGAAGAGTCAGATGCTGAAGAAGATGAAAGCACAGCCAATCTTCAAGAGAATTATAACTCACTCCTGGAGAAGTCGGGTGAGTACACAAGGGTGGCCAAGGCAGCTGTGAGAAAAATGAAGAAGGCAGAGGAGGACTATAAAAGTCTCCTAATTCGCTATAAGGAGGCCAAATATGAGATAGAAACTCTGAATGATGAGTTGTCAGAAGCCTACACAAAAGTGAGATTTCTTGAGCAAGAGGTTGTGCAAGCCAATGCCAAGATAGAGAGGGTCTCCACTAAGAAGCTAGATGATGTTATTTCATCTCAAAAGAGTTTTTCGGACAAATCCGGATTGGGATATACTGGAGGAAGCAGCTCATCTGGAAATGTCACTAAAGAAGTGAAGTTTATAAAGGCCAAAGAATCAACTGATGTTGGGCCTACTACTGAGAAGCCCAAGATAGAGGAGAAGAGGAATGTGGGAAACGAACGGTTTCTGAGTTCACGTAATCAATCCGTGGGCAGGTCTGAATCCCGAGCCAAGTCTTGTCCACGACCACAAAGAAGTCCTAGATCAAATTATGTGTGTCATCATTGCGGACTTCAAGGGCACACTCGACCAAATTGTCAAAAGCTGAGAGCAATGAATAGTGCAACTCCTCAAAGGTCACGAGGGCCTAGAAATGATAGGAGAAATTGGGCTGGTGAACCATCAAGAGATCAAAATGGTGATCCCGGAATGATGGACGTGATGAAGATGATTGGTGCATTCACCAATTGCTTGGAAAGCTTCACACGAAGGTTTGAAAGCCCTAACTCTCGTACCCAATCCTATAAGGAAATCACCCCAAACGCAAGTGACGTGTGGGTGAAAAAGGGTACTCATGCATAAGCATTACAACATGTCCATGCATCAATTCTTCCTATGCCTTGTGACAGTGTTTGATTGTTTGCTTATTGTTTATGTTGATGGTTGTTTGTTTGTCTATTTGTGCATACTTTTGGCTATTTTTGTTTTTGATCAATCTTTTTCTTCTTATGTGTCAAAAATCCAAAAATCACATAAAAAAAAGAAAAAATTAGAAAATCAAAAAGGTTTGATTGACATTGTTGAGTTTTGTCTCAAAACTTGTTTTGCCTTGTACCTTTGTGCTAATGGTTTTGTGCATTTTCGAGCATAGCTTGTTTCTTTGCACTCTTATCACTGTAGGAGAAATCTTGAAATCTATGTGATTGTTGTAAATAGATCTTCAAACTTGTCATGAATGATTAGTGAATGGTTATGTTGATCTTGAGACATGCATAGACTTATGTCTATATATCTTCCCACTCTTTATTTTTGTTTATGCTAAAAAGAGCTCACCAAATGTAAATCTCAAAATGAAAAGAGATATTGAGCTGCAAAAGCCTGTTGCACATACTAGTATTCGACTAGGAAAAAGAGAAAGCGACCAAAAAAAAAATTAAAGTGAATGTTTATTCAAAAAGCCAAAGGCTATCTCTTCAAAGTGAAATATCAAATATCACTCTCACAATGAGAGGTGATTGTCTCAAAAGGATCAAAAAGATCAAATGTCATGATTGAAAGTGGAGTCAAATGTAAAGCTCCAAGTTATGTTATCAAGTTTTGTGGGAAGTCATATATGCATACTTCTATAATTGAGATGGGTCTCATGATCTAGTGCTAATTGTGTATGCCTTGGTTGAATTGATCATTGAAGCTTCACATTAGACTATGGACTATCTCATTGTTGATATCCACACACAACACACAAGTTTATGTTCAATATATGCCTTATTCATTTGTGTGATTGTACTTGATGAAATGTGTTTTCACATGCTCAATATTTGTTGATTCAAGCACAAAAAGATTTTTGAGTGTTTTAGGTGTTTTTGGAAAGTATTTTGTTCTTAAAAAAAAAAAAAACTGAAAATTTCAAAAATCATTTTTTGCCCTGTTTTGGCGACTCAGTCGCAGGTAAGTCAAGTCGCATGCCACAATCCCGAGATCGCGTGTCAACTTTGGCGACTTGTTCGCGAGTGAAAGGTCCAGTCGTGAGGGATACACAGAGATTTTTGCGGCTAAGCTCGCGACTCCCTCGCGGGTAGACCCTCCAGTCGCAAAAAACACTTAGAAAATATTTCAAAATTTTGTCTTTGAATGTTTTGGCTGCTTGGCGACTCACTTCAATCGCGAAAAACGCGTGTTTAGCAAAAACAAGGGCAGTTTTTAAAATCTTTTTCAGTTTTTTCCTCGAACTTTTTGTGACTGTTCATTTACTCTCTCAACTGTTCTTACCCAAACACTCTATGTCTCCATTTACAAATTCCATTGTTGCTTCCTTTCAACTCAAAAACTTCAAGTAACAGGTATGAGTTTTCTTTCTCGAACTCTATTTTACTTGATTTTGTGTTTTTCCCTCTTGAATATTCACATTTTTGTCTTATTTGATGTGGGTTTTTGTTTCGGTTGTTGCTCTTTGTCCGTGCTTAGCTAGTGGAGGCTATTGATTTATTTTAAACTGGTTTAAGTTGTTGGTTTTGGTCTTCATAATGTGCTCAGCTAGGGTTCGTTATCTGTCATTTACCCATCATGTCTGATCTTATTTTGATGTGTTGACTCAAAATGTTCTTGTTTTGTTTGTTGGATTTACTGTGTTGACTATGTGCTTGTTCATCTAGTGTGTGCATTTGTCTTATGTTCTCTGGGTCATTTCATACTCATCAAAATGTATGTCTCATTGACGTATATCTGTCTTTTAGGTATCTCTGTCTGCCATGTGATTAAAGTAGCTCATGATTAGTTGCATTTAGCACCGTATCATTTCTTTTCGTGTGGTGTATGCACTCTTTGTGGGGCCAGTGTGTTTGCATAATATTGTCATTGCATAATAGTATCCACATTACTCTCTGATTGTGTCCATATTATGTGGTATTTGTTTCTCCAAATTACTCATTTTTATTTCCTATGACATAATCCCTGATGTTTATAATTCTATCCATTGTGCTATCTGTTTGTTGTGGCCTCTTCTGCTTGTTTACAAATGGCTCCCTCAACTCCGAAGAAGAAAACTCCTGCAAAGAAGGCTGACAAACGATTGAAAATGGATTCTGATCTGTTTAGGTCTGTTCAACACTTTGAGAGATACAAAGATTCTTTCATGAAGGGAACCATAATTCAAGAGAGATTTGTGGATTTAGTGGACTTAAAAGATACATTTATTCCCACATGTTTTGAGGGCAGAGGCTGGGAAAAGTTGTTAAGTGGATTACCAGGTGTGTGTGAGCCTCTGATAAGAGAATTTTACTCTAATGTGAAGATTAGGGAAGATGAGCTAGATTGTTGGGTAAGAGGGCATGAATTCACTCTAGATGCCCATGATATTGATGAGGTCCTTGGTCTTGAGGGTTTAGAGGAGCATGAGTTTACCAACTATAAAGACAGGATGTTGTCTTTAGAAACTATCCAAAACCGCATTGGAGGACAGAGAGAAGGGAAGTGTCTTAATACCACGGCTTTTCTAGTTGACATGTGGTGCCTCACCATCATCATGATGAACAACTTGTATCCTGTGAAGAAACTCACTACAATCAACAATGCCAGAGCCATTTTTCTTATGGAACTAAAGGAGAAAACATTCATTGATATCAGCTCTCATATATTTGATACAATCATGGATGAGACCAGAATAACTTCCCGAGCTAAGCTTGTTTTTCCTAGCCTTCTCATGCGGATTTTCAGGGCAAAAGGAATTCCAATTCCTCAAGACCTCAGCCTAATGCCAACACCCTCAGCAATCAACAAGCAAACCATCATAAGGATACAAGTACGGCTTCTGGGTGATGTAGATGAAGAAGGGGTTGAACAAGATGAAGGTGTTCCAATGGAGACTAAGACAGAGGCAGCAGGCCAGGCATCAACTTCAACACCCAAAGGAGTGGCAAGAGGACTAGAGCATCAACTTCTTCAGCTGTACCTCAAGATGCATTTCAAGTAATCCTGGATAAATTTGATGGACTCAGGGAGGTCCAGACAGAGCAGTCTGAGAGGATGGTAGCCATGTAGGACCAGCTGGATATTCTCTCTGCAAAATTTGACAGCTTCACCACACATCATGGGCAATGACCCTTTGGCCATTCCGGTCAAAAAGGGGGAGAAGTCCTTGAAAGGGAGCACTCAAGGAGGAGCACTATGTTGAGGGGGAGCATAGTTTATCTTGCTTGCTTACTTTATCTTATATCTTATGTTTTGGATAATTTGTTGTTTTTATGGGTTTGATACACTGTAGGTTTGGTGTATTTTTGTCTCTAACTCATAACTTATAAACTTGGTTTACTCTTTATATATATATTGTTGATGTTATTCAGTATATATTGTGTTTTGTACCCATATTGCTTTTGTAAGCTTTTAGGGTCGTCTTGTAGGCTTTATGGTTTGTACCATGCTTTATGCAGCCTTTATGTTTTTGTTAAATCAGTACTTCTATCTAAATGTCATGCATTTTCTTGTTAAGTACTGTCACTCTTGTGCCCTTGTAGGATTGTTCCTAGATGCATATACCTAGTATTTTATGCATTGGTTGAGTGTTGGGCATACAAGTAACTTGCATTATTCTTGTTTGCTTGTATGTTCAAGTGTTCATTCCAAGTGTGAATGAGCATTGTGTTCACTACCTTGTAGTGATTACTTGGTTGATCAAGCCATGGTTTGTTTCTTAACTCCATCTTTGCTTGATCACATATTGCCTGTTTCATATGCATTTCATGATTTTCTGCTTACAATGATCATGGTGTATTGTTGTGTTTCAGGAGTCTCATGTTCATATGATTCAAGTGCTTCACAGCTTCTAGAGTTAGATGTGAGTGAGTTTTGCTCAACTGTTCCCAACTCACATGTTAAGTCTAGAGTTTATTTTAGGGTTTTGTCACGGAATAGCCAAAGGGGGAGATTGTAAGGTTGAATTTAATCAACCATCTAATTGGCTTTATTCCGTGCCAAATTTGCTTGTAATTCAGCAATTAGTAACCCTGTATTTAGGTGGGTTTGTTGTAAGGGTAGTGAGTGAGATAGAGTGTTGAATGCTCAAGAGTGTGCAAGAAGACAGAGTCTCGCGGCTGGATCTCGCGGGTGACTCGCAGCTGCAAGCCGCCAGATGCAGCACATGTGCCAAGCATGCCAGAAGATGAACAGTCATGCTAGCTGGAGCACTACAGGACAAAATAGGACAACTGGCCATTTGGTTATGTCGCGATTGGATCTCGCAACTCAGTCAAGTCGCGAGGCCAAGCCACGAGCCAGCCCTGTTTTGAAAAACCTGACGTTTCACATGCCTCTCTTACCCTAGTATATATACCCCTTATACCCACAGAAGAAAGAGAGCTTCCAAAGAGAATTTTGAGAGAGAAACCCTAGAGTAAAACAAGATTTATTCATCTACAATCTTTACATAAGAGTTTCTTCAAATTCCTCAACTCTCTTCCTTTCCATTGTCAAACCCTTGAGAGGCATTTTACCAAAACCTTGTTCTCACCATATTCATTACTGTGAGAGGGCTGTTTGGTGTTCTGGGAAGCCGTTAGGAAGGAACCAATCTACATTGATTGATGCTATGGTCAAGTAGCGGAATCCGAGAAGCTAGAAAAGAAAAAGGTTCGGCGCAACCTCATTGGAGCAAGAAGCTTGAAGGGCTTAGGTGCACTGGGTAGATTAGGCTTGGAGGGTCTATTACTGTCCATGTATCCCAACTACATTTTCTAGTGGATTGTTTACCACTTGGAGGGCGGCGGAGAGGTTTTACACCGAGGGCTTCGGTTTCCTCTTCGATAACACATCACGTGTTGTCCTTGTGTTTGCATCTTCCTTCCCTTTTATCTTTGCCTTTTATTATCTGCTGTGGGTTGTGATTTTAATTTGGCTTAGATAGTTTTTCCAATTTTGGTTTATAGCTTTTATTCATTTTCCGCACACTAGTTGTTTGATATAAAGCTTGAATTGGTTAATTTGTAAATTGGGGGTCTAAACATTCAAGGGTGTTTTTACATTATTTGAACTTTCAAAGGACAAAGCACTTTTGGATTGGATGGCTTATGATGCGATGATACTTACAATAGTATGGGTCATCAACTTTTCCCATCTCTTCCGGCCGTTTGCATTCTGGCAATTCAATTAATTTCAACTTCAGCAATTGTTCTAGCATTTCGGGCATATCGGTATCTAGGAAAGGATACACCTTTTGCTCCCATTCCTTAAGTGATAAGCGACGTGTCTCACGCTGTTGGCCTCCCTCGGGCCTCTTCTCATTAGCCCTCACATTTCTTGTTGAAACTTTGACTGGGGCAGGGTTGACATTCATTGAGTCTTTGATATTACTTTTCGTATTCCTATTGTAGGAACTTAGGAGGTTGGTACCCATTTGGCATTCTCATGTTGTCAATGCGCTTTGTGTAGGGTTTTGAATATATGAGAGAACTTGTAGAAGAACCTCCATATTGTGCTCGAATGGTATTTGTTATCATGTCCTACAGTTGTTGGACAGATATCGAGGCCATTGAGGTGGAATGTCCGTGTTGAGAAGTGCCTTCACCTCCTTTTCCTTTATCACCCCTGGCATTTTCTCCTTTCAAGGTAAAGCCAGGTGGGTGCTCACGGCCAAGACTTGATTCACCCGAATCTTGTACTTCCAGTTTGTTCATTAGGGTTGCAATTTTGACATCCTTCTCTTCAAGTGCTTTTGTGAGAAGGGTGACCTTTTGTTCCATTTCAACCAATTTTTCTTCCATGGTAGAGGTGTTAGTCATCATCACTGGCATGACCTCTAGATATGATGGAGAGAATGATGAAACAGAATGAGTCGAAGGTATTTCATTCCTTAAGTTTCTCATCACGGGTGAAGAGTTGATAGAAAAGGTCTTTGTTGGGGATGATTCATTATTGATCTCCAAATCTTTCGAGACAGATGAATCCCTAGCGGTAGCCTTCCTATTTGCAAGAAAGTCTAGAGAGATGGTTGGTTAGGGTTGAAGTCGATCAAGAGCTTTGGATCGACTGCGAGTGATTGGGCCAACATAATCATCAGCACTGGAATCATCGACCAATGATTTTCGGACATTCTTGCTAGAGGCCATTGAGACTAGTAGCAAATCGAATTTCTTTTCTTTTGAAGGAGAAAGAGATGAGAGGCAGAGAGGTCCCACTGGGCGTGCCAGAATTTGTAAGCGACTAAATTTCTAGTTCGAAATAAATCAAACAAGTAAAATAGTTTCACAAATGCGAATTTGTATTGATGATTGTGTGGTATAATTCTCTGTGATTACAAAACAGTTATCCTCTGATTCGATCTTCTTGGAAGATTTGCTGATTGGAATTGTGGTAATGTGATTTTGACTTGAACACCAAATATCCTTCAATTTGGTTGAGGGATGGATCGAAGATTGTTGAAACGGAATTACAATGAATCTCTGGCTATGAGCTTGTTAGAAATCCTTTGTTCTTCACGTTCTTCGTGTTCTTCGTGTGTTCTTCGTCTTCAAAGGTTTATGGTGGAAGTTCTTCGGGGCTTTAGAAGCTTGGATCCATAGAGCTTCACTGATTTGTGATTTGTTAATGTTTTCAGACACTTTAGGCTTGATTCCCGTAAACTTTAGGATCTAGGCAGAAAGTTTAGATGATTCTGTTTCGAATGTTCTTCGATTTTGAGGTTGAAGTTCTTGAAGTTCTTGAAGGCTTTGAGGCTTGATTCCTGTAGAGTTTCTGTACTTCTGAGAGTTTCAGATGGCTTGGTGTCCTCCTCAAATGCCTTAGGAAGACTTCTATTTATAGGAGTTTAGAGGTTGGTGAGCGACACGTGGCGGAGTCTGATTGGTGACACATGTCACAGCCTGATTGGTCTACTTGTGTCATCGCTTACACATGCTGGATTGCTTATGTCATCGCTTACACGTAGGCTGGACTGCTTGTGTCATCGCTTACACGTGCTGATGTGTGATTGGTTTTTGCATGACACTTGGCAAATTTTTGTTGGTTTCGGAATAGTGATAGCAAAACCTAGCAGCAATACGTGGTACTTTGTAATTGGCTGTATTTTGTGGACTTGATAATGTGACGTGTCAGCTTGTGATAGGTCAGAAATTTTCCCTCTCTACAACAACCAAAAGAATTTGTTGAGCCTCACAGACCGGATGATGTGTATAAATTGAAGAGAGCTCTGTATGGTTTGAAACAAGCTCCACAGGCTTTGTTTGATAGATTGATTGTATATCTCACTGAGCATGACTTCAAAAGGGGATCTGCAGACACTACTCTCTTCATAAGAAAGGATAAGAACAGTTTTTTTGTAGCTTAAATTTATGTTGATGATATTGTTTTTGGTGCTACTAATGACTCTCTTGCTCATTCTTTTGTAGATGAAATGAAGGCTATGTTTGAAATGAGTATGGTTGGTGAACTAACTTATTTCTTAGGATTACAGGTGAAGTAAACGGACTTAGGGATCTACATCAACCAAGCAAAATATGCAAGGAATCTAGTCAAGAGATTTGGACTGGACAATGCTGCACATGCTAGAACACCAATGGCCGCCAATGCAAAATTAACAAATGATCCGTCAGATGAATCTGTTGATGTTACATTATACAGAAGTATGATTGGATGCCTTTTATATTTGACTGCTAGTCGGCCTGATATTGCCTTTAGTGTTGGTGTTTGTTCTAGATTTCAATATAATCCTAAAGTTTCACACTTAAATGTTGTCAAAAAAATCATTAAATATGTTGGTGGAACTTGTGATTATGGATTATTTTATAGTAAAGAGTCTAATCTGTCTCTTGCTGGTTTTTCTGATTCTGATTAGGCTGGTAATACTGATGATAGAAAAAGCACCACTGGTGGGTGTTTTTATGTTGGAGCCAATCTCGTTGCTTGGATGAGTAAAAAGCAAAATTTTGTGTCCTTGTCTACTACCGAGGCAGAATATATTGCTGCTGGAAGTTGTTGTTCACAACTTCTTTGGATGAAAAAGGTTTTAACTGATTATGGGATATCCCAAGATACCATGATTGTTTACTGTGATAACTCTAGTGCTATTGACATATCTAAGAACCCTATTCAACATTCTAAGACTAAGCACATAGAGATTAGGTATCACTTCATTAGGGATCTTATTGAAAGAAAGATTGTGTGTCTTGAGTATAGTCCTACTGAACGTCAGAATGCCGACGTCTTCACCAAACCTCTTGGTAGAAGTAAGTTTGGGACACTTCGTCAAGTAATTGGTGTGATTCTGTGTCCCTGATCTGTCTTGGCCTTCATGGTCCTTGTGTTTCATTGCTCTACCCTTTGTGACCATTGTTTTTTGGTTTTTTTTCTAGGATTTGCATTGCATAACATTCATGCATTTCATTCTAGGTGTTTTTTTTATTAAATAAAAAAAAAAAAAAAAAGGAAAAAGGGAAGAAAAAGGAAGCAAATTGTGTTTTGCACTAGTTTCTTGGTCTTTGAGAACAAGGTTGGTCAATTAATTTTCACATGACATGTCTTTTGTACCTTGTTTAGCTTTGATGAGCTTACTTATTGTACTTTACTAGTTGAAGTTTTGTAGTGCATGTTGTGTGGGAAAAATGTTTATGGTTTTGATCATTTTGTCTTGATCTTGATGTCACATGTGTTTGACTATCGGACTTGAACTTTTAGAGAAAGGCATAAATAACCATCTCACCACTGTTCACTAGCCAATCATGAACACCTTAGTGCATATCGTAAGATTTTGTGCTCGAGAAAGTGTAGCACATGCACAAAAAAAAAAAAAAAAAAAAAAAAAAAAAAAAAAAAAAAAAAAAAAAAAACATAAGGTGTAGCCTCGGTTTAATTGCTTAATACTTAAAATTGGTGTGTACTATTAGGCTTGATGCCAAATCACATAACTAAAATTGGTGTGTACATTATCCTAGCTCTTTAATAAGTTTCTGAATAAATTAAAATCGGTATGTATATTATGAGGCAAAATTCAAGAAACTTACATGATTGCAAGCTTATGATCTAGGAGATGTGGGAGTTATATGATGTAACTCTTTAGGTGATAGTCTCTTTTAAATTCTATGTGATGAATTTTGTAGACTTTGTGATTGATTGCTATTTACATATCACCTCATATGTATTTCAAGTTTTTGCTAGTTGCACACACTACGCGAGTTACTCTTTGCTAAACATTGTACATGTTATTGTGTGTGTTTATGGTCTGACCAACCAAGTTTGCAATTACTTTGAATTCTGTGCAAAATTGATTTGATGCTTGAAAATTTATGGAGAATGCAAGAAATTTTAAATTTGGGAAATTTGGGCTTCAATTCTTGTTTTTGAAAATCATATCATCACATACTCATGCATTGTGATTCCTATATTTCTATGCTTTGAGTTGTTTCTAAAATTTTTTCAAAAACTGTGTTTTTCTCAAAATTTTGTGAGTCTCTGTCTGTTTCGATTGATTGAGTATGTTTTTTGATCGATCGAAATTGTTTTAAAAAAGTTCTGTGAGCCTCTGTGTGTTTCGATCGATCAAAACTGTTTTTCGATCAATTGAAAATCGTATGGGACGTTTTTTAAAAACTGAGTTTCAGATCAAACAAACACTTTTTCAAAAAGTTCTTTGCTTTTTCTCTCTCCATATGACTCGGTCAAGGCTCACTCACAAATTTTTGTCGTTTTCGCCCTTTTTTTTTGCAAGGTTTTCCTCTCCCAAGGCCGGTAAGACCTTTATACCCTTCCTTTTGCATTTATTTTCATGTTTTCATGCATAAACTCATGCATTTTTGTGGGATTTTCGAAACTTTTCAAAATTGGGATTTTTGTTGAATCAATCCTCTTTTTCTGAAATTGATCATTGGGTTTTGTTCCTATATTGTTATATTCATGATATATGTTGATTAATTTGATCAATTTGGGGCTTTGTGAAAAATCAAAAATTCTAGGGTTTGTCTTGAATCCGAATTGGGGCTTTTTGTTCAAATTGGTTCAATTGATGAAATTATCTTGTTGAATTGATGAAATTGGTCTTTATTTTCTGAAATCTATCTTGTATGATGATCAATTTGTCAATTTATTACAAATTGATCAAGTGGTTTTATCAAAATTTTGGGGTTTTTGTTAGAAACTCTATGCTCAAGCCAAATTTGTGAACTTGAACTAATTTTGAACTTAATTGCACTGCATTAGGTCATGCATCACTACATTTAATTTGTTCATGCATCATATAGATTTTTGTTCTATATTGTTTTTGTTCTAACTTGCAGTCTGCCCTTGTTTTTTGTTTTTTTTTTTTACTTTGTGTCTTGGTCCTTATCCTAGCACTATGCCTAGGAAAACTAGAGCCCATAGGACCCCCTCCACTTCCTTTGCGTCTCCTTCTAGGAGTGAGGTGTATAGGAATGACAAAAGCAGAGAGGCCTTTGAGAATCTGAACAGTAAGCGTAAGATTTAGGTTGAGCGTGCTGTGATTTTAGATGAGATTGATCCAGCCATTAGGGCTAACTTTGAGTCTAGAGGTTGGTTGTCCCTCTTAGAGATAGATCATCCACCCCCGACCGCCCTGATTAGAGAGTTCTTCTCGAATCTCTCTTGCCACGTCTATGATTCCAACACCCTTGTTAGGAGTTGGATACGAGGTGTTGAGTTCACCATTACCCCTCAAGTAGTGGCTGATGCTCTTGGGGTTCTGGTTGTTCGGGAGTTTGACTATCCCTATGATGAGTCTCCACCCTTAGATGTTGTCATGTCATACATCACTGGGTCTTCTATCCAGTGGGGTTCTGATCCTCGGATCACGTCTGCTAAGCTTACCGAAACTGCCTATCTTTTCTTTAGGATAGCGTGTCATTCTTTGTGGTCTATCTCTCATCTCCACACCATCCCTCTAGAGCGATGTGTGTTTTTGTATGCATTTGTTTCTGGTGCGTCTATCAGTTTCTCTCATCTGTTCCTTCGTTCTTTGAATGAGGTTCATAGGAGTTCTACCGTAGGGCATGCGCTTATTCATCCTATTTTCATTAATAGGATTTTGCTGTTTTTGGGTCTAGATGGTTTTCCTTCCAGTGAGCTTGTTCATGTTGTTGCTCCCATAGGTGCCACCTTTCTTAGGCAGAGGGCTGCTCACTTGAGAGTTGCTCCTTCACGTCCTAGAGGTGCGTCATCTGGTGCTGCTCCCCCTCCTCCCTCTTCTACAGGTGCTGATGCTGCTGAGACGTCTGGTGCTACTACTACTGATGTTGATGTTCCTCCACTGACTACTTTTGGTGATTCGGACATTCGACGTACGTAGGATCATGTCTTGACCGTTCAGGCGGCTCATGGACAGATTTTGGTGGACGTGCTCGATGAGATCCGTGCTTTGCGCGCAAAGTTGGCACAGTTTAGACGATCTTCACCGCCATCTCCCTTTTAATGATGGATTTTGATTGCCCTTTGGCATTCCATCACAAAAAGAGGGAGTATATATTTGAGCTTGTAGAGTTTTGTCTTCAGGGGGAGAGTATTTTTGTTGGTTGGAGCTTGTGAAGTTTAGATTGTATCTAGGTGCTTCACATTGTATTTTTATCTTTTTAGCTCTTGCCATATTTTTGTTGGGATATTCATGTTAGGGGGAGTTACTTTTATTGCTTTATATGTTTCTTGTTTTCAACTGTTTATTGATTTATATTTATGAGTTATTCATTGATATATGTCTTTATTGAGTGTTTGAAAACAAGAATTTATTATTGTTTACTTGTATTTTCCACACATGCGGTTATGCATTTTGTTTAGTGTTTCAGGAAATATATAGGTTGATTCAATTGAGCTGCTGTCTACACTTGTAACTAATGGATAGTAGTTAGGATTGAGTTTGTTTTATGAGCATTTGTTTTGTAAAGGGCTTTTCTTTGTAAACTTTGAGCTTCTAGTTGTGTTTTGTCACGGATTGCCAAAGGGGGAGTTTGTTAGGTTCTAAAGACTTAGGTTTTTATGTATTTAGAACTCTAATGTGTATTGTTGGCAAACCATAATCAAAACAATATGTTTAGTTGTGTTTAGACTTGCTCAAAGTTGTATCTTTTATGTAAAGTTGGAATCAAGCTGATGCAGAAGTTACTGTGCATTTCGGCCTAGCTAGATCGATCGAAGCTTAGGCTCGATCGATCGAATCTCGGATAGAATGCATTTTTCTGTAGATTTCTAACTCAGCGTTAGATTGTTTGAAATGTTTAGGGTTTTCTAATTTGTCCTAAGTATAAAAAGCAAACCCTAACCACGTTTTAATGTTGCTCATATTGCTGTTTGTGTAAATCTTTTGTGAGATCTAGAGGAGCTTTCCTTTACACAAACTTAGGGTTTTCAAGGAGGAGATATTATCTACACCTTGATGATCAATTCAGTTGCTGCCATTGAAGTTTAAAGAAACACAAGCGGGTGTGCTTGTATCTAGTGGTGAATCCAAGAAAGAAGGAGTCCGTGGATTCGAAGTTTGCACGTGGTCGTGTCAGTAAGTTCTACTGGTGGGTAGCAATAAGAAGTCGAGTGTGGGGGCTTGTAAGTCTTATTGTATGAACTTTGATTCTTTCAAGATAGTGGATTCAGGTTTACCTTAAGGATAGCTAGGTTAAATCCCCCCCAGGTTTTTATCGGTTTGGTTTCCTGGGTGATCATATCTTTGTGTTATTTATCTTTCCGCTGCTTTACATGATATAATTGTTGTGATTGTGATAACCTAGATTTGTTTAATTTGACTAAGTAACAACTTGGCTAATTACTTAGGTTAATCCAATTGTGTTTTAAGGAATCTAAAAACCATCAGTCATAAACTCTAAGTTCAATTATACTAAAGAATATATTAAGTACTATTTATGAATTTCAAATTCTCACCTGTGAACATTTATTTATAAGTTCCTTTGCTGATATGTGGAGTAATTTTAGAGCCGTAGAATCAAATAAAATGAATGTTGCCAATCCTGTGTCTTCTTCAACTTTCAGTTCAATTCTATACCTGAAAGATGGCATGGTAGATATAATTTTAATTTTAATTTTTTTTCTCTTTTCTTTTTATATATATATATATATATATATATATATATATATATATATATATATATATATTTATATTTATATTTATACTTTTATATTATACATACCTTGGGATTGGGAAGCCTGCCAGTTTGTTACAACGATCACACCACAAATGTTCACCTCTTGGTTTAACCTTTCTATGACATATTTCGCATGACATAAAGTACCAACCAAAAGTTGTTTCAATTTTTGTAATCTTTCCATGGCAGGTGAAGATAGTCTCCTGGAATTTCAAGTTTATTCAATGATTTATTTGTAAACTCACCCCAATCAGAAGGGCGCTCACAAAAAGTAGAAATAAGCTCGTCTTTGGTCACAGTCCTTAGACGCTCACAACCGGGGTAGTCAGGATACTCTACCCTCAGGACACGGAGCACATTGGAGACAATCTTCAGTGTGACAACAATGCGCGTACCTCAAATGCGAGTAATGAAATGAGGTATTGAATAATCAAATCCATGCATGTTGGAGTAAAACTCCCGGATCAACACGGATGGACAGGTGACCGGGATGTCACACAGTGACTCCTAACCCCGACTATGAATGATAGTGGGTAGGTCAATGTCGAAAAAGTCCGACAAAATGACTTGGCGTTCCGAATGAACGCCTCGTCTAGAGAAGTTCTTCGAGAAGTCCTTTCGGGCTTTCTCATCACGAAACCGAACAGAAGAGGGGGTGGGATCAGAAGAAGAAGATGCCCCAGAACGTAGAGGGTTCTTGGACAGAGTAGATTTATGCTTTGGTGCCATGACACACTAACGTAAACTAGAGAGTGAGGGGGGAAGAAAGAAACACTCAGAAAAGTCCCAAAACAATTCAAATATATCAAAATATATTGAAAAGAGAGTACGTATGCATGAGAATGCATGAATATGTGACATGCAAAGGAAAATTACATCATGGACTGAGCCTAATCCAATCCTACCAGCACACAGTCAGATAACATATATAACACACATCTAAATGCATGAAAATATAGTTATAATGCACATGAGATGCAATGTATGAAGTTTTTAATATCAAATCTTCAAAACCCATCCCAAAAATTTTGAAAAAACCTCTTTGATTTTGAAAAACCCCAAAATTTTCAAAAATCCCCAAAACTTAGGTTAGAAATCATGAAATGCATGAAAATGAGTGATTTAGACACTTACCAAATGAAGAGAAACTTTATAAAGGTAAAAAATCTCTTGGGAAAGAGGTTTGGAGTGAGAAAAATGTGTTTGGGAGGTGAAATGGTTGAGAGCAATCGAAAGAGATCGAGGAAAGTGAGATCCGAATCGGGTTGACCCTATTTATACAAGCTTAGTAATTCTCAACAGATAGAGAGGTATCGAAAGGTGTCGAGCTTTAAAGAGGGTCGACAGATGCAGCTATCAAGTAGGTGTCCAAGACAAAAGGAAGCTTAATGGATTAAGGATCTGTCGAGGAGCTATCAAGGGGACAAAAACTTTCTCGATTGATCTACCTAGCTATCGAGAGGTGTTGAGATTGCAATAAAAAGCAACTGAAGAGCTCGATAGATAAGCCAGGTATCGAGAGGTGTCGAGGAGGTGTCGAGATTGCTTAAAAATAGTTTTTCAAGAAGAGAAAAACATAGATATGAATGCAATCAAACATGCAACTCAACCAAGGATTCAAACAACATTTTGAACCCTCAAAATCATCTCTCAATAGAAAAATGATAAGCATTTTGATCCCAAAACACACACACAGACACACTAAACAAGTCTAACCAATTTTATATTTCAAAAACAAGTCAAGATAGTTTAGTGAGCATACATTAACACATGTAAACCTTGTGATGTCCAAATCACATTGTACCTGCACATGTATCAAGAGTAGCAAAGAATATTGCGTGTTGTGTGTGAAAAACATCGCAAGATTGCATAAGAGTCTACATGTTATGATGATTTGAGATATGAGAAAATCACTTTAACTCACACACAATCATAACTATTTGATGGGGATTATCACCTTCGAGGTACATCCTATAACTCTCACATCTCCTAGAATACACGCTTGCAATCATATTTAAAACATTTTATTCTTTTTGCTTTTTATTTTTTTCCATATTTTTCTTTTTGAGCAAATCATGCATGGGTATATAAGAGAGAGAAAAAAAATACCCAATTATGTTAAGCATTTTGACATTTCACTTTTGCTATGCTGAAGCATACAAATGTCATTTCATGATTAACGGACAATAGTGGTGAGATGGTTATTTATGTTTTTCTCTTAGGATTTTCTAGTCATTCCTGTCAAAAAAAGTGATACGAGTATTAAGTACAAGAGATCACTTAACCTTACTCATCACAAACACGAGCCATAAAGCTCACTTGCTTAGTTGTGCATAAAGATGCTCATCTAAGCTACAAAAAATACAAAGTTTAGAAAACTTTGTTTCAATGGTCATTCAAGGTACACAAGTACCAATGTACACATAACACATAATGTTTTTGTATTTTTTCTGATTTTTCATTTTTTTTTTAATGAAAAACAAAATAGACCAAAACTGAAAAGAAAACAAATAAAAACAAATTAAACAAAGCAATGCATAAAACTAGACTGACTCAAAACAATTAAGCAAAACACACAAGTAATGCAAACAAAAACAAGAAGAGGAGAGAGAAAATGTGACAGAATCACTTGGTGCCATTTTCCTTCCACACCCTGAAAGAACCTTTTTGTTTGGCGAACCCTTGATCTGGTGGTGAGGGGGAAGAATTGAAACTGTTTAAGTTCGAAAGGAACATGAGGGCTTTGAGAAGATCTCCAAGAGGAGCAAAAGAGGATGGAAACTGATTCTGGTTTCCCGATGCAATCATGTTGTTGCTCTATTGAGTGGCTAACCACTTATAGCAATTAGGTCGAGTATGACCGGCTGCTCCACAATGATAACAGAGATGCTGCTTCTTCTGTTTAGGATTTTGAGAGTTAGCCTTCTTAGCCCTAGAGTTTTTAACTCCTTTCTTATCCTGCTTAGGGGGTGCTCCTAAGATAGATTTATCCTTGTCTATGTTCTCACTAGCTAAGTCATTTTAACAACATTGTTCTCAGTTTCAATATTATTAGTAGGAGGAACAAAAACAGTAGTACTAGTAGAAGCAATACTAGGAGAAGAGAAATCGTATCCTAAACCGATTCGATCAAAATCAAATTTCTGAAGACTGAGCATCTCATTGAGCTTAGCGCTTGAAGTCCTTTCCAGCTGAGCTCTGACTTGGAACAATTCTGCCTCAAGTTTCTTGATCTTCACAGCCAAGAAATTATTCTCAAACCTCAGTACTCCGATAGTCTAATTGGCTTCATCAAACTTTGTAGAAAGCTCTTCTCGTTCTAACTCTACATCACTAAGTTTCTTGGTGGTCAACCTATACATCTTCTTTTGCTTCTCTGAGACCTTGTATAACTTTGCATAGGCTGTGTAGACGTCATCTTGTTCATCCATCTTCTCAAACTTGGACTCTACTAATTCCTCTTCTTCATCCACATCTTCAACAATCCCTTCAGTAGGATTGACAATAGCAGTGAAGGCATTTAGGATTCCATCATCCTTATTGTTGGAATCATCCTCAGGCTCGGTGTCACTCAATGTAGTAGCAAGTGCTTTGCTCTTCCCAATAGTCTTAAGATATGTGAGGCATTCCTGTTTCATATGATTGAAGCCTTGACACCCGAAGCACTTTGGTCATGAGGGAACAGTGTATTGACCACCATCCCTAGCATCCTTCTTCCCTTTGTCTTGGCTTTTGAACTGAGAGGAACTAGATTGCTTATGGTCCTTGTCGAAGCCCTTCCCATTGGCATTCTTCATGAACTTCTTGAATTTCATTGTAATATAGGACTTCATCTTAGAATCTACATCGTCTAAAGACTCATTAGTAACACTGCTCTTGGCCTTCAATGCCGTGCTCTTGCCCTTACCTAACTTGCCAGTTCTTGTTAAACCTAACTCACAGGTCTGCAGATTACCAACCAGCTCTGTCAAAAGAATCTTGCCAATGTCCTTTAATTCCTTGATCATGGTGATCTTGGCATGGAATCTCTCGGGTAGAGATATGAGCACCTTTCTCACAATCTTGGGTTCAGAAATGGTTTCCCCAAGATTGAAGGCTGAGTTCACTATGTCCTTGAGCTTGGCATAGAACTCATCAAATGACTCATCCTCCTCCATCTTGATCTCTTCAAAGCTTGTAGTGAGCCTCTGAAATTTCGAATCCTTGTTAGCCTTTGTTCCTTCATAGGTTGTCTGAAGGATGGTCCATGCTTCCTTTGCAGTTTCAGTGGAGGATATCTTCTTGAATTCCTCATTAGTGACTACACTGAACAAAGCATTCAATGCCCTGCTGTTGAAGTTTGCCGCCTTGATCTTGGCATCATCCCAATCGGCCAGCGCTTCCTTTGGCTTGGTCTAGCCTATCTCCATAGCTTGCCACACTTTCTCATCTTGAGACTGCAAGAAAGCTCTCACGCATACTTTCCAGTATGCATAGTTAGTTCCATTAAATAAAGGAGGTATAATGAGAGATTGTACTCTATTCATGACAAATAGGGGTCAATGGATCACATAGCAAAGACTAACCCTAATCAGAGCGTGCCTGCTTTGATACCACTTAATAGGCCATAAACGTATTGACCTCTTGTGATATATTAATTGATTAATTAGCCAAGTTTATCAATTAATCAAATTAACATACAAAGTGCTTGGTAGCACAAACAAATCACCAATAAACTAAAGTATGCAGAGAAAATTAAATTGACACGGTAATTTGTTTATGAATGGGGAAAACCTACACAACAAAAATCCCACCGGGTGATTTTAAGGTTACCACTCCTGAGAATCCACTATTATCAAAACAAGCGGTTACAAGTAAAGGAATCCTAGTACCTTTTACCAACCTACAGTTGATCCCTTACCCCAATACCCAATTGGACTTGTTCTGTAATGACAATCTCTCCTTGTAATGCACGACTCCCAGTACGTGACTAACCAATTACGCGGATCTTAGTACGCGACTTCAATCACCAACTAGAGAAGGTTGTTAGCTGCAAAGTTCTTCGGTTCATCACACGATGAAGATCAAGAAGCTCTTTGGTTACAAAACCCTACGGTGCACAAACACAGCAGCTTCTTCACAAGAAATATGAACTATGGCAAATCCTGTCTTCGGTCACAATTTGCTTGAACAAACTTTGCTCAACACTTGTACAACTTGTGTCACCTTTGACGGCACTTAAAATAATCATTTTATATGTCTAGGGTTGTGAGAAAAGAAAGTCCAAACATAAAATCACGGATTGAATGAAAAATAGTCCTAAAAAACTAAACTTCATAAACCTCGATAGATACTTATCTGTTGAGCTGCTGTTGAGCCACGGGCTAGAACAGCTCTTCTAGGCTTGATAGATTGCTAGTTGTCGAGTTTTAATGAACAACACTTTTCACACTTGAATCTTGGACAGACTTGCATGGCTTTAACACTTGAACTTGAAACCTTGTTTCTTGAAGTATTAAATACATCCTAGATCTACCTAAATATAAGTAAAGTGCGTTTTGTCAAAAGATTTGTCTATTATATAAAATAGTGACATATGTTCCTAACAAGTGAATTACATATGTCCTAACAATCAACACTCATGATAAATATTCAAACCCACAAGCTCAACGTTTAAATTATGATGCGGTTATTAGAAACCACGAACATTATTTACAATACGGAATTCACGGTAAATGATTTACAAAAGCATTTTGAAGCTTGTCCTATTGTTTCTAATATTACAACTAATTACCTAAAGGCCCATTGCAAGTATCTATGAAAAAACCCAAAGTATTCACTAACAAAAGTCCTTGAGGAATGAAAACCCATGGCAAACATGTGTTGTTAATGTCCATTTTGTAAGATGCACACAACCTGGCCCAAATTAACCAGCCCATGTAAGCAAGCCCAATCCAAAAGACACCAGCAAGAGGCAAAGGATTGAGAGTGGACAACCAACCCTTAACCAAAAAGCAACTAGAGACTGTTAGGTTCTAAGTACTTAGGAACTTATGTATTAGAACTCTAATTTGTATTTTTGGCAAACCATGATCAAAACAGGTTTTTAGTCTTGTTTAGACTTGCTCAAAGTATAGGTCTTTTGTGTAAAGTTGGAATCGAGCTGTTGCAGAATTCATTGTGCAATTCGGTCTGGCTCGATCGATCGAGAATTAGACTCGATCGATCGAAAGTCGGGAAAAATGTTTTTCTAAAGTATTTTCCAACTCAGCCCTAAGCCCATATGTCGTCTAAGGTTTTATGTTTTGCCCTAGGTATAAAAGGGAAACCCTAGCCACGTTTTTGTAGTTGCTCTATTTTACTATGTGTATGAATCTCTTGTGAGATCTGAGAGGTGGTTGCCTTCACACAAGCTTAGGATTATCAAGAAGGAGATTTTATTGAGAGCTTGATGATCATTCAGTTGCTGCACTAAAGAGCTTAAAGAAACACAAGTGGGTGTGCTTGTATCTGCTAGAGAATCCAAGAAAGAAGGAGTCTGTGGTCTCAGAGCTTGCACGTGGTCGTGTCAGTAAGTTTCTACTGATGGGTAACAATAGGATGTTAGTGGTCTAAGTCGCTATTGTAAAATTTCGATTCTTTCGTAGTGGATTCAGGTTTACCTTAAGGATAGCTAGGTTAAATCCTCCCCAGGTTTTTACCGATGTGGTTCCCTAAGTCATCATATCTTTGTGTTCTTTATATTCCGCACTTTACATTGATATGATTATATGATTGTGTTAACCTAGATCTGAAATTTGGACTAAGTAATCACTTGGCTAATTTACTAGATTAATTCAGTTGTATTTTAAGGGGTCTAAAAATAAACAAGTGGTATCAGAGCGGGTAGCTCTTTTGTTGAAGATCTTTTGATCTCTGAGCTGATCCTTGACCCCTATTGTCATGGAACACGGACACTCTCTTGTTATTCCACCTCACTTTGATGGGAATAATTATGCTTATTGGAAAGTAAGGATGAAAGCCTTCCTGAAATCAATTGATGAGAGAGTCTGGAACTCCGTTGAATACGGATGGGAGAAGCCCACTACTCCTATTAGTGAGTTGCAAACTTCTCAAAAAGAAGCAGTCACGTTCAATAGCAAAGCTATGAATGCTATCTTTAACGCTGTTTCTATGGAGGAATTTAGAAGAATTTCTAATGTTGAGGTTGCTCACACTGCTTGGAATATCCTCCAAACTGTGTATGAAGACACAAAGGCTGTCAAAATTAATAAGTTGAAGCAATTAACTTCTAAATTTGAAAGCATTAGGATGTCTGATGATGAATCCTTTGATGAATTCTATGCTAAACTTAATGATATTGTTAATTCAGCTTACAACTTGGGTGAAATCTATAATCAACCTAAAATTGTTAGGAAGATTCTTAGGTCTTTAACTGAAGATTTTAGACCTAAAGTGATTACCATCACTGAGAGCAAGGATGTGGACTCCATCCCTGTTGATGAACTTGTAGGATCTCTTCAGTCTTATGAGTTGGACCTACCTAAGACTAGCAAATCCAAATCAATGGCTCTTAAGTCAGTTGGTGATGTTGACGTTGGTGGATTTGATGATGAGCTCTTTACTACAGAGATTGCCTACCTTGCCAAGAACTTTAGGAATTTCCTTAGAAATAACAACAGAAGGGCAAAAGATAAAAACATTGCTGAACCTAGAAACTTTAGGAAGAATGATCCAACTAAGGTTAACAACACTGATAAACCTAGAGAAAAAGTAGGTCAACCTTCTAATAATTCTATAGGTCCTCAATGTTTTGGATGTCAAGGGTATGGTCATATGAAATCTAAATGTCCTACATACTTGAGGTCTAAGGGTAAGGCTATGGCTGTAACCCTTAGTGATGATGAAGTTTCTGATGATGAGTTTGGTTGTGACAAGGATGGAACCTTCATTGCTTTCACTACTACTGCTGTAGTCAATGAAAGCTTGTCTGTTGAAGAGAACCCTTCTGATGGGGAACTTTCTGAGGATGCAGATCTTCAAGAAGCCTATAATAAACTTTGCAAAGTTACTGCAAAGGATGCTATGAATGTTGAATTAGGCTTAAAGAAAATTGCATCTCTTGAGCTTGAAAAGAAAAATTTGCTTGTTAAACTGTTTGATGCTAATGATCTTTTGAATAATGTGAAGACTGAGAACATGCTCTTGCTTGAAAAAGTTAAGAATTTGGAACATGATCTATCTATTGCTAGAGAACAAACTGATAGGTCTGCAAGCTCCAAACTTGATCACATGCTAAGTGTTCAAAAGTCTTCCTCTGACAAAACTGGCTTAGGTTTTGTAGAAAGCATCTCTGTGTCTGCGCCCCATTCTACAAACTTTGTACCTTCTTCTTCTTTCGAACCCCTTGTGAGTGAGGTTGTCAAACCCTCTGTGAGTGAGGCTAAATCTATAGAAGTTACACCTCCTAGGAAGATTAGGGTTGATCTTCATGAGTCTAAACCTAAGGCTCCTAACCCTTCTAAGGGCAAGACACATGATAAGCCTGCATGGGTTTGTCACTTTTGTGGAAAATCTAGGCACATTCGTCCAAACTGTTACAAGCTGCAAGCTGCTAAGAGAGCAAACAAACCAAAAGTGTCTGTGCCTCAAGCACAAGATCCTATGGTACTTATTGGTGAATTGGTAAAGACTCTAAACCTTTATTCCAATCCTGGAGTTGGTAATCACTCTCATGTGAATAAGAACTCAAATGCTCGAGGTGCATCTAAAAAGTTTTGGATGCAAAAGGCTCAGTCTAAGTGAGTCTTTCTGACATGGTCCTTGTGCTTCAATGATCTACTCTTTGTGACCATTGTTCTTTGTTTTTTGTTTTCTTTGTTTCTAGGATATGCATTGCATTACATTCATGTATTTCATTCTATGACTGTTTTTTGTTTCTTCTTTTCAAAATAAATATAAAAAAAAAAAAAAGGGAAAAAGGAAAAGGGAAGCAAATTGTGTTTTGCATTATTTTCTTGGCATTGAAAATAAGGTTGGTCAATTTATTTTCACATAACATGTCTTTGTATCTTATTTAGCTTGGATGAGCTTATTTATTGCACTTTACTAGTTGAAGCTTTGTAGTACATGTTGTGTGGGAAAAATGTTTATAGTTTTTTTATCACTTTGTCTTGATCTTGAAGTCACATGTCTTTGACTATCGGACTTAAACCTTTGGAGAAAGACATAAATAACCATCTCACCATGGTTCCCTAGCCAATCATGACCACCTTAGTGCATATCGTAAGATTGTGTGCTCGAGAAAGTGTAGCACATGCACAAAAAGAACATAAGGTGTCGCCTCAGTTTAAATGCTTAAAATTGGTGTGTACATTATTGGACTTAAAGTTAAATCAATCAAATAAAATTGGTGTGTACATTATCCCAGCTATTTTAATAAGTTTCTACTAAATTAAAATTTGTGTGTACAATATGAGGCAAATCAAGAAACTTACATGATTGCAAGCTTATGATCTAGGAGATGTGGGAGTTATATGATGTAACTTTTTAGGTGATAGTCTCTTTCAGATTCTATGTGATGAATTTTGTAGACTTTGTGTTTGATTTCTATTCACATATCACCTCACATGTATCTCAAGCTTTTGCTAGTTGCACACACTACATAAGTTACTCTTTACTAAACATTGTACATGTTATTGTGTGTGTCTTTGGTTTGACCAACCAAGTTTGAAAATAGCTTGAGTTTTATGCAAATCATATTTGATGCTTGAGAGTTTAAGAGAATGGTTTGAACACCTTAAATTTTGGGGAAAACTGGGTTCAAAACTTGTGTTTTTGAGAAGCATTTCATCTCATACTCATGCATTTTATTCATAAAATTCAATGCTTTGAGGAGTTTCTGCAATATTTTGCTTTGTTTTTCAAAAATCTTTTTTCCAGAAAGTTTTGGCTTGGCTCTATGTATTTCAATCGATCGAATCTATTTTTCAATCAATCGAAATTGCAATTAAAAATTCTTGGCTTGGTTCTGTGTGTTTTGATCGATCGAACGTAATTTTCAATCAATCGAAAATCGTATAGAGAGTTTTTTAAAACACTTGATTCTCACGTGTTCAAACATTTTTTCAAAAAGTTTTCAAACACTTTCTCTCTCTATCCGATCTGTCAAGGCTCCAATCAAGATTTTTTGTTGTTTTTCTCTATTCTTTTTGCAAGGTTTTTCTCCTCTAAGGCTGGTAAGACCCTTTTACCCTTCTTTTTGCATTGATTTTCATGTTTCATGCATTAAATCATGCATTTGTGGGGAAGTTTCGAACTTATAGGATTTTGGGGTTTTTGATGTTTCAAGCTTATTTTCTTCAAATTGATCAATGGGTTTTTGTCATATGAGGATGTATAACTGTTCTTGATGGTTTAATTTGATCAATTTGTTGTTTAGTGAGAAATTGAAATTTCTATGGCTTGAATATACCCGAATTGGGGATTTTGTTCAAATTGGGTTTAATTGATGAAATTGGCTTGTTGGAGGATGTATAACTGTTCTTGATGGTTTAATTTGATCAATTTGTTGTTTTGTGAGAAATTGAAATTTCTAGGGCTTGAATATACCTAAATTGGGGATTTTGTTCAAATTGGGTTTAATTGATGAAATTGGCTTGTTGGATTGATTAATTTGATCGTTATGAACTGTTTTCTACCTTGTGTAATGATCAATTGGTCAATTTGATACAAATTGAACAAGTGGTTTTTCAAAATTTTGGGGTTTTTTGTTATAAACTCTATGCTCAAGCCAATTTTGTTATTCTAAACTTAAATTGAACTTGATCTCACTGCATTTAGAGCATGCATCATGTCATTATATTGCTCATGCATCATATAGATTTTTTTTTTTTTTTTTTTTATGTTTTTTTTGTGCTAACTTGCAGTCTGCCCTTGGTTTTTTTCTTTTTGTTCTTTTTGGTCTTGCCCTTGTGTCTTGTCCTTACCCTAGCACCATGCCTAGGAAGACTAAAGCCCATAGGACAACCTCCTCTTTATCTGAGCCTCCCTTTTAGAGTGAGTTGTTTCCGAGTGAGAAAAACAAGGAGCTATATGAGACTTTGAACATTAAGAGAAAGATTTAGGCTAAGCGTAAGGTTTTGCTAGATGAGCTAGATCTTGCCATTAGGGCAAACTTTGAGCATAGGGGCTGGTTGCCACTGTTGGATATTGGTCATCCTCCTCCAGCTGCCCTAATTAAAGAGTTCTACTCGAACCTCTCTATCCGCATCTATGATTCCAACACTTTAGTAAAGAGTTGGATATGAGGTGTAAAGTATACCATTACTCCTGGGGTAGTGGCTGATGCTTTTGGGGTATCGTTGGTCCAGCACCCTGTCTATCCCTATGATGAGTCTCCTCCCTTGGACGACATCATGTCTTACATCACTGGGACTTCTATCCGGTGGGGTTCTGATCCTCCGATCACTTTTGCTGAGCTCACTGAGACTACCTATCTTTTCTTTAGGATAGCGTGTCATTCCTTGTGGCCTATCTCTCATCTGCACACCATTCCTTTGGAGCGATGTGCATTTTTGTACGCTCTTGTTACTGATGCTCCTATCAGTTTTCCTCATTTGTTTCTTTGTTCTGTGAATGAGGTTTATAGGAGTTCTTCTGTTGCTCATGCTCTTTTTCATCCTGTTTTTCATTCATTGGATTTTGCTGTTTTTAGGGTTAGATGACTTCCCCGCTTCTGAGCTCGTACACATAGTTGCTCCCATAGGTGCCACCTTTCTTAGGAAAAGGGCTGCTCATATGAGAGAGAGCTCTAAATGTCCTAGAGTTGAGCCTTCTGGTACCGCACCCCCTCCTCCCTCTTCTACAGGTACTACTATTGGTGAGGCGTCTGTTGATCCTGTTGGTGGTGGTGCTGCTGCTGTTCCTCCACAATCTACTTCGGATGACTTTGATATTCGTTGTACGTTGGAGACTGTCATGACCGTTCAGGCGGCTCATGGTCAGCTTTTGGTGGACATGCTTGATGAGCTCCGTGCTTTGCGAGCAGATTTGGCACATCTTAGAAGTTCGCCTTCGCCATCTCCTTTTGATGATGGTTTCTGATTGCCCTTTGGCATTCCGTCACAAAAAGGGGAGGTACACTTGTAGAGGATTTTTGTAGTTAGGGGGAGATTTTGTATGTTGGAGCTTGTGGAGCTATTAGATTGTATCTAGGTGCTTCATTGTGTACTTACTTTTTGGCTCTTGATGTATTGTTTTTGGGCTATACATGATAGGAGGAGATACTTTGAGATACATTGTTATCTATGTTTCATGTTTCATTGCTCATTGATTTATATTTATGAGTTGTTCATGATATATGTCTTTGTTTTGTGTTTTGTGAAGTCAAGAATTTATTTTTGTTTTGCTTGTATTTTCCACACACGCGTTTATGTGTTTGTTGAGTATTTCAGGAAAAATTCAGGTTGATTCAGTCGTGCTGCTGTCTACACTTGCAATTGATGGATAGTGGTTAGGTTGAATTTTTTTGTAATGGGCTTTATTGTTTGTAAAGGGTTGTTTTCCTTGTAACTTTGAGCATTGTGTCTGTGTCTTGTCATGGATTGCCAAAGGGGGAATTTGTTAGGTTCTAAGTACTTAGGAACTTATGTATTAGAACTCTAATTTGTATTGTTAGCAAACTATGATCAAAACAGGTTTTTAGTCTTGTTTAGACTTGCTCAAAGTATAGGTCATTTGTGTAAAGTTGGAATCGAGCTATTGCAAAATTCATTGTGCAATTCGGTCTAGCTTGATCGATCAAGAATTAGACTCAATCGATCAAAATTCGGGCAGAATATTTTTCTGCAGTATTTTCCAACTCAGCCCTAAGCCCATATGATGTGTAGGGTTTTATGTTTTGCCCTAGGTATAAAAGGGAAACCCTAGCCACGTTTTTATGGTTGCTCTATTTTGCTGTGCGTGTGAATCTCTTATGAGATCTGAGAGGTGGTTGCCTTCACAGATGCTTAGGATTATCAAGGAGGAGATTTTATTAAGAGCTTGATGATCATTCAGTTGCTGCACTAAAGAGCTTAAAGAAACACAAGCGGGTGTGCTTGTATCTACAAGAGAATCCAAGAAAGAAGGAGTTCGTGGTCTCGAAGCTTGCACGTGGTCATGTCAGTAAGTTTCTACTGGTGGGTAGCAATAGGATATTAATGGTCTAAGTCGCTATTGTAAAATTTCGATTCTTTCATAGTGGATTCAGGTTTACCTTGAGGATAGTTAGGCTAAATCCTCCCCAGGTTTTTACCGGTGTGGTTTCTTGGGTCATCATATCTTTGTGTTCTTTATATTCCGCACTTTACATTGATATGATTATATGATTGTATTAACCTAGATCTGAAATTTGGACTAAGTAATCACTTGGCTAATTTACTAGGTTAATTCAGTTGTGTTTTAAGGGGTCTAAAAACAAACAGAGACCTCTACAAGAGAACCAACCTTTGAGGATGAACTAGGGGCTATCCCATCAGTTTTTTGCCACCTCTACCTGACGTGAATAGTGCCCGAGGGCTGTCATATTAGCTAAAGTCTAAAGGATGATGGAACTCCATCATCTTCCTTAAGACTGTACCTCCAGAGGAAGGGGAGCTAAAACCAAATTATCCAAACCTCAACAAATTGATGCTATAAATGTTTAAAATGTTCAAGACATGATTCATGTGCCAAGCCCATGAATCCTAAAAGGGAAAAATTGGGAACATGTGGTTTGGAGGGCATAAAGGGATCTCCAGCGGAACCCCTAAAGTGGACTTAAAGTTTGACACCTGGCTTGGGGAGTTGAAATCATACTTCTTGGGGGTCCAAATCTCAGTTGTAGCATTAGAATTCGTTCTTGATACACGCCTTAATCCCATCGATTAAGCTCAGCCCCAGAAATCCTAGCATTTAATGCAAAACACTTCAAAAATCCCATCATTACCCAAAGAAGCAAGGCAATCCCTAAAGTAAATCTCCTACTTCTGACTAAAAATCCCAGGAAGATTAACCTTGATTCACTACCTCTGATTAATCCTAAGTTTTTTGGATTCTTGTTAATTAATGCTTCTCTGAAGCTCCATTATAAAAACATAAGCACCTCAGCCCACTGGAGGACAACCACTCCCTCTGAAACTCTTGATTTGCTTGCCACTTTGCTGGTGTTTTAGCTTTCCTTAAGCTCACCACTCATTATCTTTGGCCCACACTCATCTAATCTCAGATATTCTTTTTCCCCCCTTTTACACAGCCACGGCTTATAAATGTCTCCCAACTAGTCACAAACAGCCCACTACTCACAAAAAACCTTGATCTCAATATTAATCCTATCTCACTCACTCAAAACAGCCCACATTCACCTCGTTCATGCCTTATAAACACACATTCACCAAAAATCTTAGTTTAATACTCACTGCACTGAGCTGGGATTTCTCTCTCCCTTCACACTATGCCAAATAACTTCTTTTTCATCACTATGCAGCCACTAATATTTACTTATTGTTTTACTATGGGAGGCTATAATGTATTTGAGACTTTTTGGAATTTTTTCTTCATATTAATGTAATGATGGTTAAGAGTATTGTGGACCCTATTGAACAAAATACACAAGAATTTCCTGAAGTTAATGCTTTATTAAATTTATTTAATTATTGAATATAATTTACCATACCGCTGGAGGACTGATTTGAGCTATGATGCTGTAAAAGGACTAATAATATAAAAAACTAACAACATTAATGTGTTTATTGGGTTTTATTGTTGTCTTCTCGTCAAGGTGCAGCCTCTATCTCTTGCTTGGGCGGGCTTACACGATATCAAAAGCCAAGGCTTTATTTCAAGGGCCCATCATCGAGTTTGGCTTGGCTACCCTATATTCTATTTGGGAACATCAAAATTTTCCCCACAACATAAGTTAAATGCCGAATTACAAGACACACATAAAATGACAATAAATAAAAAAACTTATTTTTACAAAAAAGATCCAACCTTCAAAAACAGAACTCATAAGACAAATGCAAATTACAAGTCACACGTAATATGACTTGACAAATATAGAACTTATCTTCAAACAAAGCTAAATTGATAACTTTTTCAAATGACTTTTACTTTTCTAATGTTTGCCTCTTGAATGGTTACATGGAAATCGCATACACCGATTCATTGCACCACACCATGCATATTTTAATTTATCAAATGATACCTAGTCAAATTATTCATATCGCACCACACCATATTTTATTATACCTAGTCAAATTATGCATATACTTGAGCATGAAGGCGAGGAGTGAGATAAACTTCAAGTGGGGTAGCTTTCGGGTTTGTAAGTCCACCTTTCTCTGTCATGTCCACAGGTTCATTTGATGGGCTTGAAATTTCAAAAGCATGCAACAAAGTAGCAAGTGTGAGTTGCATAACTTGCAAGGCAAATGAGATCCCAGGGCACATTCTTCTACCACTACCAAATGGTATCAATTCAAAATTTTGGCCTCTAACATCAACATCCTTGTGAGTTGTAAGAAATCTTTCAGGTCGAAATTCACTAGGATCCACCCACACATTTGGGTCTCGATGGAGTTTTGGAAGATTAACAATAAGTCGTGTGCCTGCTGGGACGTGGTAACCAACCAAAGTACAATCTTCCATTGACTCGTGTGGCACTAGGAGTGGTACAGCAGGGTATAAACGCATTGTTTCTTTAAGGATAGCTTGGAGATATACCAAAATTTTCATATCTGATTCTTTCACTTGCCTTTCTCTACCAATATGGATGTCTAATTCTTCTTGAGCTTTTTTTAAGGTCTCAGGGTTGTTGAGAAGTAAAGAGAGAGCCCATGTCAATGTTATTGTTGATGTGTCTGAAGCCGCTAAGATAAGGGCCTACAAAAGTAACATAATATGAATTGGTTAGAATGTTAGATGGTCGGCTAAAGCTTTAAGATTTCTAGCCATGGTCCAAGAATCTTTAGTAGCAGCAAGAATTCAGAAGATAAACCATTATAAACAAGATAATTATCATGAAATTTTTTGAACATTTTTATTCTGTAAAATGAAGTTCCAGATCCACGTTGAATTTTATGTGAGACACGGGGAATACAAATATTCTGTACCACTTTTTGTGTTGTACTTTATACTCCATTAATTGTGGTATGCCATGTGTTTGGTTTTATTTTATTTCATTTAAAACTTCAATTATTTTATAAAATTAAAAAAGTAAAAACAATACACGACAAGTTGTGATTCATAAAATATAAAGTGGAATACAAAAAGTAGTACAGAGAATTTGTATTTCTTACATGGGCCATGCATGTGTTCATCTATCTAAGAAATTTAATTGTTAGTCTACAAAGTCAATGGATCAACTCTACAAATTCAATAGAGCAGTGTTTATTACACAAATTATTTTATACAATTTTACAAACACACACAAAAAAAAAAAAAAAAAAAAAAGGTTATAATTTCAGTTTTTTTTTTTTTTTTTTTTTTTTTTTTTTTTTTTTTCACGTGTTAAAAATTGTGTAAAATAACGTGTGTTTAACAAGTTAACCTAATTGAATATATGTAGCAAATGGGATTTTGGAAATATATTAGACTGTGTGAATTAATAGGGTTTTCAAAAGCTTACAAGCCATGTAGCTTTGACGATTGTATCAACATCATAACTGGAAGTCTCATCATCATCAGTGACAATGGATAGCATTACATCCATAAAATCTTGGTGTTCCTTCAACCCACCAGAAATTTTCCTCTGCTTATGCTCCTCTAGCCATTCTTTAGTCACATCATCCAATTCTTTTGCAGTTTTCTTCATGGCTTTCTCACATCCCCCCACGTCCAACCACCTTAGATATGGAAGTGCATCTGAGACCACAAACTCTCCACTCAAATCCATAAACTTTCTCAATGCCTTTCGACACTGATCATTTTTATCATTCTCCACCTTGGTTGTAGCCTTACCAAATCGTTGTCCTACAACCATCCTACATATTATGTTTAGGGCTGTGCACCCTAGCCATCTCTCCATCTCCAATATCACCTTGTTGTTCTTGACCAATAGCTTATATATCTCTTTTATAGAATCATTTACCTCAGCCTCTCGAACGTGTTTGAGCGTTTCAAGGCGGTGGTTTGAGAGGACCTCTAGCGTGACCATTTTTCTCACTTGGCGCCAGAAGGGACCATAAGGGCTGAACCCAAACAAAGCATAGTTGTAGCCCAAGATTTCTGCAGCTAAACCTTTAGGACGGTTGACAAAGACTTTGTCATTGGTAGTAAAACACTCTTTGGCTATCTCCCAACTGCTTACTATTATTGTTCGATGCACACCCAACCAAATTGTGAAGATTGGTCCATACTTTTCAGCCATGTTACCCAAGGCTATATGAGCCGGTTGTGACCTTCCTAACTGGTGGAGGTGGCCAATCAAAGGCCAAGCCCCACCAGCTTCAGGTAGAACTGATCTTTGTTTAGTAGCAGTTCTTTGAACTCTTCTTGATATCCATATTAGAAATAATATGAACATGAAAATGGTGAATATGCTAGCCATAGAATTTGTGAAGAATGGGCAGGAGAAGAGCATGGTTGATGTTTCTGGTGAGTGACAATTAATGGTTTTGTGGGAAAATATATATAGCCCAAACTTAGTAAGGAGGTGGTTCTTACAAGATACGTGGCAAGCAAGCTGAAAAATAAATTTGGGTTGTCATTTTACATCTTACGTACCCAATGATTTTCTCTTGTCTTATCTCGATGTCATTTTACTTTGCAAATCCGGCCTAATTTTAGTATTTTACCACAAATCCAAAAACAGAAACATTGATGGGAAAGGATCTTCGCATTAAAATCCTTCATTTTAGTATTTTAAAAGATTCATATAAATCACACAAAATCAAATAAATGTTATCTGTCTTACATCTATCTGAAAATTAAAGAGATTTAGAAGATTTAAGCTAGAGTAATCTTATTCTATCAAGTTATTGTTTGTTTGACTCGATTATAGCTTATATAGCTTATAGTCAATGGTGGCTCCACATGCAAGCCAGGATGGTCACAAAATCACCCTAACTTGTAAAAAAAAAATGTATATATACACTTGGTAAAAAAAAAAAAAAATACTAAACTAACTTATTGTGATCACTCTAATAAAAATGTTGCACACCCTAACTTGGGAATTACAAAAATTTGGGTTTAACAAAAATAAGAGTAATGCTACATTCACAATAATTTCACAACAAATTCAATGTGGTAAGTTGTTATGATTATAATTTGGGCTCTCTTCTCCATCATCAATCTAGTTAGCCTAACCCAAATAACAATTATTCAACCTAAAAACTTTAAAAACAATAAAATATTCACAATGGTGATTGTATTTTAGCAAAAAAAAAAAAAAAAAAAAAAACTATTTTACCACCAAAAAACAAAAAAATTATGTGTTATTAGAGAAGTTAAAGCTAAATTTTTTGCAATTATAGTAAATTGGTATAAATACCAGTTGACTGTAGTAAGTTGTTAAAAACAAAGTACAATATTTTCTTAAAATTATATATCTTCCTTCAATTAAAAAACTCAAGTTTTCTCTCTTCTTTAATATTTTAATGAGTTGTTTATATTATTTTAAATGAAGTGAAAAAAAAAAAAAATTTGATAATGGTTGTATTGTAAAGTGAAGTGTTAAAATAGATAAAGTAGTTTTTTGAGATTCTAAAAGCTAAAATATTTAACACCACTATTGTGAATGCTCTAACTTCCCAAAAAAAAAAAAAAAAAATCATAGCCAACCTAGTATTAAAAAAAACATTTTTTTTTTTTGTTTTTGTCTTTTTTGGTAAATGATTGCATCTTAATATATTTAGAAACAACAATTTTGTGTATTTATAATTTTTTAATACTTATGAATGTCTATTTGAATTTTTCTTTTCTTTTTATACTTCAACGCTGTCCTGTTTGTCTGTGAGCTTGGTTTCAGTGGCACAATTTTGGAAGGAGATTCTGAAGAGGCTATTTCAGCTATTAAGAAGCAGAGTTTCCAGCACCTAGTGGTGGGCCATTTAGTTAAAGACATTGTGTCTTTAGTTAGTATGTTTCAGTACTATTCTTTCTCGCACACACGTCGGCAAGGCAATGTTTTAGCACATGTGTTGGCTAGACGAGCGAGATTGTCTTTTCCTACTTTAGTTTGGATGTTTCAGTACTATTCTTTCTCGCACACACGTCGGCAAGGCTATGTTTTAGCATATGCGTTGGCTAGACGAGCGAGATTGTCTTTTCCTACTTTAGTTTGGATGAACTCTGTTCCTGCGAATATTTATTGGTTCTTTGTATCTACATTCCAGTAATGAAATGATTTTTTTGGCCTGGTCGGTCAGGCCTGATTCTCAAAAAAAAAAAATCATGGGTCCATCTCCAATAGTTGATGGCATTATATCATGTCTGTTAATTAGAAAAAGTCTAGTTATTTGTCCTTGTTTGTAATGAACTCTATTGGTTCAACACCTTGGGATATGACTTTTATTGCATTGTCCATCTCCAATAGTTGATGGCATTATGTCATGTCTGTCAATTACAAAAAGTCTAGTTATTTGTCCTTGTTTGGAATGAACTCTATTGGTTCAACACCTTGGGATATGATTTTTTTAGCATTGTTTGCGGTCCTTCCTCAGTGCCATAAAGTGACGGTCACTGATACTTTGTATTATTCTTTGATAATTAATTTTAATATATGTGGTATTTTTCCTGTTCTTTCAACTCTAACGTATTTGACACCTTCTTAATTTCCAAGCTTGCTTGAGAAAGAGATGAGAGAATAAAGTCCATGTAAATTCTAAGGAGAGAAAATAATAAAGGAAAAGGTGGGGGCCAAATACCTAGTTCAACCATATCATGTAAAACACGACTTTTATTATATAGTATATTAATATTATACAAGCATAATGCAAAAATAAATTTAAATACATATATAAACCAAGAAAAGGTAATTGAATTTAAAGAAAAAAATAGATTATTTTTTATATTAAAAAAAATTCAAGTTACATGGGGAAAATCATGTAAAACTAAATTATTATTGAAAACAAAATTTATAATATTTAATAATAAAAATAAATAATGAAAAAAAAAAAACTTTTGAAAATCTTCGTATTTAGTTTTAATCAAAAGAGTATTGTGAATTTCAAAAATTGTTAGTAGAGTTTTACTTAGAGCAATATGTTTGTGATTTTATTGCATTTGTTGCATGTCACTTGGTGTAAATAGAGTATAGTTACTTAAATTAGGCTAGAGTAGAATTCCTATCTTGTATTAAAAAAAAAAAAAAAAAAAAAAAAAAAAAAAAAAAAAAAAACTTAATCCAATCACGGTTTGCAATACCTAACTTTTATTATATAGTATATTTGGTGTGTATTATGGACGGAATCTATATATATATATATATATATATATATATATCATATACTATATATAATAGCAGAAGCCTTTTCCTGCAATTAAGGAGGTGCTGTCATGTAGGAAAAATGCCTATCTAAAATTCAACCACGTATAAGTAGCGATAAATTATAATGTTTCACAACCTTAACACTGTTTGACAATCTTCATGTATATTAAAAAAAAAAAAGGTTAAAATAAAATAAAAAAAGGCTTGCAACTAAAAAAAAAAAAACTAGCGATACAGAGAAAGGGAAGGAGAAAAAAAAAAAAAAGCTTGCGATATAAAGGAGACAGAGTTCATACGACCGGCCATCACCATTAAAATTCAGCCACGTTCACCATTAAAAAGCGATAAATTATACCGTTTCACATTAAAACACCATCTGATAGTTTCTCCGTATATAAATAAAAAATAACCGGTTAAAATACGGATTTGCAATGCTCCCAAAAAAACTTGCGATAGAGAGAAAAAAAAAAAAAAAAACTCGCGATACTCGTTCGTTTCTCGCCAGAAGTATAACTGGAATGGCAAGCACATAGAGAAAGAAAAATATGCCACCATCAGAGAGACAGGCCATGTACCTATAACTGGTAAAGTTTTTGTTTTTTTCCTTTTCGTTTTCAAATTTGGGAATTGAATATAATTTAGGTTTGAATTGGTTGGATTGGTTTAGATTTATATTTTTTTAATAATTTACTCATATGCTGCACATAACCTATCCCCTCTCTCATCTGTCTTTCTTCTCGCTGCCACTCTCTAATACGCAAACCCAAATCGTAAAATAGAGTTCGTAAGAGGGACAATCGTTTCGGTACAAACCAAAAGAAAAAAAGACTGGGATAGAGAGAGGGAGTTCAACGCCTCCGATTGGGTTCCTATTCATTCTCCGACTTTTTCCCCACAAATTAGATCTGTTATATGTTTCAAAATTTTACAGTTATAGTTGGGTTTGTTTCCAGAAATTAGGGTTAAGAAATTCGAAATTCTGATATGTGAGTATTTTTTTAGATATTTTTAGTAATGGTTTTGTTTAAATTCGTCTCTTTTGGATTTAAAACATTCAATTTCTTTCTCCGTAGAGATGAAGTGGAATCTTTCGTCAATCTGGAGTCTCTAATTTCATTAAAGCAAAGGTACCAATTTCTTTTCCTAATATTCTCCTAACTTTTCCTCTCTATTTGTTGAAATCGGGGAAAACCTCCGCAAAATGAAATCTTTCTAATCCTTTAAACTTAATCATTTCACTTTAATTTTCAAGTTTTGTTTTCTCTCTTACATGTTGTGTTATTTGTAAGGGAGATTGAAATTGTGGAATTTTGAAATCTGAAAATATTTTGTTATTTTGTTTATACATTGTAGATTTTAGACGATATTTTTTAAAAGATACTTTTAAGTCATGATTTTGTTATTTTTGATGTTGGGTTTTTCTGGGTTTTGCCTATTTTCAATTGGAGTCTAATTTTGCGTCACGTGTCTCATCTAATTTCTAAATGTATTTGTCAATTGAATTATTAGGTACAAAAATCAAAGAATCTAAATTTAATTAGATTCTAAATTGAATTTCAATTGAAGTTCAATTTTGTGCCATGTGTCCCATTTAATTTTTTAATTTTTGTGGCAAGTGAATTATTAGGTGCAAAAATCGAAGAGCCTATATCCAATTAGATTCTAAATCATGTCTAATTTTGCACCATGTGTCTCATCTAATTTTTAAATTTGTGTTTCAAATGAATTATTAGGTGCAAAAATCAAAGAGTCTAAATTCAATTAGATTCTAAATTGAATTTTAATTGAAGTTCAATTTTGTGCCATGTGTTCCATCTAATTTTTTTAATTTTTGTGGCAAGTAAATTATTGGATGCAAAAACCGAAAAGTTTAGATCTAATTAGATTCTAAATCATATATATATATATATATATATATAATGAGAAATCATTACACATTTTAGAAATTCATGACTTAAAAAATGTGTAAGTTGTAATTCTTAAACCAAGTTTAATTTTATTGGTTTTAAATTTACCCATGCATATGCATAGGGTTACTCACTAGTTTTTAATAGTTCAAAAGACCATGGCCCCCTTAAAGTTTAATTTTATTTTTAAACAATATATAGAGATATATAAAATTCAAAGGTTAGGATAAAAAAAAAAAAAAAAAAAAACACTATTCTCCCCCTTCCCCTCCCAAAAATTTAAAATTAAAACTCGATCCAAAGAACCCAAAAAATAAATTGATCACATAACCCATTCCTATGTCCAATGGTCCTTTCCAAAACAAAAACATATTTTTACATAACAAATCCCTAAGTGTTACTAATAACAATTTACTTTTTATATATATATATATATATATATATATATATATATATATATAAAAGAAATGTTACATGTTTTATATGTTTTTAACATGCATGTCAATTTGCATGTCAATCTTATGTAATTTATCGATCCATAAACTCACCTTTTATACATTATTTTAAACTACAAAAACTTGAATTTAAACAATTGATTGATAACATGGTTATTAATTTTTGATTATTTTTAAATTTTGTAAGTATGAAGAATATAAAAAGATAATGTAATCCAGCGGTCAATTTATCAAAATTCACATCTGATTAAAAATATTAGGTGGTGTAAAAATTATATAAAGTTACACAATGTGTAACTTGAATCCAACTCATATATATATATATATATATATATATATATATGTATATAATGACCTTTGGTTATTTGGTAGGCAAAATTCAAATCTACCATTTTTTTTTTTTTTTTGAGAAATAATTTCGAATCTGCCTAAATGATTCATTTGAATGGAAATATGATAAAAGGATATTAGACATATTAGAGCATATAATATTATAATGTTGAGGTTAAGGAGTTTCAAGCTTTTGTTTGTGTATTTTGGGTCTTTTTTAAGTTACGAGAATATTAGACATACAACTAGATAAGATAAGATATACAACATCTATCTGACTCATACTGATAGATTAGGTAAGAAAATATCTCCTCAGTTTTTCCCTCTTTTGTTTTTTTGTTTCATTATTTTCTTCTCCATTATTAGACGGTGTAAAGCACAATTGATTGTTTAACGATATACTAGCAAGTAGCAATCACAATCTTATCGTCAAAATTTTCTACGGATAACACAATAGAAAGGATTCTAAGATAAAGAGCAATTAAATTAGTCTCTCTCTCTCTATATATATATATGTGTGTGTGTGTGGGGTTTCAAGATAAAAATTTATTTATTTTTTGTATTTTACCCAATCACTTTTTAAACAATCATATCATATTCATTATTCTATACTTTATTTTTTCACTTTAGTAAAATATTTCTTTTATTTATTTGATCTATTAATTTTTTCTTACTTTTCAAAGTACTGCTTTCCTTTATTTCAGTTATCAAAACATAAAAAATTAAAAATTAAAAATTAAAAATAAATAGAATTTCGGTATCATTATTCTACTTTAAGAAACAGCTAGCAAGAGACCCCAATGTGATTGCATTAAGTCCCAAGCATGATAAAGTCAATCACAATCATAAATCTTGCTTTACATATGATTTTTTTTTTTTTTTGAATTCATATCTTTTAGATTTTCTAGGGTACTTCACCAAATAGATTTCCTTAAATCTTAACTATTATTCTTTAATAATTTAAAGGTCTAGATTTTGCCATGTCAGCATTCCACTAACAATACTCTTAAAATAATAAAATAATGTTGCAAATAAAACAATTAAGATTATTGTTAGTAGAATACTAACATGACAGAATCTAGACCCTTAAATCATAAAATGGTGATTAGGATTTAAGGAAATCTATTGGTAGAGTGCCATAGGAAATTTAGAAGATCTGAATCCTCTTTCTTTCTTTTTTTCCCTATTTGTGATTTTCTACAACTGCTGCAGGAGACATATAAGAGTAGATAAATTACTTACGGATATGTTAAAGAATGTTCTAAGTGCATTGGTTTAGAAACTATTTTTAAAAACATTTTATAAGAAAATAAAAAATAAAAAAAATAAAAAATTTGTTAATTATGTTGACAACTTTTAATATTTTCCATAAAAATTGTACCAAAAATTTTATAATATAATTTATTAACAATGGTTTGAAACAATCTCTGGTACTTTTCCATTTTTGTTTTTTCTTTCTTTTTTTTGAAACAATCTCTAGTACTTTTCTGAGTCATCTACTTGTTCTGTATAAATATTATTCCATGATATATCATTTTCTTTCTAATAGACTTGTGTGGCTTATATTTAAATATATATTCTAAAACAGCAAAGGAGGGCCCTCCAAAGAGTAGGAGAGCACAACCTTTTCATGTATAGTTTTGAGCGGCAAGTTTTGAGCGGTAGATATCACGTATATATGAACCCATCATTAATATCATTTTTAATTTCACCACTCACTACCCGTCACTTTAGCAAGTTGTAGAAAAAATTGTGTCTCTAAATTTATTCTTTTTACAAAAAGTGGGAGGGCTATGCCCTAAATCAAAAGAACATGTGATTCATGTGAATGCAATGAATATATATCTCGCATGTAAAAAAAATTGTTATTAAAAGCTCAAAAATGTGTTGAAAACACAAGAGCTGTCTAGACCCCCAAATTAAAGTTATGGCTCAATTGATTTTACTCTAACTTATACTAAGTGCGGAATAGAGTAAATGCGAGCGGATAAACACATAAACTACTCTAACCCATATTCATTATAACACAACAGTAAAGTGAAAGGTAAAAGAGTAGAGAAGAAGAATGCAAACACAAGATAACACGCCGTTATGTTATCAAAGAGGAAACTGAAGAACTAGGCAAAAAAACTCTCCACCGCCCTCCAAGCGGTAATCGATCCATTAGACAATCAGTTGGGATACACGAATAGTAAGAGACCCTCCAAGCCTAGTCTACCCAATGCACCTAAGCCCTCCAAGCTCCTACTCCAACATGGCTTCTCGGAACCTTGTCTTGTCTAGCTCTTCGAATCCTGCAATACGCCCGATTGCATCCGCCAAGCCTCACCGGCTTCTTTTGGCAAATCCCCAAAGCTTCCTAAGCTCCAAAACACTATCTACACTCTAAAAAGGTATGTGTTGTGTTTGGGTACAAATCTCCTCTCAAGGTATGACAATGGGAGAGGGAAGGAGAAGAGGCTACAATGATTTCTCTCTAAGGATGAATAGCTCTCTCTCTAAAAGATGGGTGTGTGTGTTGTAGAAAACCTATCTAAGGTTTTTCTCTCTAAATGGCCTCCTTTACTTTTGTGGGTAATGAGGGTATATATAGTATAGGTGAAGGGTAAGAAAGTCATACTTAAAAATCCTCCAGGCAGAGAGTCTTGCGGGTATCTCGCGGGAAGGCCTTACCTGCGGAATACTCGCAAAATTGACAGCCTGGCACGACTCTTCAACTTCCAGTCATGTGCTTCTCACATGCCTTCTTCGCGGGAACCCTTCTCGTGAACTTCTCGCGAGCTAGTCGCGAAATGCACTGATCTTCATTTCATGCTTGATTCTTCACCAACTTAATATAATAAAATCCCACAAAATACAAGAAACAAAATTAAAGTAATTACAACACTTTTTGTCATGGAATAAAGCCAACATAAAACATAGTTGTAAATCACAACTTTACAATCTCCGCCTTTGGCTATTCCGTGACAAAACACCTTATAACAGACTCTAGACTTAAACGCGAGTTTGGGAACAATGGAAAAACTCAATCACACCTAAATCTAGAACCTGTGATGAACTTGGAACATATATACCTGTAACTTGAAACACTTGCACAAAACGCATTAGACCCTCAAGGTAAATCAAGTGATAAAAAGACAAGTATAATGTAACAAGTAAATTGTGATCAAGTAAACATGATGTGAAACATGTGAGCAACTTGATCATACACCAAAACAGTCATATGGAAATAACTACAATGATTACATAACAAAGCAAATGATCATCCGAACATGCAACCAATAAAGCACAATAGCATAAGGATAAATGCATGTCCAACACATAAATACAATGCGATGAGAGCAACAAAGTATAAATACTAAATGTAACTCAAAGCACCATAAAGCAACGAGAAAACAAGCATAAAGAACAACCAAGCAAGACAAGGTTTTCTCATAAAAGAATGTCTTCTTCCCCTTGGTATATGCATCTTCCCTATGATTTTCTCCCCTTATGAATGTGCATGAGGTAGAACTTCTCCCCCTAAGAATGTGCACAAGTCATATAGAAATAATGAAACACACCGGTATACTCTCCCCCTTTTTGTCACGAATAGACAAATGAATCAAGAGGAAGGAGGGAAAGAAAAAGAAGATATGAACAAGGGTAAAAAATGATGCATGAGGGGTGCAAGATGAATGAGAAAATGAAGCTCAAACGAAAGACAAAAACATCTAAAAAATGCTACAAAGCATAAAGTAAACATGACATGCTAAGGATGATGGAATATGATATAGACCTAGGCATGACATAGACACAAGAACATGTTATATGTGCTAAAAGGTCTAAAAACACTTAACTAGCATGAGTGAAGTGCAAAACATGTCAAGTGATCAAGTGTGTGCAGCAAAGTGCATCTAGTGTGCATGTGAGATGCATAACCAATGCATGAGCAAGCACTCAAGGGACAAAGTGTATAAAACACACAACCAATGATCAAAACATGATAAACATGAATAATTATGGTTATCCCCAAAGTTTGGTACTCATCAGAGTCCAAAACAACGAGAAAATGACATTTGGGTATTTTATCAAACACTTAGAGTGCACACACTACACATGTATGTTAAACAATGCAAGAACATATGAAAATCTTAAATACATGTTATTTTTGCCACACGGGACCAACATCCAAAGAAAATCAACATTTAATACAAGGCCCAATTAAAAAGATTGACAAAAATTAAGTTTTTCAACTCCCATTTGAACAAATCCCAACTATGAACATAAAACTCCCAAAAACATAATCTAAGGATCAAAATCAATAAAAAGAGTTAAAGATTACCTTAGAGATGTTAATGCAATGAAAAACAATTGAATTTAGTTGGGTTTTGATGTAAAACCAGGAAAATAGGAGTTTGGGAGAAGATGGGAGAAGTTTAAAACAAATGACCCACGAAGTGCCCTTTAAAAGCTGATCTAGAAATTTTCATGGGTAATTTCGCTGGTTAGCTTCCCGCAAAATTTCGCTAATATTTCTCTGGTATTTCGCTGGTAAGCATTACTCGCGAAACTTTCTATCCAAAGCTGAAAAACTTGAGAATTAGACCCTTTAACTCGTGACTGAGCTTATACATGAAATAAGTCACGAAAACACCCAGAAAACATGTTTTTCACACAAAAACAATTTGAAAAAATTTGAAAAACATGGGTGATATAAATCACTTCCAAAAGAAAAAAAAAAAGAAAAAAAATATTTTTGGTTTGATCCACATATGGTTGAGCACACACACATCACATTTGAACATGTATAATGACACAAATGAAATAGACATTCAATGAACATTAAACTTGTTTGTTGTGTGTGTGTATCAAATGTGGAATAGTCCTTAGTCTAGAGTGAAACTTCAATGATCAATTCAATCAAGTCATACACAACTAGTACTAAGTCAAGAGGTCTATCTCAATTATAGAAATGAACATATATGACCTCCCACAAAAATGATTACATAACATTGAAGCTTTTCATTTGATTTCTTTACAATCATAACACTTAATCATTTTTGAACAAAACATCTCATTTTGAGATCGGTGCTTGAAATTTTTAATATTTCAATATTGAGAGTGAGCCTTTGGCTTTTTGAGCACTATACATTTCAATTAAAAAGTCGTTTTCCCTTTTTTCTAGTCAAATACTAGTATGTGTGATGGCTTTTGTAGCTCATTATCTTTTTTCATTTTGAGATTTACATTTGTTGAGCTCTTTAAGCAAAAACATAAAACTAAAGGTGGGAAGAGATATAGGCACAAGTCTATGCAAGTATCAAGACCATCAAGACTATTGACCAATCATTCATGACAAGCTTGAAGATCTATTTACAACAATCACACATAGTTTTCAAGATTTCTCCCACAAAGATATATGTGCATACAAAACAAGCTAAGCTCGTAAATGCACTATGCCATTAGTACGAAGGTACTAGGCCAAACTCACATAAGATATGTGCTCAAACATATACGATCAAACTTTTGGAAATTTTCACTTTTTATGTGGTTTTGAATTTTTACTCACACAAAACAAAAGCAATAAAGTAAGATCAAAAACAAAAACAAAAACAATGCATATAAAGAGATGCGTGATGCACAAATGCATGGCAATGAAGCATCTAATGCATGAAGGGTCCTATAAAGATTGAAAAAATTAGATCAAGGACCAAAAGAGCATAAGCTCAACCATAGGAACCCTTTCACATCCAAACAGAACGATTGTTTGGAATAAGTGTCTCAAGAGAAGTGAGACGAGGGTTGGAAGAATAAGAACCAGAGATGCTTATAGACAAGGAGGTAAGAACATCAAAAACTTTCTTCAACAACTTACCATTTTCCTCCAAAACCGGTTTTGCTTTTATAACACAACTTCCAAAAAGCTCAAGTTTCTCTTTTCTTTTGATTCTTTTAAGAGCTTGAAACTTAGAGCAATGAGGTCTAAGATGACCAAAGGCACCACAATGGTAACAAAAAATGTGTTTAGGTCCACTAGGTCTTTTGGGAAGGGATCTAGCAACATGAGTTTGTTCTCTCTTTAACTTTGGACATTGAGGTCTTATATGACCAATCACACCGCAATGGTGGCAAGTAGGAACAAATTTAGATCCACTCAATTCCCTAGGATGGGACCTAAACAGAGGCTTAGGCTTAAGAGCCTTTCTCTCCACCTTTTGATTCCTTTTATGTGGAGGAATGTACACCGATTTGTCTTTAGAGGTAGAACTCACAATAGGCATAAAATCGGGTCTCACAACATGATTGCAACATATATTTTCTTCCTTTTTAGCAATAGGTTCAGCAATCAAACACTTGGCATACATCTTAAGAGATTCATTTTCACATTTAAGATCATCAACATGTTTGTTAGACAAAACAAGTTTAGCATCCAAGTCCATATTCAAACACTCAAACTCCTTCAGTTTTTCAAGGGACTGTTCAGCAAGTTTTTTATACTTTTCAACCAATTTATTGGATTCATTGAACTTAGCAATCAAATCATCCTTTTCACAAATGAACTTGTTGAAATTCTCATGAAACTTCTTAGCCTTTTTCTTTAAAAGTTTGACATTTTGAATATCAACAACAACACCCATAGATTCATGTAACATGTCATCACAATTTTAAGGATTAACACTCATAGAGGAATTTTCACAAACACATGGCATATTACACTCAACAACATCCAAAACATCCATAGAAGCATACAAAGCTTTATCCATGGCAAACAATGCAAGGGTCAAGGATCACACTTAGGTAATGAAACCTCTGCAAGTGTACCCGTTCTGATACCAATTGAAAGCTCAAAAATGTATTGAAAACACAAGAGCTGTTTAGACCCCCAAATTAAAGTTACGGCTCGATTGATTTTACTCTAACTTATACTAAGTGTGGAATAGAGTAAATGCGAGCAGATAAACACATAAACTACTCTAACCCATATTCATTATAACACAGCAATAAACTGAAAGGTAAAAGAGTAGGAAAAAAGAATGCAAACACAAGATAACATGCTAATGTGTTATCGAAGAGGAAACCGAAGAACTTGGCAAAAAATCTCTTCGCCACCCTCCAAGCGGTAATCGATCCATTAGACAATCAGTTGGGATACACGAATAGCAAGAGACCCTCCAAGCCTAATCTACCAAATGCACCTAAGCCCTCCAAGCTCCTACTCCAACAAGGCTTCTCAAAACCGTGTCTTGTCTAGCTCTCCGAATCCTGCAATATGCTCGATTGCATCCGCCAAGCCTCACTGGCTTCTTTTGGCAAATCCCCGAAGCTTCCCAAGCTCCAAAACACTATCTACACTCTAAAAATGTGTGGGTTATGTTTGGGTACAAATCTCCTCTCAAGGTATGACAATGGGAGAAGGAAGGAGAAGAGGCTACAATGATTTCTCTCTAAGGATGAGTAGCTCTCTCTCTAAAAGATGGGTGTGTGTGTTGTAGAAAACCTATCTAGGGTTTTTCTCTCCAAATGGCCTCCTTTACTTTTGTGGGTAATGAGGGTATATATAGTATGGGTGAAGGGTAAGAAAGTCATACTTAAAAATCCTCCAGGCAGAGAGTCTCGCGGGTATCTCGTAGGAAGGCCTTACCCGCGAAATACTCACGAAATTGACAGCCTAGCACGACTCTTCAGTTTCTAGTCATGTGCTTCTCACATGCCCTTTTCGTGGGAACCCTTCTCGCGAGCTAGTCGCGAAATGCATTGATCTTCATTTCATGCTCGATTCTTCACCAACTTAATACTAAACCCAATACAACAAAATCCCACAAAATACAAGGAACAAAATTAAAGCAATTACAACACTTTTTGTCATAGAATAAAGCCAACATAAAACATAGTTGTAAATAACAACTTTACAGTTATATTATATGTTGATGTTTTGTGATTGGAAAATTCCATGACATTATAATTTGAATCAAGTTTGTAACGTGATAAGTTCAAATTGAAATGTTCAAGATGCAAATTAAAGAAGACAATTATTAAGGAATTTGACTGCCCTACAATTAACTAATGAATCCAAAACGGCCATCAAAAATGAATTTAAAACAAAGGAGAGATGGGGAGAGATATTTCAGAGGTTAGACTTATAAGATACTTTGTTAGAAGCATGTGTTTAAATGATTAAATTTACAATATTTCAATAGTTTAAACTTTTAGTACAATCGGTACTTTAACATACTTTCTCCTGTCAATGGGGGTAACACCTGCAACACAAACATGTAGTTTAGAAGGGAATGAGCTTCTTTTAGGGTGATTAAGTTTAGGAGGAAATTATTCCTGCGACCACTTGCTCTGCACTGATCAACTTGATTTCAAAAAAAAAAAAAAATTTATCTCTTTTTTTTTTTTTTTTTTTGAGAAAAATCTTCTTAGTTTGTGTTAGATTATGATACAACATATTGCATGTTAGTGCTAACTTAATTTAATTTAGAAACAACACAATCGCAGTTAATTATTTTTTGTTCATAAAATGTGAAGCCCAAGATTTGACATTCTATGGTGTATAGAAATTTCAATTTCTTATGACAAAATCTCTCTTTGGAGGATGAGATTGACAAAATTCAAATCTATTTATGTCTGAATAACCCAACATAATGAAGGTGGAGAAATAACCATTTTCCCCCAATTATTAGGCATTGTTATTTCCATTTCACAATAGTAAACTCATAGTGTCCTGCAAAATGGCACGTCCAGTAACAAAGTATAGACAAATCATGGCAAATTTTGATCAGATCACAATTCTTAGACCTGCACATGAATTATATATTAGACAGTCTTTAATCCATAAAGCTTGGAAGGAGTAGGCAAGGTTTGATGAGAACTTCAAGTGGGGTGGCTTTGTTGTTTGTGAGACCAACTGTCTTAGTCATATCAACCTTTGCATCCGAGGGAATTGAGATATCATACATGTGTAGAAAACTAGCCAATGCTAAGTGAACCATTTGAAGGGCAAAAGATATTCCAGGACATACTCTTCTACCACTTCCAAATGGGAGCAATTCGAAATTTTGACCCCTAACATCAACATTCTTGTGGGTGGTGAGAAATCTTTCGAGCTTGAACTCTAATGGGTCTGACCATATGCGTGGATCTATTTGGATTTTCCATACGTTTGTGATTAATTGATTGCCTTTTGGAACATGGTAACCACCTATAATGCAATTCTCAGTGAATTCACGTGGTGCTACTAATCGACCTAAGGGATACAAACGTAATGTTTCTTTAACTATGGCTTGGAGATAGACTAGCTTACTGATGTCTGATTTGTTTACAATTCTTTCCTTGCCCACTTTGCAGGTAAACGAATCATATGCTAGTACTCTTTTGAACAATGCATCAATTCTGAACAATGCAGGTAAACACCTCCATGCTTATTAAAAAATATATATGCTACTCTTTTGAACAATGCATCAATTCTGATATTACTAAAAGTAAAATTTTAATTGCTTTGTTGAGTTAATATCATTTTGTAGGAGCTATGTTTCAAATGATCATTCTTTAATAGTTTTGTGAGCATCCTTTCTCATTATATGTTATTGAACTCCAATTCTTCAGCCTTTTATTTTTTTCCCTCTTGAAGTCAATTGATGGGTTTACTTGATTCTTTGTTTTTCTATCAACTCATTCATTTCTCTTCCTGTACTAGCATGTACAATCTGAAGCTAGAGAGCTTTCAAGTGGAACATAGTCAAGCTTCCTCTTATCCATTCTAATTAAATATTTTATTAATTTTAATATAATGTTGACAATGACAAGGTTATGCATTATGCCCATTATTATATGATTTAGCTCATTAGCGTTGTTTAAAACATTAAAACTACAATCTTGAAAAATATATATTAAAATTGAAACTCATATTTTCTCTCAATGTTTGTAGCTATTCTTACTTTATTTATTATGATTTTGTCTTTGTTGTTTTGTGATATAAGGCAATAGGTTATTGATTCAGGAAAAACAAAATTCTAAAAATTTTTCCTTTTATTATTATTATTTTTTTTCTAACTCTCTAAACTTTATTGAAATAGATGATTAAATGGTATAAATATTTTCCAGGCAGTTTCACACTTCACAAGAATGAAATCATGTAATGTCTAATTTCTAATATATCAATAGTATTATATATTTAAAAATTGAATTCAATTTGAGCTGGAAACCTTATAAATTCAATGTAGTATGTAAAGATAAATTTTAATGTGCAGTGTTTGTACGTTTTTAGACCCCTTAAAACACAAGTTGTTTAACCTAGTTATTTAGCCAAGTGATTACTTAAATAAATTATTCAGATCTAGGTTAACACATTCAAATCATATCATGTAAATAATGCGGAAATATAAAGAAAACACGATGTGATAACCTAGGAAAACCAAACCGGTAAAAAACTTGGGGAGGATTTAACCTAGCTATCCTCAAGGTAAAAACAGATCCACTATGAAAGAATTGAAGTTTGTACAATAAGATTTAGACCACTAACATCCTATTGCTACCTCGAGTAAAAAACTTACTACCATGACCACGTGACAGCTTCGAGTCCACAAACTACTTCTTTCCTTGATCCACTGCAACCACAAGTACTCCCACTTGTGACTTTAAGATTCCACTCAAAGATTTCAGATCATCTTTAAATTCTTTATGTAGCAACTGAAGCAATCACCAAGTTCTTGACATGAATCTTGAAGGTAAACACCTCTAGATCTCACAAGAAATTCAACACATAGCACATCAAAAACCTCTAAAACGTAGCTAGGGTTTTTCCTTTTATACTTGGAGTAAAACATAAAACCCTACATGTCAAACCGGGCTTGGCTGAGTTGGAAAATTTTGCAGAAAAATTAATCTGCACGAGGTTCAATCGATCGAGTCCCATTTTCAATCGATCAAGCCTTGCAGATTTAGACCAATAAATCTTGTAATCACTCGATTTCAAATTTTACAAATAAACACACTTTGAGGAAGTCTAAACCTAGACTCTATGTTTTAATCATGGTTTGCCAACATAATACATAATGAAGTTCTAATACATTTAGTTCCTAAAGGCATAGAACCTAACAATGTTCTAGCCTTGGAGTAATCATCTAGATGCAAGGAGAGCAACAGTATCAACACTAAGTAAGCATAAGTGTTATGATAAGGATTCAACCACGGTGGAGGTAATTAATGGCAGCCATGGAAGCTATAAGGTTGGCTAGAGATATGTGATGATTTCAAGTGATACTTGAGGGGATGACAAGCTTCAATGGCACATTTAAAGAGAGAGCTGAGAAGTTTAGACAGTTAAAGTTTTTGTTCATGGAGCTGCAAGCACAGCATCACATTCTCTACCTATATTTTTAATTCATTTGGTTGATAGGAATTTTTGAATTGGTCACAATCCACCATTCTTACAACCCCAACTGCCACTGCTGTATTGAGCTCTATTTAACATAAATAAAAAATTTTCTCTTCAAACAAAGAATCAATATTTTTCAAGGTCTTTATTTAATTTCCATTTGCATTTTTTTTAATTGGTAAATTGCACATCACCTTGCTTTTATAGGAAGAGGAAATATCATTTAAGCTAAAGCCTAAAGCTCATGGGCTCATTATATGATATTTTCCCCTTTGTAAATATTATATAATCTTTAATTTTTTTCCCTTTGTAAATATTATGTAATCTTTAATTTAAACTACGATAAAATAGAAAGAGGTGACTAGAGAAGTAACTCAAATTGCAAGGATTGGCCAAATGATAGTTGACAAGAGAAAAACAAAGAGATAAGGAAAATGGGAATATGACATTCATCTAGATCATTTGGTCCAACATCTATTTCTTGGATGCGAGAGTTGCAATAGAATAAGAAAAATGAGCGATTGCATTTTCTTCAACATATAATTTGTTAGGTTCTAAAAGTTTAGAACAATTGGCAAATTGTGAACACACAAGAACATACAAGTTGCAGAAAAAAGATTTCAGAATTTGCCTGGTTCGATCGATCGAAGAACAGGCTCGACCGATCGAAAGTCGTATCTACATAATTTTAATTAAGCCCAAACAGCAATTCAAGCCCATTAAGGATTAGGGTTTCAGATCTACTTCTCCTAGTATATAAAGGAAACCCTAAGCACGTTTTTAAAAAGGTTTTTCATAGAGAGAAGAGTATGCCTCTTTTGTATTTAGGGTTTTATACCTAAAAAGCTCTCTCATATTTTCTACCGGTGTTATTACTTAAAGAATCTCAAGATCCGGTGTTGTAGAAGTTGCTGCCTTCTCTAGTCATCAAAGGTGCTGATGATCTAAACCTTCAAGGGTGGTCTTGGAGTCACAAACAGGAGAGTTTGTGTTGCTAAACCTTTGAGTGGGATCTCAAAGTCATAAACATGGGTGTTTGTGTTTTGCAAAGCCAAAGAAAGAAGTAGTCCATGGACTCGGAGCTATCATGGGGTCGTGGTAGTAAGTTTTCTACTCGAGGTAGCAATAGAATGTTAGTGGTCTAAGTTCTATTGTACAAACTTCAATTCTTTCATAGTAGATTTGCTTTTTACCTTGAGGATAGCTAGGTTAAATCCTCTCCAGGTTTTTTACCGTTTTGGTTTTCCTGGGTTATCGTATTGTTGTGTTCTTTATTTTCCGCACTTTACAATAATATGATATTTGTATTAACCTAGACTGCATAATTTACCTAAATTAATCACTTGGATAAATACCTAGGTTAATCTGGTTGTGTTTTAAGGGGTCTAAAAACGTACATAATTGATTATTTCTAGACTTTTGCTTTTTGTGGGAAATATCTTTTTGTCGATTGTATTCTTGAAGCAAAAGACTTCTCTCATACCAACTAACATTATTAGATGATGTTGTGTTCAAAGGCTAAAAGTTTTCTGTAATTTATGCCAAGACTATGGACATACATATTGCCTGGAATGAGAATAGGTGATGTCGTGTTCATAGGCTAAAAGTTGTCTATAATTTATGCGTTAAACAAACACATGTTGTTTGGGATTAGAATCTTTACACAAGTTGAATGCAAGGCATATTGTCTAACAATTAAGAGAGCCCAATAGTTTGCATTGTATAAATTGATAAGTTTTTTGCATAGTACAATTTTTTTTTTTAAAGGAATAAATATAAATAAATTTATCAAGAAGAAATATTTTTGTAAAATTTGATTCTCTAGCATTTGTTTAGTGATTATCAAAATATAAATTGTTACACTTGATGGAAGTCAAAAGTAGATAAGGCATTGCATGTTGCTTGTAGTATAGAAAATAATATTTGGAAATTCTTTGGAATTAGTGAATTTGAATTGAGTGTGTTTAATGGACTTTGTTTCTAATTTGAGGACAAACACATATCATTTTTTATTGTGATAATTTGTAATGATCTCTAGGTTGTATGAAGTTTGGTTTTTTTTTTTTTTTATGTGGATAATTTAAAAAATAGAAAGTAATACAATGTTTGACGTGGATAGCTCATTATTTCTTGGGGATGAGGTTTCTTTCCAGAAATTGATATGTTTTAATTATTTGAAATGGTTTTTTATTGGAACATGCTTGAACCATATCATTGTGGCTTTTAGATGAATGTTGTTTATTTGACTAATCAATTTATACATATTTCCAACGATTATTTAGAATTAGAATTATCTAATTTGATTGGTTTCAAATGATTGTACCAATAAAAGTGAATATATACAACTTTCGTTCAACTATCCCGTGCATTGCACGGGTTAGCAACTAGTTTTTCTTAATTTTCAAGGTAATTGTGGTAGAGTCACTGCCTCCTATAATCATAATCTACAAGGTACATTTTGGTTTATATTTTGGGTTAGAATAAGCCTCTGAAGCAAACAATCTTATCTTGGCATCTTGTATTTTATAGCTTAACTTGTGAGATCATGAAGCTATACAGCAAGGACGCATACATGAACACATAACACCAAACAATCTTGTGTTTTTTTAGCTTAACTTGTGAGATCATGATAAAGCTATGAAGCAAGGAACCATGCACGGAAATGTACACAATAGTGCGTACTAATTAGTAATTACTATACAACAAATCAATTTTTGAGAAATTATGCTATCACTTGTTAGTAACTCATGTAATGCACAAGAAAAATTAATATAATACAATTTAAAAAAAATTATGAAATTTGATAAATATAATAATTATTAATAGACATTTAATAAAATTATGTTTGTATATGCAAATATATAATTTACCATTTAAAGAACATATAATATACTATGTATGAGAATAATGACGTGTAAATTTGTGAGATCTCAAAGCCTAGGTAATACAATATTATGAGATTAACCAAAAGTTGAATGTCATCAAGTCTATATGAATATTATAGATTATAAATTATAGATATGATCAATATATGAAATTTAATTACTATACATTTAAATCAATTTTATTAATCATAATTTATATTTATTTTAAGCTATACAAACTAATAACAACTATCAAAATCATCAAAAATATAACTAAAATAAAAAAAAAAAGAATATTTTTAAAAATAGAAACTACATGGTTCATCATAACTACAAGATCTCATAGATAATCACATACACTTAAAAGTTAAGATTGTACTACCGCGTACATTTAGTGAAATGGTTACTCCACAAATACAAAGTTCTTGTGGGGTGGGGAGGGTAAGGGCCGAGTTTCAAGTCTCTAGAAGAAAACTTCACACATATACACTTAGGTTAGGTTAGAGTAGAATTTCTATTTTATATAAAAAAATAAATTAAAAAAAGAGTTAAGATTTTTAGTGATAACAATTTTTTTTATGAGAACTGTAACAAATATCCATAACTTACAAATAGGCAATAACCAATGTGTTTTATATAAACTAAGCACTAATCATCCAAATGAAGAGAAAAGACAAAAGCTTAAAATGTTTCTAGATTCCATAGGCATGCATAATCGAAAGAGTCTAACTGGATCATTACAAATAGCTGGTAAAAATAAATAAATAAATAAGTAAAGCAATTTTCTTCTAGACACATTTAAGATTTGGAATCAACACCTATATAGAATTTTTTTCTTGACACGTTTGAGATTTGTTAATATTTGTTGCCTTTCTAGAGACTAGAGTGAGATTTTGATTTCAAGATGAGGTCTGGGACAATTATTGCTTTGTTGTTGTTATTGCAATGGAGGCCGTGGTTGAGGTTTTGGCGAAAGGGATTTGAGTTGTTTGGGGATTGAGATAAATCTAATTTGTTAAAAAAAATTTGACAACTCAAATTGTAAGTTGGTGGTCATGTGTAATTTTTTAATGTTATAAGATCCATCACTTAAAAGTTAACATAGTATTATTACATTAGACACATAAGTAAGAAAGCTAACAAAAGTTAACAGAATAATCAATAATGCTCATTTTTTAAACTTTAAGGACTAATAATGCTCACTTGAAATTTGAGAAACCAACTGCACTCACAAGGTAAATTTCAGGGACTAACAATATAGTTCTGCCTTCTATTTTCCTCAACCCCTTAAAGAAAAGGCATTGCATACCTCACACTCTAATATATACACTATGTACACATCATCAAAATCACGAGTAGAATATGATATTCTTAAAAAGGTGGTCGTCAAATGTGAAAGTATTGGATATTGTGTGTAAGAAATATACCTGAACAAGTGTGAAGCAACATTCATTCATAAGGATTGTTAGGACATATGTGGAACTTGTTAGAACATATGTCATGTAGAATTGGCTAATCCTTTGACAAAACGCACTTTAATTGTAATTGGGTAGATCTAGGATGTGTTTAATACTTCAAGGAACAAGAGTTCAAGTCTAATATTGAAGCCATGCAAATCTGTCCAAGAATCAAGTGAAAAAGTGTTGTTCATTAAAGCTCGATAGATGTATTTATCGAGATTTAATATGTGATTCTCGATAGCTCTCGACAAAAGCTATATCTATCGAGAATTACGAAATTTAGATTTCTAGGTCTGTTTTTCATGCATATCCAAGCTATTTATGTAGGGTTTCTTTTCTCACAACCCTAGACATATATAAGGATTATTTTAAGGGCCATCTAAGGTGATGCAACTTGATGCAAAGTGATTATTCACTAAAATTGTGACCGGAGACAATTTGCCCTAGCTCATCTTTTTTGTAGAAGCTACTGCGTTTGTGCGTCAAGGGTTTTGTAACCAAGGAGCTTCTTGATCTTCATCGTCTAGATGAACTGAAGAACTTTGCAGCCAACATCTTTCTCAAGTTGGTGTGTTAGTCACATACTAGGATCCATGCATCGATTGATTAGTCATGTACTTGGAGTCGTGCATTGAAAGGAGAGATTGTCACTACATTGCAAGTCCAATTGTGTGTTGGGGTAAGGGTTCAACTATAGGTTGGTATTAGATACTGGGATTCCTTTTACTTGTAACCGCTTATTTTGATAATAGTGGATTCTCGGGAGTGGTGACCTTAAATCCACCCGGTGGGGTTTTGCCTCGGTGGTTTTCCCCATTCGTAAATAAATCACCTGTATCAAATTTATTTTCTGCTACATTTAGTATATTTGGTGATTTATTTGTGCTACCACGCTCATTGCATGTAATTGAATCTAATTAATTTCACTTGGCTAAATTAATTGATTAAGTTACCAAAGGGGTCAATACATTCTTGGTCTTAATAGGATTTGATTTAAGTCTTAAAAATCGAATTGTAAAAAAGTATTTAAAACGTAATTATGAAAAATAATAATAATTCTTAAAAATGTAATTACAAAACTCGATATTCTATCTCATGAGATTAAATTCTGTAAGGATGGGGTGTAAAATCAATGTTTTACCCCTCCAATTCCAACATGCCATATTATCTTATTACATATTTAAGAATAAACACAACCACACTCAATCAATTCTAATACTCATATATAAATCCAAACAAATTGAGAGCTTATTGAGATGTTATTAAATATGATAGGATGTATTGAATTTTAAGTAAAATGTTGATATGGTAATCTCTTATTAGATGGTGTAAAACATAGGTTTTACACCCCATCCTTACCAAATTTGGACTCCTATATCATTTAAAAAAGGAGTCCAAATTTTGTAAAGACGGAGTTTAAAACACATGTTTTACACTATTCAATAAGAAATTGCTACATCAGTTTTTTACTAAAAATTCAATACATCCTGCCACACTTAATAACATCTCATTATGCTTCCAGTTGGGTTGGATTTTCAGATGAGTATTAGAATTGATTGGGTGTGGTTATATATATTCTTTAATTTTTGATATAATGATATTGTAGATTGGAATTGGAGGGTGTAAAACTTAGGTTTTACATCACATTCGTATAAAATTTAATCTCTTAAAAAGATATAATGTGTTAATTTTATAATAAATGTTTAAATATAGTGTGTAAAATTGTAAGGCATCAAAAATATTTCGTGGCAATATATTATGAGCTTAACCAAAAGTCAAACTACAAACTACTTTGGTCAAATTCGGTCCACTTCGATTCATTCAGTCCAATTCAGTCTACTTTTATCCACTTCTGTCCAATTTGATTCATTTGGTCCACTTCGGTCCATTTTGAACTAATTAGCCTTTAAATTGATTCTTTTTATATGTTGCATTTTTAGTTTTGGTCTCAAAAAAAAAAAAAAAAATCCTTAATTTTGGGTTTAAAGTTTGAAATTTTATTCTATTTGGACCGAACTCTTTAGTTATGGCCTAAAAAAGTAATAAAAATGATAAATATTCATAAAATTACCTTAAAATTCAAGTTTCAATAATATAGTTATTGTACTTATATTTGGAAAGAAAAAAATGTTACAATTCTAAATCTATATATATAAATATATATATATATATATATATATATATATATATATATATATATATATAAAACCGAAGCTTTTGAAGCTGCCACAATTTTCCACGTCAGCACAATATTTTTAAAAAAAAAAAACATAAACACAAAAAAATAAAAAATAAAAAACTTTTCTGGAACCAAAAAAATAAATAAAAAATAAACGCAAAAAGAATCTTTTCCAAAACCCGATAAATACAAAACCAGCCTTTCTTCTTCCTCCAAAATGCAAACCCCTGCTGTTCCTCTCTCTTCTCTATTTCTCTACCCTCTCCTTCTCCAAAACCCAACACTGAAAATCAATCTCGCCAAGAAGCCATCCCCACATTGTCAGGTCCGAAATAGAAAGAAGACATCACTGATCTCCACCTTTGAGCACTGACGACATCTTGAGACTTTACCATCAGACCAGATTCTCTCCGCAAACATTACCAGTAAGTTTTTTATTTTGTTCTATAATTTAGGGTTTTGTTTTTGGTTCTTTGCCTCTTCCATTCTCTCTGCCTCTCTCAATTCTCAAACCCCTAAACTATAGTCCACGGGCGCTAGCCTCCCACTCCTTTAGTGGCAGAAAGTTTTTGATTTTGAGACTTTACCATCAGACCAGATTCTCTCCGCAAACATTACCGGTAAGTTTTTTTATTTTGTTCTATAATTTGGGTTGTTAAATATGATTTAGGGTTTCGTTTGGAGCTCGTAGTGGGTTTTATTAATTTCAATTATTGACCGCGAGAAAATCCATCTGGAATTTTAGATTGAATTTTTATATGTGTAGATTGAAAATTGCATCAAGTTTGTGAGTTCAGGGGTTACTTAGTGGAAAAGTGATTATTTTTAAAGTATGAAAGTAACCACTGTGTTGGATTTGATTGTCTGAATGGCTTATATGGGTTTGATTCATTGGATTGATAACATACTAGGGTCAATTTTAGTTTTATGTTTTATGATAAGATTTATTTGGGCTGTTTTTGGATTGAGCTTTTGGCTACAGGAATGAAGCCAGAATCTGTTGCTGAATTGAGTGAGCAAGATGCGGTAAGTCAGAGTTAGCAATTCTTTATTTCCCCCTTTGTTGTGTTTTGTGTAAGGAGTCCACGGGCGCTAGCCTCCCACTCCTTTAGTGGCAGAAAGTTTTTGATTTTGAGACTTTACCATCAGACCAGATTCTCTCCGCAAACATTACCGGTAAGTTTTTTTATTTTGTTCTATAATTTGGGTTGTTAAATATGATTTAGGGTTTCGTTTGGAGCTCGTAGTGGGTTTTATTAATTTCAATTATTGACCGCGAGAAAATCCATCTGGAATTTTAGATTGAATTTTTATATGTGTAGATTGAAAATTGCATCAAGTTTGTGAGTTCAGGGGTTACTTAGTGGAAAAGTGATTATTTTTAAAGTATGAAAGTAACCACTGTGTTGGATTTGATTGTCTGAATGGCTTATATGGGTTTGATTCATTGGATTGATAACATACTAGGGTCAATTTTAGTTTTATGTTTTATGATAAGATTTATTTGGGCTGTTTTTGGATTGAGCTTTTGGCTACAGGAATGAAGCCAGAATCTGTTGCTGAATTGAGTGAGCAAGATGCGGTAAGTCAGAGTTAGCAATTCTTTATTTCCCCCTTTGTTGTGTTTTGTGTAAGGAGTTTTGCACCCAAAAAAAGGTGATGGCTTGAATGAATAATACAAGTTAAGGTTTATACTATACTTGATGCTCATCTTTTGGGACAATAATGATATTTCCTGTCCTTTTATTAGACGAGCATCCTTGGCATTCCCTTGATGTTTTTGTGAGTCATTTGTTTGTGTTTGGATTTAATTTAAGTTTCTGGGTTATGGTCAAGCTTGGTTTTATGTTTTGATTAATTATTATTTCATCTCAAGTTTACCATTGTTTTTATTACTTCTTTATCTAATTTTTATGGGTATGTAGAATAGTACTGTGAAAAATACATGCATACACACATGAATTGATATTAAATCTCTTCTTTAGATGAAAGAATGTTTATTAACCAATAAAATCTAGACAGGGTCAAATTTTGCTACCAAAATCCAAAAATAACGAAGAAAAATATCATCTTGAAATTACTCCTTTAAGACAAACTACAAGCATATTTGTTGCAATGAAGCTTTAATCCATCAAATGCTAAATTTACTTTGAAATTGCCATATAACCTACCTATAATATCATTCATGTAATATGAAGCAAAGTTCTCTGAATCCTGTACCTTAAAATTACTTTAGAATTTGCATAATATCATGAAAATTGGAGGAAAATAATGAAGCTAGAGTCTACTGCATAATCCAATTCTCCCAACTTTATTAGTTCCATGTTACAATTCAAATCCAAAATAACTTGAAAATATTTAGAAGCCTATAATTGAACCTATTGAACTCAAATAATACCATATTCTCTCTGATTCATCAATTTAGAACCAAAAAAGAAAAAAAAAACAGAGAAAAAATAATGGATTTGTCGCAATTTGAGCTATTTTATGTTTTAGAGACTATATATGTCTTTACTTCGAACATAGTGAAATAATGGATTTGATAAACAATTCAATAAGGTGATTTGCATTATGATGGAAATGTGCAATTCTATGTTAAGTATAGTTTTTCTTATGTTCTTTATATTTTCCCTATTTACATGTATTGTGGCTTGCTTCCAACAATTTTATTTTCTGATTGTAAATCATTAGAATGCAAAATAAATGTGTTTCATTTATTTTCTCTTTTGTGTATTTTATTCACATATTTCAATTAGGTAGTCAAAAGTAATTTGGCTGGTAAAAAGTATTGTTCTTTAGTGCCAAATGTTTGTTTGAATTGGAAGCCTTAAGGAACAATTTTCATGAACAAGGAACCCTCATTTGTTTGGTATATTTTAAGTTCAGTTGGCCTTTGGTGTTACTATCAATTAATGGCTTGGTCTTAATGAAAGATTATTTCAAGGCAAAGTAAGTGGGGTTTCTGTACTGCTATTTATCTCTGAGTTGAGGACTTCTTTCATTGTAATTTTGGATGGTTCTTGCTTCATGTTGAACGAAATTTCTTGAATTTGCTGCAAACCTTGATGGGTATTGCTTAATGAAAAGTTATTTGTCTCATATATGTGGTCAACTGCAACTATCACGGCCATTGCTCTTGCACATGGAGGGGTTAGTCCATATGACTTCAATTTTATTTTTTCTTCATCTATCTTTTATAGCAAGGTTAGCAATTTGACATTGATGAAAAAAAAATTGAAATAAATATGACTCTAGGCTTACTTTGTTTTGAAGATTTTCAGTTTTTTAAAAAAAAAATATATATATATATATATATATATATATATATGATATATGCTCACATTAATGATTTTTTTTATATAGCAGATAATCTGTTTGTGTCTTTTTAAGAAATTTCAATGAGTAATATAATATTTTTTTTATAAATCCATTCCTATTCAAGAATTATAGGAGCATAAGTATAGTGATGAGCATTTTTGTTTCAAATGGTAATTCGTTTAAGCTTGAACATTTTTTTATAGGGACTAAGGCTTCACAATGTTGAAATTGTCAATTTGAAAGAAGCAAACAGATTATTTGCAAGGTATTACTGTTACCTTTATATTTTATTACTTTGGTAGTGTGCTTAGCATTTTGTATAGCATTTTTTTCAAGTATCATGGTGACATTGCTTCTTTTTTTGCTATTGTAACATTGTCATTTTGTAGAACTTTTAGAAGTCAACATGAATGATTATCGTTAGGTTATAATGCCTGGTCTGCATGAGATGGAGTTTCTACTAATGAACAATTAGATGCTTGCAGTGCACACAAGACTGAGACAGGGTTGATGAATAACATTATATGTAATAACATTATAACCTTAGTTCACCAAGTTCAAGGTCCTTAATGTTTTTCTTTTAATATGTTATTTATTTATTTATTTAAATGGATGTAGTTTATATAAAGATATGTTAAGCATTCTTGTGTTTGCATGTTGTGCTCCCTTTCTACTGTTTACTAATTGCACCATATATGACTTTTCAAATGATACTCCTAAATGTGATTTTTTAAGTAACATTGATGATGACAAGAACAAGGAATAAACAACCAAGATTACCAGGATTTTGCAAACAGACTGAATATTAGAAGGGATTATGTTTAAAAAAAATGATAGAGACCTTAAAGTTCATGAAAGAAAGGATGCAATTGATAATAGACGTAGGATGCCTACTAGTAGTTTGAGGTTGTTAACTAAAGGTACAAATAAGTTATACAAAGTTAGATGTTTTTTTTAACTTTGTACTTGGGTAGAACAAAGCAATTGAATTTCTCATATTGGTATAGTGTTTAAAGAGATTTGAACTTTTATAAATACTCATGTATTATTTAACATTATTAAAAATAAATAAATAACACTATTTTAGAATTTAGTTATTAATTTTCCCGTGCATCGCACGGGTTAGTGACTAGTTTATATAATAATTTAAACTTAATATAATGTGTTCCATGTGTTCCATGAAATAGGAGTGTACATTTGTTTTTAATATTTTGGATATGTTCAAATTAGTCAACCATTTATTATACATATTTTAAAATATATATCATTTTAATGACATCTTCTCCATTTATCTAAAAAAAAAAATTAATTATGTAATTTAATTTTTTTATTAAATTATATATATATATACATATATATATATATATATACATATATATATATATATATATATATATATATATATATATATATATATATATATATATATAGGGACGGAGCCATGACTCCAAGAGAGGGGGGGGGGGGGAATTTGAACAAAAACTTTTCTATGAAAATTCAAATTAGCATCTATTTAGTACAAGAGAAAATTCATAAAATAATTATTTATAAATACATTGAAATGAAATTATCTATCAAAATAAAACAAGTCACTCTTTTAAAATAAATTACTGAGAGAAGTAGACTGAGATTATGGACATTTTCAATCACACAAATAAACAATTTAATAATAAGTACATAAAAAATAGAGAATTATAAGAAAAGTAGACAAAATAAAGTAGTATTAAATTTCAATGACATGTCATCAGACCAAATTTAATGCTTAAGAATAAAAGTCAAGATACATTTCGTAAAAAAAAAAAAAAAAAAAAAAAAAACCACTTTGGTTCAATTACCTAAACGCAATATATTAGGTTCTAATTAAATTTATCAATATAATTATATTAAATGGGGCAGGTGGAAATGAGAATATGAGTAGAGAGTATAGAACCACGTTTTGAGGTTTTTATCATTTTTAAATGATACTTACAAATAGATATTGTGATGTACGGTAATTACATCAAATAAATACAAATTTGTTATTTTTATGAATGAATGTATAATTTATATGATTATTTAACATATCAATGTGGTTTTTTTTTGTTTTTTTTTTTTCTCAAATAATGTAGGATTTTACGATCCGATCTTACGATTTACGATCCCATCTACGTCCCATAATCTTACTTAGGATCCCGATTTTGACAACCTTGAGCATAAGAATACAAGCCTTTTGATTCTTGATTAGAATAGTGGTACAGAAAGCTTTTTGGCAGTCCAGGAATTTATCCTTGCTGTGATTTTTTCAATAAGAGGCATACAGTCTGCCATCAAAAGTTTACCAATGATCAGAGGCATCCCCAAATACTTAACTGAAAGAGAACTAACATTGAAATGCAGTGGAATTCAGATTTTCTAAATTTCCTAGGGTACTTTACCAAACAAATTTCCTTAAATTTTAACCATTTTTTAATGATTTAATGGTCCAGATTTTGCCATGTCAATAGTCCACTAATAATAATCTTAATTGTTTTGTTTGCAACATTATTTTATTATTTTAAGAATATTGTTATTGGAATGCTGATATGGCAGAATCTAGATCATTAAATCATTAAAGTGTGGTTATGATTTAAGGAAATTTATTGATAGAGTACCCTAAGAAATCTAAAGGATCTGAATCCAATGTAGTGAGGATAGTATTTGTTGTTGCAATACAAGGTTAACAACAGCCAAGCAAAATATTTTGTTGGATATTTTTATAAAAAATATCATATTTATTTTAATACTCATTTATGTGAATTGAGGAAATCAATTGCCCATTAATGTCAGATACCTTGGTTGCTAAATTTTGAAATTCAAATATAATTCAAAATTTGAATAGCTATTGTCAATAGTTTTAATTAGGAAATTTATGAACATTAACGTGATATTAATACCGTAATTGCCAGCATATTTGGTTTTATTACAAATATATCCTTTCCATTCTAAACGTTTTGTATTTAAACGTTCTTATTTGAATATGACATAGTAACGTCATAAATGGAAGATTTTTCAACACTTAAATGTACAACTATTACTGAATTATTTTATGTTATAATAAGTTACCATATATACACAAGTATTTACTATTTGGTTTAATGGAAAGTGGTCAAAACAACTAGCAATTTTTTGTAATATATATTCAGAAACTTTCAAAAAGGTATTGTAATAATGGGCCATTAAATTCATCGCATTATGATCCTTTCTTTTGTTCTCAACGTACAAGTTTTGGCAAAGACAACTTTTTGATGTCCGGTTCATATTATATTATGAACAAAATTTAGGTACAGTATCTCAGGTGTTGTTCCTTAAGTTCCCTTCTTAAACTTCAACCATGTGGCTACTTAACTAAAAAATACACTTCCATCCCATGAGAAAAAATCCACATGGCAGAATCTTAAAAGGAGAACATAAGGAACAACACTTAAGTACTGTACCTAAGTCTTGCACTTATATTATATTATATTATATTATATTATATTATATATATATATATATATATATATATATATATATAAAGAAAGCTATTGATTATATATATATATATATATATATATATATATATATATATATATATTTATTGATTTCAATAAATTTATGACCATTTAAATGTTATCAAACGTTTTGATTCTTTGGCTAAGGACAAGTTCCATGTCTGGCTCTATATATATATATATATATATATGAAAAGAAATAAAAGTTTCATATAACATTATTTTTTTGAATTAAAAAGCAGCAGACTTTCAAAAACAATTTTTATTATCCTAAACACAGACACTTACCATCTATTGCTTCTTACTATTCACAAAAATATTTTATTTTTTACTAAATTTTATGAGAAAAGAAAGTACTATAGAGGGCTTATATCCTACGAGCAATATAGGCTCGCAAGGATAATCAGCAAAGGTGACTGGGCTGTTGTATCTTGGGGACAATGTGCGGAAATATTTTGTCTAACTACATTGGATATACAGTAGACGGCACGATTTGTCTCAAGACAGTGACTTGATCCACGCCACATCTCCGCCACCTCTATTGGTAAAATCATATTGTGTAATTTTCAAGGAAAAGTCAGGTAATATCTCTCCTTTATTTCCAACATATTTCACTTTTGCTGTGATTTAATGAAAGGCCTGACAACATTTTAAATTCTTCCAAAGCTTCCTAAAATAGTATCAAGGATGGAATTTCTGCTGCTGCAAAAAGTAATAAGTCATCTACAAAGCATAAGTGAGTGATTTGGAGACTTTCGCATCCTTGATGAAAGGAAAATTATTGAATACTCCGGGAGTACCATAAATGCGTATTCCCCCTCTCACATGAATTGTGAGTCCTACCATAAATTTAATTAGTAGAACCCACAATTATGTGAGAGGGGATACGCATTTATGGTACTCTAGGAGTATCCAATAATTACCCTGGATAAAATTTAAACTTTCTTTCAACTCTAACTTTCTCATTAACTATCTTATTAAATCATTCCATTGCCAAGACAAAAAAAAAAAAAAAAAAAAAAAAAAAAAACTATATTAATTTTAATTAATTGCATTAGTATTGTTAGTTTGAAATTATTTTTCCTTCGATTAAAATAATTCCTTCATATGACTCAATTAACAAAATAAAATAAAATATGATTATGCTCTCTTTTAGACTTTAGCGCGTTTCATGAAGCTATTTTTTTTTTCACTCCTTTTAAGTTACTTAAATCTCATTTTACCCCAGTTGCCAAAATTTGAATTTTTTTTTCTTTTCTTTTCCTTTTTCTATTTCTTATCCACCCAAGAAGCTTTAGAGGAAAGAGAATGAAGATTGGTGGTTATGTGGAAAGTGATGTATCATCTTTCATTCATAGATTGCTGCCTAATAAAACTAGGACAAAATTGGCCAATGCCCTTTTCACCCAAATTATATAGCCTTATGCCCATTTTCCAAACTAATTAGGGAAATACCTCTCTTTTAAACTCGATTTATTCAAAATCGAGTTAAGTCTTATAGTTACGTTTTTAAGGAGCCTATAGTGACGTTTTAAGGACCTATAGTGGTGTTTTGGAACTCGGCCTCCATGAACTCGAGTTATAGGTAAAAAAATTACCTATAACTTGATTTCATGGAGGTCGAGTTCCAAAACGCCACTATAGGTCCTTAAAACATCACTATAGGCTCCTTAAAACGCCACTATAGAGCTCTGGAATTTTTTTTTTTAAACTCGATTTTTACAAAAGAGGGGCATTTCCCTAATTAATTTGGGAAGGGGGGCATAAGGCTATATAATTTGGGCAAAAAGGGTATTGGCCAATTTTGTCCAATAAAACTATTAAATTAGGAAAAGTTGTAAACTTGTTCATGTGAGAGAGAGAGAGAGAGAGAGAGAGAGAGAGAGAGGGTGGGTATGATAAAAGATAAACGGTCATTGAAACCAGCTTTATTTTCGAGGGCACTAGTTGAGATGTAGTTGGTGTGATTGTTTTGCTCATGTAACTGTCGTTGAATCACGTGAATGTGCCTTTTCCTTGTCATCAATTAACTTAGAACTGTTCGGTTTATTTTCCGTGTGATAACTGAAACTCTTTTGCGTATATGCATATAAAACTGTTCATTAGAGTTTTTCTGTTTTTATAGCGTCTTTGTCCTTTATGAGTTAAAACTTTGGACAGGTTACAAACTTTCGTGCTGGACTAGTCGTCTCGATGAAGGTGAGGTATTTAGGTACTTTTTTATTTTCCCTTTTCATCAACAAAAAAAAGGTGATAAGGCGACAAAAAAAAAAGGTAAAATAAAAAACAAAACTACCGGGCAAATTAATGAGGGCCCTTCTACAAAATCAGAGCACTCATGACACTAGTGCTATATTGGTATATTACTATATTTTAGCTTCTCAAACACTAAAATTATGCTCCAGCAGTGGAGATAAATCTATTTTTTTTTAGCTCCATTGCTACAGTGCACATCTATAGATAGATGTGCACTGTTCATGAGAGCTAAAAAAAAAAAATTTATTTTACTCCTGGGTGGATTAAAATAATAAAAAGTGGTTCTCTCTCTCAGTCACTCCGTGCCTCTCTCTCTCTCTCTCTTAGTCACTCCAGAAGCTCTCAAAACTCTCTCAAGCAAACTCTCTCAACGTCACTCTCTCAAGCTCCCTCATTCAACGTCACTTAGTCAATGGCCACACCACTGGCTCCATCCATTTCATGCAGCTGTTGTTGCAGTGAACTCCACAACGCAGACAAATTAGTTGGGACTGTAATACCCCTTACAGAGCCACGAACCATGGCGCTAACACGAGCAACATATGCAGGCGTATACAATTGCCTACCTTCAAGCCTACCTTTCAGATCAACATATGGAGCTTTATTTTGTAAAAAAAATCTTATTTTTTTCTCAGATCTGCCGGTCTTAAGTGGGTAAGGACAAATTTGTTGCTAAAAAAATCTTCTTTTTTCTCAGATCTGCTAGGCTTAAGAGAAGGAGAAAATTACTGAATGCTCATGGTTAGTGTTGAAACTAGCTTCTTGGACTGGTATGAGGTATCAACACTTCCACAACTCTTCGATGAGACAGGGAATGAGAGTGTTAGAGATATATTAGACATATTAGCCCAATGTAATAGGCCCAAGCCCAGTCCTGCTTGTACTAGTAGTCTAGGGTTTAGTCGCCTATATATACTCATGTTATGGCTCACTGTAACACAGGTTATTATACTACACTCTTATACAATAAATGTAGCCCTTAAGGGATTCCTCCGTGGATGTAGGCCGTCAAGGCTGAACCACGTAACCCTTGTGTTCTCAGTATTCCTATTCTATGCTTCCTCTTCCGCATCTACTCTAGCATATACAACAAGGTATAACACATCACGTTGCTAATAATAATATATTTAACAGAGAGGATCTAATGGAGATCTAACTTCCACAGAGAGAGAGAGAGAGAGAGAGAGAGAGAGAGAGAGAGAGAGGGGATGGATGGAGGTACTGGGGGAAAAAGCACCGAGAAATGAAAAAATAAGGGGATGTTTGGTAGAGGAGTTTGAGTAACGTTGTTTAGGTGTTTTTGATATACGTGTGGGTAAAAAAGTGTGTAAAAAAGTGTGTAATGTTGTTTAAAATGCTTAAAAGTGTGTTTGAACTTACCTACCAAACATCCCTTAAAAGTTTCGTAAACTGTGTGGGGTGCTAGATTTACGAGGGGAAATTTAAAAATAAAAATTAAAAATTAAAAAAAATTAAAAAATTAAAAAATCATTAAGGAAGGGTGTACATGTGTGGCTAGGAGTGAGATGGTGGTAAAGTGGATTGGTTATAATAATTGGTAAGTCAGTGAGTTGTCTAATCACCTGACTTTGGGGGGTTTTTTTTTAAAAATCTTTTTGAATAGATAAGGGCCTCATGTGTTTAAACACATGTTTTCAGTTTTTAAATAACATTACACATATTTCCACAAACTTTTTCACCCACACGTATTTCTAAAAAAACTGAAAACTGTTGTTTAAACATATATACCAAACGGCCCTAAATAGTTAAAGTTAGACTATTATTTATAAAAATAAATATATAAAAACTTAATAGTAGATTATTCTTTTTTTGTCAATAATTACTAACTAGAAAAAAAAGGTAGTATGCAAAAAAAGAAGAAAAAAAATTCTATATTTAATATTTGTTTTAAATAAGTTATTAAAATTCAAAATTCATATAAAAATTATTTAAATATTTTAAATTAGATTTGTAAGGACTAGATTTGGATTGGACCCAATATAGGATTGGGTTCTAAACCAACAAGCCCAAACAATAAATTTGTAGAGCGTAGGTGAAAGAACTAGTTCTATTCCAGAAGAAAGACAATAAAAATTGCTGATTCAATATCGTTCAACACAAGAAGTCAGAAAATTTCTTCTTGGCTTGGCTTGAGGAGTTTATATTATAATGCCTTCTTTTCTCACAAAGTTACAAGAGTTCACAATATTATTACAAAGATTTCTTGATTTTTTCTCTGATCCTCTTTTTAAGTCACCTTCCCATGTTATATATCACAATCTTGGCATCATCCCTACCATACACGTGTAGGTTGGATCCTGAGAACTCCTTATTGTCCCATCCGACACCTCCCAGATCCATCATCTAGTAGCTGTAAGGCTGCTTGATCATTGTTCAGGTATCACCTCCACATTAATGCAGCCAGAGAGTTGTTTTGGGAGGCATTTAATGTGGAGGCAGCAGCCTTTGAAGATATTTGTTGCCACCCTTCGCTCATCTCTTATCCAATGCCCGACCCTTAGGTGCGATGCAACCTTGAGGGATGCCTGGGATGATAAGACATTCTTACTGACCTCGAATCTCAATTTTCGAGATGAATTTTATCCTCGGACGTATTTTGGGACTACCACACACAACTTTTATTTCTTCTTCTCATACCATCCCCACTATAACCTTGTTTAACTATCCTCAGATTGGTTGATATCCTCGGATTGGGCCAAAAGCCCAATTCATGCGGTACTAACATTACCTTCTAGATAATTGGCCCCCATAAGATTAATTATGACATCATCGGTTCGACCATCGATCGGACCATAAAACCAATAATTAGTCTCTTTTTCGATTTTTTGTTTGTTCCGATTTTTAAAACGGTGAGAGCATAAGTCTAAAGAGGAGTAGCTGAGTCGGAAACAACTCAAGAGTGTCAGACAAGACAAGAGTTACAAGACGTGTGTTGCTGAGATCAAAAGAGAAAAAAAATATATCTTGCAACTTGACTATAGTGATTCCATCAGTGACTCAAACAATGATAATACAACATTGTTTTTTATTTTTATTTTTTAATATTTTTTTTTCAAAAAACGCAAGTGACAAGACACAGTGACTAACCCATATGGCATCTTTTTATATTTTTTTCCAAAAAAAGGAAAATGACAATATTGTAACCCATAAGCGTCTTCTTTTTTTTTAATATATTTTTTTTCAAAAAATGCAAGTGGCAAGACACTAGAGTTACTAGACAAGACCACTCAGTAACGAGACTATTTCTCCTGACACACGTTTTTTGACTGAGAATTAAAGTTCAACTAAAAATATTTGACAAATTTATATTAAAAGAAAAATAGCATCACAAAAATTTCAAACATTCTCTAGAACCAAAATAGCACCACCAAAATATTTTGAAAGGCCTTAACATATAAACTTAAAAATTTGGGTTAAACTTGTTAGGCGTGATTGGTAACAAATTCAAGCAACCAAAAATGCAAATATTTTCCATAGGAAACCAAAAGAGGCACGGTTTATATCTTTAAAAGTATATTTTGTTTCTTGTAGTTCATTAAAATGAATTACAAGTTATTATAAAATAATAATAAAAAATGAATTACATGAAATAAAATATACTATCCACTAGCAAAATACTCATCTGCATAGTCAATCCAAATTTAGAAAATGATCAGATACCTAAAAAAATTAGGAAAAAAAAAGAGAAATTTCATAATGATTTTTTTAGCATGGGTCCGGTTAATGTGTGCCATTTTGTACATTTGTTTAAACACATGTTTTCAGTTTTTAAACAACATTACACATATTTCCACACACTTTTTCACCTATACATATTTCCAAAAAAATTAAAAACTGTTGTTTAAATACATGTACCAAACGGACCCTAAGCCATCAATTTTTAGAAACATTTTCTCGGAAATTGAAAAAAATGTCAACAGTTTTTCAATTCCTGAGAAAATGTTTTCAAAAATGATTAATTATTGTGTGCTCTTAGGGCACACATTAACAAAATCCTTTTACCATACATCATGAGTGCATGACCAAGCAACATAATTTCTAAACTGATGTCAAAGACAACACTGTAGTGGCTGCTAGCTATAGCCATGGAGATTCGGCAATGGTGTGAGAGTTTTTTTTTTTTTTTTTTTTGGGTAGCTGAAAGACAGAGAGAAAAGAGCAAAGAAAGGGCAAAAGGTGGGTGTCATGCGGATTGTTAACCTATTCTTATTAGGTTTCAATTTTCTATGCATTGGATTAAATAAATGGTTGGGATTAAAACTATTGCACACCGTGCAATACCTTGGGTATTACACGGGGTCTCAATCCCCTTATAATGATAGAAACTGGATACAAAATGTCCTCATCTGCTTTGAACAGCTCCCTGACTGTGCGTGTTTCAGTTAGATTTTGCTGGTCACGTGAATCATCTCTGGCATCCATGCTCATCTCACTTTTTCAGTATTCTCGAATTCAGATCTATTCGGCTGTAGAAGATTTGATGAATTGATGCACCTGCCTCCATTCCTTGATTGATTGAAATGTATTGTCCCATTAATTGAAACGAACGAATGAAGCATGATTTAAGGCACTACAAATATTCCAAAAAAAAAAAAGTTTGACTGATGTGCGTGGTGGATAGCTCTCCGGGGCTCTGGACCAATTTTGAATGTCGACCACTAGATCTTTTGCTTGGAGAAATTGGTTTTATCATCGATTACTGATAAAAAAGCTGCTCACATGCTCATCAATGAAAAAGCTTCTCACATAAATGATAAATGTACTACTTAGGTTTTATGACTTTCACCTGTCTGTTTCTTAAATTGTTACTGTCACACAGCTTTTTAAGGATGATAGCTAATGTGCTTCACTATTTGAGAGAGTCTTCAATAGTCATATAAGTTGGAAAAGATGTCACCAGTTCGCACTGGACATTGACAAGAGTAATATCTCTTGTATTCCTTTTTCGTAGGAGACTTGAAAATAATATCTAGATGATTTTTCAACCATCTTTCACAGTGAGGTGAGAATGAGTGGCCTTAATGAAGTGGCTCTTCTCGATCGCTTAGGATCCCTTTGGTACGTGTGTTTAAACAACAATTTTCAATTTTTTTGGAAATACGTGTGGGTGAAAAAGTGTATGGAAATACGTATAATGTTGTTTAAAAACTAAAAACATGTGTTGTACCAAACGAACCCTTATTTTCTATTCACTTGCTTTTTCCCTCTTACAGAGCCACATGGCCTTCATTTATTTTGTTTTCAAATGGGTTGTCTGTATTAGAGTTTTGGGTTAGTTTATATTTGAAAATTTTATGCGAGACTTTATGTGTGGTTGCAATTCCTATTAATAATAGTAAATTTTGGTTGGCGTTGCTTATAGGTATAAGCTTGGAGTTAGCCCAACCATGTTAAATATTGTTGTCTTGTGTAAAAGGTTTAATTTATTATTTGTGTGAGACACTTCCATTAGCTCCAAATCAAAATAAACACACAAAAATAAATAAATTATGTGTTCTTATACACCTTGAACTCTAAATTATTCTTGAAACCACAAAGATCTTTTCTAGTAAGTTTATTACAAATAATTTTCAAGGAGGAAACTTGGAGTGCCAGAAGGTCAAGTTCATGCACTAGAAAGATTCCAGAGGTTCTACCATTACTACAGTAGAAAAGCAAGTGAAATGTTTGTAGATATTATAGAAAGCAAGTGAAACGTTTGCGGATGTTACAATAAAGAGTCTAGTTATATACAAGGTTATTATAATTTATAAGTAGATTATTGTAACTATTCCTCTACAATGAATTTTCTATGGTATTAGGTCTCATAGTGGTTTTGAAAAGGTTTTTCCTTGATTTTTTTATAGCCCGTTTGGTAGAATTGTTAAACAACTCATTTTTATTTTTTAAACAACATTACATACATTTTCACACACTTTTTCATACACCTGTATTTCAAAAAACTACAAACAAAATTACTCAAACTCCTCTACCAAACGGACCCTAATTATTGTGGTCCCATGGTTGCATCTGAATTTGGTTTTGTCACTAATTACTGATAAAAAAAGCTGCTCACATGCTCATCAATGAAAAAGCTTCTCACATAAATGATAAATGTCCTTTTATGCTTATGAACAGTAATCTTTTAAAATCATACCTTTATCTTGATCATTCACATTTCTCAAAACTTGTGTTTGTTTTAGCATAAAAATCAAATCACAAAAAAAAAAAAAAAAAAAGCGAAAACACCATTTTGGTCACATTTTGGGGTCACGGTCAATTTGGTCCCTACATTTTAGTAGCAGTCAATTTGGTCCATGTTATTTTTAAGTTTGAGTCAATTTGGTCCCTACCGTTAACTTACTAACAGAAAATGCTTACGTGGCAAATAGTTTGTCTTGTTGGCACACACGTGGCTAATATAATAATATATAATTATATATTTAAATATTTAAAAAGCCACCTAAGCATTTTAATTTTTAAAAAATCCATGTAAAAAAAAAAACGAAAAGATTAATTGAAAGAAAAAAATATTATTTTTTATAACAATCCTCAACTTCTTTTATTTTCTTTTGTATTCTTAAAAACTTTTCTTAGCTTCCAAACACTGTTCCTAGCAACTCAACAATCTAAAACTAAACAAATTATTTAGGGTAAATTTCACAAACATACCATGTGGTTTGAGGAAATACCAATCAAGTCCATAACATTTAGAAATTGACCATCTCAGTCCAATATCCAAACGGCTTGTTAATGCTGTTACCTTTCTGGGTAATTTTTTAGTTTCTTTCTCTCTCTATCAGAACTCTCCTCTTTCTCATGTCTCTTCTCTTTCTCTTCTTCCTTACTCTGATCCTCTCTCCAATTTCTGTTTTCTTTTTCTTCACTTCTCTCTTTCTCTCTTCCTCTAACCCTCTCGCCTCTCTCTGATTTATAATTTCTTTATCCTCCTCTAACCTTTCAATCCATAACCTCTAATTCTCACTTCATCTGTTCGGTGGCATCGTGGTGGTAGGTTCACTGATTTCACCTCTCTCTTTGTCTTTGTGGTGGCCCCATGGTTGTGGGTTTTGTAGTGGGTCAGTTTTGATTTGGATCGGTGATAGAGGATATGGGTTTTTGTGGGTGTGTTGGAGTTTTGTAGGTTTTGGTTTGGATTGTTGGTTTGGGTCTGTTGTGGGGTGGTCGGTGGCAAATTGTCAGAAAGCCACAGAGGACATGTGATGAAGGGTTTGAAATGTTTGTAAATTTGTTGATGCATGTGGTCTATGGTTGCTGGTTTTGGGTTTGTGGATGAGTTTTGCTAATGGGTTTGTGGGTTGATGGTTTTTGTGGGTTTTGTTGACGCCATTGTTTTGCTGGATTTGTGGTTTTTGCTGATTCAATTGTTTTGCTGGGTTTGTGGGTTTTGATTATGGTCGATGGTCACTGGGTTTTTGAGATTTGTTGGGTCGGTGGTAAGGCTTTTTTTTTTCCTCTTTCTTCTGTTTGTTTTCTTGAGAAAGTCATTGTTCTTCAATTTTTTCTTCTTCTTCTCAGAATCTAAGAAAGGAAAGAGAGAGACTTTTAGGGAGAGGGATGAAAGATAGGAGAGATGTAACGGACGTTACAAACCGTTTAAGGATAAGGACTGAGATGGTCAGTTTTTAAATGTTATAGACTTGATTGGTATTTCCTCAAACCTCAAGGTATGTTTGTGAAATTTACCCAATTATTTAACCCAAAAAAAAAAAAAAAAAAATCGCACCACAGAACAAACAGTGAGGTAAAAGTAAAGTAAAACGGCAAAAACAAAAAGGCAGGCTTACCGCGAAAAAGCAGGGTAACCCTTCGTTGGCCCTTACCCATCGGCGGCAACATCTGAGTAATTCAAAAATGTAAAAAAACATTGTCCAATCAAACATGGCCAACTCATATATAGATATTTTCGGGTCCCTTTTTTGTTTTGTGAGTTGCCCATATATATAGGGAAAAAAAAAAAAAGGTTGAACCAAACCATCTGTTTTGTTTTCAGCACCTTTCCTTAACAGGCCTGCGTCTTGATAAACGCTTTGCCTGCACTTTGCATTTGCATTACCTTACTTTACTTTACTATTTACACACATTCAATGGTTTGGATATTGATGTTGGCTGTAAATGGTTAAATCTGGGGTGTTGAGATTTGTGTGAAGTTGCTAGGAAAATGGATAAAAAGAGAAGAATATGAAAAAAAATTGAGTCTGTGTGATTATTGTTTAGTTTTAGATTGTTGAGTTGCTGGGAATAGTGTTTGGAAGTTAAGAAAAGTTTTTAAGAATACAAAAGAAAATAAAAGGAATTGAGGATTGTTATAAAAAATAATATTTTTTTTCTTTCAATTAATCTTTTCATTTTTTTTTTGACATGGATTTTTTAAAAATAAAAATGCTTAGGTGGCTTTTTAAATATTTAAATATATAATTATATATTATTATACTAGCCACATGTGCACCAACAAGACAAACCATTTGCCACGTAGGCATTTTCCGTTAGTAAGTTAACGGTAGGGACCAAATGGACTCTAACTTAAAAATAACAGGGACCAAATTGATTGCTACTAAAATATAGGGACCAAATTGACCGTGACCCCAAAATATAGGGATCAAAATGGTGTTTTCGCCAAAAAAAAAAAAGGGATGTGACGAGCATTTTGCGTTTTTGGGTTAAATAATTTTTACATCATACTCTTAGGATTTGTCTGAATACCACTTATTTGCAGAAAACTAAAAACTTATTGCTAAAAACACTGTAGCAAAATATTTTTTAAAAGGCAAAACACTGTTTACGAACATTGTTCACGCGTTTTTGTGCTTGGTAAATGTAGTAATCTCAAATTATAATTGATGCAAATTATTATCATTAACCAAAAAAAAAAAAAAAAAAAAATTACAAGAGCCTGTGAAGCTAGAATTTTACTTGTAGCTTAATTGGTTGAAATTTTCCTTCCTCCAACTAATAAATAGTATTAAATTTTTTTTTTTTATAGGAGAGGTTCTCATGTTATGAATTTTTTTTTTAATGGGAGTTGTGAAGTTATTTTTAAAATGATAAAATTTAGTTACAAAATTAGTTGTAGGCTTAGACTATAACCTTATTCAATATCTTTTTTATTGGAACTAATGGAATACTTGACAAAATAGTGTACCTCTTATTATGGATCCCAATCCACTGCTCATCTGTGATACACGTAAAGAAGAAAAAAAAGAATCATATTTCACTAAATATCTATCTATCTATCAAATGATCCAAGTTGTTTATTATGCTTAAAAAGTCAGTTTTTAAATTAGAAGGATCAGAATTAGTACAATCCAAACATAACATAGATGTCCTACTAGTTTCAGGTGTTTGATTTGTAGGACTTTACTTTCACAAGACTCTAAAGGACACAGATACACTTTGCATGGAAAATATTGGATCATTTGACATCTTTAAATTTTCAATGTGGTAATATATTCACCCATATGTTTAGTGGGGATGCTAGTGCTACACTCTTCAAGTGGTCAACTAAATTCCCACAACAAATTAAATTGCAATTATTTGAGCACTGATCAATCAGCATGAACACACAAAAGATATTAACCAGAGTCAAAATCAGCTTTACCTTCAATCCACTCTTTGAAGCTAAAAATAAAGCATGTCGCATCAATCACAGAGCTTCAATCAGCAACACCAACAGGAAAATCAAGTTTTAAGCATAGTTTTGAAACTCGTATTGGACCGTGTGGTCTGACAGGAAAAACCGCGGGCCTCTCATTTTTGCGGTTCTTTTAGCCTCAAGAACCGCTCTATGGAAAAAAAAAAGGAGGGACTCGTGTGAACCGCAGTCAGACCTCACAGTTCTAAGAACCGTGAACGGTTCTTGCAATTCTCATAGGTCCAATTTAAAAAAATAATAATAATAATTAAAACCTTAAATGGCATCGTACTGGAATATTTACTATATTTTGGTCGGAAAAAAAATATCCGCTAGTAAAGAATTTGAATAAAAGTAAAAAGAAATCAGAAAAGAGAAAAAATAAAATAGAGCTACATTACTACCCGCTATTTTATATCTTTCTTAGGTTTGTTTCTTGTTTCAGCTAGATATCAACTTCTCCTTCTTCTTGTTCTTCTTGTTCTTTCAGCTTCTACCTTCTGGAGCCATTTCTGACTTCTTCTTCTCTCTTCCTTTAATTTCATATGCTTTTGTTTGTATTGCTTTTTTTATCTCTTCCTTTTTTTTTTCTTTTTTTTTTCTTTCTTTTTTATGGGAAAATACTCAGCTCTATTGAAAATCAAAGAGCAGATTACATTTGTCTTAAGCACATGCATGCTCTATCTAGCTAGGGCACTCCTCTAGCCATGCAACATATCTCATCCTTTAATTTCAGTCATTTTTGTTTGTAGTGCTTTCTTAGGGTTGTGAGCTAGTCACGTGGGCATTAGAAAGTGGAAATTGGAAAGACAAGTCTGAGACTTTTTTCTTACAAAGCCTCTTGGGCCAAAATGGCCAAATACCACCATTTTTGGAAATTTTTAGTAAAAAAAACACTGTTTTGGAACTATATAGGGAAATACCACTTTTTATGATACTCGAGTTTCTTAAACTCGAGTTCCTAGAAGTTTTGCCACTGTGGCACTGCTGAGGTGGAAATTGGGCAATTAAAAAAAATTATGCGGTACTCGAGCATGGTAAACTCGAGTACCATGCAACACAATACTCGAGTATATCAGGTTCGAGTACCATTTTATAATAAAATGCTGTTTTTTTTTTTTTTTTTTTTTTTTTTTTTTTTTTTTTGGGATTATCAACAAATAAACATAAACATAAAATGGTGTTTATTCTATTTATAGAGTACTCGAGCTCACCAAGCTCGAGTACCTAGTAAATGTTTTTTTTTTTTTGGGAATTATCGACAAATAAACATAAACATAAAAATAAGTAGCTTTTTTACATTTTTATTTATTTAAATAGAAGCATTGTAAAATATAGAGATTTTAATTTCAAAATATGAATTTAATTTCTACATTAAGTAAAACTGTTCACTGTTTTCTCATAAAAATTGTTCATTGTTTTTAGCATAAACTATTTATAGCAGTTTGCATAAAATTATTTTCTGTTTAGCATTATTTAAAAAAAAATTCACTCTCTTTTCTACATAAATTATTTCCTGTTCACTATTTAAAAAATTATTCCCTGTTTTCTCATAAAACACCTAGTGAAATCTGGTTTTCTAATTTTAAAAGCCAAATTTGAATGTTTTTTCATGTTTGAATTTCACAATAATCGAATCTATTTTTCTGCATTGATAAAATATGTTTCTACATTAATAAAATTTGCACTCTGCACATCATGTTTACTGTATATTCGAATATGCTTACTGCATTCATAAAATCTATTTTTTGCATTAAGTAAAACTGTTCACTATTTTCTCATAAAAATTGTTCACTGTTTTCTGCATAAACTATTTCTATCATTCTGCATAAAATTATTTTCTGTTCAGCATTATTTAAAAAATTGTTCATTCTCTTTTCTGCGTAAATTATTTTATGTTCACTATTTAAAAAATTGTTCCCTATTTTCTCATAAAACACCTAGTGAAATCGTGTTTTCAAAATTTGAATGCCAAATCTGAATGTTTTTTCATATTTAAATTTCACAATGAACGAATTTGTTTTTTTGCATTGATAAAATCTACTTTTAGCCATACAGTATACCTTTCTAGAGCATCAAGTAGCTGAATGATTGTGTCTGTCTATTTGCCTACTGTAGGGACTGAAATTGTATTGACCACAAAACAGGAATTGGCTCAAACTTTAACGGTCCACACAATAAATTTATAGAACGTGGGTAGAAGAGCAAGATTTCTTCCAGAGGAAAAGCGATTAAACAGGACGATTTATTGTGATATAATACAGACAGGATTCCCGGATTTTATCCTCAGAATCAACTATGTTGTTTTTCTTTTTCTATGGTTTTCTTTCAGAAGTCTATCGTATCAGAGTCCCGATCTCTTTCTCAGTGCGTTCTTCCATGTTATATACTACCATCTTGGTGTCATCTTCGCCACACACGTGTAGGTTGGATTTGGGGGATCCCTTCCTATCCCATCCAACACTTCCTGGAAACTTCAACCAGCAGTTGTAAGGCTGCTTCATCACTGTTCAGGCATCACCTCCACATTAATGCGGCCAGAGAGTTAGTTGGAAGGCATTTAATATGGAGGCAGCAGCCTTACAGATATTTGTTTACCTCTCTTGTCTTTCCCCTGGTCCAATATCCCGTGTTTTGCTGTGGTGCGACTCTGAAGTAAGTCTGTGATGGTATGACACTCAAATTCACCTCGGCTACATGCTGCCGATAACACTTTTATCCTTGGACACTTATTGGACTCATCTCATGTTGTCTTTACTCCTCTCTTAGCTTTGTTCTCTTCATAGTCTTATTTGGGCCTCCTCGAATGGTCTAACATCCTCGGATTGGGCTTTGGGCCCAGCTGGCATGGCCTTAATAGTACCTCCTGAATAATGGGCCCCCACACCTACCTTCAGGCTTTGCAAGGAACAAATCTACTTTTATAGGGATGCATACACCTCCTATTGTAGTCTTTTAAAGCTGGCCAGCTTGCAGATTGTGCATCCACTTCTTTCATACTCATGGCCTGGGTACCTAATCTTTAGTATTGCACAACTGCATTGTACAAACACTAGGAATTGCACATTTTTAATTTCATTATTATGCCATTCTCATAATTTTTTTAAAGTATTTTTCATGTGTATTATTTTCATACTAATCTACATTGTATTTCTACAAAATTTAATGCAACAGTTACATAGCTACAGTTAACACTGAATTAAAAGTCATGTTTCTTTAGCAATTTTAATGAAACAAGAGGTATAGAAAAAGTCATGTTTCTTTAGCAATTTTATGAAACAAAGTCTAACAAGATACATAGCTACAGTTAACACTGAATTAAATAAACTGTCTATTACACGTGGAACAAGAACTTGGAGACAATGTCACTTTGCAAGAAATAGAAGTGGTATCGACTCAAAACATAACAAAAGTGAAATGTCCTATGATATTTAAAAGATTTTTGTTTTTCATAAAAAAAAAAAAAGATATTTGTTTTGTGATGCGTTTGGATGGCTATCAAGCAAGATTTTACTAGTTTTTGTTTTCATATTTCATACTTCATTTTAACCTTATTTTGAATATATCTATTTTGCCATTTTACTTCTTTATTATCTATTTTATCATTGTTTATACTTCCATATTACTGCTGTGCTCTCTCCTGAGTAGTCATTGGTATTAGAGCATCCGGATCATAAAACACCTAATGAACAGTGAATAATTTATGCAAAAAAAAAAAAAAAAAACAGTGAACAATTTTTCAAGTAATGCTGAACAGAAAATAATATTATGCAGAATGCTAAAAATAGTTTATGCAGAAAACAGTGAACAATTTTTATGAGAAAACAGTGAACAGTTTTAATTAATGCAGAAAACAGATTTTATGAATGCAGTAAGCAGATTTGAATATACAGTAAACATGATGTAGCACCAACTGTGGCATGAGTAGTTTTTTGAAGACACGTCACAAACCCGCTGTTGTAGCACCAACTGTAGTCATACGAACCACATGCGCCAACAGATGCCACTGTTTCACACATGCTGCTTAACAGCTCGGCACGATTTCACACACTGTCCAGTCATATCATCCACATTTATGAGAATACTTAAATATATGAATAATCATACCCTGGTGCCAGGGACATAGCACTGTGTCAATTAAATATGATGCTTTGTTCAAGAACACTGCAACTACTGCCCACATCTTCAAATCTCACTGTGACATTGGGAACATTTAAAATCCTGTTCATGTAGTGTTTTTCTAGCCTGTATTGACATGACAAGCCCTAATAACTGAAATCATAATGCTTGGAACATGAAATGAGGTTATAAATGCACCATAATAATGATCTTATTTCTACCCCACTAACTTCATAGATTGACTAAGTTATGAGTCGCAACACCTCAACATCAAATCGTACAATGCGAAACAAGTTTGGATCTACTTCAACAAATGGATTATCACAAGTTCCAGCATATCAACAACTACAGACATACACAGACCACTATGGAGGGAAATGGGTTGGAAAGAAGAGAGATTTCTTTAATATGCCAATATACACGTACGAGAGTCTTGGAAGCGTCGGGCACATCATGGTCAGCAAACCTACAAAACTAAGTATAGATACCATCGCAATAGAGTTCACCGTAGCAGAACCACCATGGTCAACCCTATACGAGAAGAGGTGTGAGTTGGAGGTGTATTATCAATGGTGTGGGTTACGAGTTCCTAAGGCACGCTCAGCCGAGTTACCTAGAGATGAACCTGCCAACATACTTGCTTGTCTTGAACAAGAGAACAATCAAATGCAAAGGCGATTAGACCGTTTTCATGCAATCCAAAAAGCTAGGAAGCATCTAAAGGGAAAGGCGCAAGAGCGAGCCATCAAGTCTATTAATGAAGTTACTGTGTTAGATGATGAAAGAGATATTTCAGACTTCTCAAATTCAAGTAATGATGATTTCCAAAAATTTCTGCCTACGAACATTAGACGCTGTTGTTAATGTCTACATGTTCTGTGCAATACAAAATGTTGTTTTTAATGTCTGACAACTGATGATCATGTACATTCAACTTTTGCAAATCTAAAGATTAACTGTTCATTAGTTTTGGCTAAGTTTATATGAAATCACTTGCTCATTTTTCAACGAATTCGAATTTTTCAACAAATTCGTACTATCTGTACATCTAATGTACACTATTTTTTCTTGAGTTTTCACGGTTTTGTACATTCAATGAATTCAAATTTTTAAACAAATTCATACGATCTGTACGTCTAACGTACATACTTTTCCATTGAATTTTCATTATTTTGTACTTTCAACGAAGTCAAATTTCTTAACAAATCTAGAATATCTGTACATCTTATGTACACCTTCACGATTTGGTATGTTCATTGATTTTCCATCGATTTTTCCCGAATTTCTACATTCAACTAATTCGAACTTTTTTACAAATTCGAATTATTCAAGGCATTTACCATTAGGTGATTTATACGAATCATTCATTTTTCTTTCATGGAGTTTGTCCATTATTCATATGGTTACATATTTAGAAAAAACACAAAAACCATTTAAGTGCAATAACCACACCAATGCTAAAAACAGTTTATGCAAAAAACAATGAACAATTTTTATGAGAAAACAGTGAACAGTTTTAATTAATGCAAAAAACAAATTTTATGAATGCAATAAGTAGATTTGAATATACAGTAAACATGATGTGCAGAGAGCAAATTTTATTAATGTAGAAACAGATTTTATCAATGCAGAAAAATAAATTCGTTCATTGTGAAATTTAAACATGAAAAAGTATTCAGATTTGGCGTTTAAATTTTGAAAACACGATTTCACTAGGTGTTTTATGAGAAAACAGGGAACAATTTTTTAAACAGTGAACAAAAAATAATTTACGCAAAAAAGACAGTGAACAATTCTGTAAATAATGCTGAACAGAAAATAATTTTATGCAAAATGCTAGAAATAGTTTATGTAGAAAACAGTGAATAATTTTTATGAGAAAACAGTGAACAGTTTTACTTAATGCAAAAAATAGATTTTATGAATGCAGTAAGCAGATTCGAATATACAGTAAACATGATGTATAGAGAGCAAATTTTATTAATGTAGAAATAGATTTTATCAATGAAGAAAAAAAATTCGTTCATTTTGAAATTTAAACATGAAAAAGCATTCAGATTTGGCTTTTAAAATTAGAAAACAAGATTTCACTAGGTGTTTTATGAGAAAACAGGGAATAATTTTTTAAATAGTGAATAGAAAATAATTTACGCAGAAAAGAGAGTGAACAATTTTTTAAATAATGCTGAACAAAAAATAATTTTATGCAGAATGCTAGAAGTAGTTTATGTGGAAAACAGTGAACAATTTTTATGAGAAAACAGTGAACAGTTTTACTTAATGCAAAAAACAGATTTTATGAATGCAGTAAGCAGATTCGAATATATAGTAAACATGATGTACAAAGAGAAAATTTTATTAATGTAGAAATAGATTTTATTAATGCAGAAAAACAAATTCGTTCATTTTGAAATTTAAACATGAAAAAGCATTCAGATTTGGCTTTTAAAATTAGAAAACAAGATTTCACTAGGTGTTTTATGAGAAAACAGGGAACAATTTTTTAAATAGTGAATAGAAAATAATTTACGCAAAAACGAGAGTGAACAATTTTTTAAATAATGTTAAACAAACAATAATTTTATGTAGAATGCTAGAAATAGTTTATGCAGAAAACAGTGAACAATTTTTATGAGAAAACAGTGAATAGTTTTACTTAATGCAAAAAACACATTTTATGAATGCAATAAGCAGATTCGAATATACAGTAAACATGATGTACAGAGAGCAAATTTTATTAATGTAGAAATAGATTTTATCAATGCAAAAAAATAAATTCGTTTATTTTGAAATTTAAAAATGAAAAAGCATTCAGATTTGGCTTTTAAAATTAGAAAACAAGATTTCACTAGGTGTTTTATGAGAAAACAGGGAATACTTTTTTAAATAGTGAACAAAAAAAAATAATTTACGCAGAAAAGAGAGTGAACAATTTTTTAAATAATGCTAAACAGAAAATAATTTTATGCAGAATGCTAGAAATAGTTTATGCAGAAAACAGTGAACAATTTTTATGAGAAAACAGTGAACAGTTTTACTTAATGCAAAAAATAGATTTTATGAATGCAGTAAGCAGATTCGAATATACAGTAAACATGAAGGGCAGAGTGCAAATTTTATTAATGTAGAAACAGATTTTATTAATGCAGAAAAATAGATTCGATTATTGTGAAATTCAAACATGAAAAAGCATTCAGATTTGGCGTTTAGATTTAGAAAAAACGATTTCATTAGGTGTTTTATGAGAAAACAGTGAACAATTTTTTAAATAGTGAACAGAAAATAATTTACGCAGAAAAGAGAGTGAACAATTTTTTAAATAATACTGAAAAAAAATAATTTTATGCAAAATGCTAGAAATAGTTTATGCAGAAAATAGTGAATAATTTTTGTGAGAAAACAGTGAACAGTTTTACTTAATGTAGAAATTAAATTCATATTTTGAAATTAAAATCTCTATATTTTACAATGCTTCTATTTAAATAAATAATAACGTAAAAAAGCTACTTATTTTTATGTTTATGTTTATTTGTCGATAATCCCAAAAAAAAAAAAAATTACTAGGTACTCGAGCTTGGTGAGCTCGAGTACTCTATAAATAGAATAAACACCTTTTTATGTTTATGTTTATTTGTCAATAATCCCAAAAAAAAATAAAAATTTACAAGGTACTCAGCTTGGTGAGCTCGAGTACCTTAGAAAAAAAAAAAAAAAAAAAACAGCATTTTATTATAAAATGGTACTCGAGCCTGGTATACTCGAGTATTGTGTTGCATGGTACTCGAGTTTACCATGCTCGAGTACCACATAAATTTTTTTAATTGCCCAATTTCCATCTCAACAGTGCCATAGTGGCAAAACTTCTAGGAACTCGAGTTTAAGAAACTCGAGTACCATAAAAAGTGGTATTTCCCTATATAGTTCCGAAACAATGTTTTTTTACTAAAAATTTCTGAAAATGGTGGTATTTGACCATTTTGGCCAAGCCTCTTGAGCCCCACATGATATGATGATACATCATATCATCCTCTTTTGTCCACTTTTTTTTTTTTGAAACTCCTCTTTTGTCAACTTGTGCCGGTACAAATTAATGTTCTTAATTTTTTTTTTAATAAAAAAAATGGTTATTATTATTATTGGATAGATATTTCATATTTGGGCTTGAGATAGATATATTAGACATAGTTAAAATATGGATTTATAGTTTTAATTTGATTATTTTAGTTAATTCTTCTATTTTGTACTAATTTAAAAATTTATTTATATTTTAAATAATTACTATTAAACTAATTATGACGTTATTATGGTTCAACCCCGTTCGACTTCAGTCCAATCTCAAAAACCTTGAACCTCTCTCTTTTACAGTTTATTGAACGGTTCGGGTCTAAAAACCATGGTTTTAAGGACAAATAAATAAACTTGTTGATGACTAATTTAAAGCCATCCTATCTGACGTTCTTCCTGGCTCTTGTTTGAATTTCATTATCCTATCTAACCTTCAAAATTCCAAAATCAAATTTTCATTATAAACAAACATGGCTAGTATGACTGCTGAGGCATGATTGTGATGCATACTTGGTATCTTGACTCTAGTATTTAATTCCAAATACCTACACCAAGTCTCCAAAAGAGGAGCTTCTTTTTTTATTTGGTGAGGGCTGACCTTGTAGCAAGCAACCGTTATGGTTCTCCCTCATCCCACATAATAGTGGGTCCACTGTACCAATTTTTGTCTCAATGTCCACATTAACAATGCCTACCAATCTCTCCATATATCTCTTCAAACACACTAGAAATTACCATTTTTCATTTTTCACTGCCAATGTAAATGCCTTTGCCCCAATACTTTGATCCTAGACCGTAGCTTGTTCTACTTCTGCATATGAATCCAATCAACATGTTTGTAAAACATGAAATTTCTATATGGAGGTCGCCATTATTAATTAATTCAGTAAATAATATGTAAAAGCATTTATTAAAAAAGTTATTGGTTTGGAGACTCTGTGGACTTACAAAACTTGGTCTAGAATTGGGTGGGGTGCGCCACGCCTGTGCAGTAGTGCAACGCATGGGCGACGCTTGAGAGCCCCAGTAGCAAGCTACTGTGGTGGACACTCCCCTTCAAGAAATAAATTTAATATCGTGTGAGCTAATGGCTCACATATCAGATATTAAACTGATAAGAACAGATACTACACTTGATCTTAGCCAAAAGGCCGAGAAAGGTATGAGTTTACTCCTAAAATGTTCTCTTTTTTATAGTAAGACTGATTTGAGCTCTTTTCCTGCTTTCATGATGTGGGACGTGATTGTCAAACTCTTATTATGCTTATATTATACATGGCTGGTATAGGAATACAAACATATCTTCTTTAAACAGTTCACTGAAAACAAAGTAGATGCCAACAAACACCAAAGTGATGTAGATGACAATGTTTGAAATACAAAAATTTCTGCCTTTAAAGAGCTCACAGCTGGAACAGCTTCTCCGCATATTGGATTTTTTGTTTTGTTTAAATCTAGATTGTTTTTATTTTTATCATGTTTGTATAACAATTTATCTAACTTCAATCGTAAACTTCACAGGCCTATCAGACTATCATGGATTTCATGTTGGTATTGAGCTGAAGTTTGAACACTGATTTTGTGCTGGAGATGAATTTCCTGGCTTCTGACCCGTTGAATTAAAGCTCTAATTGAAAGACAACAGAGTGGGGACCTGATTTATATTGCTGAAATGACAGGACTTATTTACCAAAAAAATTTTAAAACGTTGATATGACTTAGAAGTGATAAGTAGCATTAGAGGCACAGATGTAGCTCACAATGAATGCAGAGATAATGGATGTTGTGACAAGTAGGAGATATAAATATATAATCAATTTCCAGCTGGGAAATGTAATCAACTTCTAGCTTTTGCAGGTCCGGTATAAATGGAGGGTCTAACCTTACCAAACTTTTAAAATTTAGCTCCAATAGTTCATAACTCAAAGACATGGGAAAACAAGAATTGAAAGAAGAAGATTTTAAGACTAAAGGCACAGCTTATAATTAATATCACTCACAACAAACTATCTGTTACTAAGAAGATATAGATAAACATGTCTTTGATCTCTCCTTTACAAAATCCGTACTTTCTTAACAACCCTTCTTTAAGAAATCCAACCTTTTCTAACACCTTTTGAGACCCCATATTTTCTACCTCTACCATTGCTTCAATCCTCACCAAATCTGGGAACTCTTTGAACACCTTAGAGACAGCTATCTTCAATGCAGTGATGACTATCCCTTGCCCCCAGTAATTTGTGCCCACAGCATTGATAGGCCAAAAACGAATCAACCCCTTGTGATAAATTAATTGCTTAATTAGCCAAATTTATTAATTAATCAAATTAACATGCAAGATGCGTGGTAGCACAAACAAATCACCAATAAACTAAGTATGCAACGGAAAATAAATTGACACGGTAAAAACCAACACGGGAAAACCAACACGGCAAAAACCCCATCGGGTGATTTTAAGGTCACAACTCCCGAGAATCCACTTTTATCACAACAAGCGGTTACAAGTAAAGGAATCCCAGTACCTTATACTAACCTACAATTGAACCCTTACCCCAATACCCAATTGAACTTGTTCTGTAGTGACAGTCTCTCCTTTTAATGCACGGCTCCCAGTACATGACTAACCAATTACGCGGAACCTAGTACGCGACTTCAATCACCAACTAGAAAAGGTTGTTGGCTGCAAAGTTCTTCAGTTCATCACACGATGAAGATTGAGAAGCACCTTGGTTACAAAACCCTATGGTGCACAAACACGGCAGCTTCTTCACAAGAAAGATGAACTAGGGTAAATTCTATCCCCGGTCACAATTTGCTTGAATAAACTTTGCTCAACACTTGTGCAACTTGTTCCACCTTTGACAGCCCTTAAAATAATCCTTTTATATGTCTAGGGTTGTGAGAAAAGGAAGCCCAAACATACAATCACGGATTGGAGTCAAAATAGAACTGAAACTTTGTTTTTCATAAACCTCGACAGATGCCTATCTGTCGAGCTGCTGTCGAGCCACGGGCTAGAACAGCTCTTCAAGGCTCGATAGATGTCTAGCTGTCGAGCTAGTTGTCAAGCTTTAATGAACAGCACTGTCTGCACTTGAATCTTGGATAGATTTGCATGGCTTTAACACTTGAACTTGAAACAAGGTTTCTTAAAGCATTAAACACATCCTAGATTTACCCAATTACAAGTAAAGTGCGTTTTGTCAAAGGATTAGCCAATTACATAAAGTAGTGACGTATGTTTCTAACAAGTGAATCACATATGTCCTAACAAGCATAACTAATGTGTGCTCTACAACTGTCATCGCGAGATTCTAGCCTAATTGAAATGTAGCCAATTGAACGATCATCCAAACATATGGATCGACGCCAAGGATAGGGTATGGTAACCTTCTCAAGATATGTCAATGCTTCTTCCCTAGAGGTGATGGGGTCCCATCTAAGATACCGCGTTACTCTATCATCACTAGCCCATTTTAGGAAGTCATCAACATCAGAGAGCTTGAATGGTAGTAGGGAAAGTCGTGAGGAATCCATTGAAACTAGTTTGAAATAGATTCATCAGGCATATATATGAAGCATAAGGTGGATTTTTTGTAAAAGCCAAGAACGTCATTGGCCCCATGGCCATGGACCATTAGACATGGTCAATTATGGTTTTCATTATTGAGAATCTGGCCTTAGTAGCAGACCATTGGACATTCATTCCAAGACGCAACTAACAATTCTTGATAAGTTGAAAAAAATTGACTCGAAAAATACATCAAGTACTTATGATCATTTCTTAATTTACCTTTGGTAAATATGATATATGATATTGGTAACAACAAGAACAAGGGTTGGGTATAAATCCTCAACAAATTCATCAAGTTGACCATATATATATATATATATATATATTCATTTTTACCATTTCATTCTGTATGAAGGCATACTCTATCTTTGTTGGTATAAGATATGGTAACAAAACAAAATAACAGCTCAAATACACAATGGTTAAAGCACCGTCAGCGGGAATGGAAAACATGAGTTCTAGAACCTCCTCTCTCTCCAGTGAAGAATAAGACGCATTGCATCGAAGTACAAAAAAGATCAAGGAGGGGCACACCCCTTCATCACCTGAACCGCCGTTCCAAAATCTCAGTTACAAAGAAAAACTTGTAGGACAACTTCCTGGTGCCTATGAAAATGCCTTTAGCCTTGTTGATCAAATGCATGAAGATGCCGAATCTAATGTTGAGGAAGAAGACATTGAAGAAGGAGCTATAGCCTTATCTCTTTCAAAAGAGGACAAGATCTGCATTAGATCACAATGGTTAAAGGCCCTCATTATAAAGACCTTTGGACGAACAGTGGGATATCATTTCCTCTCTTAAAGAGTCAAAGAACTCTGCGCCCCTATTGGAAGGTTAGATTTGGTGTGTTAAAAATACTGAAATCAACAGTATTGTATTTCATAGTGAAAGAATATACATGAGTGCCTTTATATAGGAGTCATATGTGTGCAATACAAATAAGAGTGTAGTACAAGAATGTGTGCTATACAAGTAATCTAGTTGGGCCTAAAGCCCACGACACTATACATATTAACAACCCCCATCAAACTCAAGGTGGATGTGAGACCAGCTTGAGGTTGTCAACCAAATCATGAAGGCGTCTCTTAGGATGTGACTTGGTAAAGATAACTGCAAGTTGATCTTTGGAGGAGACTGAGAAGAGTTTGAGAGCACCATGGACAAGATGATAACGGATAAAATGACAATCAATCTCGATGTGTTTAGTCCGTTCATAGAAGACATCATTGTGAGCAATATGAATGGCACTCTGGTTGTCACAATAAGGAGGAGTAGCAGAGGATGTGGACACACCTAAGTCCTTAAGAAGCCATCGTAGCCAAAGGAGCTCAGATGTGATATCAGCAAGGGCACGATATTCTGCTTCAGTACTGGAACGGGCCACAAAGGTTTGTTTCTTACTACGCCAAGAAATCAAAGAAGAACAAAGGAGAAAGCAATAACCAGTAGTGGACCTGCAATCAGTGGGATCTCCTGCTCAATCAGCATCAGAGAATACACGGAGTACAAGAGGAGACTGAGATGAGTAGAAAAGGCCATAAAATAGAGTGTCTTTCAAGTATTGAAGAATGCGCAGAATAGCAGCATAGTGAGTCGATCGTGGAGCAAACATATACTGGCTCACCTGATGAACAGAATAGGAAATGTCTGGACGAGTAACCGTGAGATAAACTAGGTTGCCAACCAATTGTCTATAAAGAGAGGAATTATACAATGGTTCCCCCCCCCCCCCCCCCCCGAGGGTGTCAGATGTGCATTAAGTTCAATTGGAATGTCAACAGTCTTACTGTCAGTGAATCCAACTCGAGACAAAAGGTCAGAAGCATACTTGGCTGGAGTAATATAAAGACCATCTGTGGAATGAGTGATTTTAAGACCCAAGAAATAGTTGAGATGTCCAATATCTTTCAGCTTAAACTACTGACTAAGAAAATCCTTGAGTTCTTGAATGCCACCAAGGTCATCACCAGTTATGATCATATCATCCACATATAGGAGAAGTAAAATGGTGCCTTTATCAGTGCGACGAAGAAATAAGGCAAAATCATAAGGACTAACAGTGTAACCTAAGCAAAAGATGGTGGAGCTGAACTTGGCAAACCAAGCTTGTGGAGCTTGTTTAAGGCCATAAAGTGCACGTTGAAGGTGACAAACCTTGTTTGATTCAATAGAGAGACCAGGAGGAGGTTGCATATAAAATTCTTCACTTAAATCCCCATTAAGGAAGGCATTTTAATATCCATTTGAAAAAGATCCCATTTACTAGAAGCAGCAACAGCTAAGAGAGCATGAACAGATGAGATACGAGCAACTAGAGCAAATGTCTCTTCATAATCAATCCCATACTCATGTGTAAAACCTTTTGCAACAAGACGAGCCTTGTAGCGCTCAATGGACCCATCATAGCGAGTCTTGATCTTATAGATCCACTTACAACCAACCACAGACTGTCCAGGAGGAAGAGTAACCAAATCCCAAGTATGGTTTTTGGTTAATGCATCAAGTTCCTCTTTCATTGCAATCTGCCATAAAGGGTCAGTGGAGGCCTCACGATAGGTGTGAGGCTTGTGGAGTGTAGCAAGGGCAGTGTAACAATGATAGTCAAGTAAATGTGTAGGAATGGATCTTACCCGAGTTGAGTGGCGAGGTGCAATGTCTTGTGGAGGATCTTCAGGCGGAGCAGAAGTAGGGGACCCAGGCTCAAGGTGGGGTAGCTCGTCATCAACCTGTTCATCTTCGACCTGTCTAGGAGAAGCATAAAAAATATTTGGAGATTGGATAGAGAAGTCCAAAGGAGGATCAAGAGTATTTGTAGAAGGAACAGGAGACTCATCTGGAAAGATTTCTAAAACAGAGGAGGTAGTCAAGGAAGAACGAAAGTGAGAGAGTTCAACAAACAAGCGGTGTTCCCAAAAGACAACATTATGGGAAACACGAAGATGATGAGAGACAAGATCATAACACTGATACCCCTTTTGAGTTTCGCAGTAACTAAGGAAACAACAAAGTCTAGATCGAGGCTCAAGTTTGTTGTGCTCATGAGGCTGAAGAAGAACGAAACAAGCAGATCCGAAGGAGCGAAGGTGATGATAGTTAGGGGGTGACTCAAAAAGGCGCTCATACGGAGTCTGATTATGTATGACAGTGCTTGGAATGCGATGAACAGCATGAAGAGAAGTTTCACCCTAAAATGGGGTAGGAACTTTGGCAGCAAGAAGAAGAGCACGAACAGTGTCAAAAATATGATGAAGTTTTCGTTCGGCTCGACCATTTTGCTAAGAGGTACCTGGACAAGTTAGGTGATGTACAGTGCCATAGGAATGTAATAGAGCTTGAAAAGCATATTGGGTATATTTAAGAGCATTATCAAATCGAAAAGTTTTGATACGTTTGGAGAATTGTGTTTTAACCATTTTTGCAAAGTTACTGTATATTGGTAAAATTTCAGAACGAGATTTCATAGGAAAGATCCAACTATAACGAAAATAATCATCAATAAAAACAACAAAATATCGAGATCCACCAATACTAGCAACAGGAGAAGGTCCCCAACATCAGAATGAATTAACTAAAAAATATTATTAGAGATAGATTCACTATTATTGAAAGGCAAAGCTGGCTGTTTTCCTAATTGGCATGAAGTACAATCAAAGTTGTCTTTGGACATAGAACCTAACAGACCCTTAGAAGCTAACTGTTGTACCCATGAAGATGGTGCATGATCAAGACGAGAATGTCAAAGTGTGAGAGAAGGTAAGGAAGAAACTGCAGTTGCTGCAGCAACAACAGAAACAGGAGCAACAGGTGGAAGATGAAGATTGTCCATGGGAAACATACGCCCAACTCTAGGACCGATCCCAAGCTCTTGCCCCGTCCTCAGATCCTACACAATACACCCAGAATAGTAAAAAATAAGGCGATATCCTAGTTCAGCTAATTGTCCCACAGAGCACAAATTATAGGATAGGTCAGGTACATGGAAGACCCCAAGAACAGAGATGTTAGAGGTCGAAACAAAACCTAGACTATTCCCATGCATGGTGGAACCATCAGCTATATGAATATTAAGAGGATGTGGGGCAGGGTCAAGTTTAGAGAATAAGGACGAGTAAGGTGTCATGTGATTGCAATAGGCAAAATCAAAAAGCTAAGTTTGAGACTTACCGGGTAAAACTAAGAGAGCAGTGGAAAGAGATGCATTACCAGCCATACGAACAACCTGAGCTATGATGTCCTGTAGTTCAGTGGGGAAGAGGTTGATAGTGGATCTAGAAGACAAGGACTCAGATGGAAGGCACCAGCGGAGTAGGCTTAGTATTAGCAATAGCAGCAGTAGATTTATTGCGACGATAACAAGTCTCAATAGTGTGGCCAGGACGCATGCAATAGTTGCAGAACTTTTTGTTAACCTGCTTGCGACGATTGCTAAAGCCAGAGGAATCACCTGATTGCTGAGGTTGCTCTATGGGTGGAGCAGAAGGAGTAATAGCCAAAACATTAAGCTTATTCTGGGCTTGAAGGGTTGCAAGACGAGCTTTTTCTTTAACCAACTCGTTTACAACAGTATCAAGAGAAGGAGGAGGACTGAGATTAAGAAGCTGACCTCGGATGGGCTCAAAGTCCTTATGAAGTGACATCAGGAATTCATAGAGATGAAATTCATCTCTAACGATAGCATATTGCTGAGCATCCTTTGAGCATCCCAAGTTGGGTCAGAAAGGTCAATTTGGTCCTAAATGAAGCAAAGATGATCATAGTAGTCATTGATGGATTGCCCTGGTTCTTGCCTGAGTTGATGTAATTCAACCACTAATTCATAATTCATGGACTCGTGAGTAGTGAAGTACCTTTTGGCCAACATATCCCATGCTGATTTTGCATCATCAAAGCTGCCCAACAGATTGGAAATGGAGGAAATGGAAGTGTTTCGAATCCATGTGAGGATCATGTGATTGTGACTATCCCATTCAATCATGCGATTGAGGAAGACAACATCTTCTTCACTTGCCCCCTTAACAGGAATAGTGATTGCACTAGTACAATATTGCCAGAGCATGCGACCCTTAAGAAAACTACACATAGCTTGAGACCAACACAAGTAATTCTTATTCCCCTCCAATATAGTATTGATGGGGCAAGGAAGAAAAATATCTTTTTTATCCATTTAGAGACACAATATGCAAAAACAGACTACAAAAATGAAATCTACACGAAAAACTAGGTAAGGAGAACCTAGACAACAAAAGTCAACTCTAGAGAAAAGTCAACGGTCAAAGTCAACAGCTCGGTTAACAGGCAATGATCCTGTCAACAGTCAAAGTCAACATGGTCAACGGTCAGCGGAGATGATGTTAGCAGGATGATGTGGCGTTGATGTCAGCAGATGATTGTATGCTGACATAAGTTAGGGCTGACGTGGCACTGATGACGTCACAGGTGACATCAGCCTAGAGCTGATGACGGCACGTAAGCTTTGACGCAGAAACTTTGGGCGGCGCGTGGGGGCATGTGCGGTCTCTAATGGCTGTGAGGCTTCCACCAACGTGTAGATCGGCGCAAGACGATCTCAGTGATTCCTGAAGAAACATAATCGGAGCAATATTCGCAGCGGTGATTACACTAGGGCTGTAAATGAACCAAGCCGTTCATAAACAGCTCGGACTTGATTCGATAAAAGCTCGTTCATGTTTGTTTGTTTATAAATAAGTCAAGTTTAACCTTTATTTTTAGGCTTGTTTAATAAACGAGCAGAGCCCAAGTAAAAAATATTGTTCATGAACAAGCTCGTGAACACCAAGGTTTGATACAAAAATAACAAAACAAGTTGAGCCTAGGCTTATTTATGAGTTTGGTAATAAAATTGATATGAGCTTGATAAGTAAACTCATATCCTTCTAAAACTTTAATTAATTATAAGTTGAGACCACTCATCCAAACCAAATAGGCTAGATAATAAACTTGATATAGGCTTGATAAAATACTTGCGTTGGATCTCAAGCTCAAAAACATGATATTGAGCTTGAGTTTGGGCTTGATATAGAGCTCTAGCTTGGCTTGACTAATGAACCAAGCCAAGCCAAGCCGAGCTCAAACTTTTATACTTTATAACAAGCTCAAACTTGAACATTATTTGTAGGCTTGTATCAAGCTTAAGCCAAGCTTAAACATTCTGCTTTTATTGTCAAGCCGAGCTTGAACATTCACTACTCGACAAAGCTCGGCTCGTTTACAGCCCTAGATGACACGTTCAGTGGTCTTTGCAGTGTGGGACTCCTCAACGGCAATGGCTGCAGGTCCGGAACCCAAAGACAATGTCTAGAAGATGTCGGAGGTTCAACGGCAAGAGGCTGTGGTGACTGTTGTGATGACGAAAGTGATGTTGAGAATGGAGTAACACCAATAAAGACAAGACTACTAAGAAAAGGTCAGAGCAGTGGCTCTGATACTATATTAGAAATACTGAAATCAATAGTATTGTATTTCATAGTGAAAGAATATACATGAGTGCCTTTATATAGGAGGCATATGTGTGTAGTACAAGTAAGAGTGCAGTACAAGAATGTGTGCTATACAAGTAATCTAGTTAGGCCTAAAGCCCACAACACTATACATGTTAACATGGTGGACCTTGGCCACGACTATTTTTTAGCACGTTTTGAACTGTATGAGGACCTTGATCATGTGCTAAAAGATGGCCCATGGTTCATAGGACAACACTTTCTTGCCACTAAATCCTAGGAGCCCAAGTTTAAAGCATCCACAACCAACTTCTCCCAAGTGGCTATATGGATACACCTTCTTGAGTTACCCATTGAGTTTTACAACCCAGTTATCCTAAAAAAGATGGGCTCTATGATTAGGCCAATGCTTAGGATTGATGGGCACACAGCTACAAATGCCAAAGGACGTTTTGCCCACCTCTGTGTCCAAGTTTGCTTGGATAAACCTCTTGTGAAAACTATCTTCATTGGAAAGTTTAGACAACCGGTTGTTTACGAGGGCATTCACTCTCTTTGCTTCTCATGTGGCCAGCTAGGCCATAAAAAAGAAACTTGTCCTCAAACTATCAGAGTGAACCTCAGACCCGCCAATCAAGAGCAAGGTAATGATGCTAGCCAAAACACCAATGCTGGCCCCTCCTCCCCTTCAACCTCGTCAGAACTATCTGCCTTGGCTTACGAAGACCATCCCACGATCGCCGAGCTTGACCAATATGGCCCATGGCTACTAGTCTCGAGGAAAAAACCAAACCCCAAGAAAAGGCCTGCTACCACAGGTACGTCTTTTCAACCACCAACCCAGTTTGCTCTCCAACCTCCTACACGGCAAAATCCCATCAGTCATCATATCCCTTTCCCCAACAAAGTAAATGAAGTCAAACTAGGTGCCAACAAAGGCAAAAAAAAATTAGTTACACCAACTAACCAAACTCCAAAACAAACCAATAAGCCAAAACCTAAAGCTCAGGGCCCACTCAAACCCTCTAAGGCCCACTCCCATCAATCACCTAGTCAAGAGGTCACCTAAACAAATATCATCTAACTCCATAAAAAACCTAGCCACACCTCCTTACCTCTCACAACTCCCACCTTTCTCCTTTTTCGCTCAAGCTGAAGCCATTATCCCAATCTCTCAACCCAACCAAAATGTTGTGGGTAATTTGGCTCAAGAACAAAGCTGTAGTACTGGGAGACACCATGATCAATAACATCCACTGGGATCCATTAATGATATACGGATGGAAGGACAAGGAACTCATGGAAACTTGGAGCTTCATCTTCCCACTGACGGACAAGAGTGTGAAGGACGGTTGCCTTCCATTAACAGACCCGACCTGGTTCTACACTCCAAACCCGTGGTGGCAGTTCACCCTGGACAAGCCACCACTTCTGCCTTTAGGACAAACCAACTCCAACACCTCAAAGACTCTTTTGGAGTTCGACCTCTTTGAAGCATTGCTCAACTTGATGGAGAGAGAGTTAGTCTCGCTGGAGATATGTCAGAGAAAGTTTCTAACTGGGGAACCCACCGGAGTCCTGATTCAAGGCATTCACCCACAGTTGAAGCTAATCCAAACTATCACAGCAACAACGAGCTTCACGCTTGGAACTCTGACTAAGCAAATTCAGCTGAACTTGTTAGAGCATGCCATCACCCTGATGCCGGGAACCATAGTACACAAGGAGGATCTGTGCCAGGTGGGATGGAACTGGATGACATCCAGGAGGGCCTTTGCCCATGAATGTGAGTCCTTTGAACCCCATATATCTCCTAAAATGAATATTTTAGTTTGGAATTGCAGCGAGGCCATGAAACCTTCCTTTAGAAGTGCTATTCGTGATCTAACAAACTTCCACTCTCCTAGAATTATTGTTGTTACTGAGACTCACATTAGCAGCTTAAGAGCTGGGGACATCCTTCGCTCCCTTCCCTATGATGGCATCCACACCACTGACCCCATTGGATATGCTGGGGGCATTTGGCTCCTCTGGTGTAAAGACATGGTGGAAATGGAAGTCCTTGCTGCAACTGAATAGGAAATCCATGCTATTGTTAAGGTAATTAACTTTGACCTTTCCTGGCTCCTCTCCTCTATTTATGGTAGTCCTAGATTTGCTGAGTGCACTATCCTTTGGGAAAATCTATGTTCTGTCTCCCTGCTTCATAATCTTCCTTGGGCAATTGTTGGTGACTTCAATGATGTTTTGGATGACTCTGAAAAACGAGAAGGGAATAGGGTCAATATGACTAGAGCTTCTACGTATAGAAATTGTGAGCTTTTGTAATATGATCGACCTCGGTTTCTCTGGGCCTACTTTCACTTAGACCAATTGCAGAGATATTGGTGGGCTTATACAAACCAGAATTAATAGATGTTGGGCCAATCCTAGTTGGACCCTAGCCTTTCCAGAAGCAAATGTGACTCACCTTCCTCGCATCGGCTCTGATCACTGCCTCCTTCTCCTATGCCTGTCCAAAGCTTGTGCTAGTAGAATGGAAAGGCCTTTCAGGTTTGAGAAGATATGGCTCAGCCACCCTAGGTTTTACCTCATAGTAGAGAAGGCTTGGGATGGGTCCCCACCTTTAAACCATGCTATCTCCTCTGCCAAAGCAGCCATCTCATGGAATAGAGAGGTTTTTGGGAACATTTTTGTTCGAAAGAGAAAGATCCTTGCATGGCTTAATGGTGCCCAAAAAGCCATTGCAACCAGACCGTCCGCCTTCCTTCTTTCCCTTGAGAAGGAACTCTTTTCAGAGTACACAGAGATTCTAAATCAGGAGGAAGAATTTTGGGCTCTTAAAGCCCATCTAAATTGGCAACTTTAGGGGGACAGAAACACTACTTTCTTCCATGCTAAAACGATCATTAAGAGGAAAGCCAATAGAATAGATCGCCTAAAAAATCATATAGGGGAATGGTTGGATTCTGAGCAGCAAGTGATAAACCATATTCAAGATGGATTTCAAGAGCTCTATAAATCACAACACCCATCTTCAATTGCCCACTCTGATTTTGAAGTAGACTGGGCCACCACTCTTTCAGAAGAAGACTTGAGGATGCTATCTGCCAACATCTCTCCTCTAGAAATTTGGAAAGCTTTATTCTCTCTAAAGCCCTTCAAAGCTCCTGGAGCAGACGGGCTCCATGCGGGGTTTTTTCACCACTTCTGGTCCACTCTTAGAAGCTCAGTCACTGAGGAAGTCCAAAACATCTTTGCTTCAAAAAAAATGCCGGCCTACCTCAATCAAACTCTTGTCGTTCTTATCCCAAAAAGAATTGGACCTGAGCTTCTAGGACACTTTTGGTCAATCAGCCTCTGCACGACAATTTATAAAATTGTTTCGAAGATCATTGTTAATAGGATCCGGCCCTTTATGAAGCAACTTGTTTCTCCTCTTCAAGCGGCTTTTATCCCAGGAAGGAAAGGTCTAGATAACATGATAATTGCCTAGGAAATTATGCATTCAATGGAAAAGAAAAAAGGACGTTCTGGAGTTATGGCTTTAAAAATTGATCTTGAGAAAGCCTTTGACAGGTTGGAATGGAGTTTTATCAGAGAAATCCTTATTCACTTCAACTTCCCTTCAAACCTTATAGCCATCATTATGGATTGTATCTCATCTTCTTCTGTCTCCAGTCTATTCAATGGGGGTAAGCTAGAGTCCTTTGAAAACTCAAAAATGTGTTAAAACACAAGAGCTGTTTAGACCCCCAAATTAAAGTTACGACTCGATTGATTTTACTCTAACTTAAGCTAAGTGCGGAATAGAGTAAATGCGAGCGGATAAATAAATAAACTACTCTAACCCATAATCATAAAACCACAGCAGTAAAATGAAAGGTAAAGGAATAAGGAAGAAGAATGCAAACACAAGATAACACGCCGATGTGTTATTAAAGAGGAAACTGAAGAACTCAACGAAAAACCTCTCCGCTGCCCTCCAAGCGGTAATCAATCCACTAAACAATCAGTTGGGATACATGAGTAGTAAGAGACCCTCCAAGCCTAATCTACCCAATGCACCTAAGCCCTCCAAGCTCCTACTCCAACAAGGCTTCTCAGAACCGTGACTTGTCTAGCTCTCCGGATCCCGCAATACACCCGATTGCATCCGCCAAAGCCTGACTTCTTCCAATGCTTCCTAACAGCACCAAAACCTCACTTGACACTCTAAAAGGGTGTGGTAAGTGTTTGGGCTATCAACCTCTCAAGGATATGAAAATGGAGAGGTAGGAGTTGAGGAAAAATCACAATAGATTGTGTAGAGAAATGTGGGTATAACAATCTCTAACTCTCAAGTATAGTGGCTAGGGTTTTCTCTCAGAAGCACTCCTCAACATTTGTGGGTAATATGGGTATATATAGTGTGGGTACAGAAAGTGTGTATCAGAAATGACAGTTCAGCAAAACAGAATGTTTTGCGGGTATCTTGTGGGAAGGCCTTACCCGCGAGACACTTGCAAAAACCAGTTGTCTCCATCCTGTCCTGACTCTTTGCATTCTAGTCATGTGCAGGGCATATGCTTCACTTCGCGGGAAGCCTACTCGCGAGGTACCCGCGAAAATAGTTTTAGTCTTCAATTGCCTTGAGTCTTCACACACTCTCTCTCTCTCACATAACCCTTACAAATAAATCCCACATACAATACAGGGTACATAAGATTGAACATAATTACAATTAAATTTGGCACAGAATTAAAGCCAGCATAAACTAGTTGTAAATTACAACTTTACATCCTTCACCTTGTCCCGTGAGATTAGACAAGGAGACCCAATCTCTCCCTACATCTTGGGCTTCCTCAAAGGATGGTAATTTTTCTCTTAAATCAGCATATATTCTTACCAAAGGGTTAAATGCTTTGAACCTTCCCACTCTTGCTTCTAGCTAGATTTGGAAAGTGAAAGCTCCTCAAAAACTTCTCATTTTCCTTTGGTTATGCTCTTACAGTAGCATACCGATTAGAGAAGTGTTGGGTTCAAGGGGTTTTACCATTGATCAATCATGCCCCTTTGCAACAACCACTTGGAAAGTATTGACCATCTTCTTAGGGAATGCCAGGCCTTGGTTAGTTTCTGGAATCAGCTTGGAGTTCCTACAAAAGCTATACAATCTTTTGGTCTCCCTCTTTTGGAATAGCTGCATTTCAATAGCACTTGCAGCTTCACTTCAAGACACCTCCACATTCATCGGAAAACTCTCTTCATTTTTGGGCAATGGACCTTATGGCTGAACAGAAACTCTGCGGCTTTCCAAGGAAAGCAGCCCAACCCCTCTATTGCCAAAATCTGTATTGCAAAAGCTGTTGAATTTCACTTTCTCATCCAAGGAACAAACGCACAAAACAAAAAAATTCAGCACCCCATCTCTTGGACCAAGCCAGACCTAGGATGGTATAAACTAAACACAGATGCATCTGTTCTGCTATCCTCAAACTGTGCAAGTGAGGGTGGGCTTATGAGGGACTCTTATGGCTCTTGGATTAGAGGTTTTTCTAGACTCATTGGTGCCTCAAACTACCTTCTTGTTGAGCTTTGGGCTTTGAGAGATGGCATCACTATGGCCAAAAACCTCAACATTACCAAGCTTGTTATTAATGTTGATGCAACTAAATTCATTTCCCTTTTCTCTAAACCAAGTAGTGTGAATTGGCTAACCCATCCTATCGTGGATGATTGCAGGAACATGCTCCAAGCTTTTTAGGAATACCACATGTAGCACTGCTTCAGGGAAACTAACAAAGTTGCTGATCTCCTTGCTAAACTTGGCCGTGGCCAATCTGAACCTTTTATTTCTTATATAACGCCTCCTTTTGTTGTTATGGAGGCTTTTTCTTTTGATTGTAATGCTGTTCCTTGTACCCGTTTAATTCAGGCTTCAACTGCTTATGACTAATATTATTAACCTCGTATTCTACCAAAAAAATAAAAAAATAACAAAATAACAAACAAAGATGTAAAATAAACACATTAAAAATCAAGCTGAGTGTTGGAGAAGGGACAGTTCAAGGCATAAAATCAATAGATAAAAGACTGTACATGACCATATCCCTAGTCTCACCTTTATTAAAGCTATACTTCCTCAACACACATTCCTTGAGGAAGCCAACTTTGTCTAAGACCCTCTGAGAAGCCTTGTTCTCTAACTCAACCAAACCTTGAAACCTAACCACATCTGGTAATTCTTTTAGCCCTTCACTAATAGCCATCTTCACTGCTCTAGTTGTTATACCATGCCCCCAGTACTTAGCAGCTAAGGCATATCCAACATCTGCCCTACACCGGTCATTACTGGAACATGGCATTATGATAACAAAACCAATTGAACGATTGTCTATGCATATGGATCTGCAATAAGGGTGTGGAATGCAATAGTCATTGATGTAAGAAACTACTTCTTGCTTGGAGGTGAAGGTGTTCCACCTTGTGAAGCACGTCACTTTTTCATTTCCGCCATACATTAAGAAGTCATCAACATCTGAAATTTTGTATGGACGAAGTGTGATCTTTGAAAGATTAGGCCTTGTTTGGATTTTTTTTTTCATCACTCATCACTCTTTACTCAATTTTCATCACTCATCACTCATCACTTAAAATACCCCAACTCCCTACCCGAAGTCTATTTGGCACACATCACTCAACTTGTCATCACTCAAATTTTTCAACTTTTTGTGGGCCCCATACCTGAAACTTGGTCAAAGCAAACTCCAAATCCACGGCCAAACCAAAACTTACAGACACCACCATAATCACCGACCCCTAAACAACCACTGAATCAACCCAACGCACCAAACCCCAAATCCACAGTTAAACCATAACGACACCCACTTCTAAAATCTCAAACCAAATACAATCCCACACCAATGACCACCACAATCATACCCACTTCTCAAATCTCAAACCAGATACCACCACAATCAAACCCACGGCCCATGCCCACCGGAAACCCACAACTTAAAACCCGATCTAAAACCCACAACCACGACCCAAACCCAAACCCACCCCTGCTGAAATAGACCCATTGACGAGACCCACCATCGAAACGCCGGCCACCTTATAGCCAAATGGGTACTCTCCCATTTGAGGCCACAAACCAGAGTGAACAAATCGGTTAGCAGCAGAAACTCGATGTAGAACATCGAGCAAAAGCGCGACGGCGTAGTCGGCCACATTCTCAGAGTTGGCGTCACCGGAATTGGTGACGGCAATGCCACGACAGCGGCATTCGGTGAGGTCGACTTGGTCAAGGCCGGCACTGGAGCCATTGATGGATCATGGATGGTTCAGAGAAAATGAGGTTAGGAAGTAAGGAAACGGAGAATAGAGAAATAGAGAGTAAAGGCAAAAAGTGTTTTCAGTGGAACGGGACACTAACAGTGGGACCCGTTTGTGTTGAAGAATTACAAAATTGCCATTGGAAACTGAAAACACCTAAAATGTGTTTTCAGTTTCCATAACTCATCACTCAAAAATCAGAGAATTAAGTGATGGAAACAAAAACTGAAAACAACTGAAAACAAAAACCAAATGGACTTCTCAGCTATGGGTCCCACCATTTTTGAGTTATGAGTGATGGAAACAGAGTTATGAGTTATAGAAATCATAAATCCAAACAGTCCCTTAATCTCCATCTCCTTTGACATGTCAAATGGTGGGAACAATAGGTGGTTCTGCTTGTTGAGAAATGGAAGTAATATGTGTTTCTAAAGTTTGCAATACCTATCGTAGGATTCTTTTAACTTTTGACCTTATCATAAAAAATAAAAAAAAAATAAAAAAAAAATAAAAAAAAAAACCTAGTTTATTCATTTAACAAACAGGAAAAACTAGTTTAATAGCTCAATGGATATGCTAACCTTGGCTTTCTTAAAGATGTATCAAAGCTCTGACTGTTCCCAACCTACATTACACAATTAATGTAGAAAAAGTTATAAAATGCTTTTTAGAAATTAGCAACCGCTATAGTTGGTGGTTTAATTTAACCCTAAAATAGAAAGAAAAATATTTTCACACTAGTTTACATCCACTATTTCACACAAGCATCTACAATTGATGTAGGAATGTCCACATTTTAACACATAAAAGTGGTGAAAAAAAACATACATGAAATAGTTGATGGGTGAGAATCAAAACTGTAGAACGCACAACTTTTAAAATCTCTTATCTTTCTCTCTCTTTCTGATATAGTTGTATTTTTATTCAGCTTACAGTTTAAGTAAAATAAACCAATAAAAATAAATCATATCAAACCAACACTAGATAATTGTTCTTCTTGCTGACTCAAAAATTAAAATATAGTGATTATACTTTCATTGCTTTGCTTAAGCCACAAATTAACTTAAGCCACAAACTTTTGATGAACATCAAGTCTTAGATAAGTCTTATATCTAATATAGTTTATTGTTCATTAAGTCTTATCTCTTAGGGTGGGTTCCAGTTAGCTTAACTGGTAAAGTCTCTGATGGTTGTATAAGAGATCTATGGTTCAATCCCTGCCTACACCAAAAACTGATTGGTGTCTTGGTCTGGTGATAAAAGAACTATCATCAAGAGCGGCCAAAGATTGAAACTCTCTAAAAAAAAGTCTTATCTCTTAGGTAAGTCCTATATCTAAGTAGTAATTAAAAACCTAGAGCGTGAAACTTGTTGCATTTTATATTGACTATCAGAAATAAATTATAAATTATAATTACACCAAACAAACTAGAACTTACGCTCTGTTTGTTTCAGCATTAACGTTTTCTGGAAAATAGTTCATTTTCCAAAGAGCATTTTATAGAAAACTGTCTCATTTTCCAATGTTTGGTAACGACCTTGAAAATAAGTTTGAGAATGTTTTCTAGTGTTTGGTATGCAATTTTTTTAAAATATTTCTTGTATAATTTAAACCATGTATATTATATAAACTATCTAATGTAATCATTATAAATAAAAAAACAAAGAATGAATTTGGTTTTCATACTAAAATTTTGACAATAGATACAATCAAAATTAATTAGTTGTTAAATTTTCATGATCTCTACCACTCATCTTGCTCATATATATAGATAGTAATGTACGTACACACACACACATATATCAACTATTTGTCTATATATATATATATATATATTTGACAGGGGAATACATTTTCAATAAGTATAAATAACAATAACTTTTAATTGTCTACTATTTTTGTTGGTATACTAATTGTTTACTATGGCCAACCACAAGTCTTCAATATTACTCTAAATTATGTATTTACATAATGTATTATATAATATATCATCACTGCATAGTATCTGCCAACAAAAAAAGTATTTGCCAACAAATGCAATTCTCTTAAACAATTATCATTCATTATATAACAATATTATTAGTCCACAGTAAAGATTGTCCCATGTAAAAGCAATTTATAGCAATATAGGTACTATGTTTAAAATTTTCATCTTTTACTTCATTCATTCTTTCTTCTTCTTCTTATTTTATTTTATTTTTTTGCACTTTATGTACAAAAAAAAAGTAACTTCTGCCTGGAATGCAACAAACTGAAAATTTCTTAGAGAAAAAAGAAAATTGAGCTTGAAATTCAAAGCAAAGAATTGGGATTTTGGTAGAGAGGAATGAAATAATTACCACTACAAATTTGTTCTCCTTTGCAAGCCGGAGCTATTGACCGATCAGTGAAGAAAAAAGAATCTAATCAGAGAATTGTGTTACAAAGGAGAAGAGAAACATGGAGAAAAGAGAGAAGAGAGACAGTTAGAGAGAGATCTATGGGAAGAGGAGAGACCAGAGTTAGTGACAGTGAGGGTGTGAGGAGAGAAAAAGTGAGAAAACTTACCATGAGAGAGAGAAAGCGCCAAAAAATTATGTTTCCCATGGCTATAGACAAAGATAATATTTATAGGAGATACAACGCGTGAGAAAGAGATTGTTTTCCAAAAAAAAAATTTGGAAAACAACCTACAGAAAATAAACCTTATTTTTATTAGAGTTTTTTGTTGACTAAAGATAGTTTTCCATTGACCAAGTTTTTTTTGTGCTACCAAACACTGGAAAATGTGGAAAACTATCTTTACAGAAAGTTTTCCAGCGAAACAAACAGAGCGTTAATGGACATCAGACTTGACCAAAAGAAAACAAGTTTGTGATGCCCCAATCAAATTCAAACTTTTATACTGGAATTGGGTGGGGTGCGCCAGGCCCGAGCAATAGTGCAACGCATGGGCGACGCTTGGGAGCCCCGGCAGCAAGCTACTGTGATGGGCTCTCCCCCTCAAGAAATAAATTTAATATCGTGTGGGCCAATGACCCACATATCAGATATTAAACTGATAAGAACAGATACTACACTTGATCTTAGCCAAAAGGCCGAGAAAGGTATTCTTTGCCCATCTTCTGATTTTCCCTTTTATACCTCAGTTCTGTTTATCCCTCCTCTCTCTTACACAATGTGGGACTCGGCATTTGAAACCAGCAAGAGTGGAAGCACATCTATTTAATGTATCTCTCTTATGCACTTAACCAGGAAGGTGTCTTAGCATATGCTATTAATTGAAAGCGAAGAGCCATTGGATTTGGTGATAAAATATATATTGCTTAAAATGTAATACAAACTACCTTACAAAATCTTAGAGATAGTAGATAGACTGCATCTCACTTATTTACATACTCAAAAATAGTAGATTTATATTTTTATTATTTAGATGGGTAGTAGGCTTTGATATCAGTAACACAATCACAAAGATAAAGACATGGAAATATGGAAGAAGACTGCTTCTTGCATTCATTGGTTTCTTACAAAAGAATTACACTCCTTTTACAGGAGGGGAAATGGAACGAAAGAATATATAGGTGTCCCAATAATTCTTGGACATCTATATTCTTTTTCATAGTAATCTGGCTAGCACCTTGCTGTTACAATGGTCCACCAAGTTTCACATGTGCAAATCTCAACCCTCCATTTGGTTGATGAGGTTGTAATATTCTTTTTCGTCTAAAGATGACAAAGAGATAAGGCTTTAGTTATTATCATCAATCTAACGTAGGACTTCTATGTCCTTTGCTAATAAAAACAAGCCATATGACACATCAAGAGTTTTTCTTGTGGTAATGTCTTCTAGCAAATCTTCAACTTTTTTGACTTGATTTTTAGTTGGACGTGTAGTTGATTGGTATTTGAGTTCCCAAAAAAACAATCTTAAAAAATAATGTGTCAATATTTTTAACTTCTAGAAAATGAAAATTTAAATCTAGATTATGAAAAACACAAAAGAATCATCTTATTTGAGAAAGAAAAATGCTTATTCCCTCTTGCTTCGAAGCCACAAATAATTGAAAAGGAAAAGGTTTTCTTGCATACTTATATGCGGCAATTGCTGCATAATGGGTTACGTGACAGCAAAAAGAAAGCAAAAAGTGTCTAAGAGTCCACTTGATTATGTGCATGCACATGACCCTTGGCATATGTTGCCTTCTTTTTGTTGCCACATGACTCATTATGCAGCAAAACTTTTTCCCTATTGAAAATAAAAAAAATGGGGAATCATTAACCAATTGATTTTTCAAGCTTTACCAACAAATCAATTCAAGACATGGCCACAAGTTTACCATGATGGAGAAAAAGAGGTGAAAATTCTTCCAACCATATCAAATTTGGTTCTTAAAGGCAACAAAGGAAGAAGAATTTGCTGAAGATGGAATAGTTAATTCATATGAATTAGCTTATGTTGATAAAACAAATTATTGAGCACAAATCTAATTAATTCTTTTGATAGAGCAAAAGAAATATAGGAATCAACCTTCAAAAAAATTATTGTAATAGGTGGGAAAAGGTTGTTTGTTACTCAAATATCAATCAACTACATGCCAATTGCACATCAAGTCAGAAAAGCTGAAGATTTGCTAGAAGAAATGGCCACAAGAAAAAAAATCTGGATTTACTCTATGACTTATCTTTACTAGCAGATGGTATAGAAGTCTTATGTTAGATTGATGATAGCTAAAGTCTTAGCTCTTCTCCATCATTAGATGAATAAGAATATCACAACCTCATTAACCATATGGAGGAATGAAATCTGCATGCCTGAAGCTTGGTGGATCCTTCTTAATTGCATAAGTGTGAACAATTTCTCTTAAAATTATGGATTACTTGCAGGGTAATGCCAAATTGACCCCCGATGGTCGCAAGACCGATTTGCTTTAAGGTTATGAGTTTCTTAGCATCCATAGCAGTGGAGCTATTTTTTTTAGCTATTTGGCACCACGAAAATCTACTTTATATATTTTACCTACTCATTTTACAAAACATCCAGCAGCATGGATCTATTTTAGCTTTTAACACAATAAAATAATATAAACATTACAATAAAATAATATATCTACTACAATAAAATAATACATCCCACTACCAAAAAATCATCATAAACCAATCAATGGCACAATCCACAACCACTACCAACCAAGAACAACCACCCACAACCACTACCAAAAATCCAAATTAGCCAAAAACCACCACACAAATCACCACCAAAAAGAAATCAAATTCAAGCTAACTTGGCCAAATTGAAGTGATTTTGATATTTTTTTTATAGTAATAAAGTTTACTTTTAATAATGATTTCCTTAAACCCAGAAAACTCAACTATTTGAATTTCCATTACAACTAAACCATAAAACAAAATAAACCCAGAAAACCCAACTCTCATTTCAACTAAATCCTTCCACATAAACCAAAACCCAGAATAAAAAAACACTAAAAACCATTTTCATACACTCAAAACAAAGATCTAAAAACCCATTTTCATCATCAAATGAAAAACAAACACAAACGTACAAATGTAACTACACGTATATACATATAAACATACTCAAAAAGTACTAGAAAACTAAACAAAAACAAACGAGCAAGAGATAGAGATCCAAAAGAAAGAAAAGATTAAATATTTTTTTAATAAGAGAAGAAAGAGAATTTAATAAAATATATATATATTTTTTAGCTATAGCACCACTGCTATAACATGTATTTTAGAGCATCCACGGCAGATGTGGCAAAAATTATGCCATTTTGCCACATCAAAGACCTACTTTATTATTTTACCACATCATTTTACAACATCCCATTTATCAGATGTTTTATCATATAATTCTATACATTAAAATAATATTTCCTACACATTAAAATAATATCTACAACTCATTAATCACAATCAACAGCCACTGCAAACAACCAACAGCCACTACCACACAACCACCACATCCTCCACAACCCAAAACACAATTCAAAACAAACCCACCACAGCCGTTAATCTCTGCCATTGTTGAAAAATTTTAAGGTTTTGGATGTGTTTCTTGCTCTGTTTTGGTTTGGAGGCAGAGAGAGATCTTTGATTGATCAATACCCAACCACAACCACGGCCCCACGCCGCCACTGCACCACCACGACCCAAAACCCACTCCCACAAATCAAAACCCCACACCCATACCACCAGACCCTATTACAAATCACCCCAACAATCAACAACACCAACCCAGGCACGATTGCCGCCTTGGCCCAATTGGCCCAATCGGTCTGCCGCCAACGACGAGCTGGTAAGCGATTCGGTTCTCGAGCTCGGTCTTGATGAACCCACAGGCGAAGAAGAAAGCAAGCGCGATGAGCCACTGAATCGAATCTCCGAAGGTGGAGAACGCGGCGGCAAACGTCAGCGTCTTGGTGAGCACGGAGGCGCCGAGGTCGAGCAGGGCGACGGCGCCGAGAGAAACAGGGAGTGGGAGACAGAGAGACAGAGTGAGGTTTGAGAGGAGAGGATTGGGGTTTGAGGGAGAAGAGAGGGAACCAGAGAGTGAGAGAGAAGAGAAAAGAAAAAATGAAGAGAGAGGAGAGAGAAAAGAGAATATAAAATAATAAAAAAATTTGCCACATTTGTCCGTACCGTTGCAAATTTGCAACGGTACTGTAGCCATGTTATATAATTTTTGAAATTTAGCACATCTCATAAAGCATCATTTTTGTGTTTGGTGTGGCAAATGTGCCAAATATTTGGCATTTGGCACATTTACCACACCTGCTATGGGTGCTCTTAAGTATTAATAGTACTAAAAATAATAATATAACTATTTATACTACTATTAATAGAGCTCTGACAAACTTTAATGATCAAGCTTATCCATCACATACAGCAGACTTGTGGAACTTTGGGCTAGTTTTGATGTGATTGAACCTGATAAGGATTTGAGTCTAAAGAAGATCGAAACTTTGTGTATAATAAATAATTTACGAGATTATCAAAATGATGCAGCGTAAGTGGCTGTCCAGAGAAAAAAAGAAGAAGAAAAAGAAGAGAGGATTGTTTGCAGCATTAGGGGCAGGAAATGTTGTCTGTTACCATTGCAAGGATGATGATTGCCAATGACAACATTCAACGTGTTACAATTCCCAAGATGAATGTGGCTTCTGCAGATTCAATATAGAAACATGGTTTAGAGTTTAGACATGAAACAGGAACGTTCTTTTTTAATAAGTGAAACATTGAAAGTTCACCAGTCACAAAAACTAATTGGGTCAAATCAATTCACCATGGCCTTTTTTGATATGCAGTTTGACTCCATCATTGATGGATGAGCCTAATGATAGAATCACAAGAATAGTTGAAGTTCTCAAAAGGAGATGCAACAAACTTTACATCATTCGTAGCAGTTTGTTGTGGTATAAATATGAATGAAAAGGAACAACATTCTATATAAGAAAAAGACAAAGTCTAGCTACAAAATTGGTTGTAGCCTTAGCCTACAAACTCATTCAATAAAATAAATATTACTGCATATTTTGAAAATCTAACCGTTGAATTACATGTTCTTTACGCTCTTAATACACATGTCAATTTTTGTGTTAATTGGATATTATTTACTATATAATCTATAATCTTATATTTTATGCATAATTTTAAATTACAAAAACTTACAATTTAAAATTTTATTGATGACAAAACTATTGATCTTTAAATTTCTTGAAATTTTGCAAACATTGAGGATATAAGAAGAAGATGTAATCCAATGGTAGATTTGTCAAAATTCACCTTCAATAATCGATTTTGTAGCTAAACTTTGTCCATTAGAAAATCAAAAAGGGAAGTAGTCCATCCTTTGTTCATAGACAAATAAACAAAATATATTATGATTATCTAACATCTTGGGAATTTGTAGGCAGCTGTTTGAACCCACCTCTACCTCTTTTGTTAAAAGTGAACTTCAATGCAACCATCAATGATGACAAAGCAAAATCTTAAGGGAGAAGTCCTGACTTTATTGATGTTTAGGATCCTCTTATAGCTGAATCCAAAGCAACCCTTCTTAGTCCAATTCAGTCCATTTTATCTACTTCGGTCCACTTCAGTCTTACTCGGTCTGTTTGGTCTTATTCCATCCATTTCAATCCAATTTAGTCTTTTTCGTCCATTTGGTCCACTTCTGTTCATTTTGTCTACTTCGGTATATTTGGTCCAAATCGATCCACTTCAGTCTTATTCAGTCCACTTCAGTCCAATTCAAACTTATTCGGTCCAATGTGATCCATTCACTCTACTTGGTCCAATTCGGTCCATATCAGTCCATTAAGTTCAGTTCAGTCCAACTCGGTCTAATTCGGTCTCCTATATTCCATTCAGTCCATTTGGTCCAGTTCGGTCCATTTCAGTCTGCTCGGTCACTTAGTTCTTATTCGGTCCATCAGTCCAATTGGTTCAATTTGGTCCACATCTGTCCATTTGGTTCACTTCAGTCCAATTTGGTCTTATTCGGTCCTTTTCAGTCAATTTCGATCCACTTTGGTTCATTCAATTCATTTTGGACTAATTGGACCTTAAATTTATTCTTTTTATATACTGCATTTTTAGTTTTGGGCTGAATTTTTTTTTTTCACAATTTTTTGGGGCCAAACTCTGTAGTTTTGGGCTAAAAAATACAAATAAAATAAATATTAGAAATTAGAAATAGGGGCCTTAAAATTCAAGTTTCAATACTCTAAGTATTATGCTTATATTTGGAAAGAGAAAAAAATGCTACAATTTTAAACTTATTTAATAATTTAAACTTAATGCAACATGTTACATGTGTTCCATGGAATGAGGGTGTACATTTTTTTTAATATTCTTGATATGCTCAAATTAATCAACTGATTATGTTATATTTAAAACCCTTTTAATAACATCATCTCCATTTATATAAAAAAATATATATTATAATTATGAAATTTAAATATTTTGATTAAATTATGTTTTTCATATATATATATATATATATATATATATATAGGTTAGATCCATAAGGATTGAGTTGTTCAACCCTTCTCTGATCAATGGTTTTACTCCGACTTGGACAAGTCCTATGTGGAGGAATTTATGATCTTTTTCCCTGTGAGCTTTCATGGCTGCAGGGGATAACAAGTAGCATGTTTCATACTCCTTGTTGATGCTGTATATTTGTTCTATAGTCCTAACATGGTAGTCCGTTCTGAAAGACTTTTTCAAGGACCATGAAGATGTTAGGTTGTAAGTGTTTTGAGGAATCTGGAGAACTATAACTGTGCTGCAGTCCTTGGGGCCTTTGGTAATTTGGTTTTGGAATTGTGGATACCAAATAACGATTGGCAACAATAGATGGGGACACAGGTAAGGTCTTTGGTGAGCTAGAGAAAGGTACTAGAGGGCCAGGGTTTTGTGCCTGACTGGTACTCCTAGTGTTTGGTTTAGGCAACTTAGGAGGTTGGGGCTGCACGGGTTTCTTCCCGGTTTCATATTCCTTGTCAACCAGTCTCTCCTTCACCAGAAGTTAATGTCCTAGAAAGCCACATATCCTCTAGCAGTTCTGATGAACCTTCTTCAGATGAAAAGAAGAAAGAACCACTAGACGACCAGCTTGGTGATTCACCCCCATTTGGTATCAGAGCCATTTTTAGAGCTCGATCATAGTGTTTGTAAGTTACTGTAAATTTTGATTTTAAATCAAGTTGGCCGGTACAACCGCCATAGTTATCCATTATTTTGTGTATTACTTTGAAGTATGTTATCTCTAACAAACATTATTTTGTTTTACATCTATTTTTTGATAGCATTACCACTCCCATATGTTGCATTCTTCATCTACTACTTCATCTTAGTCAGTTTATACTATTCTTTCTTATTGTGGTAGGCTGAGCCTCCCGTTCATTCAAACTGTTCATTATCTTGTGATTATTTGTTTAAGTTAATCCTTTACTTCCCAGTTATCTTCTTTTTCCATTCTTTGTTTCTTTCCCCACAATTTGTTGCAGATGTGTACTAAGCCAAGTATTGTGCCAAGCTGTTACCCAGTAATTCTAGGAGTAAGTCCAGTTCTGTGATTGTTTGCTACTCAGGAAGTCTAGAGTACCCAAGTTGAGCAGGAAGCCCGAGTCAAATCTGTAATGCCCGTTGAGCCGTTAGCCAGGAGAGCGTTAGGCGTTAGGGTCGGAGAAGATAGGGAAAGTACACTCAACGAAGTGAAATAGTGTAAGCAGTAGCAAGGTTTACAGAATGGTGTCCGAGCGGTCGTAAGTTGGTAACAAAGCACAGTAGGCGTCCATACACACCCTGTTTCAGATCTAAGGATAGATCCAGAATTTGGAAGATAAAGGTATGCTAGGTTGTAATTGATTTCTTAGGTTTATAATCTAAAGATGATAAATAGGATGTTTAGAAGGAGTGACTCTTCCACTTCAATTAGATCTAGTAGTACAAACCCACCTGAGATTCCAGCAGAAGATGGAACCATCAACAGTGAGTCGTACCAGCTTTCAGATCTAGATCAGAAGTTAGGAGATTGGAACATACCCAAAGTTCCAACAACCCAGGTCTATAAGTCTTCGTCATGGTCCTTGAAAAAGTCTTTCAGAACGGACTACCATGTTAGGACTATAGAACAAGTCTACAGCATTAACAAGGAATATGAAACCTGTTATTTGCTATCCCCTGCAGCCATAAAAGCGCATAGGGATTCTGGTCACAAATACCTCCACATAGGACTTGTCCAAGTAGGAGTTAAACCATTGATCAGAGAAGGTTTGAACAACTCCGTTCTTATGGCCCTCAGAGATACCCGTCTCATCAAATTCAGAGATAGTCTCCTAGGAACCATAGAATCCAGTTTGAGTAACGGTCCAATTCATTTCGACTGTTTTCCAAACCTCACAGTTGCCCTTGACGACCCTCATATTTTGAAGGTCCTCACCCTCAACATCAGAACCCATGGAATCTTTGTATTACATGGCACCAAACAACTTGCTCTTATATACCGAGTGTATTATAAGTGCATGAGGACAAACATGTCCATCCAAGCTTTCGATAAGAGAAAGGCAGGTGAAACCACTCTTATCCAAACTTCAGATGTTAGATCCACCGTTCAGGTACCAAGAACCCTGAAATGGTCTGAAATAACATTCCCAGCACAATGGTCTTTAGAGAATGAAAATTATCCTCTACAGACTCAGAATCCTGTTAGGAACCCAGATCCGGATTATGTCCAACAGTTAGCCGATGGAACGGTTAGACTAAGCTTCGACCAATCCAGGTTTAGGTCACCCTTTGAGTATGAAGAACCCTTGCCCAGATCCCCATTAGATCTGTACCAGGATACATACCAGGAACCAAGGTCAAGATCTATGGATCTTCGCCAACCATTTAGGCAGCCAACTATCCTCTTGAAAGATAGACCTGCATCCCATAGTAGTTCGTCTAGAACACGAGCTCCTACATCTAGAAGAGACTTAGGCCCACAGTTCCAAGGTGTCAAAGACCACTCTCAGGTTAGTACCCCTTGTTACACAGCCAAGCAAGACTCAGTTGTTGATCAAGAAGAAGACAACAACAGTCAGGACAGTCTTAAACCCCCCTCACCATCAGGATCTGATTTTAAGAATCCTATTCAGCAAGAATCTGAATATGACCATCAGCTCCTAGTGTTGACAAAGGAATTCATCCCTGATATGGACTACCTCGAAAAGGATTTTAATTCCGAAGAGAACCGGATTAAAAGAGAAGCCTATCGAGCAAACCATACCAGAGAACAAAAGGTTGAAGTTTTGGAGAAATGGAAGATATTCATGAAAGAGGTAAAAGCTGATTATCCTTTCTTTGAATACTTTGAGAAACATTTCAGTTGGCATAAAAAGAACTGTGTCATTTCCAAAACCAACTGGAAATTACTTCCCAAGAAGGATGCACCGAGCTCTAGCAAACCAGAAATTGTTAGGTCTAGCCATCCTCCTCAAGAAGCTATACTCTTACACCAGCGTGGTACCGATGTTATTGCCTCACCTTTCAAGTGCCCAACCCCAGAAGAAAAGGTTGTCAGAAAGGTAATAGAGCAAAACAACTATACCAACCAGTGTTTAGGAGTTATAGGGAAACAACTTGACAGAATAGAAGAAGGGATTGATAACAAAGTTCTCCTCCAACCAGGAAACTTTTCAAAACCAATCCAACCTCTAGAAAACCCTCTAGTCAAGCTTCCCACAACCAGACAAGCTAGCCTCAAACCTAAGGAACAATCAGCCCTTAAGGAAATGGCTCAAAAGCTTGATGATCTCGTGAAAAAGGAACCAGTCTCCCCTTCACCAGATCTTACACCACCCAGTAGGGACCCTAGGATTGAACCTCGGGCGAATACCCTACATGCCCATACGGCCTCTAGCAGTTCTAGTAGAACCTCCTCTGAAACTGAACAGGAGATAGAACAAATAGAAGACCAATTTCGAGGTTTACAGGTAAATAAGCTTTACCAACCAAAGGTAACGCCAACTAGCCTTACCAAGAATTGGTATCCCAGGCCAACACCCCCTGACCTCCAATTTAAGGAAAGGACAATGCAATTCACAGTTTCCAGTGGTAAACTCTATGAATGGAACATAGATGGTTTATCCGAACAAGAAATCCAAAACAAAATCCAGCATATAACCATGGTAGCAAATAACTATCTCAATGATGGTATTCCAAATACTGAGGTTGTAGAGCTTATTGTTTTAGGATTTACTGGAAAATTGTTAAATTGGTGGAACCACTGTATGACAGCCACTTCTAAGGAAGACATTAAGCATGCTGTTCAAAAAGATGAGGATGAGAACCCTATCTTTGATGAACACATAGGCAGAGGAGTTCTTGATGGAGTCAATACCCTGATCTATACGATCATGAAACACTTCATTGGTAAACCCAGCAATGTCACATCTAGGATTTACGACCAGTTGAGTAACCTTAGATGTAAAAACCTTGGAGAATACCGGTGGTATGAAGATGTGTTCACCACCCGTGTCATGCATAGGAGCGATTGTAACTCTCCATTTTGGAAGGAGAAGTTTATCAATGGCTTACCCACATTGTTTGGACAGAAGGTCAAAGAAACTCTTGCTAGCTCGTTAGGTATCATAGATTATGACAACCTAACCTATGGAGATATCTCAAGCACAATCCGAAATAAAGGGATGAAAATGTGTAGAGATCTAAAAATCCAGAGCCAAGCCAACAAGAGCAAAGCCAAGTACGAAATAGGGAATTTCTGTACCCAGTATGGCTTACCTTCTATCATTCCCAAAAGGAAATCCAAACACAGAGGCGAAGAACCCTCTGGAAAACCTCATAGGAAGAGACCTGCCTCCAAACACTTTAGAAAACAGAAGTCCAAGACTGATGATTTCTATAAGAAAGGCAGATCCAAGCCTACAAGGAAGTTCATACCTAAAACATCAGGAAAATGTTTTAAGTGTGGAAAGGATGGTCATTTCGAAAGAGACTGTAAAGCTAAGGCCAGAACCCTTATCAATACCCTCATTAGTGACCAAACCAGAAAGGAAGAGATCTTCAAACTTCTTGAACTCGATCACCTGAGTAGTGAGTCTAGTGACCAAGAGAAGCATCAATTGTTTGAAACATCCTATGAAACCTCTAGAGTATCTTCTAGCCCCTCTAGTGACTCGGATGAAATCTTACCTTGCCAGGATAGTTGTTGTAGAAACAAAACTGTCCATGTTCTTACCAAACAAGAAGAACTACTCCTCGATCTCATTGAACAGATCAAGGATCCAGAAGAGAAATCTCGACGACTTAGTGAGTTTCACAGAACCTTAGTCAGGGAAACCAATACATCCAAACCTAGGTTTCAGGAACCAAAAGTTGACTTGGAAAAAATCTACAATAGATTTACCAAATCCAAGAAAGAGATAACCATCCAAGATCTCCAGAAAGAGATTAAGGATAACAAAGTTGAAATGAGAAACCTTAAGCAGGAATTAACCATCCTTAGGGTTGATCATGGTCTCATGGACCTTAGGGTCAAAAATCTAGAGTTCACTTCGCAGCAAGGCAATGAGGACAGAATCTCATTACAGAACCCTTCTGATAGTGAAGTTGATGAAACAGTTAACCCTACTGCAGAAATAGAACCAGAACCTGGAACGTTCTTGTCGACCATCAGTAGTATTAACTTCCAGAAATGGCATTCCAAAGTCAGGATTGTCATTAGCAATGATTTTGAATTTGAGGTTGTTGCCCTAATAGATTCGGGTGCTGATCTCAATTGTATTCAAGAAGGCATTATCCCCTCTAAATACTTCCAGAAAACCAAAGAAAGGTTAACTTCTGCAAGTGGTGGGAAAATGCAGATTGAATTCAAAATCCCAGATGCACAGGTTTGCCAAGACAATGTGTGCTTTAGAACCACCTTTGTTCTTGTCAAAAATATAACAGATAGGGTCATCTTAGGAAACCCATTCATGTGTCTGTTATATCCCTTTACCACGGATAGTGAAGGAATCACTACCCACCATTTTGGTCAGTCAGTTAAGTTTAAGTTTCTTAGGAACCCTGAACTAAGAGAGATTGAGAGTCTCCAAAAAGTTTCTGTTTCCAAAAACCTTAACCTTATCCTTGCCAAAACTCATTTTTCTGAACAAGCCCAGAACCTTGATCAGACCCCATTCATGACTGATGATCCTTTTGACTCCAATCAGTCTCCGGATTCATCTATACATCCCATTTCATGCATACAGCATAAACACATTTGCATGATGACATCTCATGGTTTTAACAAAAATGCTTTTGAAAACAACCATTTTGTTAATACAGGAATGTCTTCAAGAAAAGGAAAAGCACCCATAAGGGAATTTCCTCAAATGCATGAAGGCGCTTCTTCTGGAAAAGAACCCAGAAAAGCAACATCCCTTCAAAACATGTACCCATCCGCGGTTACATACTCCAGTGGTTATATGGCTATTACTCTTCAAGAAGTAAAAAACACGGCTTTGCAATTTAGTAATGGAGTGTATAAAGATCTCCCACCCTCCACTAAATTCATCCTTGACAATCTTCAAAGAGCCTTTACCCAGAACCACTACCACCTTTTCCAAAGAACCCTTAAAGCACTAGAATTGCACCTAGTGGAACTTGAGGCTGGAAATGAACTTCTCACTAGTCAACTCTTTGGCAAAGAGGATATCCATTCAATGGATAAAATGACTATTATGAGCACAGATTATGCTAGGTTAAGTCTTAAGACTCAAAACCAGCTAAGAAGTGCTGTCGCCAACTTGCCCTCCGATATACAAAAACGTATACTGGACAGCAAGGCTATGACTGAATCATGTGACCGATGGTTCAAGCATTTTAAAATCCTGGTCATTACTCATTTTCCAGTTTATGGTGAAGACCCAGCTGATTATAATTGTGCCTTCATCAAATCAACCTGGGAAAGGTATTTTGGAAGCAGCCAAAGGGTCTATGAGAAGAAACATCCCTTCCCCGGCCTAATAGTCAATTATGATGACTGGACCGTTGAAGAAGATCCAAGCTGGCTTTCACAAATGTTTGAATATGGCTTCATCAGGCTCATCAAGCTAACAAGCCATAATCAGATCAACCAGTTTACAGTAACTTACCCCCATTTGGTATCAGAGCCATTTTTAGAGCTCGATCATAAGTGTTTGTAAGTTACTGTAAATTTTGATTTTAAATCAAGTTGGCCGGTACAACCGCCATAGTTATCCATTATTTTGTGTATTACTTTGAAGTATGTTATCTCTAACAAACATTATTTTGTTTTACATCTATTTTTTGATAGCATTACCACTCCCATATGTTGCATTCTTCATCTACTACTTCATCTTAGTCAGTTTATACTATTCTTTCTTTTTGTGGTAGGCTGAGCCTCCCGTTCATTCAAACTGTTTATTATCTTGTGATTATCTGTTTAAGTTAATCCTTTACTTCCCAGTTATCTTCTTTTTCCATTCTTTGTTTCTTTCCCCACAATTTGTTGCAGATGTGTACTAAGCCAAGTATTGTGCCAAGCTGTTACCCAGTAATTCTAGGAGTAAGTCCAGTTCTGTGATTGTTTGCTACTCAGGAAGTCTAGAGTACCCAAGTTGAGCAGGAAGCCCGAGTCAAATCTGTAATGCCCGTTGAGCCGTTAGCCAGGAGAGCGTTAGGCGTTAGGGTCGGAGAAGATAGGGAAAGTACACTCAACGAAGTGAAATAGTGTAAGCAGTAGCAAGGTTTACAGAATGGTGTCCGAGCGGTCGTAAGTTGGTAACAAAGCACAATAGGCGTCCATACACACCCTGTTTCAGATCTAAGGATAGATCCAGAATTTGGAAGATAGAAGTATGCCAGGTTGTAATTGATTTCTTAGGTTTATAATCTAAAGATGATAAATAGGATGTTTAGAAGGAGTGACTCTTCCACTTCAATTAGATCTAGTAGTACAAACCCACCTGAGATTCCAGCAGAAGATGGAACCATCAACAGTGAGTCGTACCAGCTTTCAGATCTAGATCAGAAGTTAGGAGATTGGAACATACCCAAAGTTCCCACAACCCAGGTCTATAAGTCTTCGTCATGGTCCTTGAAAAAGTCTTTCAGAACGGACTACCATGTTAGGACTATAGAACAAGTCTACAGCATTAACAAGGAATATGAAACCTGTTATTTGCTATCCCCTGCAGCCATAAAAGCGCATAGGGAATCTGGTCACAAATACCTCCACATAGGACTTGTCCAAGTCGGAGTTAAACCATTGATCAGAGAAGGTTTGAACAACTCCGTTCTTATGGCCCTCAGAGATACCCGTCTCATCAAATTCAGAGACAGTCTCCTAGGAACCATAGAATCCAGTTTGAGTAACGGTCCAATTCATTTCGACTGTTTTCCAAACCTCACAGTTGCACTTGACGACCCTCATATTTTGAAGGTCCTCACCCTCAACATCAGAACCCATGGAATCTTTGTATTACATGGCACCAAACAACTTGCTCTTATATACCGAGTGTATTATAAGTGCATGAGGACAAACATGTCCATCCAAGCTTTCGATAAGAGAAAACCAGGTGAGACAACTCTTATCCAAACTTCAGATGTTAGATCCACCGTTCAGGTACCAAGAACCCTGAAATGGTCTGAAATAACATTTCCCGAACAATGGTCTTTAGAGAATGAAAATTATCCTCTACAGACTCAGAATCCTGTTAGGAACCCAGATCCGGATTATGTCCAACAGTTAGCCGATGGAACGGTTAGACTAAGTTTCGACCAATCCAGGTTTAGGTCACCCTTTGAGTATGATGAACCCTTGCCCAGATCCCCATTAGATCTGTACCAGGATACATACCAGGAACCAAGGTCAAGATCTATGGATCTTCGCCAACCATTTAGGCAGCCAACTATCCTCTTGAAAGATAGACCTGCATCCCATAGTAGTTCGTCTAGAACACGAGCTCCTACATCTAGAAGAGACTTAGGCCTGCAGTTCCAAGGTGTCAAAGACCACTCTCAGGTTAGTACCCCTTGTTACACAGCCAAGCAAGACTCAGTTGTTGATCAAGAAGAAGACAACAACAGTCAGGACAGTCTTAAACCCCCCTTACCATCAGGATCTGATTTTAAGAATCCTATTCAGCAAGAATCTGAATATGACCATCAGCTCCTAGTGTTGACAAAGGAATTCATCCCTGATATGGACTACCTCGAAAAGGATTTTAATTCCGAAGAGAACCGGATTAAAAGAGAAGCCTATCGAGCAAACCATACCAGAGAACAAAAGGTTGAAGTTTTGGAGAAATGGAAGTTATTCATGAAAGAGGTAAAAGCTGATTATCCTTTCTTTGAATACTTTGAGAAACATTTCAATTGGCAAAAAAGGAAATTTGTCAAAACCAAACTTCCAGAAAAACCCATTCCACCTCCAAAGGCTAGACATTCATCAAGGAAAGCAGAGAAACCAGTCTCTCCTTCACCAGAAGTTAATGTCCTAGAAAGCCACATATCCTCTAGCAGTTCTGATGAACCTTCTTCAGATGAAAAGAAGAAAGAACCACTAGACGACCAGCTTGGTGATTCACCCCCATTCCCTCCAAGGATATGGAAATCCAAATATAGAGGAAACCCAGCCTTTAAGGATTTCAAAAGAGAAAGGATTGTTTCCAGAGAATATAGACGCCTAAAATTAGAAGCAAGAGGCATCTATAGGATTCCTGGAACCTTGAAACTCCTCAAACCTAAAGCAAAAGGAAAATGCTTTAAGTGTGGGAAAAAAGGACATATCAAAAAGGAATGTCCAGGCAAATCTCCTACCCATTCCCTAGTTTCTGAAGATATCTCCAATGTCTTAGAACTCGACCACCCTGAAAGTGAGTCCCCAAATAGTTCTATCGACAGAGAAATCTGCCAGATCTACCAAGAGTCATCCTCTCCTAGAGTTTCATCTAGCACCTCTAGTAGCACAGATGATGTCATACCATGCCAAGATAGTTGTTGCAGGAACAACACTATCAAAGTTCTTTCTCAACAAGAAGAACTGCTCCTAGATCTCATAGAACAGATCAAGGATCCAGAAGAGAAATCTCGAAAACTTAGTAAGTTCCACAGAACCCTAGTCAAGGAAACCAGTACATCCATGCCTAGGTTACAGGAACCAAAAGTTGATTTGGAGAAAGTCTACATTAGGTTTACCAAATCCAAAAAAGAGATTACTATCCAAGATCTCCAGAAAGAGATTAAGGATAACAAAGTTGAAATGAGAAACCTTAAGCAGGAATTAACCATCCTTAGGGTTGATCATGGTCTCATGGACCTTAGGGTCAAAAATCTAGAGTTCACTTCGCAGCAAGGCAATGAGGACAGAATCTCATTACAGAACCCTTCTGATAGTGAAGTTGATGAAACAGTTAACCTTACTGCAGAAATAGAACCAGAACCTGGAACGTTCTTGTCGACCATCAGTAGTATTAACTTCCAGAAATGGCATTCCAAAGTCAGGATTGTCATTAGCAATGATTTTGAATTTGAGGTTGTTGCCCTAATAGATTCGGGTGCTGATCTCAATTGTATTCAAGAAGGCATTATCCCCTCTAAATACTTCCAGAAAACCAAAGAAATGTTAACTTCTGCAAGTGGTGGGAAAATGCAGATTGAATTCAAAATCCCAGATGCACAGGTTTGCCAAGACAATGTGTGCTTTAGAACCACCTTTGTTCTTGTCAAAAATATAACAGATAGGGTCATCTTAGGAAACCCATTCATGTGTCTGTTATATCCCTTTACCACGGATAGTGAAGGAATCACTACCCACCATTTTGGTCAGTCAGTTAAGTTTAAGTTTCTTAGGAACCCTGAACTAAGAGAGATTGAGAGTCTCCAAAAAGTTTCTGTTTCTAAAAACCTTAACCTTATCCTTGCCAAAACTCATTTTTCTGAACAAGCCCAGAACCTTGATCAGACCCCATTCATGACTGATGATCCTTTTGACTCCAATCAGTCTCCGGATTCATCTATACATCCCATTTCATGCATACAGCATAAACACATTTGCATGATGACATCTCATGGTTTTAACAAAAATGCTTTTGAAAACAACCATTTTGTTAATACAGGAATGTCTTCAAGAAAAGGAAAAGCACCCATAAGGGAATTTCCTCAAATGCATGAAGGCGCTTCTTCTGGAAAAGAACCCAGAAAAGCAACATCCCTTCAAAACATGTACCCATCCGCGGTTACATACTCCAGTGGTTATATGGCTATTACTCTTCAAGAAGTAAAAAACACGGCTTTGCAATTTAGTAATGGAGTGTATAAAGATCTCCCACCCTCCACTAAATTCATCCTTGACAATCTTCAAAGAGCCTTTACCCAGAACCACTACCACCTTTTCCAAAGAACCCTTAAAGCACTAGAATTGCACCTAGTGGAACTTGAGGCTGGAAATGAACTTCTCACTAGTCAACTCTTTGGCAAAGAGGATATCCATTCAATGGATAAAATGACTATTATGAGCACAGATTATGCTAGGTTAAGTCTTAAGACTCAAAACCAGCTAAGAAGTGCTGTCGCCAACTTGCCCTCCGATATACAAAAACGTATACTGGACAGCAAGGCTATGACTGAATCATGTGACCGATGGTTCAAGCATTTTAAAATCATGGTCATTACTCATTTTCCAGTTTATGGTGAAGACCCAGCTGATTATAATTGTGCCTTCATCAAATCAACCTGGGAAAGGTATTTTGGAAGCAGCCAAAGGGTCTATGAGAAGAAACATCCCTTCCCCGGCCTAATAGTCAATTATGATGACTGGACCGTTGAAGAAGATCCAAGCTGGCTTTCACAAATGTTTGAATATGGCTTCATCAGGCTCATCAAGCTAACAAGCCATAATCAGATCAACCAGTTTCCACTTATCATCCAACAGACTGTTTCTAAAATCAAGAGTCCTTTTGTATCCATCAGATGCTGGAGCACTCTCCCACAATGGGATAGAACCAACTGGATGACTGTGCAAACTTCGCACCATCTTGTACTCATCAACGGGTACACCCACAATGGTCCCTGGTATGAAGGAGACTCTTATCTCCACAATGAAGACCCTGAAACTCTTGCAGATTGCTGGAGAGGTTACTTCAACAATGAGATCATAGATGTCACCAGAGAACTTTTAAAAGATTACCACTTTGTTGGCAATACTGGCAGAATTTCAGTATTTACCACCAAGCCGTACTCAGAAGCTCTCCATACAGAGATGACCGATTACATGAACCCAGGACAGTTAGTTCTGCAACAAGCAGATTATGAACCTATCCTGTACTGTGGTCTTTGTGACAAGTTCGACCAGTATCATGAACATGGCCACGACTATGACCCTCCGGGAGATCCTTATCTTGGCTACCCATCTGGTTATGATACGGATTGATTTGCTCCCCAGGAAAGCTCAAGAACCACCTTTGCCAAAACGGTTACTATTCAGAACAGTACCCGCACCAGCAAAGTTGCAGACAAAATACTATTCAGAAAAGCATGGGGACAAGACACTGTTCCAAACAGTGACCAGTTACTGTTCACTCTACAGTGCCCCGACAGAATCATCAAAGTTACTATTGCTTTCGGTGGAAAAGATATTCACCCCAGTTAAAGCAATTTACCTTCCGTGATTTCCGTCTGTGATCCCAGCACACTCCTGAAGAGACCAAGCCTTCCTCCATCTATATAAGGAACGCTCATGCTCAGTCTTCAGCAGGCTAAAATAAGCACAAAAGCTTAGACCTCCTCAGAGCTCCACCTTTACTCAGTATTCAGAACTACTTTGTAATAACCATGGCTCTTGAGTCCTCCCCCTTAGCTTACATTTGTAATAGAACTACATTTGTAACCTTACCCAGCTTCCGCCCCCAGTGCTGCCTTCAGAACGGCACCACTACTCTTGTATCGTAGCTTACCCCCATTTGGTATCAGAGCCATTTTGAGCTCGATCGTAGTGTTTGTAAGTTACTGTAAATTTTGATTTTAAATCAAGTTGGCCGGTACAACCGCCATAGTTATCCATTATTTTGTGTATTACTTTGAAGTATGTTATCTCTAACAAACATTATTTTGTTTTACATCTATTTTTTGATAGCATTACCACTCCCATATGTTGCATTCTTCATCTACTACTTCATCTTAGTCAGTTTATACTATTCTTTCTTATTGTGGTAGGCTGAGCCTCCCGTTCATTCAAACTGTTTATTATCTTGTGATTATCTGTTTAAGCTAATCCTTTACTTCCCAGTTATCTTCTTTTTCCATTCTTTGTTTCTTTCCCCACAATTTGTTGCAGATGTGTACTAAGCCAAGTATTGTGCCAAGCTGTTACCCAGTAATTCTAGGAGTAAGTCCAGTTCTGTGATTGTTTGCTACTCAGGAAGTCTAGAGTACCCAAGTTGAGCAGGAAGCCCGAGTCAAATCTGTAATGCCCGTTGAGCCGTTAGCCAGGAGAGCGTTAGGCGTTAGGGTCGGAGAAGATAGGGAAAGTACACTCAACGAAGCGAAATAGTGTAAGCAGTAGCAAGGTTTACAGAATGGTGTCCGAGCGGTCGTAAGTTGGTAACAAAGCACAATAGGCGTCCATACACACCCTGTTTCAGATCTAAGGATAGATCCAGAAAATGGAGGATAGAAGTATGCTAGGTTGTAATTGATTGCTTAGGTTTATAATCCAAGATGATGAATAGGATGTTTAGAAGGAGTGACTCTTCCACTTCAATTAGATCTAGTAGTACAAACCCACCTGAGATTCCAGCAGAAGATGGAACCATCAACAGTGAGTCGTACCAGCTTTCAGATCTAGATCAGAAGTTAGGAGATTGGAACATACCCAAAGTTCCCACAACCCAGGTCTATAAGTCTTCGTCATGGTCCTTGAAAAAGTCTTTCAGAACGGACTACCATGTTAGGACTATAGAACAAGTCTACAGCATTAACAAGGAATATGAAACCTGTTATTTGCTATCCCCTGCAGCCATAAAAGCGCATAGGGAATCTGGTCACAAATACCTCCACATAGGACTTGTCCAAGTCGGAGTTAAACCATTGATCAGAGAAGGTTTGAACAACTCCGTTCTTATGGCCCTCAGAGATACCCGTCTCATCAGATTTAGAGACAGTCTATTAGGAACCATAGAATCCAGTTTGAGTAACGGTCCAATTCATTTCGACTGTTTTCCAAACCTCACAGTTGCACTTGACGACCCTCATATTTTGAAGGTCCTCACCCTCAACATCAGAACCCATGGAATCTTTGTATTACATGGCACCAAACAACTTGCTCTTATATACCGAGTGTATTATAAGTGCATGAGGACGAACATGTCCATCCAAGCTTTCGATAAGAGAAAGGCAGGTGAAACCACTCTTATCCAAACTTCAGATGTTAGATCCACCGTTCAGGTACCAAGAACCCTGAAATGGTCTGAAATAACATTCCCAGCACAATGGTCTTTAGAGAATGAAAATTATCCTCTACAGACTCAGAATCCTGTTAGGAACCCAGATCCGGATTATGTCCAACAGTTAGCCGATGGAACGGTTAGACTAAGTTTCGACCAATCCAGGTTTCGGTCACCCTTTGAGTATGAAGAACCCTTGCCCAGATCCTCATTAGATCTGTACCAGGAACCATACCAGGAACCAAGGTCTAGATCCATGGATCTAAGACAACCATTTAGGCAGCCAACTATCCTCTTGAAAGATAGACCTGCATCCCATAGTAGTTCGTCTAGAACACGAGCTCCTACATCTAGAAGAGACTTAGGCCCACAGTTCCAAGGTGTCAAAGACCACTCTCAGGTTAGTACCCCTTGTTACACAGCCAAACAAGACTCATTTGTTGATCAAGAAGAAGACAACAACAGTCAGGACAGTCTTAAACCCCCCTCACCATCAGGATCTGATTTTAAGAATCCTATTCAGCAAGAATCTGAATATGACCATCAGCTCCTAGTGTTGACAAAGGAATTCATCCCTGATATGGACTACCTCGAAAAGGATTTTAATTCCGAAGAGAACCGGATTAAAAGAGAAACCTACCGAGCAAACCATACCAGAAAACAAAAGGTTGAAGTTTTGGAGAAATGGAAGTTGTTCATGAAAGAGGTAAAAGCAGATTATCCTTTCTTTGAATACTTTGAGAAACATTTCCAATGGCATAAAAAGAACTGTGTCATTTCCAAAACTAACTGGAAATTACTTCCCAAGAAGGATGCACCGAGCTCTAGCAAACCAGAAATTGTTAGGTCTAGCCATCCTCCTCAAGAAGCTATACTCTTACACCAGCGTGGTACCGATGTTATTGCCTCACCTTTCAAGTGCCCAACCCCAGAAGAAAAGGTTGTCAGAAAGGTAATAGAGCAAAACAACTATACCAACCAGTGTTTAGGAGTTATAGGGAAACAACTTGACAGAATAGAAGAAGGGATTGATAACAAAGTTCTCCTCCAACCAGGAAACCTTTCAAAACCAATCCAACCTCTAGAAAACCCTCTAGTCAAGCTTCCCACAACCAGACAAGCTAGCCTCAAACCTAAGGAACAATCAGCCCTTAAGGAAATGGCTCAAAAGCTTGATGATCTCGTGAAAAAGGAACCAGTCTCCCCTTCACCAGATCTTACACCACCCAGTAGGGACCCTAGGATTGAACCTCGGGCAAATACCCTACATGCCCATACGGCCTCTAGCAGTTCTAGTAGAACCTCCTCTGAAACTGAACAGGAGATAGAACAAATAGAAGACCAATTTCGAGGTTTACAGGTAAATAAGCTTTACCAACCAAAGGTAACGCCAACTAGCCTTACCAAGAATTGGTATCCCAGACCAACACCCCCTGACCTCCAATTTGAGGAAAGGACAATGCAATTCACAGTTTCCAGTGGTAAACTCTATGAATGGAACATAGATGGTTTATCCGAACAAGAAATCCAAAACAAAATCCAGCATATAACCATGGTAGCAAATAACTATCTCAATGATGGTATTCCAAATACTGAGGTTGTAGAGCTTATTGTTTTAGGATTTACTGGAAAATTGTTAAATTGGTGGAACCACTGTATGACAGCCACTTCTAAGGAAGACATTAAGCATGCTGTTCAAAAAGATGAGGATGAGAACCCTATCTTTGATGAACACATAGGCAGAGGAGTTCCTGATGGAGTCAATACCCTGATCTATACGATCATGAAACACTTCATTGGTAAACCCAGCAATGTCACATCTAGGATTTACGACCAGTTGAGTAACCTTAGATGTAAAAACCTTGGAGAATACCGGTGGTATGAAGATGTGTTCACCACCCGTGTCATGCATAGGAGCGATTGTAACTCTCCATTTTGGAAGGAGAAGTTTATCAATGGCTTACCCACATTGTTTGGACAGAAGGTCAAGGAAACTCTTGCTAGCTCTTTAGGTATCATAGATTATGATAACCTGACCTATGGAGACATCTCAAGCACAATCCGAAATGAAGGGATGAAAATGTGTAGAGATCTAAAAATCCAGAGCCAAGCCAACAAGAGCAAAGCCAAGTACGAAATAGGGAATTTCTGTACCCAGTATGGCTTACCTTCTATCATCCCCAAAAGGAAATCCAAACACAGAGGAGAAGAACCCTCTAGAAAACCCCATTCGGGCCACAGGAAGAAACCTGCCTCCAAACACTTTAGAAAACAGAGGTTCAATACCAATGATTTCTATAAGAAAGGCAGATCCAAGCCCACAAGTGGATTCATACCTAAAACACCAGGAACGTGTTTTAAGTGTGGAGAGAAAGGTCATTATAAAAGTGAATGTAGAGCTAAGGCCAGAACCCTTATCAATACCCTCATTACTGACCAAACCAGTAAGGATGAGATCTTCAAACTCTTAGCACTCGATCACCTGAGTAGTGAGTCTAGTGACCAAGAAAAACACCAATTGTTTGAAACATCCTATGAAACCTCTAGAGTATCTTCTAGTTCCTCTAGTGATTCGGATGAAATCTTACCTTGCCAGGATAGTTATTGTAGATACAAAACTGTCCATGTTCTTACCAAACAAGAAGAACTACTCCTCGATCTCATTGAACAGATCAAGGATCCAGAAGAGAAATCTCGACGACTTAGTGAGTTTCACAGAACCTTAGTTAGGGAAACCAATACTTCCAAACCTAGGTTTCAGGAACCTAAAGTTGACTTGGAAAAAATCTACAACAGATTTACCAAATCCAAGAAAGAGATAACCATCCAAGATCTCCAGAAAGAGATTAAGGATAACAGAGTTGAGATGAGAAACCTTAAGCAGGAATTAACCATCCTTAGGGTTGATCATGGTCTTATGGACCTTAGGGTCAAAAATCTAGAGTTCACTTCGCAGCAAGGCAATGAGGACAGAATCTCATTACAGAACCCTTCTGATAGTGAAGTTGATGAAACAGTTAACCCTACTGCAGAAATAGAACCAGAACCTGGAACGTTCTTGTCGACCATCAGTAGTATTAACTTCCAGAAATGGCATTCCAAAGTCAGGATTGTCATTAGCAATGATTTTGAATTTGAGGTTGTTGCCCTAATAGATTCGGGTGCTGATCTCAATTGTATTCAAGAAGGCATTATCCCCTCTAAATACTTCCAGAAAACCAAAGAAAGGTTAACTTCTGCAAGTGGTGGGAAAATGCAGATTGAATTCAAAATCCCAGATGCACAGGTTTGCCAAGACAATGTGTGCTTTAGAACCACCTTTGTTCTTGTCAAAAATATAACAGATAGGGTCATCTTAGGAAACCCATTCATGTGTCTGTTATATCCCTTTACCACGGATAGTGAAGGAATCACTACCCACCATTTTGGTCAGTCAGTTAAGTTTAAGTTTCTTAGGAACCCTGAACTAAGAGAGATTGAGAGTCTCCAAAAAGTTTCTGTTTCTAAAAACCTTAACCTTATCCTTGCCAAAACTCATTTTTCTGAACAAGCCCAGAACCTTGATCAGACCCCATTCATGACTGATGATCCTTTTGACTCCAATCAGTCTCCGGATTCATCTATACATCCCATTTCATGCATACAGCATAAACACATTTGCATGATGACATCTCATGGTTTTAACAAAAATGCTTTTGAAAACAACCATTTTGTTAATATAGGAATGTCTTCAAGAAAAGGAAAAGCACCCATAAGGGAATTTCCTCAAATGCATGAAGGCGCTTCTTCTGGAAAAGAACCCAGAAAAGCAACATCCCTTCAAAACATGTACCCATCCGCGGTTACATACTCCAGTGGTTATATGGCTATTACTCTTCAAGAAGTAAAAAACACGGCTTTGCAATTTAGTAATGGAGTGTATAAAGATCTCCCACCCTCCACTAAATTCATCCTTGACAATCTTCAAAGAGCCTTTACCCAGAACCACTACCACCTTTTCCAAAGAACCCTTAAAGCACTAGAATTGCACCTAGTGGAACTTGAGGCTGGAAATGAACTTCTCACTAGTCAACTCTTTGGCAAAGAGGATATCCATTCAATGGATAAAATGACTATTATGAGCACAGATTATGCTAGGTTAAGTCTTAAGACTCAAAACCAGCTAAGAAGTGCTGTCGCCAACTTGCCCTCCGATATACAAAAACGTATACTGGACAGCAAGGCTATGACTGAATCATGTGACCGATGGTTCAAGCATTTTAAAATCATGGTCATTACTCATTTTCCAGTTTATGGTGAAGACCCAGCTGATTATAATTGTGCCTTCATCAAATCAACCTGGGAAAGGTATTTTGGAAGCAGCCAAAGGGTCTATGAGAAGAAACATCCCTTCCCCGGCCTAATAGTCAATTATGATGACTGGACCGTTGAAGAAGATCCAAGCTGGCTTTCACAAATGTTTGAATATGGCTTCATCAGGCTCATCAAGCTAACAAGCCATAATCAGATCAACCAGTTTCCACTTATCATCCAACAGACTGTTTCTAAAATCAAGAGTCCTTTTGTATCCATCAGATGCTGGAGCACTCTCCCACAATGGGATAGAACCAACTGGATGACTGTGCAAACTTCGCACCATCTTGTACTCATCAACGGGTACACCCACAATGGTCCCTGGTATGAAGGAGACTCTTATCTCCACAATGAAGACCCTGAAACTCTTGCAGATTGCTGGAGAGGTTACTTCAACAATGAGATCATAGATGTCACCAGAGAACTTTTAAAAGATTACCACTTTGTTGGCAATACTGGCAGAATTTCAGTATTTACCACCAAGCCGTACTCAGAAGCTCTCCATACAGAGATGACCGATTACATGAACCCAGGACAGTTAGTTCTGCAACAAGCAGATTATGAACCTATCCTGTACTGTGGTCTTTGTGACAAGTTCGACCAGTATCATGAACATGGCCACGACTATGACCCTCCGGGAGATCCTTATCTTGGCTACCCATCTGGTTATGATACGGATTGATTTGCTCCCATGAAAGCTCAAGAACCACCTTTGCTCATACGGCTACTATTCAGAACAGTACCCGCACCAGCAGAGTTGCAGAAAAGCTACTATTCACTGCACAGTCCAGAACACTATGCAGAGTTACTATTTCAGAAAAGCAAGGGGACAAGACACTGTTCCAAACAGTGACCAGTTACTGTTCACTCTACAGTGCCCCGACAGAATCATCAAAGTTACTATTGCTTTCGGTGGAAAAGCTATTCACCCCAGTTAAAGCAATTTACCTTCCGTGATTTTCGTCCGCAATTCCAGCACACTTCTGAAGAGACCAAGCCTTCCTCCATCTATATAAGGAACGCTCATGCTCAGTCTTCAGCAGGCTAAAATAAGCACAAAAGCTTAGACCTCCTCAGAGCTCCACCTTTACTCAGTATTCAGAACTACTTTGTAATAACCATGGCTCTTGAGTCCTCCCCCTTAGCTTACATTTGTAATAGAACTACATTTGTAACCTTACCCAGCTTCCGCCCCCAGTGCTGCCTTCAGAACGGCACCACTACTCTTGTATCGTAGCTTACCCCCATTTGGTATCAGAGCCATTTTGAGCTCGATCATAAGTGTTTGTAAGTTACTGTAAATTTTGATTTTAAATCAAGTTGGCCGGTACAACCGCCATAGTTATCCTTTATTTTGTGTATTACTTTGAAGTATGTTATCTCTAACAAACATTATTTTGTTTTACATCTATTTTTTGATAGCATTACCACTCCCATATGTTGCATTCTTCATCTACTACTTCATCTTAGTCAGTTTATACTATTCTTTCTTATTGTGGTAGGCTGAGCCTCCCGTTCATTCAAACTGTTCATTATCTTGTGATTATTTGTTTAAGCTAATCCTTTACTTCCCAGTTATCTTCTTTTTCCATTCTTTGTTTCTTTCCCCACAATTTGTTGCAGATGTGTACTAAGCCAAGTATTGTGCCAAGCTGTTACCCAGTAATTCTAGGAGTAAGTCCAGTTCTGTGATTGTTTGCTACTCAGGAAGTCTAGAGTACCCAAGTTGAGCAGGAAGCCCGAGTCAAATCTGTAATGCCCGTTGAGCCGTTAGCCAGGAGAGCGTTAGGCGTTAGGGTCGGAGAAGATAGGGAAAGTACACTCAACGAAGCGAAATAGTGTAAGCAGTAGCAAGGTTTACAGAATGGTGTCCGAGCGGTCGTAAGTTGGTAACAAAGCACAATAGGCGTCCATACACACCCTGTTTCAGATCTAAGGATAGATCCAGAAAATGGAGGATAGAAGTATGCTAGGTTGTAATTGATTGCTTAGGTTTATAATCTAAAGATGATGAATAGGATGTTTAGAAGGAGTGACTCTTCCACTTCAATTAGATCTAGCAGTACAAACCCACCTGAGATTCCAGCAGAAGATGGAACCATCAACAGTGAGTCGTACCAGCTTTCAGATGTTAGATCCACCGTTCAGGTACCAAGAACCCTGAAATGGTCTGAAATAACATTCCTTGCACAATGGTCTTTAGAGAATGAAAATTATCCTCTACAGACTCAGAATCCTGTTAGGAACCCAGATCCGGATTATGTCCAACAGTTAGCCGATGGAACGGTTAGACTAAGCTTCGACCAATCCAGGTTTAGGTCACCCTTTGAGTATGAAGAACCCTTGCCCAGATCCCCATTAGATCTGTACCAGGATACATACCAGGAACCAAGGTCAAGATCTATGGATCTTCGCCAACCATTTAGGCAGCCAACTATCCTCTTGAAAGATAGACCTGCATCCCATAGTAGTTCGTCTAGAACACGAGCTCCTACATCTAGAAGAGACTTAGGCCCACAGTTCCAAGGTGTCAAAGACCACTCTCAGGTTAGTACCCCTTGTTACACAGCCAAGCAAGACTCAGTTGTTGATCAAGAAGAAGACAACAACAGTCAGGACAGTCTTAAACCCCCCTCACCATCAGGATCTGATTTTAAGAATCCTATTCAGCAAGAATCTGAATATGACCATCAGCTCCTAGTGTTGACAAAGGAATTCATCCCTGATATGGACTACCTCGAAAAGGATTTTAATTCCGAAAAGAACCGGATTAAAAGAGAAGCCTATCGAGCAAACCATACCAGAAAACAAAAGGTTGAAGTTTTGGAGAAATGGAAGTTATTCATGAAAGAGGTAAAAGCTGATTATCCTTTCTTTGAATACTTTGAGAAACATTTCAGTTGGCATAAAAAGAACTGTGTCATTTCCAAAACCAACTGGAAGTTACTTCCCAAGAAGGATGCACCAAGCTCTAGCAAACCAGAAATTGTTAGGTCTAGCCATCCTCCTCAAGAAGCTATACTCTTACACCAGCGTGGTACCGATGTTATTGCCTCACCTTTCAAGTGCCCAACCCCAGAAGAAAAGGTTGTCAGAAAGGTAATAGAGCAAAACAACTATACCAACCAGTGTTTAGGAGTTATAGGGAAACAACTTGACAGAATAGAAGAAGGGATTGATAACAAAGTTCTCCTCCAACCAGGAAACCTTTCAAAACCAATCCAACCTCTAGAAAACCCTCTAGTCAAGCTTCCCACAACCAGACAAGCTAGCCTCAAACCTAAGGAACAATCAGCCCTTAAGGAAATGGCTCAAAAGCTTGATGATCTCGTGAAAAAGGAACCAGTCTCCCCTTCACCAGATCTTACACCACCCAGTAGGGACCCTAGGATTGAACCTCGGGCGAATACCCTACATGCCCATACGGCCTCTAGCAGTTCTAGTAGAACCTCCTCTGAAACTGAACAGGAGATAGAACAAATAGAAGACCAATTTCGAGGTTTACAGGTAAATAAGCTTTACCAACCAAAGGTAACGCCAACTAGCCTTACCAAGAATTGGTATCCCAGGCCAACACCCCCTGACCTCCAATTTGAGGAAAGGACAATGCAATTCACAGTTTCCAGTGGTAAACTCTATGAATGGAACATAGATGGTTTATCCGAGCAAGAAATCCAAAACAAAATCCAGCATATAACCATGGTAGCAAATAACTATCTCAATGATGGCATTCCAAATACTGAGGTTGTAGAGCTTATTGTTTTAGGATTTACTGGAAAATTGTTAAATTGGTGGAACCACTGTATGACAGCCACTTCTAAGGAAGACATTAAGCATGCTGTTCAAAAAGATGAGGATGAGAACCCTATCTTTGATGAACGCATAGGCAGAGGAGTTCCTGATGGAGTCAATACCCTGATCTATACGATCATGAAACACTTCATTGGTAAACCCAGCAATGTCACATCTAGGATTTACGACCAGTTGAGTAACCTTAGATGTAAAAACCTTGGAGAATACCGGTGGTATGAAGATGTGTTCACCACCCGTGTCATGCATAGGAGCGATTGTAACTCTCCATTTTGGAAGGAGAAGTTTATCAATGGCTTACCCACATTGTTTGGACAGAAGGTCAAAGAAACTCTTGCTAGCTCGTTAGGTATCATAGATTATGACAACCTAACCTATGGAGATATCTCAAGCACAATCCGAAATGAAGGGATGAAAATGTGTAGAGATCTAAAAATCCAGAGCCAAGCCAACAAGAGCAAAGCCAAGTACGAAATAGGGAATTTCTGTACCCAGTATGGCTTACCTTCTATCATTCCCAAAAGGAAATCCAAACACAGAGGCGAAGAACCCTCTGGAAAACCTCATAGGAAGAGACCTGCCTCCAAACACTTTAGAAAACAGAAGTCCAAGACTGATGATTTCTATAAGAAAGGCAGATCCAAGCCTACAAGGAAGTTCATACCTAAAACATCAGGAAAATGTTTTAAGTGTGGAAAGGATGGTCATTTCGAAAGAGACTGTAAAGCTAAGGCCAGAACCCTTATCAATACCCTCATTACTGACCAAACCAGTAAGGATGAGATCTTCAAACTCTTAGCACTCGATCACCTGAGTAGTGAGTCTAGTGACCAAGAAAAACACCAATTGTTTGAAACATCCTATGAAACCTCTAGAGTATCTTCTAGCTCCTCTAGTGACCCGGATGAAATCTTACCTTGCCAGGATAGTTGTTGTAGAAACAAAACTGTCCATGTTCTTACCAAACAAGAAGAACTGCTTCTTGATCTCATAGAACAGATCAAGGACCCAGAAGAAAAAGCTCAAAGACTTAGTGAGTTCCACAAAACCCTAGTCAAGGAAACCAGTACATCCAAATCTAGGTTTCAGGAACCCAAAGTTGATTTGGAAAAAATCTACAATAGATTTTCCAAAACCAAGAAAGAGATTTCGGTCCAAGATCTCCACAAAGAGATTAAGGATACTAAATCAGAGATGAGAAACCTTAAGCAGGAGTTAGTAATCCTTAGGGTTGATCATGGTCTCATGGACCTTAGGGTCAAAGATTTAGAAAATACTTCTCATCAAGGCAATGAGGACAGAATCTCATTACAGAACCCTTCTGATGAAGAAGTTGATGAAACCATTAATCCTACTGCAGATGTAGAGCCTGAACCATCAACTGGATCGTTCTTGCGAACCATCAGTCGGATTAATTTCCAGAAATGGCATTCCAAAGTCAGGATTGTCATTAGCAAAGATTTTGAAATTGAGGTAGTTGCCTTGATAGATTCAGGTGCTGATCTCAACTGCATCCAAGAAGGATTAATTCCCTCAAAATACTTCCAGAAAACCAAGGAAAGGTTAACTTCTGCAAGTGGAGGCAATATGCAGATTGAATTCAAAATCTCAAAAGCTCATGTTTGCCAGGACAATGTGTGTTTCAGAACCACCTTTGTTCTTGTCAAAAATATGACAGATAGGGTCATCTTAGGAAACCCATTCATGTGTCTGTTATATCCTTTTATCACGGATAGTGAAGGAATCACTACCCACCATTTTGGTCAACCAGTTAAGTTTAAGTTTCTTAGGAATCCTGAACCAAGAGATATCACCAGTCTCCAAGAAGTTTCAGTTTTCCAGAACCTCAACCTTATCCATACCAAAACTCATTCTTCTGAACAAGCCCAGAAACTTGATCAGATTCCATCCCTGAATAATGAAGCCTTGAACTCCAATCAGTTCCCCAAACCTTCATCTCATTTCATTCCATGCATACAGCATAAAAACATTTGCATGATGACATCTCACGGTTTTAACAAAAATGCTTTTGAAAACAACCATTTTGTTAATACAGGAATGTCTTCAAGAAAAGGAAAAGCACCCATAAGGGAATTTCCTCAAATGCATGAAGGCGCTTCTTCTGGAAAAGAACCCAGAAAAGCAACATCCCTTCAAAACATGTACCCATCCGCGGTTACATACTCCATTGGTTATATGGCTATTACTCTTCAAGAAGTAAAAAACACGGCTTTGCAATTTAGTAATGGAGTGTATAAAGATCTCCCACCCTCCACTAAATTCATCCTTGACAATCTTCAAAGAGCCTTTACCCAGAACCACTACCACCTTTTCCAAAGAACCCTTAAAGCACTAGAATTGCACCTAGTGGAACTTGAGGCTGGAAATGAACTTCTCACTAGTCAACTCTTTGGCAAAGAGGATATCCATTCAATGGATAAAATGACTATTATGAGCACAGATTATGCTAGGTTAAGTCTTAAGACTCAAAACCAGCTAAGAAGTGCTGTCGCCAACTTGCCTACTGATATACAAAAACGTATATTAGGAAGCAAGGCAATGACCGAATCAAGTGACCATTGGTTCGATTATTTCAAAATATTGGTCACTTCCCATTTCCCGGTTTATGATGCAGATGACATTAAGACTCACTCCATCCATTCAACCTGGAATAAACACTTCGGAAGCAGTCACAGGGTCTATGAAAAGAAACATCCTTTTCCCGGTCTAATAGTCAACTATGAAGACGGGGCAGACGATGATGCCAGAAATCCATGTTGGCTTTCAAGAATGTTTGAGTATGGCTTTCTCAAGCTCGCCAAATTAACGAGCCATAAACAGATCAGCCAATTTCCTCAAATCATCCAACAGGCCGTGACCAAGATCAACAGTCCTTTTGTATCCATAAGATGTTGGAGTACTCTCCCACAATGGGACGGTAACAATTGGATGGCTGTTCAACCTGCTCACCACCTTGTACTCATTAATGGGTACACCCATGACGGTCCTTGGTATGAAGGTGATTCCCATCTGTCCTATGATGACCCCTTTGCCCTCGCTGAATGTTGGACAAACTACTTCAACAGTGAACTCCGCGACGTCTCTGGAGAATTATGGGAAAACTATCACTTCGTAGGAAATACTGGCCGGATTACAGTATTTACTACCAGACCATACCCTGAAGCCTTCAACACCCATAGGCTTGATTATCGTGATCCCAGTCAATTCACAACTTAGAGCACAGACTTTGAACCTCTGGTGTTTTGTGGATTTTGCAATTTGTACGACAATTACAATGAGCATAACTGTGATTATAATCCTCCTTGGGATCCCTATGATGGATATCCTTCTGGTTCATCCGACTAAGACAGTCCGATCAAACCCAGCACTCGGATACTCCAGAATGCCCCAGTTCAAGCTCAAGAACCACCTTTGCAAAATCGGTTACTATTCAGAACAGTACCCGCACCAGCAAAGTTGCAGACAAAATACTATTCACTGCACAGTCCAGAACACTATGCAGAGTCACTATTCAGAAAAGCATGGGGACAAGACACTGTTCCAAACAGTGACCAGTTACTGTTCACTCTACAGTGCCCCGACAGAATCATCAAAGTTACTATTGCTTTCGGTGGAAAAGATATTCACCCCAGTTAAAGCAATTTACCTTCCGTGATTTCCGTCCGTGATCCCAGCACACTCCTGAAGAGACCAAGCCTTCCTCCATCTATATAAGGAACGCTCATGCTCAGTCTTCAGCAGGCTAAAATAAGCACAAAAGCTTAGACCTCCTCAGAGCTCCACCTTTACTCAGTATTCAGAACTACTTTGTAATAACCATGGCTCTTGAGTCCTCCCCCTTAGCTTACATTTGTAATAGAACTACATTTGTAACCTTACCCAGCTTCCGCCCCCAGTGCTGCCTTCAGAACGGCACCACTACTCTTGTATCGTAGCTTACCCCCATTGATACCAAATGGGGGTAAGCTACGATACAAGAGTAGTGGTGCCGTTCTGAAGGCAGCACTGGGGGCGGAAGCTGGGTAAGGTTACAAATGTAGTTCTATTACAAATGTAAGCTAAGGGGGAGGACTCAAGAGCCATGGTTATTACAAAGTAGTTCTGAATACTGAGTAAAGGTGGAGCTCTGAGGAGGTCTAAGCTTTTGTGCTTATTTTAGCCTGCTGAAGACTGAGCATGAGCGTTCCTTATATAGATGGAGGAAGGCTTGGTCTCTTCAGGAGTGTGCTGGGATTACGGACGGAAATCACGGAAGGTAAATTGCTTTAACTGGGGTGAATATCTTTTCCACCGAAAGCAATAGTAACTTTGATGATTCTGTCGGGGCACTGTAGAGTGAACAGTAACTGGTCACTGTTTGGAACAGTGTCTTGTCCCCATGCTTTTCTGAATAGTATTTTGTCTGCAACTTTGCTGGTGCGGGTACTGTTCTGAATAGTAACCGTTTTGGCAAAGGTGGTTCTTGAGCTTTCCTGGGGAGCAAATCAATCCGTATCATAACCAGATGGGTAGCCAAGATAAGGATCTCCCGGAGGGTCATAGTCGTGGCCATGTTCATGATACTGGTCGAACTTGTCACAAAGACCACAGTACAGGATAGGTTCATAATCTGCTTGTTGCAGAACTAACTGTCCTGGGTTCATGTAATCGGTCATCTCTGTATGGAGAGCTTCTGAGTACGGCTTGGTGGTAAATACTGAAATTCTGCCAGTATTGCCAACAAAGTGGTAATCTTTTAAAAGTTCTCTGGTGACATCTATGATCTCATTGTTGAAGTAACCTCTCCAGCAATCTGCAAGAGTTTCAGGGTCTTCATTGTGGAGATAAGAGTCTCCTTCATACCAGGGACCATTGTGGGTGTACCCGTTGATGAGTACAAGATGGTGCGAAGTTTGCACAGTCATCCAGTTGGTTCTATCCCATTGTGGGAGAGTGCTCCAGCATCTGATGGATACAAAAGGACTCTTGATTTTAGAAACAGTCTGTTGGATGATAAGTGGAAACTGGTTGATCTGATTATGGCTTGTTAGCTTGATGAGCCTGATGAAGCCATATTCAAACATTTGTGAAAGCCAGCTTGGATCTTCTTCAACGGTCCAGTCATCATAATTGACTATTAGGCCGGGGAAGGGATGTTTCTTCTCATAGACCCTTTGGCTGCTTCCAAAATACCTTTCCCAGGTTGATTTGATGAAGGCACAATTATAATCAGCTGGGTCTTCACCATAAACTGGAAAATGAGTAATGACCATGATTTTAAAATGCTTGAACCATCGGTCACATGATTCAGTCATAGCCTTGTTGTCCAGTATACGTTTTTGTATATCGGAGGGCAAGTTGGCGACAGCACTTCTTAGCTGGTTTTGAGTCTTAAGACTTAACCTAGCATAATCTGTGCTCATAATAGTCATTTTATCCATTGAATGGATATCCTCTTTGCCAAAGAGTTGACTAGTGAGAAGTTCATTTCCAGCCTCAAGTTCCACTAGGTGCAATTCTAGTGCTTTAAGGGTTCTTTGGAAAAGGTGGTAGTGGTTCTGGGTAAAGGCTCTTTGAAGATTGTCAAGGATGAATTTAGTAGAGGGTGGGAGATCTTTATACACTCCATTACTAAATTGCAAAGCCGTGTTTTTTACTTCTTGAAGAGTAATAGCCATATAACCACTGGAGTATGTAACCGCGGATGGGTACATGTTTTGAAGGGATGTTGCTTTTCTGGGTTCTTTTCCAGAAGAAGCGCCTTCATGCATTTGAGGAAATTCCCTTATGGGTGCTTTTCCTTTTCTTGAAGACATTCCTGTATTAACAAAATGGTTGTTTTCAAAAGCATTTTTGTTAAAACCATGAGATGTCATCATGCAAATGTGTTTATGCTGTATGCATGAAATGGGATGTATAGATGAATCCGGAGACTGATTGGAGTCAAAAGGATCATCAGTCATGAATGGGGTCTGATCAAGGTTCTGGGCTTGTTCAGAAAAATGAGTTTTGGCAAGGATAAGGTTAAGGTTTTTAGAAACAGAAACTTTTTGGAGACTCTCAATCTCTCTTAGTTCAGGGTTCCTAAGAAACTTAAACTTAACTGACTGACCAAAATGGTGGGTAGTGATTCCTTCACTATCCGTGGTAAAGGGATATAACAGACACATGAATGGGTTTCCTAAGATGACCCTATCTGTTATATTTTTGACAAGAACAAAGGTGGTTCTAAAGCACACATTGTCTTGGCAAACCTGTGCATCTGGGATTTTGAATTCAATCTGCATTTTCCCACCACTTGCAGAAGTTAACCTTTCTTTGGTTTTCTGGAAGTATTTAGAGGGGATAATGCCTTCTTGAATACAATTGAGATCAGCACCCGAATCTATTAGGGCAACAACCTCAAATTCAAAATCATTGCTAATGACAATCCTGACTTTGGAATGCCATTTCTGGAAGTTAATACTACTGATGGTCGACAAGAACGTTCCAGGTTCTGGTTCTATTTCTGCAGTAGGGTTAACTGTTTCATCAACTTCACTATCAGAAGGGTTCTGTAATGAGATTCTGTCCTCATTGCCTTGCTGCGAAGTGAACTCTAGATTTTTGACCCTAAGGTCCATGAGACCATGATCAACCCTAAGGATGGTTAATTCCTGCTTAAGGTTTCTCATTTCAACTTTGTTATCCTTAATCTCTTTCTGGAGATCTTGGATAGTAATCTCTTTTTTGGATTTGGTAAACCTAATGTAGACTTTCTCCAAATCAACTTTTGGTTCCTGTAACCTAGGCATGGATGTACTGGTTTCCTTGACTAGGGTTCTGTGGAACTTACTAAGTTTTCGAGATTTCTCTTCTGGATCCTTGATCTGTTCTATGAGATCTAGGAGTAGTTCTTCTTGTTGAGAAAGAACTTTGATAGTGTTGTTCCTGCAACAACTATCTTGGCATGGTATGACATCATCTGTGCTACTAGAGGTGCTAGATGAAACTCTAGGAGAGGATGACTCTTGGTAGATCTGGCAGATTTCTCTGTCGATAGAACTATTTGGGGACTCACTTTCAGGGTGGTCGAGTTCTAAGACATTGGAGATATCTTCAGAAACTAGGGAATGGGTAGGAGATTTGCCTGGACATTCCTTTTTGATATGTCCTTTTTTCCCACACTTAAAGCATTTTCCTTTTGCTTTAGGTTTGAGGAGTTTCAAGGTTCCAGGAATCCTATAGATGCCTCTTGCTTCTAATTTTAGGCGTCTATATTCTCTGGAAACAATCCTTTCTCTTTTGAAATCCTTAAAGGCTGGGTTTCCTCTATATTTGGATTTCCATATCCTTGGAGGGAATGGGGGTGAATCACCAAGCTGGTCGTCTAGTGGTTCTTTCTTCTTTTCATCTGAAGAAGGTTCATCAGAACTGCTAGAGGATATGTGGCTTTCTAGGACATTAACTTCTGGTGAAGGAGAGACTGGTTTCTCTGCTTTCCTTGATGAATGTCTAGCCTTTGGAGGTGGAATGGGTTTTTCTGGAAGTTTGGTTTTGACAAATTTCCTTTTTTGCCAATTGAAATGTTTCTCAAAGTATTCAAAGAAAGGATAATCAGCTTTTACCTCTTTCATGAATAACTTCCATTTCTCCAAAACTTCAACCTTTTGTTCTCTGGTATGGTTTGCTCGATAGGCTTCTCTTTTAATCCGGTTCTCTTCGGAATTAAAATCCTTTTCGAGGTAGTCCATATCAGGGATGAATTCCTTTGTCAACACTAGGAGCTGATGGTCATATTCAGATTCTTGCTGAATAGGATTCTTAAAATCAAATCCTGATGGTGAGGGGGGTTTAAGACTGTCCTGACTGTTGTTGTCTTCTTCTTGATCAACAACTGAGTCTTGCTTGGCTGTGTAACAAGGGGTACTAACCTGAGAGTGGTCTTTGACACCTTGGAACTGCGGGCCTAAGTCTCTTCTAGATGTAGGAGCTCGTGTTCTAGACGAACTACTATGGGATGCAGGTCTATCTTTCAAGAGGATAGTTGGCTGCCTAAATGGTTGGCGAAGATCCATAGATCTTGACCTTGGTTCCTGGTATGTATCCTGGTACAGATCTAATGGGGATCTGGGCAAGGGTTCTTCATACTCAAAGGGTGACCTAAACCTGGATTGGTCGAAACTTAGTCTAACCGTTCCACCGGCTAACTGTTGGACATAATCCGGATCTGGGTTCCTAACAGGATTCTGAATCTGTAGAGGATAGTTTTCATTCTCTAAAGACCATTGTTCTGGGAATGTTATTTCAGACCATTTCAGGGTTCTTGGTACCTGAACGGTGGATCTAACATCTGAAGTTTGGATAAGAGTGGTTTCACCTGCCTTTCTCTTATCGAAAGCTTGGATGGACATGTTCGTCCTCATGCACTTATAATACACTCGGTATATAAGAGCAAGTTGTTTGGTGCCATGTAATACAAAGATTCCATGGGTTCTGATGTTGAGGGTGAGGACCTTCAAAATATGAGGGTCGTCAAGGGCAACTGTGAGGTTTGGAAAACAGTCGAAATGAATTGGACCGTTACTCAAACTGGATTCTATGGTTCCTAGGAGACTGTCTCTAAATCTGATGAGACGGGTATCTCTGAGGGCCATAAGAACGGAGTTGTTCAAACCTTCTCTGATCAATGGTTTAACTCCTACTTGGACAAGTCCTATGTGGAGGTATTTGTGACCAGATTCCCTATGCGCTTTTATGGCTGCAGGGGATAGCAAATAACAGGTTTCATATTCCTTGTTAATGCTGTAGACTTGTTCTATAGTCCTAACATGGTAGTCCGTTCTGAAAGACTTTTTCAAGGACCATGACGAAGACTTATAGACCTGGGTTGTGGGAACTTTGGGTATGTTCCAATCTCCTAACTTCTGATCTAGATCTGAAAGCTAGTACGACTCACTGTTGATGGTTCCATCTTCTGCTGGAATCTCAGGTGGGTTTGTACTACTAGATCTAATTGAAGTGGAAGAGTCACTCCTTCTAAACATCCTATTTATCATCTTTAGATTATAAACCTAAGAAATCAATTACAACCTAGCATACTTCTATCCTCCATTTTCTGGATCTATCCTTAGATCTGAAACAGGGTGTGTATGGACGCCTACTGTGCTTTGTTACCAACTTACGACCGCTCGGACACCATTCTGTAAACCTTGCTACTGCTTACACTATTTCGCTTTGTTGAGTGTACTTTCCCTATCCTCTCCGACCCTAACGCCTAACGCACTCCTTGCTAACGGCTCAACGGGCATTACAGATTGACTCGGGCTTCCTGCTCAACTTGGGTACTCTAGACTTCCTGAGTAGCAAACAATCACAGAACTGGACTTACTCCTAGAATTACTGGGTAACAGCTTGGCACAATACTTGGCTTAGTACACATCTGCAACAAATTGTGGGGAAAGAAACAAAGAATGGAAAAAGAAGATAACTGGGAAGTAAAGGATTAACTTAAACAGATAATCACAAGATAATGAACAGTTTGAATGAACGGGAGGCTCAGCCTACCACAAAAAGAAAGAATAGTATAAACTGACTAAGATGAAGTAGTAGATGAAGAATGCAACATATGGGAGTGGTAATGCTATCAAAAAATAGATGTAAAACAAAATAATGTTTGTTAGAGATAACATACTTCAAAGTAATACACAAAATAATGGATAACTATGGCGGTTGTACCGGCCAACTTGATTTAAAATCAAAATTTACAGTAACTTACAAACACTTATGATCGAGCTCTAAAAATGGCTCTGATACCAAATGGGGGTAAGCTACGATACAAGAGTAGTGGTGCCGTTCTGAAGGCAGCACTGGGGGCGGAAGCTGGGTAAGGTTACAAATGTAGTTCTATTACAAATGTAAGCTAAGGGGGAGGACTCAAGAGCCATGGTTATTACAAAGTAGTTCTGAATACTGAGTAAAGGTGGAGCTCTGAGGAGGCTCTGATACCAAATGGGGGTAAGCTACGATACAAGAGTAGTGGTGCCGTTCTGAAGGCAGCACTGGGGGCGGAAGCTGGGTAAGGTTACAAATGTAGTTCTATTACAAATGTAAGCTAAGGGGGAGGACTCAAGAGCCATGGTTATTACAAAGTAGTTCTGAATACTGAGTAAAGGTGGAGCTCTGAGGAGGTCTAAGCTTTTGTGCTTATTTTAGCCTGCTGAAGACTGAGCATGAGCGTTCCTTATATAGATGGAGGAAGGCCTGGTCTCTTCAGGAGTGTGCTGGAATTGCGGACGGAAATCACGGAAGGTAAATTGCTTTAACTGAGGTGAATAATCTTTCCACCGAAAGCAATAGTAACTTTGATGATTCTGTCGGGGCACTGTAGAGTGAACAGTATCTGGTCACTGTTTGGAACAGTGTCTTGTCCCCTTGCTTTTCTGGAATAGTGACTCTGCATAGTGTTCTGGACTGTGCAGTGAATAGTAGCTTCTGCAGCTCTGCTGGTGCGGGTACTGTTCTGAATAGTAACCGATTTTGCAAAGGTGGTTCTTGAGCTTTCATGGGGAGTGCCTTAGTCGCTGTTTAAATTACAACCATCATAAGGATCTTGGGCATCCTGGAATGGGTCAAAAGGATAACGACTGCATGAGGCTTCTGAAGAGGCAGGAGAGTTCTTGTCTGCTGACTCTAGGCGTTCTGATTGGAGAAGTAGTTGCTGAGCAAGATCTTTGAGTTCTCTGCTAGATTTTCCGGCAAATTGGGCGGATTCTAGGCTGGACTGTGATCTGGTGTGAGCAATGGTTCTCTGAATTGGAGGAGGAAAGTCTTGGTAAAGCTTGGAGATAGTATCAGTAGGTCTGAATCTATCCCACCATTTTACGGAGAATTCCCTATCAAGGAAGTTTCTGTTGATTGCATAATTCCACATGCTAATCCAGTGGATCTTGTATTGAATTGTCATATGCAAGATGGCTGGAAACTGGGAAGAGTGCCTGTCAACCTGGAACTTGGAGCTGAAATACCTTAGTGCATCTTGTAGTGGTTCTGGAAAGTTTTCATTAACTGATCCAAACATTTCCCACCACTTGAGGAACCATGAAGGTATCTGGCTATTGAATTTCTTGTCAAACTGGATGAACCATGAGTGGTCATAGTTCTCATTCTGAAAGAAAAGTACCTTTTCGAAGGCGTCCATATAGTCATAATAGTTGTATCGGGGTTCTGATCCCTTGAATACTGTAAGTCTTCTGAGCGTAGAAGGGTGTCCCCAATCTTTGCAACTTACAAAATTCTGAATTATGAACTTATGGTATAGAACCTTAGAGGGATTATTCTTTTCTCTGATGTCTTCTATCCTGGCAGACTTTTCTTGGATGAGAATGCCTTTATAGGATTTGATGTTCTTTTCTGGACTCTTGGGAAGGAAATGCCATTCATGGGGCAATACTTCCATTGCAAGTGCTAGAGGATCCGTTATATGAGCTAAGTGTGGCTCAATATAAGAGATGTGCTGAACAAACGGTTTCTTGAGATAAGGAGCTCTTCCTGTTCTAGGAGGAAGGGTGAAAGAAGGTTGCCTGGGCATAATTGGGCCGAGGGGATCTTCTACTATGTATGGAGAAATTTCCTTGGGAGGAGGTGAAGCTAGAGCAGAGCTATAACTGTGTTGTTCATGTTTTTGGGGCCTTTGGTAATTTGGTTTGGGTATTGTGGAAACCAAATAACGATTAGCAACAACAGAAGGAGACACAGGTAAGGTCTTTGGAGAGGAAGAGAAGGGAACCAACGGGCCAGGGTTCTGTGCCTGACTTGTACTCCTAGTGGTTGGTTTGGGCAACTTAGGAGGTTGGGGTTGTACGGGTTTCTTCCCGGACATTTTGGACTGGATTCTGCAAAAATTCACGGGTTAGGAAATCAGGTATACTGTTCTGGGTTCCTGCAATGAATTCTATGTCAAAATCAAAAACTGAAAGGATGGCTTGCCAACGTGCAAAAATCTGTTTTGATGCAATGTTTTGAACATCTTTTTCTAAAACATGTTTTGCAGATTTACAATCAATCCGTATTAAAAACTTTTGGTTCAAAAGGTCACTTTGGAACTTTGAAATGCATAATACTATAGATAAAATCTCCTTTTTAATAGTACTATAATTTAGCTGAGTGGGAGTCCAAATTCCTGAATGGAAACGAACAATTTGTTCAGGGGAAGTGGGACTAACACGTTGAAGGAGAATGCCACCATAACCAATGTTAGAGGCATCAGTCTGAACGACCTTGAAGGAATTTTCTGAGGGGATTCCTAGACAAGGGAGTGTCATGACATATTTCTTGACCTGTTGGACAACCAAAGTATGGGCGGGTGTCCAAGGTGAAGGATTGGTTCGAAGTCTATCAAAGAGAGGCTTGCACTGTTGCCTAAGATTTTGATAGAAATCAGAGATGTAGTTGAGGGATCCTAAGAACCTTTGGAGTTGGGTCTTATCAAGGATTTCATCAGGAAACTTTTCTGCAAACAGGATGGCTCTATCAATTGGTTTAATGACTGCATGTTTGATGTCAAAACCTAAGAACCTGACACTGGTTTGGAAAAGCTTGATCTTCGGGGCCGAGACAACAAGACCATTTCTTTTGATGGTTTGGAAGAATGTTCTAAGATGCTTCCAATGTTTGTCTAGGGACTCTGAGAAGATGAGTACATCATCAATGTACACAATGATATGACTGGAGAATGGATTGAAAATCTCATTCATGATGTTTTGGAATTCAGAAGGTGCATTCTTAAGACCAAAGGGCATTACATTCCATTCGTAATGACCAAAGGGTGTGGTGAAGGCTGTCTTGTACCTATCAGACTCACTGATTTGTATCTGCCAAAAACCACTCTTCATGTCAAACTTACTGAAAACCACTGCTTTACTAAGCCTGTTAACTAAGTCTCTTTTGTTGGGGATAGGATACCTAATCCATTCTAGGACTTTGTTAAGGGGCTTGTAATTGATGACAAGTCTAGGGACACCTCTCTCAATCTCAGCGTTTTTTTGAACATAAAAAGCTGGACAGGACCATGGTGACCTAGAGTTTCTGATGATTCCCTTTTTAAGAAGATCCTCTATTTCAGCTTTGCAAGTATCCATAAGTTCCTGACTCATTTGGATAGGCCTGGCTTTGGTAGGGATGTTCTTTTCTTGGAAATCTTTGACATAAGGAAGTGCAACTTCGTGCTTTTTCCTATGCCAAAATGCTGTGGGGAGATCAGAGCAGACTTCTTGTTTGAGTTCTTCTTCAAACTTTCTAATCTCTGATTGGTAGCTTTTGCAAGCTAACTGCTTATCAACCCTTTTGTAACTTAGTTCATTACTAAGGTACTCAATGTGTTGGGTTTTGGCTTGGATAAGGTTAAGGGTCTTGGAGATGGAAACCTCTTGGAGACTATTGATGTCCTTAGGTTCTTGGCTCCTAAGAAACTTAAACTTGACTGGTTGGCCAAAAGGGTGGGTAGTGATTCCTTCACTATCCGTGGTAAAAGGATACAACAGACACATGAACGGGTTTCCTAAGATGACCCTATCTGTCATATTTTTGACAAGAACAAAGGTGGTTTTGAAACACGCATTGTCTTGGCAAACATGTGCTTTTGGGACTTTGAATTCAATCTGCATTTTCCCACCACTTGCGGAGGTTAACCTTTCTTTGGTTTTCCGGAAGTATTTAGAGGGAATGATTCCTTCTTGAATGCAGTTGAGATCAGCGCCTGAGTCTATTAAGGCAACTACCTCAAATTCAAAATCTTTGCTTATGACAATCCTGACTTTGGAATGCCATTTCTGGAAGTTAATCCGACTGATGGTTTGCAAGAACGATCCTTTAGATGGTCCTGGCACCATATTTGTAGTGGGGTTAACTATTTTCGCAACTTCTCTTTTAGAAGGGTTCTGTAATGAGATTCTGTCCTCATTGCCTTGGTGAGAAGTGTTTCCTGAAGGTTTGACTTTAAGGTTCAACAGACCATGATCAACCCTAAGGATGACTAAGTCTTGCTTAAGGCTATTTACTTCAGTTTTGGTATCCTTAATCTCTTTCTGGAGATCTTGGATAGTAATCTCTTTTTTGGATTTGGTAAACCTATTGTAGATTTCTTCCAAATCAACTTTTGGTTCCTGTAACCTAGGTATGGATGTACTGGTTTCCTTGACTAGGGTTTTGTGGAACTTACTAAGTTTCTGAGATTTCTCATCTGGATCCTTGATCTGTTCTATGAGATCTAGGAGCAGTTCTTCTTGTTGAGAAAGAACTTTGATAGTGTTGTTCCTGCAACAGCTATCTTGACATGGAATGACATCATCTGGACTACTAGAGGTGTCGGATGAAACTCTAGGAGAGGATGACTCTTGGTAGATCTGGCGGATTTCTCTGTCAATAGAACTATTTGGGGACTCACTTTCAGGGTGGTCGAGTTCTAGGATTTTGGAGATATCTTCAGATACTAAGGAATGAGTGGGTGAGGTGCCTGGACATTCTTTCTTGAAATGTCCTTTCTTCTTGCATTTAAAGCATTTTCCTTTTGCTTTAGTTTTGAGGAGTTTCAAGGTTCCTGGAATCCTATAGATGCCTCTTGCTTCTAATTTTAGGCGTCTATATTCTCTGGAAACAATCCTTTCTCTTTTGAAATCCTTAAAGGCTGGGTTTCCTCTGTATTTGGATTTCCATACCTTTGGAGGAAGTGGGGTTGAATCGTCTAGTAGTTCGTTCTTCCCTTTCTCTGAAGAAGATTCATCGGAACTGCTAGAGGATATGTGGCTTTCTAGGACATTAACTTCTGGTGAAGGAGAGACTGGTTTCTCTGCTTTCCTTGATGAATGTCTAGCCTTTGGAGGTGGAATGGGTTTTTCTGGAAGTTTGGTTTTGACAAATTTCCTTTTTTGCCAATTGAAATGTTTCTCAAAGTATTCAAAGAAAGGATAATCAGCTTTTACCTCTTTCATGAATAACTTCCATTTCTCCAAAACTTCAACCTTTTGTTCTCTGGTATGGTTTGCTCGATAGGCTTCTCTTTTAATCCGGTTCTCTTCGGAATTAAAATCCTTTTCGAGGTAGTCCATATCAGGGATGAATTCCTTTGTCAACACTAGGAGCTGATGGTCATATTCAGATTCTTGCTGAATAGGATTCTTAAAATCAGATCCTGATGGTGAGGGGGGTTTAAGACTGTCCTGACTGTTGTTGTCTTCTTCTTGATCAACAACTGAGTCTTGCTTGGCTGTGTAACAAGGGGTACTAACCTGAGAGTGGTCTTTGACACCTTGGAACTGTGGGCCTAAGTCTCTTCTAGATGTAGGAGCTCGTGTTCTAGACGAACTACTATGGGATGCAGGTCTATCTTTCAAGAGGATAGTTGGCTGCCTAAATGGTTGGCGAAGATCCATAGATCTTGACCTTGGTTCCTGGTATGTATCCTGGTACAGATCTAATGGGGATCTGGGCAAGGGTTCATCATACTCAAAGGGTGACCTAAACCTGGATTGGTCGAAACTTAGTCTAACCGTTCCATCGGCTAACTGTTGGACATAATCCGGATCTGGGTTCCTAACAGGATTCTGAGTCTGTAGAGGATAATTTTCATTCTCTAAAGACCATTGTGCAGGGAATGTTATTTCAGACCATTTCAGGGTTCTTGGTACCTGAACGGTGGATCTAACATCTGAAAGCTGGTACGACTCACTGTTGATGGTTCCATCTTCTGCTGGAATCTCAGGTGGGTTTGTACTACTAGATCTAATTGAAGTGGAAGAGTCACTCCTTCTAAACATCCTATTCATCATCTTTAGATTATAAACCTAAGAAATCAATTACAACCTAGCATACTTCTATTCTCCATTTTCTGGATCTATCCTTAGATCTGAAACAGGGTGTGTATGGACGCCTACTGTGCTTTGTTACCAACTTACGACCGCTCGGACACCATTCTGTAAACCTTGCTACTGCTTACACTATTTCGCTTCGTTGAGTGTACTTTCCCTATCTTCTCCGACCCTAACGCCTAACGCTCTCCTGGCTAACGGCTCAACGGGCATTACAGATTTGACTCGGGCTTCCTGCTCAACTTGGGTACTCTAGACTTCCTGAGTAGCAAACAATCACAGAACTGGACTTACTCCTAGAATTACTGGGTAACAGCTTGGCACAATACTTGGCTTAGTACACATCTGCAACAAATTGTGGGGAAAGAAACAAAGAATGGAAAAAGAAGATAACTGGGAAGTAAAGGATTAGCTTAAACAAATAATCACAAGATAATAAACAGTTTGAATGAACGGGAGGCTCAGCCTACCACAAAAAGAAAGAATAGTATAAACTGACTAAGATGAAGTAGTAGATGAAGAATGCAACATATGGGAGTGGTAATGCTATCAAAAAATAGATGTAAAACAAAATAATGTTTGTTAGAGATAACATACTTCAAAGTAATACACAAAATAATGGATAACTATGGCGGTTGTACCGGCCAACTTGATTTAAAATCAAAATTTACAGTAACTTACAAACTCTACGATCGAGCTCTAAAAATGGCTCTGACCAAATGGGGGTAAGCTACGATACAAGAGTAGTGGTGCCGTTCTGAAGGCAGCACTGGGGGCGGAAGCTGGGTAAGGTTACAAATGTAGTTCTATTACAAATGTAAGCTAAGGGGGAGGACTCAAGAGCCATGGTTATTACAAAGTAGTTCTGAATACTGAGTAAAGGTGGAGCTCTGAGGAGGTCTAAGCTTTTGTGCTTATTTTAGCCTGCTGAAGACTGAGCATGAGCGTTCCTTATATAGATGGAGGAAGGCTTGGTCTCTTCAGGAGTGTGCTGGGATTACGGACGGAAATCACGGAAGGTAAATTGCTTTAACTGGGGTGAATATCTTTTCCACCGAAAGCAATAGTAACTTTGATGATTCTGTCGGGGCACTGTAGAGTGAACAGTAACTGGTCACTGTTTGGAACAGTGTCTTGTCCCCATGCTTTTCTGAATAGTATTTTGTCTGCAACTTTGCTGGTGCGGGTACTGTTCTGAATAGTAACCGTTTTGGCAAAGGTGGTTCTTGAGCTTTCCTGGGGAGCAAATCAATCCGTATCATAACCAGATGGGTAGCCAAGATAAGGATCTCCCGGAGGGTCATAGTCGTGGCCATGTTCATGATACTGGTCGAACTTGTCACAAAGACCACAGTACAGGATAGGTTCATAATCTGCTTGTTGCAGAACTAACTGTCCTGGGTTCATGTAATCGGTCATCTCTGTATGGAGAGCTTCTGAGTACGGCTTGGTGGTAAATACTGAAATTCTGCCAGTATTGCCAACAAAGTGGTAATCTTTTAAAAGTTCTCTGGTGACATCTATGATCTCATTGTTGAAGTAACCTCTCCAGCAATCTGCAAGAGTTTCAGGGTCTTCATTGTGGAGATAAGAGTCTCCTTCATACCAGGGACCATTGTGGGTGTACCCGTTGATGAGTACAAGATGGTGCGAAGTTTGCACAGTCATCCAGTTGGTTCTATCCCATTGTGGGAGAGTGCTCCAGCATCTGATGGATACAAAAGGACTCTTGATTTTAGAAACAGTCTGTTGGATGATAAGTGGAAACTGGTTGATCTGATTATGGCTTGTTAGCTTGATGAGCCTGATGAAGCCATATTCAAACATTTGTGAAAGCCAGCTTGGATCTTCTTCAACGGTCCAGTCATCATAATTGACTATTAGGCCGGGGAAGGGATGTTTCTTCTCATAGACCCTTTGGCTGCTTCCAAAATACCTTTCCCAGGTTGATTTGATGAAGGCACAATTATAATCAGCTGGGTCTTCACCATAAACTGGAAAATGAGTAATGACCAGGATTTTAAAATGCTTGAACCATCGGTCACATGATTCAGTCATAGCCTTGCTGTCCAGTATACGTTTTTGTATATCGGAGGGCAAGTTGGCGACAGCACTTCTTAGCTGGTTTTGAGTCTTAAGACTTAACCTAGCATAATCTGTGCTCATAATAGTCATTTTATCCATTGAATGGATATCCTCTTTGCCAAAGAGTTGACTAGTGAGAAGTTCATTTCCAGCCTCAAGTTCCACTAGGTGCAATTCTAGTGCTTTAAGGGTTCTTTGGAAAAGGTGGTAGTGGTTCTGGGTAAAGGCTCTTTGAAGATTGTCAAGGATGAATTTAGTGGAGGGTGGGAGATCTTTATACACTCCATTACTAAATTGCAAAGCCGTGTTTTTTACTTCTTGAAGAGTAATAGCCATATAACCACTGGAGTATGTAACCGCGGATGGGTACATGTTTTGAAGGGATGTTGCTTTTCTGGGTTCTTTTCCAGAAGAAGCGCCTTCATGCATTTGAGGAAATTCCCTTATGGGTGCTTTTCCTTTTCTTGAAGACATTCCTGTATTAACAAAATGGTTGTTTTCAAAAGCATTTTTGTTAAAACCATGAGATGTCATCATGCAAATGTGTTTATGCTGTATGCATGAAATGGGATGTATAGATGAATCCGGAGACTGATTGGAGTCAAAAGGATCATCAGTCATGAATGGGGTCTGATCAAGGTTCTGGGCTTGTTCAGAAAAATGAGTTTTGGCAAGGATAAGGTTAAGGTTTTTGGAAACAGAAACTTTTTGGAGACTCTCAATCTCTCTTAGTTCAGGGTTCCTAAGAAACTTAAACTTAACTGACTGACCAAAATGGTGGGTAGTGATTCCTTCACTATCCGTGGTAAAGGGATATAACAGACACATGAATGGGTTTCCTAAGATGACCCTATCTGTTATATTTTTGACAAGAACAAAGGTGGTTCTAAAGCACACATTGTCTTGGCAAACCTGTGCATCTGGGATTTTGAATTCAATCTGCATTTTCCCACCACTTGCAGAAGTTAACCTTTCTTTGGTTTTCTGGAAGTATTTAGAGGGGATAATGCCTTCTTGAATACAATTGAGATCAGCACCCGAATCTATTAGGGCAACAACCTCAAATTCAAAATCATTGCTAATGACAATCCTGACTTTGGAATGCCATTTCTGGAAGTTAATACTACTGATGGTCGACAAGAACGTTCCAGGTTCTGGTTCTATTTCTGCAGTAGGGTTAACTGTTTCATCAACTTCACTATCAGAAGGGTTCTGTAATGAGATTCTGTCCTCATTGCCTTGCTGCGAAGTGAACTCTAGATTTTTGACCCTAAGGTCCATGAGACCATGATCAACCCTAAGGATGGTTAATTCCTGCTTAAGGTTTCTCATCTCAACTCTGTTATCCTTAATCTCTTTCTGGAGATCTTGGATGGTTATCTCTTTCTTGGATTTGGTAAATCTGTTGTAGATTTTTTCCAAGTCAACTTTAGGTTCCTGAAACCTAGGTTTGGAAGTATTGGTTTCCCTAACTAAGGTTCTGTGAAACTCACTAAGTCGTCGAGATTTCTCTTCTGGATCCTTGATCTGTTCTATGAGATCGAGGAGTAGTTCTTCCTGTTTGGTAAGAACATGGACAGTTTTGTTTCTACAACAACTGTTTTGGCAAGGTAAGATTTCATCCGGGTCACTAGAGGAGCTAGAAGATACTCTAGAGGTTTCATAGGATGTTTCAAACAATTGGTGTTTTTCTTGGTCACTAGACTCACTACTTAGGTGATCGAGTGCTAAGAGTTTGAAGATCTCATCCTTACTGGTTTGGTCAGTAATGAGGGTATTGATAAGGGTTCTGGCCTTAGCTTTACAGTCTCTTTCGAAATGACCATCCTTTCCACACTTAAAACATTTTCCTGATGTTTTAGGTATGAACTTCCTTGTAGGCTTGGATCTGCCTTTCTTATAGAAATCATCAGTCTTGGACTTCTGTTTTCTAAAGTGTTTGGAGGCAGGTCTCTTCCTATGAGGTTTTCCAGAGGGTTCTTCGCCTCTGTGTTTGGATTTCCTTTTGGGAATGATAGAAGGTAAGCCATACTGGGTACAGAAATTCCCTATTTCGTACTTGGCTTTGCTCTTGTTGGCTTGGCTCTGGATTTTTAGATCTCTACACATTTTCATCCCTTCATTTCGGATTGTGCTTGAGATATCTCCATAGGTTAGGTTGTCATAATCTATGATACCTAACGAGCTAGCAAGAGTTTCTTTGACCTTCTGTCCAAACAATGTGGGTAAGCCATTGATAAACTTCTCCTTCCAAAATGGAGAGTTACAATCGCTTCTATGCATGACACGGGTGGTGAACACATCTTCATACCACCGGTATTCTCCAAGGTTTTTACATCTAAGGTTACTCAACTGGTCGTAAATCCTAGATGTGACATTGCTGGGTTTACCAATGAAGTGTTTCATGATCGTATAGATCAGGGTATTGACTCCATCAGGAACTCCTCTGCCTATGTGTTCATCAAAGATAGGGTTCTCATCCTCATCTTTTTGAACAGCATGCTTAATGTCTTCCTTAGAAGTGGCTGTCATACAGTGGTTCCACCAATTTAACAATTTTCCAGTAAATCCTAAAACAATAAGCTCTACAACCTCAGTATTTGGAATACCATCATTGAGATAGTTATTTGCTACCATGGTTATATGCTGGATTTTGTTTTGGATTTCTTGCTCGGATAAACCATCTATGTTCCATTCATAGAGTTTACCACTGGAAACTGTGAATTGCAATGTCCTTTCCTCAAATTGGAGGTCAGGGGGTGTTGGCCTGGGATACCAATTCTTGGTAAGGCTAGTTGGCGTTACCTTTGGTTGGTAAAGCTTATTTACCTGTAAACCTCGAAATTGGTCTTCTATTTGTTCTATCTCCTGTTCAGTTTCAGAGGAGGTTCTACTAGAACTGCTAGAGGCCGTATGGGCATGTAGGGTATTCGCCCGAGGTTCAATCCTAGGGTCCCTACTGGGTGGTGTAAGATCTGGTGAAGGGGAGACTGGTTCCTTTTTCACGAGATCATCAAGCTTTTGAGCCATTTCCTTAAGGGCTGATTGTTCCTTAGGTTTGAGGCTAGCTTGTCTGGTTGTGGGAAGCTTGACTAGAGGGTTTTCTAGAGGTTGGATTGGTTTTGAAAGGTTTCCTGGTTGGAGGAGAACTTTGTTATCAATCCCTTCTTCTATTTTGTCAAGTTGTTTCCCTATAACTCCTAAACACTGGTTGGTATAGTTGTTTTGCTCTATTACCTTTCTGACAACCTTTTCTTCTGGGGTTGGGCACTTGAAAGGTGAGGCAATAACATCGGTACCACGCTGGTGTAAGAGTATAGCTTCTTGAGGAGGATGGCTAGACCTAACAATTTCTGGTTTGCTAGAGCTCGGTGCATCCTTCTTGGGAAGTAATTTCCAGTTAGTTTTGGAAATGACACAGTTCTTTTTATGCCATTGGAAATGTTTCTCAAAGTATTCAAAGAAAGGATAATCAGCTTTTACCTCTTTCATGAATAACTTCCATTTCTCCAAAACTTCAACCTTTTGTTCTCTGGTATGGTTTGCTCGATAGGCTTCTCTTTTAATCCGGTTCTTTTCGGAATTAAAATCCTTTTCGAGGTAGTCCATATCAGGGATGAATTCCTTTGTCAACACTAGGAGCTGATGGTCATATTCAGATTCTTGCTGAATAGGATTCTTAAAATCAGATCCTGATGGTGAGGGGGGTTTAAGACTGTCCTGACTGTTGTTGTCTTCTTCTTGATCAACAACTGAGTCTTGCTTGGCTGTGTAACAAGGGGTACTAACCTGAGAGTGGTCTTTGACACCTTGGAACTGTGGGCCTAAGTCTCTTCTAGATGTAGGAGCTCGTGTTCTAGACGAACTACTATGGGATGCAGGTCTATCTTTCAAGAGGATAGTTGGCTGCCTAAATGGTTGGCGAAGATCCATAGATCTTGACCTTGGTTCCTGGTATGTATCCTGGTACAGATCTAATGGGGATCTGGGCAAGGGTTCTTCATACTCAAAGGGTGACCGAAACCTGGATTGGTCGAAACTTAGTCTAACCGTTCCATCGGCTAACTGTTGGACATAATCCGGATCTGGGTTCCTAACAGGATTCTGAGTCTGTAGAGGATAATTTTCATTCTCTAAAGACCATTGTGCAGGGAATGTTATTTCAGACCATTTCAGGGTTCTTGGTACCTGAACGGTGGATCTAACATCTGAAGTTTGGATAAGAGTGGTTTCACCTGCCTTTCTCTTATCGAAAGCTTGGATGGACATGTTCGTCCTCATGCACTTATAATACACTCGGTATATAAGAGCAAGTTGTTTGGTGCCATGTAATACAAAGATTCCATGGGTTCTGATGTTGAGGGTGAGGACCTTCAAAATATGAGGGTCGTCAAGGGCAACTGTGAGGTTTGGAAAACAGTCGAAATGAATTGGACCGTTACTCAAACTGGATTCTATGGTTCCTAGGAGACTGTCTCTGAATTTGATGAGACGGGTATCTCTGAGGGCCATAAGAACGGAGTTGTTCAAACCTTCTCTGATCAATGGTTTAACTCCTACTTGGACAAGTCCTATGTGGAGGTATTTGTGACCAGATTCCCTATGCGCTTTTATGGCTGCAGGGGATAGCAAATAACAGGTTTCATATTCCTTGTTAATGCTGTAGACTTGTTCTATAGTCCTAACATGGTTACTGTAAATTTTGATTTTAAATCAAGTTGGCCGGTACAACCGCCATAGTTATCCATTATTTTGTGTATTACTTTGAAATATGTTATCTCTAACAAACATTATTTTGTTTTACATCTATTTTTTGATAGCATTACCACTCCCATATGTTGCATTCTTCATCTACTACTTCATCTTAGTCAGTTTATACTATTCTTTCTTTTTGTGGTAGGCTGAGCCTCCCGTTCATTCAAACTGTTTATTATCTTGTGATTATCTGTTTAAGTTAATCCTTTACTTCCCAGTTATCTTCTTTTTCCATTCTTTGTTTCTTTCCCCACAATTTGTTGCAGATGTGTACTAAGCCAAGTATTGTGCCAAGCTGTTACCCAGTAATTCTAGGAGTAAGTCCAGTTCTGTGATTGTTTGCTACTCAGGAAGTCTAGAGTACCCAAGTTGAGCAGGAAGCCCGAGTCAAATCTGTAATGCCCGTTGAGCCGTTAGCCAGGAGAGCGTTAGGCGTTAGGGTCGGAGAAGATAGGGAAAGTACACTCAACGAAGTGAAATAGTGTAAGCAGTAGCAAGGTTTACAGAATGGTGTCCGAGCGGTCGTAAGTTGGTAACAAAGCACAATAGGCGTCCATACACACCCTGTTTCAGATCTAAGGATAGATCCAGAAAATGGAGGATAGAAGTATGCTAGGTTGTAATTGATTGCTTAGGTTTATAATCCAAGATGATGAATAGGATGTTTAGAAGGAGTGACTCTTCCACTTCAATTAGATCTAGTAGTACAAACCCACCTGAGATTCCAGCAGAAGATGGAACCATCAACAGTGAGTCGTACCAGCTTTCAGATCTAGATCAGAAGTTAGGAGATTGGAACATACCCAAAGTTCCCACAACCCAGGTCTATAAGTCTTCGTCATGGTCCTTGAAAAAGTCTTTCAGAACGGACTACCATGTTAGGACTATAGAACAAGTCTACAGCATTAACAAGGAATATGAAACCTGTTATTTGCTATCCCCTGCAGCCATAAAAGCGCATAGGGAATCTGGTCACAAATACCTCCACATAGGACTTGTCCAAGTCGGAGTTAAACCATTGATCAGAGAAGGTTTGAACAACTCCGTTCTTATGGCCCTCAGAGATACCCGTCTCATCAGATTTAGAGACAGTCTCCTAGGAACCATAGAATCCAGTTTGAGTAACGGTCCAATTCATTTCGACTGTTTTCCAAACCTCACAGTTGCACTTGACGACCCTCATATTTTGAAGGTCCTCACCCTCAACATCAGAACCCATGGAATCTTTGTATTACATGGCACCAAACAACTTGCTCTTATATACCGAGTGTATTATAAGTGCATGAGGACGAACATGTCCATCCAAGCTTTCGATAAGAGAAAGGCAGGTGAAACCACTCTTATCCAAACTTCAGATGTTAGATCCACCGTTCAGGTACCAAGAACCCTGAAATGGTCTGAAATAACATTCCCTGCACAATGGTCTTTAGAGAATGAAAATTATCCTCTACAGACTCAGAATCCTGTTAGGAACCCAGATCCGGATTATGTCCAACAGTTAGCCGATGGAACGGTTAGACTAAGCTTCGACCAATCCAGGTTTAGGTCACCCTTTGAGTATGAAGAACCCTTGCCCAGATCCCCATTAGATCTGTACCAGGATACATACCAGGAACCAAGGTCAAGATCTATGGATCTTCGCCAACCATTTAGGCAGCCAACTATCCTCTTGAAAGATAGACCTGCATCCCATAGTAGTTCGTCTAGAACACGAGCTCCTACATCTAGAAGAGACTTAGGCCCACAGTTCCAAGGTGTCAAAGACCACTCTCAGGTTAGTACCCCTTGTTACACAGCCAAACAAGACTCAGTTGTTGATCAAGAAGAAGACAACAACAGTCAGGACAGTCTTAAACCCCCCTCACCATTAGGATCTGATTTTAAGAATCCTATTCAGCAAGAATCTGAATATGACCATCAGCTCCTAGTGTTGACAAAGGAATTCATCCCTGATATGGACTACCTCGAAAAGGATTTTAATTCCGAAGAGAACCGGATTAAAAGAGAAGCCTATCGAGCAAACCATACCAGAGAACAAAAGGTTGAAGTTTTGGAGAAATGGAAGTTATTCATGAAAGAGGTAAAAGCTGATTATCCTTTCTTTGAATACTTTGAGAAACATTTCAATTGGCAAAAAAGGAAATTTGTCAAAACCAAACTTCCAGAAAAACCCATTCCACCTCCAAAGGCTAGACATTCATCAAGGAAAGCAGAGAAACCAGTCTCTCCTTCACCAGAAGTTAATGTCCTAGAAAGCCACATATCCTCTAGCAGTTCTGATGAACCTTCTTCAGATGAAAAGAAGAAAGAACCACTAGACGACCAGCTTGGTGATTCACCCCCATTCCCTCCAAGGATATGGAAATCCAAATATAGAGGAAACCCAGCCTTTAAGGATTTCAAAAGAGAAAGGATTGTTTCCAGAGAATATAGACGCCTAAAATTAGAAGCAAGAGGCATCTATAGGATTCCTGGAACCTTGAAACTCCTCAAACCTAAAGCAAAAGGAAAATGCTTTAAGTGTGGGAAAAAAGGACATATCAAAAAGGAATGTCCAGGCAAATCTCCTACCCATTCCCTAGTTTCTGAAGATATCTCCAATGTCTTAGAACTCGACCACCCTGAAAGTGAGTCCCCAAATAGTTCTATCGACAGAGAAATCTGCCAGATCTACCAAGAGTCATCCTCTCCTAGAGTTTCATCTAGCACCTCTAGTAGCACAGATGATGTCATTCCATGTCAAGATAGCTGTTGCAGGAACAACACTATCAAAGTTCTTTCTCAACAAGAAGAACTGCTCCTAGATCTCATAGAACAGATCAAGGATCCAGATGAGAAATCTCAGAAACTTAGTAAGTTCCACAAAACCCTAGTCAAGGAAACCAGTACATCCATACCTAGGTTACAGGAACCAAAAGTTGATTTGGAAGAAATCTACAATAGGTTTACCAAATCCAAAAAAGAGATTACTATCCAAGATCTCCAGAAAGAGATTAAGGATACCAAAACTGAAGTAAATAGCCTTAAGCAAGACTTAGTCATCCTTAGGGTTGATCATGGTCTGTTGAACCTTAAAGTCAAACCTTCAGGAAACACTTCTCACCAAGGCAATGAGGACAGAATCTCATTACAGAACCCTTCTAAAAGAGAAGTTGCGAAAATAGTTAACCCCACTACAAATATGGTGCCAGGACCATCTAAAGGATCGTTCTTGCAAACCATCAGTCGGATTAACTCCCAGAAATGGCATTCCAAAGTCAGGATTGTCATAAGCAAAGATTTTGAATTTGAGGTAGTAGCCTTAATAGACTCAGGCGCTGATCTCAACTGCATTCAAGAAGGAATCATTCCCTCTAAATACTTCCGGAAAACCAAAGAAAGGTTAACCTCCGCAAGTGGTGGGAAAATGCAGATTGAATTCAAAGTCCCAAAAGCACATGTTTGCCAAGACAATGCGTGTTTCAAAACCACCTTTGTTCTTGTCAAAAATATGACAGATAGGGTCATCTTAGGAAACCCGTTCATGTGTCTGTTGTATCCTTTTACCACGGATAGTGAAGGAATCACTACCCACCCTTTTGGCCAACCAGTCAAGTTTAAGTTTCTTAGGAGCCCAGAACCTAAGGACATCAATAGTCTCCAAGAGGTTTCCATCTCCAAGACCCTTAACCTTATCCAAGCCAAAACCCAACACATTGAGTACCTTAGTAATGAACTAAGTTACAAAAGGGTTGATAAGCAGTTAGCTTGCAAAAGCTACCAATCAGAGATTAGAAAGTTTGAAGAAGAACTCAAACAAGAAGTCTGCTCTGATCTCCCCACAGCATTTTGGCATAGGAAAAGGCACGAAGTTGCACTACCATATGTCAAAGATTTCCAAGAAAAGAACATCCCTACCAAAGCCAGGCCTATCCAAATGAGTCAGGAACTTATGGATACTTGCAAAGCTGAAATAGAGGATCTTCTTAAAAAGGGAATCATCAGAAACTCTAGGTCACCATGGTCCTGTCCAGCTTTTTATGTTCAAAAAAACGCTGAGATTGAGAGAGGTGTCCCTAGACTTGTCATCAATTACAAGCCCCTTAACAAAGTCCTAGAGTGGATTAGGTATCCTATCCCCAACAAAAGAGACTTAGTTAACAGGCTTAGTAAAGCAGTGGTTTTCAGTAAGTTTGACATGAAGAGTGGTTTTTGGCAGATACAAATCAGTGAGTCTGATAGGTACAAGACAGCCTTCACCACACCCTTTGGTCATTACGAATGGAATGTAATGCCCTTTGGTCTTAAGAATGCACCTTCTGAATTCCAAAACATCATGAATGAGATTTTCAATCCATTCTCCAGTCATATCATTGTGTACATTGATGATGTACTCATCTTCTTAGAGTCCCTAGACAAACATTGGAAGCATCTTAGAACATTCTTCCAAACCATCAAAAGAAATGGTCTTGTTGTCTCGGCCCCGAAGATCAAGCTTTTCCAAACCAGTGTCAGGTTCTTAGGTTTTGACATCAAACATGCAGTCATTAAACCAATTGATAGAGCCATCCTGTTTGCAGAAAAGTTTCCTGATGAAATCCTTGATAAGACCCAACTCCAAAGGTTCTTAGGATCCCTCAACTACATCTCTGATTTCTATCAAAATCTTAGGCAACAGTGCAAGCCTCTCTTTGATAGACTTCGAACCAATCCTTCACCTTGGACACCCGCCCATACTTTGGTTGTCCAACAGGTCAAGAAATATGTCATGACACTCCCTTGTCTAGGAATCCCCTCAGAAAATTCCTTCAAGGTCGTTCAGACTGATGCCTCTAACATTGGTTATGGTGGCATTCTCCTTCAACGTGTTAGTCCCACTTCCCCTGAACAAATTGTTCGTTTCCATTCAGGAATTTGGACTCCCACTCAGCTAAATTATAGTACTATTAAAAAGGAGATTTTATCTATAGTATTATGCATTTCAAAGTTCCAAAGTGACCTTTTGAACCAAAAGTTTTTAATACGGATTGATTGTAAATCTGCAAAACATGTTTTAGAAAAAGATGTTCAAAACATTGCATCAAAACAGATTTTTGCACGTTGGCAAGCCATCCTTTCAGTTTTTGATTTTGACATAGAATTCATTGCAGGAACCCAGAACAGTATACCTGATTTCCTAACCCGTGAATTTTTGCAGAATCCAGTCCAAAATGTCCGGGAAGAAACCCGTACAACCCCAACCTCCTAAGTTGCCCAAACCAACCACTAGGAGTACAAGTCAGGCACAGAACCCTGGCCCGTTGGTTCCCTTCTCTTCCTCTCCAAAGACCTTACCTGTGTCTCCTTCTGTTGTTGCTAATCGTTATTTGGTTTCCACAATACCCAAACCAAATTACCAAAGGCCCCAAAAACATGAACAACACAGTTATAGCTCTGCTCTAGCTTCACCTCCTCCCAAGGAAATTTCTCCATACATAGTAGAAGATCCCCTCGGCCCAATTATGCCCAGGCAACCTTCTTTCACCCTTCCTCCTAGAACAGGAAGAGCTCCTTATCTCAAGAAACCGTTTGTTCAGCACATCTCTTATATTGAGCCACACTTAGCTCATATAACGGATCCTCTAGCACTTGCAATGGAAGTATTGCCCCATGAATGGCATTTCCTTCCCAAGAGTCCAGAAAAGAACATCAAATTCTATAAAGGCATTCTCATCCAAGAAAAGTCTGCCAGGATAGAAGACATCAGAGAAAAGAATAATCCCTCTAAGGTTCTATACCATAAGTTCATAATTCAGAATTTTGTAAGTTGCAAAGATTGGGGACACCCTTCTACGCTCAGAAGACTTACAGTATTCAAGGGATCAGAACCCCGATACAACTATTATGACTATATGGACGCCTTCGAAAAGGTACTTTTCTTTCAGAATGAGAACTATGACCACTCATGGTTCATCCAGTTTGACAAGAAATTCAATAGCCAGATACCTTCGTGGTTCCTCAAGTGGTGGGAAATGTTTGGATCAGTTAATGAAAACTTTCCAGAACCACTACAAGATGCACTAAGGTATTTCAGCTCCAAGTTCCAGGTTGACAGGCACTCTTCCCAGTTTCCAGCCATCTTGCATATGACAATTCAATACAAGATCCACTGGATTAGCATGTGGAATTATGCAATCAACAGAAACTTCCTTGATAGGGAATTCTCCGTAAAATGGTGGGATAGATTCAGACCTACTGATACTATCTCCAAGCTTTACCAAGACTTTCCTCCTCCAATTCAGAGAACCATTGCTCACACCAGATCACAGTCCAGCCTAGAATCCGCCCAATTTGCCGGAAAATCTAGCAGAGAACTCAAAGATCTTGCTCAGCAACTACTTCTCCAATCAGAACGCCTAGAGTCAGCAGACAAGAACTCTCCTGCCTCTTCAGAAGCCTCATGCAGTCGTTATCCTTTTGACCCATTCCAGGATGCCCAAGATCCTTATGATGGTTGTAATTTAGACAGCGACTAAGGCACTCCCCATGAAAGCTCAAGAACCACCTTTGCAAAATCGGTTACTATTCAGAACAGTACCCGCACCAGCAGAGCTGCAGAAGCTACTATTCACTGCACAGTCCAGAACACTATGCAGAGTCACTATTCCAGAAAAGCAAGGGGACAAGACACTGTTCCAAACAGTGACCAGATACTGTTCACTCTACAGTGCCCCGACAGAATCATCAAAGTTACTATTGCTTTCGGTGGAAAAGATATTCACCCCAGTTAAAGCAATTTACCTTCCGTGATTTCCGTCCGTGATCCCAGCACACTCCTGAAGAGACCAAGCCTTCCTCCATCTATATAAGGAACGCTCATCCTCAGTCTTCAGCAGGCTAAAATAAGCACAAAAGCTTAGACCTCCTCAGAGCTCCACCTTTACTCAGTATTCAGAACTACTTTGTAATAACCATGGCTCTTGAGTCCTCCCCCTTAGCTTACATTTGTAATAGAACTACATTTGTAACCTTACCCAGCTTCCGCCCCCAGTGCTGCCTTCAGAACGGCACCACTACTCTTGTATCGTAGCTTACCCCCATTTGGTATATATATATATATATATATATATATATATATATATATATAACTAATCTTCTAAAAAAACACCTAAAATTAAGAGATGTGCTTCCATAATAATGATAGGAATGAGATGTTTTTTCAAACTAAATTCACAGAAGTGCTCCTTAAAAAATTTGAAAAATATAACCAAAAATTAATTAAAAAAATTTACATGGTAATTGATTTTTATGAAGTCAAGTACCATTAAAAAAAAAAAAAAAAAACACCTACTTGGTTTAGTCATTTTAAAAAATCAATAGTCGTTTAACGTGCCATCTCTCTCCTTCTAATACTAGCATCCATTTTTAATACTACTCACTAATCTCACCCCTCTCTCTCTCTCTCTCAACATGGATTCACTCTCGGTGGTCCGCGACTACACGATCCAAAACGAGCTGGATCAAATCGTCAGGTACAACGACGAGTTCCAGTTTGGGTTACTCTAGTACCAATCAACTACACGCCAACTATAGATGAAGTCAAAAAATCTAAAGATTTACTAGAAGACATGACCATAAGAAAATATCTTGTTGTATTGCATATCAAGTCAGAAAATCTAAAGATTTACTAAAAAGACATGACCATAAGAAAATATCTTGATGTGCTGTATGACTTATGTTTACTAGCAGATGACATTTCTTTGCGATCATTACAAGAATTTCACAATCTCATTAACCAAATGGAGGGATAGGATCCGCATGCGTGAAGCTTGGTGGATCCTTGTAAACAGTATGGCTCCCACGAATTAAAAAAGTTGTACATATCCATGCATTATTGGGACACCTATTCATGTATTATTGCACTATGAGACTTGTATTGTACAAGTTAAATGAAACAACAAGAACTAGTGAGTCATACCAAAACACAAATTTTATTAATTCAACATGATAAAGGCAACTAGGCAAGACTGTCAACGTTTGCTCTTTCACTCCACACTCTTCCTCTTTTATATAATACTAGGAAAGGCTCTGATTAGTCTTCTTGCACGCACAAACTGGTACAATAATGCTACACATTGTGAGTGAAATAATTGGCTGACACTTCACATAACTGTTCATGGATCATTTGACATGGTTGGATGCTGCACATATCAGACGGTCAACAACAAATTAAATTTCAAATACTTGAGCACTAATCAATCAGCATTAACACACGATACCAGAATCAAAATCAACTCTACCTTTATTCTAGACTTTTAATTCAGCTGTGATTAACATACAGAAAGCAACTGACTGCAGCTTAATGGCTTAGAAAACATGGAGAAATCTTAATGGCTTAGAAAACATGGAGAAATCTTAATGGCTTTAGAAAACATACAGAAGATTTGGGTCATCCACATAAATTAAGCAAACATGTGAAGCTTTGTACTAGAATTGGGTGGGGTGCGCCAGGCCCGTGCAGTAGTGCAACGCATGGGCGACGCTTGAGAGCCCCAGTAGCAAGCTACTGTGGTGGGCTCTCCCCCTCAAGAAATAAATTTAATATCGTGCGGGCCGATGACCCACATATCAGATATTAAACTGATAAGAACAGATACTACACTTGATCTTAGCCAAAAGGCCGAGAAAGGTATGAGTGTTTCTGTCACACATGCCATCTTTTATTGTCCAACTCGTCCTGGTTCTCCTTTTCTGGAGGCAGTGTGGGACAATACGGCGGTAACCTATGTACACTTCTTTTAGATCTAATTTTGTATTTCTGGCTGAGATGTCAAATACAAAGCTCAAAGCTAAACCAGTTTTGTATTAACAGATTCGATTCTTGTGAGTGAGCCTGATTAGGCTATTGAGTCTAAAACAGATCGAAACTTTGGGTATAATAAATAATTTACGAGATTATCAAAATGATGCTCCGTAAGTGGCTATCCAGAGAAAAAAAAAAAAAAAAGAATAGGTGATTTTTTGCAGCATTAAATGGCCGGAAATGTGGCCTGTTACCATTGCAAGGATGATGGATGCTAATGACAACATTCAATGTGTTACAATTCCCAAGATGATTGTGGCAACTGCAGATTCACAATATAGAAATATGGATTAGATAATGCGAATGTTTTGATTTAAAATTTTGAAAGTAAAAAGAACATTCAAACTATATCATTTATTAACTAAAAATTTTACAAAGTGACATGATTGATTAGTTTCACATCAATAATAGTACAAAATTTACTACATAAGTCTTACAAATCTATATCTATATATCTATATAATATTTAAAATTTGAAACGCAATATTTATTGTTGTTATGTTACTTTTGAGCAACATTAGCGTAAAACTTTGATCCATTTGGTCAATTGGGTCCACTTTAGTCTGTTCGGTACATTTAGTATATTCGGTTTTATTTGATCCACTTCGATTCAATTCAATCCAATTTGGTTTTATTCTATCCATTTTGGTCCCCTTTGGTCTACCTTGGTCTTATTCAGTCTATTCGATCCAATTAGGTCTTATCGGTCCATTCTGTCTATTTGGTCCACTTCGGTTCATTCAGTCCATTCCAATACTACGGTCCATTTGGTCCACTTCGGTCTATTCCTTATAATTTGGTCTTATTCAGTGTAATTCGGTCCATTCAGTTCACTTCGGTCCATTTTGGTCTCTTTTGATCCATTCAGTCCACTTGGTCCACTTTAGTCTTTTCAGTCTAATTCGGTCAATTTAGTCCACTTGGTCTAATTCGGTGAACAACTGTCCATTTGGTTCACTTCGGTTCAATTCAGCCTTATTCGATCCATTTTGGATTAATTGGGCCTAAAATTTATTCTTTGTAGGTTTCATTTTTAGTCTTGGGCTGAAAAAAAAAATTTGGGCCAAACTCTTTATTTTAGAACCAAAAAATACAAAAAAATAAAATAAAAGGCATTAGAAATTAGAAATATAAACCATAAAAATGCAATAAAAATAATAACTATTCCAAAGATTACCCTCAAATTCAAGTTTTAATGATATAAACATACTTATATTTGGAAAGAAAAAAAAAATGCTACAATTTTGAATTTATATAATAATTTAAATTTAATATAACATGTTACATGTGTTCCAGGAAATGGGAGTACAATCTTTTTTTTTTTTTAATATTCTTGATATGTATAAATTAGTCAACTGATTATGGTATATTTAAAAAGGCCTTTTTAATAACATTATCCCTATTTATATAAAATAATATTATAATTATGTAATTTAAATACTCTGTTAGGTTCTAAAAGTTTAAAACAATTGGCAAATTGTGAACACAAACTTGTCTAGATATAGATCCTAGAGTCTATAGGTATTATTAGACAATACTCAATGTGATACAAGTCAAGATTCAAGAACATACAAGCTGCAAAAAAGAGAATTTGAAATTTGCTTGGTTCGATCGATCGAAAGACAAGCTCGACCGATCGAAATACGTATCTGCAGAATTCTATTTCAGCCCAAACTCTACTTAAACGTATTGGGTTTCAAGTAAAACACTACTAGTATATAAAGGAAACTCTAAGCATGTTTTTATAAGGCTTTTCAGAGAGAAAAGAGTGTGTCTCTTTTGCATTTAGGGTTTTGTACCCAAAAAGCTCTCTCATGTCTTTAGTATATAAAGGAAACTCTAAGCACGTTTTTATAAGGCTTTTCAGAGAGAAAAGAGTGTGCCTCTTTTGCATTTAGGGTTTTGTACCCAAAAAGCTCTCTCGTGTCTTTTACCGGTGTTATTCCTTGAAGAATCTCAAAATCCAGTGTTGTAGAAGTTATTGTCTTCTCTAGTCATTAAAGGTGCTAATAATCTAAACCTTCAAGGGTGGTCTTGGAGTCACAAACAGGAGAGTTTATGTTTTTTATCACAAGTGTGGGTGCTTGTGTTACAAAGACCTAACAGAGAAGGAGTCCATGGATTTGGAGTTTGCACGTGGTCGTGTCAATAAGTTCTACATTTGGTACTAAAAGGATGTTAGTGGTCTAAGTCTTATTGTAAACTTTGATTCTCTATAGTGGATTTGCTTTGTACTTTAAGAATAGCTAGGTTAAATCCTCCCCAGGTTTTTTACCGGTTTGGTTATCCTAAGTCATCATATCATTGTGTTATTTATTTTCCGCTACTTTACATGATATGACTTTATTGTTTTAACCTAAATTTGAATAATAAACCTAAGTATTCACTTGGTTAATTAATTAGGTTAAACAATCTAATTTATAGAGGTCTAAAAACGTACATACTCATACTTTAAAAGGAGAAGCTATGAATGTGATCCTTCCACTTGAAAATTCCTTGGCTTTCCCCATTGGTGAGGTAAATTGTGTCTTAAAACCTTTTCTGATTGGTCCATAAATCGTACATAATGGTGTTCTTAAGACTAAGTGATGTGATTCCAATATAATAGGAATATAGGATTCCTAAAACTAATCTTCTAAAAAAAACACCTAAAATTAAGAGATGTACTTCCATAATAATGATAGGAATGAGATGTTTTTTCAAACCAAATTCACAGAAGTGTTCCTTAAAAATTTTGAAAAATATAACCAAAAATTAATTAAAAAATTTACATGGTAATTGATTTTTATGAAGTCAAGTACCATTAAAAAAAAAGTCGCCTACTTTGTTTAGTCATTTTAAAAAAAGACAGTCGTTTAACATGCCATCACTCTCCTTCTAATACTAGTATCCATTTTCAATACTACTCACTAATCTCTCTCTCAACATGGATCCACTCTCGGCAGTCCGCGACTACACGATCCGAAACGAGCTGGATCGGATCGTCCGGTACAACCACGAGTTCCGGTTCGGGTTACTCTAGTACCAATCAACTACATGCCAACTATAGATCAAGTCAAAAAATCTAAAGATTTACTAGAAGACATGACCGTAAGAAAATATCATTGATGTATTGTATGACTTTTCTTCACTAGCAGATAAAATCTGCGCCTAAAGCTTGGTGGATTCTTGTAATCAGCAAGGTGCTAGCCATACCATACTTCGTAAAAAGATATAGACGCCCACGAATTAAAAAAGTTGTACATATCCACGCATTATTGGGACACCTATTTATGTATTATTGTACTATGAGACTTGTATTGTACTACAAGTTAAATGAAGCAACAAGAACTGGGGAGTTATACCAAAACACAACTTTATTGATTCAACATGATAAAGGCAACTAGGCAAGAGACTGTCAACGTTTGCTCTTTCACTTCACACTCTTCCCCTTTCATAATTACTAGGAAAGGCTCTGATGAGTCTTCTTGTACAATAATGCTTACAACCAGACTTCACATGGTGAGTACAATAATTGGCTTACACTTTAGATAACTGTTCAATAACTTGTCTGACATTTCAAACAACTCGGATGCTATTCGAATGCATTTACTTTCATAAAGACTCGAAGGATGCAGATGCACTCTACATGGATCATTTGACATAGCATTAAATTTCAAATACCTGAGCACTTATCAGTCAGCATTCCAGAGTCAAAATCAGCTCTACCTTCATTCTACTCTTTTGATGCGGTTGTCATTAACATACAGAAAATTTGGGGTCATCCACATAAAACAAACATGTGAAGCTTTGAACTAGATTTTGGTGGGATGCGCCAGGCCCAAGCTATAGTGCAACGCATGGGCGACGCTTTAAGAGCCCCAGTAGCAAGCTACCGTGGTGGGCTCTTCCCCTCAAGAAATAAATTTAATATCGTGTGGGCCGATGACCCACATATCAGATATTAAACTGATAAGAACAGATACTACACTTGATCTTAGCCAAAAGGCCGAGAAAGGTATGAGTGTTTCTGTCACACATGCCATCTTTTATTGTCCAACTCGTCCTGGTTCTCTCCTTTTCTGGAGGCAGTGTGGGACAATACTGCGGTAACCTATGTAAACTTCTTTTACATATAATTTTGTATTTCTAGCTGAGATGTCAAATGCAAAGCAGAAAGTTAAACCAGTTTTGTATTAACAGATTCGATTCTTGTGATTGAGCCTGATTAGGCTATTGAGTCTAAAACAGATCGAAACTGTGTATAATAAATAATTTTCGAGATTATCAAAATGATGCACCGTAAGTGACTATCCAGAGAAAAAAAAAAAAAAAAATAGAGGATTTTTTTGCACCATTAGTGGCCGGAAATGTAGCCTATTACCATTGCAAGGATGATGGATGCTAATGACAACATTCAACGTGTTACAATCCCCAAGATGATTGTGGCAACTGCAGATTCACAATATAGAAACATCAAACATGGTTTAGAGTTTATACACGACACAGGAACGTTCTTCTTTAATCAAACAACGATATCTTTAAATAATGCGAATGTTTTCTTTTAAAAATTTTAAAGTAAAAAGAACATCTAATCTATATCATTTATTAACTAAATTTTTTTTACGAAGTGACATGATTGATTAGTTTCACATCAATAATAGTACAAAATTTACTACATATATGTCTTACAAATCTTTATAATATCTAAAAGTTGAAGTATAACATTTATTATTGTTATGTTATTTTTGAGCTACATTAGCGTAGAACTTTGGTCCATTCGGTCAATTGGGTCCACTTTAGTCCATTTGGTCCATTTAGTTCATTCAGTTTTATTTGATCCACTTCGGTGCAATTCAGTCTTATTCTGTCCATTTTGGTCCCCTTCAATCCACTTTGGTATTATTCGGTCCATTCGATCCAATTAGGTCTTTTTAGTCTATTCGGTCTTATCTGGTCTATTCCTTATACTTCCGTCCACTTCGGTCTTATTCAGTTCAGTTCAGTCTGTTTACTTTGGTCTCTTTCGGTCCATTCAGTCCACTTGGTCCACTTTAGTCTTATTCAGTCCAATTCGGTCAACAATTGTCCATTTGGTTCACTTTGGTCCAATTCAATCTTATTCGATCCATTTTGGACTAATTGGGCCTAAACTTAATTCTTTTTGTTGGTTGCGTTTTTAGTTTTGGGCCGAAAATATTTTTTGGGCCAAACTCTTTAGTTTTGGACTAAAAATTACAAAAAAAAAAAGGCATTAGAAATTAGGACAAAGTCATAAGAAATAAACCGTAAAAATACAATAAAAATAATAAATATTCCAAAGATTACCTTCAAATTCAAGTTTCAATGATATATACATTATACTTATATTTGGAAAGGAAAAAAAAATGCTACTTGTATCGACGAAAAAACAAGAAATCAACTTTGTAGTGTTAAATGATGATTTTACTGTTTGCTATCACAATAAATTTCTTTAGAGATGGGATGTCAAGTCTGTTTGATAATATCCAATGCAAAGACTAAGAAAGCTTATGTCATAGAATTGAATGAGTAACAACATTTATTCCATTAGTTTACAGCTTGAAAACTGATTAAGAAAAAACACAAGTGTTGGACTTCAGGTCTAGTCCGAGGATAAGGTTACAAAATGGATGAACTCTCTCCTTCTTATTTTTTGCACTCTTTTTTCTCTCTCCCCCACATTTAGATCTTCTTCTTGCTTTATATATCAATTTACAAGGTGTCTGGATCTTACGCTTGGAGGGTTGGGATCACACTCCTAGAACTCTTATCCCATCTAGAACATACCAGCAAGTTTTACACTAAAATATTAGTTGTGCCATCACTGTTCATGGTCATTTCCTCATTAATGTGGCCAAAAGAGTGATTGTCTTGTATTTAATGTAGAGGGGATATCTTCTACATCCCTCTTCCTTCATCTTTCTTGTATTTCGTGTCAAGGTAGCCTTCCTCCCTTTTTGGCGGTTTAGCTCTGCCCCCTTTATACAACTAATGCTCGCCCCTCCAAGGTCCGAGTCCCACCACACTACTATTCTGAACTTATATAATAAGTTTAATATAACATGTTACATATGTTTCATGGAATGGGGGTGTACAATTTTTTTTTTTTAATATTCTTGATATGTTTAAACTAGTCAACTGATTATGGTATATTTAAAAAGCCTTTTTAATAACATCATCTCTATTTATATAAAATAATATTATAATTAAGTAATTTAAATACTCATACTTTGAAAGGAGAAGCTATGAATGTGATCCTTCCACTTGAAAATTCCTTGGCTTTCCCCATTGGTGAGCTAAATTGTGTCTTAAAATCTTTTCTGATTGGTCCATAAATCGTACATATTGAAATTTTGTCAAAGTTGAACTTGAAATAGTCTTAAAGTTTTGGCTTAAGGTAGACTTGGCAAACAAATCGGTTGGTCATGTTTGGGTTTAACCCAGTATGGTACAAGTCAAATTGAGTAGGTGTCAAAAAATTTCCAGACAATTGGATTTTTTTTTTTTTGAGAAGAAACATCATGAACTTTCGTAAAAAATAAATCAGCTGAAATCGGCCAAAGTACATCAGTAAGTTGTGAAGAAATAGACTCCATCCACACAATAGAACCACTAACATGTCTTGCATGTGTAGACAGTTTACAAGTATCAGAATTGTCTACTCTACAAGTGTCAAAAAAATAAATTGAAGACATCTATAGATAGTTTTGCAGAGGAAAAAAAATTCCCAAAAGAAGCAAGGACTCTCTCCACTTCTCAAAGTTTTGATAAGTAACTCTCACTGTTGGTCCTTGATAAGTCATATCAATATGGTATGAACCATATTTTATTCACATTCAAAAAGAAAACTTTAAAATATCTTCAAATCATTATTTTTTCTTTATACAAATAAAATAACAAAGAAAACACTCAAATATAATAAAAAATTAGCTAAATCTTACATAACTCCTTAAGTTCATAATTCTATAAAAGAAGAAAAGAGAAGATACATACATACACACACACACACACACACACACACACACACACACACACACATATATATATATATATATATATATCTTAGTATAACACATAAAACAAAGTTAAATCACATATAAAACTAGCGTAAGTATGCATTTGAATGAGGTTTTTGTTAGGGTAAAATACTATTTTGGTATCTAAATTTTTCCAAAAGTTTTTTTTTATCCCTAAACTTTAAAAACTTATTTTTCATCCTTAAACTATTGAAAATGTTTTACTTTTTGTTCTCATACTTTAAAATAATTTTTTTTTCATCTTTATTTTTGTCTCTAAACTGTTAAATTTTCTTTTTTACATATAATAACAAGGAAAACACACAAAGATAATTTACAGTAGTGCTCAACAAATTTGCAAAAAATATAACCAAAAAAACAAGTTACCTTCTTGTTTTAGTCATTTTAATAAAATGACATCAGTTTTACATGCCATCTCTCTCCTTCTAATACCAACATCCACTTTTACTTCTACTCACTAAATCTCCACCTCTCTCTCTCTCTCTTCTCACAATATGGATCCACTCTCAGCGATCTGCAACTACACAATCAAAAATGAGTTGGACCAGATCGTCCGCTATAATGACTAGTGTTGATTTGGGTCGTACTACTCATTCCCATGCTTCATCGAAACAGGGTACCGATCGAAGCAAGGCAATCTCTACACCTTAGAAACCCTATTGTTCTTTATCAACAACCACCACCTTAAGCACATTGAGTACATACAGAAGGCTCGCACGTAGGGAATCACCGCCATCACTTTACCCAACCGGAAACCCTTGCTTGATTATCTCACCGACAAAGTCTCTTCCTCCGATTCAGTACAATTAAATGACATCGTTAACCTAAACCCCCCAAAAATTCCCCAATTTGCCCCTAAATTCTTCTATTATAGTGTCCGAGCCATTTCCCCCAAATTTCTCTGAATAAAACAACACCCAATTGCTTGAACATGAGATCATCGATTTCACGGCGGTGATGGTGACCTCAATGGAGCGGTCGTTGAAGGATCAAGAGTTGTTGTTGGAATGTAAGCAGAGGGATTAAATTATGTAATTTAGATATTTTAATTAAACTATGTTTTCATATATATTTTACTATGTACTGTTGTTTAACGCAAAATACATTATATGTTTCATTACATAAAACTTATAACATAGAAAATACTTTTAAATAATGGTGTTCTTAAGACTAAGTGATGTATTCCAAAAAAATAGGACTATAGGATTCCTAAAACTAATCTTCTAAAAAAAACACCTAAAATTGAGAGATGTGCTTCCATAATAATGGTAGGAATGAGATGCTTTTTCAAACCAAATTCACAGAAGTGCTCCTTAAAAAATTTGAAAAATATAACAAAAAGTTAATTAAAAAAATTACATGGTAATTGATTACTATGAAGCCAAGTACCATTAAAAAAAACCAAACACCTACTTGGTTTAGCCATTTTAAAAAAACGACAGTCGTTTAACATGACATCTCTCTCCTTCTAATACTAGCATCCATTTTCAATACTACTCACTAATCTCACCTCTCTCTCTCTCTCTCTCTCAACATGGATCTGCTCTTGACGGTCCGCGACTACATGATCCTAAATGAGCTAGATCGGATTGCCCGGTACAATGACAAGTTCCAGTTCGGGTTACTCTAGTACCAATCAACTACACGCCAACTATAGATCAAGTCAAAAAGTCTAAAGATTTACTAGAAAACATGACCATAAGAAAATATCTTGATGTATTGTATGACTTTTTTTTTTTTTTTTACTAGCAGATGACATCTCTTTGCCATCATTACACAAAGAAGAATATCACAATATCATTAACTAAATGGAAGGATGAGAAATGCACGCCTGAAGCTTGGTGGATTCTTGTAATCAGTAAGGTGCTAGCCATGCCATACTTCGTAAGAAGATATAGACGCTCGAATTAAAAAAGTTGTACATATCCATGCATTATTGGGACACCTATTCATGTACTACTGTACTATGAGACTTGTATGTTATACGAAAACACAATTTTAAATGATTCAACATGATAAAGGCAATTAGGCAAGAGACTGTCAACGTTTGCTCTTTCACTTCACACTCTTCCCTTTCTTAATTACTAGGAAAGGCTCTGATGACTCTTCTTGTACAATAATGCGTACAACCAGACTTCACATGGTGAGTACAATAATGGGCTTACACTTCAGATAACTGTTCAATAACTTGTCCGACATTTCAAACAACTCGGATGCGATTGGAATAATTACATTTACTTTCATAAAGACTCGAAGGATGCAGATGCACTCTACATGGATCATTTGACATAGTTGGATGCTACACACATCAGACGGTCAACAATAAATTAAGTTTCAAATACTTGAGCACATATCAATCAGCATTCCAGAGTCAAAATCAGCTCTACCTTCATTCTACACTTTTGATGCGGCTGTCATTAACATACATAAAGCTTAATGGCTACAGAAAATTTGGGTTATCCACATAAATTAAGCAAACATGTGAAGCTTTGAACTAGAATTGGGTGGGGTGCGCCAGGCCCGAGCTATAGTGCAACGCATGGGCGACGCTTAAGAGCCCCAGTAGCAAGCTACTGTGGTGGGCTCTCCCCCTCAAGAAATAAATTTAATATCGTGTGGGCCGATGACCCACATATCAGATATTAAACTGATAAGAACAGATACTACACTTGATCTTAGCCAAAAGGCCGAGAAAGGTATGAGTGTTTCTGTCACACATGCCATCTTTTAATGCCCAACTCGTCTTGGTTTTCCTCTTCTGGAGGCAGTGTGGGACAATACTGCGGTAAGTTATAAACACTTCTTTTTTACATCTAATTTTGTATTTCTGGCTGAGATGTCAAATACAAGCTCAATGTTAAACAAGTTTTGTATTAACAGATTCGATTCTTGTTATTGAGTCTGATCAGTCTATTGAGTCTAAAACAGATCGAAACTTTGTGTATAATAAATAATTTTCGAGATTATCAAAATGATGCAGCGTACCGTCCAGAGAGAGAGAAAAAGAAAACAAAAACAAAACAAAACAAAAAAGAAGAAAAATAATATAGAAACTTTTGCAGCATTAGTGGCAGGAAATGAAGCCTGTTACCATTCTAAGTATGATGGATGCTAATGACAACATTCAATATGTTACGATTCCCAAGATGATTATGGCTTCTGCAGATTCAATATAGAAACATTATGGTTTAGAGTTAATTTATACATGACACAAGGAACATTCTTCTTTAATCAAATAATAATATCTTTTGAATAATGCATTTTATGAATGTTTTCAGTTAAAATTTTTAAAGTAAAAAGAACATTTAAAGTTTTAAACTTCATCATTTTTTAACTAAAAATTTTAAAAAAGTGACATGATCGATTAGTTTCACATTAACAATAATACAAATTTTACTACATATAAGTCTTACAAATTTATATTTATATAATATTTAAAAGTTGAAGTGTAATATTTATTGTTGCTACTCTCCTTTAGTCCATTCGGTCAATTGGGTCCACTTCTGTCCGTTCGGTCCAATTTGGTCAATTCAGTCAATTTGGTCCAATTTAGTCCATTCGTTTCACTTTTCTCCAATTCAGTTTTATTCGGTCCATTTTATTCAACTTCGGTCCATTCACCTGGTCCAATTTGGTCAACTTTGATCTTATTTGGTAAATTGGTCCATTTCTGTCCATTTAGTCGGATTCAATCTTATTCGGTCCATTCGATCCAATTCAGTCCAACTTAGTCTTATTTGGTCCACTTCAGTCCATTCCATTTACTTAGGTCCATTCAGTCTTATTCTGACCATTCAATCCAATTCTATCTTATCGGTCCATTTAGTCCATGAGAGATGCTACGTTTATAAAATTTTTACAACAAATCACAGGTGGTTAGTTGTTATTAGTTCAAATTTGAAACTAACACTAAGATTACTTTTTTGCCTTAACAATAACAATCAGTAACAACCTGCCACTTAGGATTTGTTGTAAAAATGTTATAAAAATGTTGTAGACATATCATTTCTCTTTAGTCCATTCCATCTACTTGGGTTTATTTAGTCCTATTTTGTCCACTTCAGTCCTTTCGGTCCATTTGGTAGACTTCAGTCCACTTTGGTATTATTCAGTCCAATACGGTCACATTTGGTCCACTTAGGTCCATTCAGTCTACTTGGTCCAATTCGGTCCACATCTATCCATTTGGTTCATTTTGATCCAATTTGGTCTTATTCGGACTAATTGTGACTTAAATGTATTCTTCTTGAAGGTTGCTTTTTTAGTTTTGGGTTGATTTTTTTTTTTTTTTTTCCACAAATTTTTTTGGGCCAAACATTTTAGTTTTGGGCTAAAAATTAGGCATTAGAAATTAGAGATAGGGGCCCCAAAAATGAAATAAAAATAATAAATATTCCAAAGATTATCTTAAAATTCAAGTTTCAATAGTATAGACATTATACTTTTATTTGGAAAGAAAAAAAAAATGCTACAATTCTAAACGTATATAACAATTTAAACTTAATGTAACATGTTACATGTTGGAATGAGGGTGTACATTTTTTTTTATATAAATATTCTTGATATGTTCAAATTAGTCAATTGATTATGGAATATTAAAAGGCCTTTTAATAACATCATCTTCATTTATATATATACCACTATGTATTGTTGTTGAATGCAAAATACATTATATGTTCTATTACATAAAACTTATAAAAATAGAAAATACTTTTAAATAACATATACACTATTTAACCTACAAATTTTACATTATATTCTTATCAAATAATTATATTACATTTTCCCCTAGTTTGTGTAGGTTTGCAACTAGCATGGATGAAAATGAAAAACATTCTTAAAGAAATTAGAAATGGATACAGTTGATCCTTTATTTTTCAACAAATAAACAAAATATAAAATAATCATATAACATCTTCGAATTAGGGATGGCAATGGGGTGGGATGAGACCGAAGGATGGGGTCTTCACTCCCGCCCTGAATGGTTTTGTCTTACCCCATCCTCGCCTCCTCTTGCATGGCGGGGCAAATTTCCTTGCCCCATCCCCACCCCTTGGGGCTTTGTAGGGCCCCGCCCCACGTTGCAAAACTTTACTTCGAATTAATATGTCACACCTTGCTACATAGCTATTAAATTTTTTTATAAAAAAAAAAAAAAAAAAAAAAAAAAAAAAAAAAAAAAACTTGTTTCATTAATATAAATATACTTAAAATTACAATTAAATTATCAAAATAATTTTTAATAAGGAGTGAATTATATTATCCAAAGTGTTTAACAATATAATATCACAATAAAATAAAAAAATATTAATATTCATGCATTTAAATACTTAGTAATACAAACTAAGTTTTTAATACTAATAGAGCAGGGCGGGGCTAAAAGCCTAAACCCATCCCCACCACGCCCAAATGTGTAAAAAAAAAAAAAAAAAAAAAAAAAAAATCTTGCTCCATTCCTGTCCTACCAGCTTTGCAGAGCAAGAAAAAACTCTCGCTGGGTGGGACGGATCAGGATAGGGCGGGGAGAAATTATCAGGCCTACTTGAGATTTTGTAGGTTCAAAGGCCAAAAGAATTAGTAGTTATAAGTAGTTATTGGAACTCACCCGTACGCCTTTTTTTATAGTTAACTTCAATGCAACCATTAGTGAGGACAAAGCTTATAGTAGCAGTTGGCAAAAATAATAAAGGAGAAGTCATCTTTGTTTAGACTGAGTTTATTGATGTTTAGGATCCTCTTATAGCTGAAGCCAAAGCAAAACTCATTTTTGTAGAAATATCAGAGGCTTTAAGAATATAAATACACAAACTTTGACAGGATATGTTTATTGCACACATTATTGCTAGAGCAAAATTGTGTCTTAAAACCTTTTCTGATTGGTCCATAAATCATACATATTGAAATTTTGTCAAAATTGAACTTGAAACGGTCTTACAATTTTGGCTTAAAAAGTAGACTTGGCAAACAAATCGGTTGGTCATGTTTTGGTTTAACCCAGTATGGTACAAGTCAAATTGAGTATGTGTCAAAAAAAATTTGGACCATCGGATTGTTATTTGTACGATTCTTACTCTGTCTTTTATATATAAATCCTTAAGTTTATAATTCAATAATTCCATTAAAAAAGACACACACACGTAATCTTATGTATATTTGTAGAGCTATTTATTTGATCGCAAACATTTTTGGAACATCTCTAACAGGGGAATAAATAGACAATTTTGAAAGAATTTATTGTAAACCTCCTTCAAATATGAATTTATCTAATTTAGAGGGGAAGAATTTACAACAATGTCTCAATTTCAATTCAAACATGGGTTTGATTCGCACTCCTTATTTTGAGAAATATTTACCCTCATAAAAGAGGGAAAATGGAATCTCTGTCTCAAGAAATGCCTTGAGATAAGGTAGATGTATAGAGCATTTCAACGAGAGAATATTTTTTCAACTCTCTCAAAATGGAATTTATTCCAAACATATATGTTAGGTTTCTTTACTTCGACAGAGTATAAATATCTAAAAGCATCCACATCAGTCCAACTAAAATCATGTAAAACACAATTTTTACATATTTTGCCTCAAAAATGCTCCACATCAGTCCTTCTAAAATTGTGTAAAAATATGTATATCTCTATACGAGCTACAGTAACCGTGTAAATATACACGGTTACTGTAGGTCGTCCATTTATTATTTTACTAATTTCCCGTTCGCTCCCTTTTTTCTCTCTCTTCTCCAGGCTCAACAAACTCAGTAACTTCTTATCTTCTTCTTTTTCCTCAGATGCACACAAACACATCCACACAGACAAATCAACACAAAGATACACTTGCTCAAAAAAAAAAAAAAAAAAAAAAAAAAACACAGAGATACACAAACACACCCACACACAAACAAACCCAAACAGACAAACAACAAAAAGACAGATCGGTGCTTATCGGAACGATTGGTGCTTGACTGGAACGATCGGAGCTCGTGGGTCTTGCTTGATCGGAGCTCATGGGTCTCGCCTGATTGGAGCTCATGGGTATGGGTCTTGCCTGATCGGAGCTAAGGAGCTAGGGAGATCGGTGCTTGTCTCATCGGAGCTGTGGATAGGTGCTTGTGGATCGGAGTTGTGGATTGGTGCTAGTGGATCGGAGCTAGGGAGGTTGGTGCTTGTGCTTGTGACCGAGATGGTGTGGATTTAGACCGAGAGGGAGAGTTGATTCAGAAATGGGTATAGAGGTAGAGAGATGGGTATAGAGAGAGAGCAACATTTCAGAAAAAATGGGTAGAGAGAGAGAGAGCGCGTATGTATAGGGATTAGTTGAGGGAAATAATAAAAAAATTGAGAAAATTGATTATTTAAATAAAAGAGGTGATAGAATAGATGAACTGATGTGAGTGTTTGTAAACATAGATGTGTAAAATAGAAAAAGTAGATTTTTAGTGTAAAAGTGGATGTATAAAATACACGAACTGGTGTGGTTGCTCTAAATTTGATATTTTTAGATACTTTTTCAAATGTATTGACAAAAAACGACAGCTGTTTAACATGCCAATTCTCTCCTTCTAATACTAGCAACTCCCTCCTTCTAATACTAGTATACACGACAGCTGTTTAACATTCCAACTCTCTCCTACTAGTATCCAGTATCCACTTCGGTACTACTCACTAATCTCCACCGATCTTCACCTACATCGATTTTTTTTTTTTTTTTTTGAAAGACACCTGTATAGATTCAAAAGTGGGTGATGGCAATGGTAGTAACCATGCCATAATCTTTGTATGAATAAGAATGGTTATGAAACCATAAGTCCATAACGCAAATTTCAACACAAGTGAATAAGCTATGACTTTTTTCCGAGTATCAAAATAGGTCAATAATTGCTGGGTTAAAAAACAATTATCGTCTTAAAAACGCAATTGTTTAAGTAAATAGAAGAGTAGGGATTCTGGGACTTCCAATGTACCAGTTGATCAAGGTTTGAACTAGAATTGGGTGGGGTGCGCCAGGCCCAAGCTATAGTGCAACGCATGGGCGACGCTTAAGAGCCCCAGTAGCAAGCTACTGTGGTGGGCTCTCCCCCTCAAGAAATAAATTTAATATCGTGTGGGCCGATGACCCACATATCAGATATTAAACTGATAAGAACAGATACTACACTTGATCTTAGCCAAAAGGCCGAGAAAGGTATGAGTGTTTCTGTCACACATGCCATCTTTTATTGTCCAACTCGTCCTGGTTCTCCTTTTCTGGAGGCAGTGTGGGACAATGCTGCGGTAACCTATGTACACTTCTTTTAGATCTAATTTTGTATTTCTGGCTGAGATGTCAAATACAAAGCTCAAAGTTAAACCAGTTTTGTATTAACAGATTCGATTCTTGTGATTGAGCCTGATTAGGCTATTGAGTCTAAAACAGATCGAAACTTTGGGTATAATAAATAATTTACGAGTTTATCAAATGTTGCTCCGTAAGTGGCTGTCCAGAGAAAAAAAAAAGAATAGATGATTTTTTGCAGCATTAAATGGCAGGAAATGTAGCCTGTTACCATTGCAAGGATGATGGATGCTAATGACAACATTCAATGTGTTACAATTCCCAAGATGATTGTGGCAACTGCAGATTCACAATATAGAAATATGGTTAGATAATGCGAATGTTTTGATTTAAGATTTTGAAAGTAAAAAGAACATTTAAACTATATCATTTATTAACTAAAAATTTTACAAAGTGACATGATTGATTAGTTTCACATCAATAATAGTACAAAATTTACTACATAAGTCTTACAAATCTATATCTATATAATATTTAAAAGTTGAAGCGCAACATTTATTGTTATTATGTTACTTTTGAGCCACATTAGCGTAAAACTTTGATCCATTCGGTATATTGGGTCCACTTTAGTCCGTTCGGTACATTTAGTATATTCGGTATTATTTGATCCACTTCGGTTCAATTCAATCCAATTTGTTTCACATCAATAATAGTTTCATGTGACATAATTGATTAGTTTCACATCAATAATAGTACAAAATTTACTACATAAGTCTTACAAATCTATATCTATATAATATTTAAAAGTTGAAGCGCAACATTTATTGTTGTTATGTTACTTTTGAGCCACATTAGCGTAAAACTTTGATCCATTCGGTCAATTGGGTCCACTTTAGTCCGTTCGGTACATTTAGTATATTCAGTTTTATTTGATCCACTTCAATTCAATTCAATCAAATTTGGTTTTATTATGTCCATTTTGGTCCCCTTCGGTCCACCTTGGTCTTATTCGGTCTATTCGATCCAATTAGGTCTTATCAGTCCATTCTGTCTATTTGGTCCACTTCGGTTCATTCAGTCCATTCCAATATTGTGGTCCATTCCTTATACTTCGGTCCACTTCAGTCTTATTCAGTCTAATTCGGTCCATTCAATTCACTTCGGTCTCTTTTGATCCATTCAGTCCACTTGGTCCACTTTAGTCTTATTCAGTCCAATTCGGTCAATTTAGTCCACTTGGTCTAATTCGGTGAACAACTGTCCATTTGGTTCACTTTGGTTCAATTCAGTCTTATTCGTTCCATTTTGGATTAATTGGGCCTAAAATTTATTCTTTGTAGGTTTCATTTTTAGTCTTGGGCTGAAAATTTTTTTTGGGCCGAACTCTTTATTTTAGAACTAAAAAATACAAAAAAAAAAATGCATTAGAAATTAGAAATATAAACTATAAAAATGCAATAAAAATAATAAATATTCCAAATATTACCTTCAAATTCAAGTTTTAATGATATAAACATACTTATATTTGGAAAGAAAAAAAAATGCTACAATTTTGAATTTATATAATAATTTAAATTTAATATAACATGTTACATGTGTTCCATGAAATGGGGGTACAAATTTTTTTTTTTTTTTTTTAATATTCTTGACATGTATAAATTAGTCAACTAATTATGGTATATTTGAAAAGGCCGTTTTAATAACATCATCCCTATTTATATAAAATAATATTATAATTATGTAATTTAAATACTCTGTTAGGTTCTAAAAGTTTAGAACAATTGGCAAATTGTGAATACAAACTTATCTAGATATAGATCCTAGAGTCTATAGGTATTATTAGACAATGTTCAATGTAATACAAATCAAGATTCAAGAACATACAAGCTGCAGAAAGGAGAATTTGAAATCTACCTGGTTCGATCGATCAAAAGACAAGCTCGACTGATCGAAATACGTATCTGCAGAATTCTATTTCAGCCCAAACTCTACTTAAATGTATTGGGTGTCAAGTAAAACACTACTAGTATATAAAGGAAATTCTAAACACGTTTTTATAAGGCTTTTCAGAGAGAGAAGAGTGGTGCCTCTTTTGCATTTAGGGTTTTGAACCAAAAAAGCTCTCTCATGTCTTTTACCGGTATTATTCCTTGAAGAATCTCAAGATCCGGTGTTGTAGAAGTTGCTGCCTTCTCTAGTGGATTTGCCTTTTACTTTAAGTTTTGATTCTCTATAGTGGATTTGCCTTTTACTTTAAGAATAGATAGGTTAAATCCTCCCCAGGTTTTTTACCGGTTTGGTTTTCTTGAGTCATCATATCATTGTGTTATTTATTTTCCACTTCTTTACATGATATGACTTTATTGTTTTAACCTAGATCTGAATAATAAACTTAAGTATTCACTTTATTAATTAATTAGGTTAAACAATCTAATTTACAGGGATCTAAAAACATACATACTCATACTTTAAAAGGAGAAGCTATGAATGTGATCCTTCCACTTGAAAATTCCTTGGCTTTCCCCATTGGTGAGGTAAATTGTGTCTTAAAACCTTTTCTGATTGGTCCATAAATCGTACATAATGGTGTTCTTAAGACTAAGTGATGTGATTCCAATATAATAGGAATAAGGATTCCTAAAGCTAATCTTCTAAAAAAAAAAAAAACCTAAAATTAAGAGATGTGCTTCCATAATAATGATAGGAATGAGATGTTTTTAAAACCAAATTCACAGAAGTGTTCCTTAAAAATTTTGAAAAATATAACCAAAAATTAATTAAAAAAATTTACATGGTAATTGATTTTTATGAAGTCAAGTACCCTTAAAAAAAAAAAAGCCGCCTACTTTATTTAGTCATTTTAAAAAAAACGACAGTCGTTTAACATGCCATCACTCTCCTTCTAATACTAGCATCCATTTTCAATACTACTCACTAATCTCTCTCTCTCTCTCTCTCTCTCTCTCTCTCTCTCTCAACATGGATCCACTCTCGGCAGTCCGCGACTACACAATCCCAAACGAGCTGGATCGGATCGTCCGGTACAACCATGAGTTCCGGTTCGGGTTACTCTAGTACCAATCAACTACACGCGTCGCCAACTATAGATCAAGTCAAAAAATCTAAAGATTTGCTAGAAGACATGACCACAAGAAAATATCTTTGATGTATCGTATGACTTTTCTTTACTAGCAGATGAAATCTGCGCCTAAAGCTTGGTGGATTCTTGTAATCAGCAAGGTGCTAGCCATACCATACTTCGTAAAAAGATATAGACGCCCACTAATTAAAAAAGTTGTACATATCCATGCATTATTGGGACACCTATTTATGTATTATTGTACTATGAGACTTGTATTGTACTACAAGTTAAATGAAGCAACAAGAACTAGGGAGTTATACCAAAACACAAAACTTTATTGATTCAACATGATAAAGGCAACTAGGCAAGAGACTGTCAACGTTTGCTTTTTCACTTCACATTCTTCCCCTTTCATAATTACTAGGAAAGGTTCTGATGAGTCTTCTTGTACAATAATGGTTACAACCAGACTTCACATGGTGAGTACAATAATTGGCTTACACTTTAGATAACTGTTCAATAACTTGTCTGACATTTCAAACAACTCGGATGCTATGGGAATGCATTTACTTTCATAAAGACTCGAAGGATGCAGATGCACTCTACATGGATCATTTGACATAGCAGTAAATTTCAAATACCTAAGCACTTATCAATCAGCTCTACCTTCATTCTACTCTTTTGATGCGATTGTCATTAACATACAGAAAGCTTAATGGCTGAGAAAACATACAGAAATTTGGGGTCATCCACATAGAACAAACACGTGAAACTTTGAACTAGATTTTGGTGGGATGCGCCAGGCCCAAGCTATAGTGCAACGCATGGGCAACGCTTTAAGAGCCCCAGTAGCAAGCTACTGTGGTGGGCTCTTCCCCTCAAGAAATAAATTTAATATCGTGTGGGCCGATGACCCACATATCAGATATTAAACTGATAAGAACAGATACTACACTTGATCTTAGCCAAAAGGCCGAGAAAGGTATGAGTGTTTCTGTCACATATGCCATCTTTTATTGTCCAACTCGTCCTGGTTCTCCTTTTCTGGAGGCAGTGTGGGACAATACTGCGGTAACCTATGTAAACTTCTCTTACATATAATTTTGTATTTCTGGCTGAGATGTCAAATACAAAGCTCAAAGTTCAACCAGTTTTGTATCAACAGATTCGATTCTTGTGATTGAGCCTGATTAGGCTATTGAGTCTAAAACAGATCGAAACTTTGGGTATAATAAATAATTTACGAGATTATCAAAATGATGCTCTGTAAGTGGCTGTCCAGAGAAAAAAAAAAGAATAGATGATTTTTTGCAGCATTAAATGGCAGGAAATGTAGCCTGTTACCATTGCAAGGATGATGGATGCTAATGACAACATTCAATGTGTTACAATTCCCAAGATGATTGTGGCAACTGCAGATTCACAATATAGAAATATGGTTTAGATAATGCGAATGTTTTGATTTAAGATTTTGAAAGTAAAAAGAACTTTAAACTATATCATTTATTAACTAAAAATTTTACAAAGTGACATGATTGATTAGTTTCACATCAATAACAGTACAAAATTTACTACATAAGTCTTACAAATCTATATCTATATATCTATATAATATTTAAAAGTTGAAGCGCAACATTTATTGTTGTTATGTTACTTTTGAGCCATATTAGCGTAAAACTTTGATCCATTCGGTCAATTGGGAACACTTTAGTTTGTTCGGTCCATTTAGTATATTCAATTTTATTTGATCCACTTCGGTTCAATTCAATCCAATTCGGTTTTATTCTGTCCATTTTGGTCCCCTTCGGTCCACCTTTGTCTTATTCGGTCTATTCGATCCAATTAGGTCTTATCGGTCGATTACAATACTTCGGTTCACTTCGGTTCACTTAGTCCATTACAATACTTCGGTCTATTTGGTCCACTTCAGTCTTATTCAGTCTAATTCGGTCCATTCAATTCCCCAATTTGCCCCTGAATTCTTCAATTATTGCATTTGAGCCATTTCCCCCAAATTTCTCTGAACAAAACAACACCCAATTGCTCAAACATGAGATCGTCGATTTCATGAGGGTGATGGTGCCATTGAAGGATCGAGAATTGTTGTTGGAGTGTAAGTAGAGGGATTAAATTATGTAATTTAAATATTTTAATTAAATTATGTTTTTCATATATATTTTACTATGTATTGTTGTTGAGTGCAAAATACATTATATGTTCCATTACATGAAAATTATAACATAGAAAATACTTTTAAATAATGGTGTTCTTAAGACTAAGTGAAGTGACTCCAAAATAATAGGACTATAGGATTCCCATAACTAATCTTCTAAAAAAAACACCTAAAATTAAGAGATGTGCTTCCATAATAATGATAGGAATGAGATGTTTTTTCAAACCAAATTCACAGAAGTGCTACTTAAAAAATTTGAAAAATATAACCAAAAATTAATTTAAAAAAATTTACATGGTAATTGATTTCTATGAAATCAAGTACCATTAAAAAAAAAAAAAAAAAAAAAAAAAAAAAAAAAAACAACAACAACAACAACAGCAACAACAACAGATGCCTGCTTGGTTCAGTCATTTAAAAAAAAAAAGACAGTCTAACATGTCATCTCTCTCCTTCTAACACTAGCATCCATTTTCAATACTACTCACCTCTCTCTCTCTCTCAACACGGATCCCCTCTCAACGGTCCGCGACTACATGATCTGAAATGAGTTAGATCGGATCGTTCGGTACAACGACGAGTTCCGATTCGGGTTACTCTAGTACCAATCAACTACACGCCAACTATAGATCAAGTCAAAAAATCTAAAGATTTACTATGAGATATTAAACTTTTTTTTTTGGGTAATTACACAAAACCCATCTGTGGTTTGGACGAAAATCACTTTGTCTACCCATAGTTTGAAAAGTATCACTTAACCCACCTGTGGTATGTTCCGTTTGTTTTCTGTAACCCACCTCTATTAAAATCAGGGGTAAATAGGTATTTTTACTCAAATTTTATGTCTCTCTCCTCCCAAAACAAAAAATAGAGCAAAAATGCAAGAGAAACAAGATCAAAAAGTGGTATTAAAGGAAAAGAAAACAATAGGAAAAAATACTAACTCTAAGAGAGACATAAACAGCTGTGAAATGAAGAATTATACTCAACTGAACTGTGCCTAATACAGCTGTTTGGTTCAGCTTAGGAATTAGGTCACTATTAATAATTGCTATTTTTTTTTTCTTTTATAGGTGATCAAACGGAGTGTATGTTTTTTTTTTTTTTTTTTTTTTTGGGTGTGGATTTTGGTTCTCAATGTTTAAATTGTTATTGTATTGTTGTCATTAGGTGGAGTGGTTGATATTTCTGAAGCAACTAAGAAGTACTTAGATGAATCTTCTTATCCAGTTATGGTGAGGAAATACTCTGTATCTTTGTTTACGTTGTGTTAGGCAAATACTTATGTGATTATATATTTATTTTAAATTTATTTAGTTCTTGTTTGGTTGCTGAGTAATTAGATATTTAGTTTTGAATTTCCACTTAGTATCATGTTAATTAGAGATTTAGGTTTTTGATTTGTCGAAAAGGCATATGTAAAAATGTACTCAAAATATTGCAATTTTTCTTCTTCTTCTAATATCTGGTTTCTGTTATTTTTTTGGTATGTTCTTCATGTTCAAAATTTGTGTGAATGGAGAGAGAGGCAAATACCACTTTTTGATCTTGTTTCTCTTGCATTTTTGCTCATGATTTTCGCTTTTGATCTTGTTTCTCTTGCATTTTTGCTCATGATTTTCGCTCAAACCACAGGTAGGTTATGTATAATTACCCCCTTTTTTTTTTTTTTTGATGGGATATCAGATATTAAACTGATAAGAACAGATACTACACTTGATCTTAGCCAAAAGGCCGAGAAAGGTATGAGATTACTCCAAAAATGTGCTCTTTTTTATAGTAAGACTGCTTTGAGCTCTTTTCCTGCTTTCATGATGTGGGACGTGATTGTCAAACTCTTATTATGCTTATATTATACATGGCTGGTATAGGAATACGAACATATCTTCTTTAAACAGTTCACAGAAAACAAAGTAGATGCCAACAAACACCATAGTGATGTAGATGATAATGTTTGAAATACAAAAATTTCTGCCTTTAAAGAGCTCATAGCTGGAACAGCTTCTCCGCATATTGGATTTTTTGTTTTGTTTAAATCTAGATTGTTTTTATTTTTATCATGTTTGTATAACAATTTATCTAACTTCAATCGTAAACTTCACAGGCCTATTAGACTATCATGGATTTCATGTTGGTATTGAGCTGAAGTTTGAACACTGATTTTGTGTTGGAGATGAATTTCCTGGCTTCTGACCCGTTGAATTAAAGCTCTAATTGAAAGACAACAGAGTGGGGACCTGATTTATATTGCTGAAATGACATGACTTACTTACCAAAAAAATTTTAAAAAGTTGATATGACTTATAAGTGATAAGTAGCATTAGAGGCACAGATGTAGCTCACAATGAATGCAGAGATGGATTTTGTGACAAGTAGGAGATATAAATATATAATCAATTTCCAGCTGGGAAATGTAATCAACTTCTAGCTTTTGCAGGTCCGGTATAAATGGAGGGTCTAACCCTACCAAACTTTTAAAATTTAGCTCCAATAGTTGATAACTCAAAGACATGGGAAAACAAGAATTGAAAGAAGAAGATTGTAAGACTAAAGGCACAGCTTATAACTAATATCACTCACAACAAACTCTGTTACTAAGAAGCTATAGATAAACATGTCTCTGATCTCTCCTTTACAAAATCCGTACTTTCTTAACAACCCTTCTTTAAGAAATCCAACCTTTTCTAACACCTTTTGAGACCCCTTATTTTCTACCTCTACCATTGATTCAATCCTCACCAAATCTGGGAACTCTTTGAACACCTTAGAGATAGCTATCTTCAATGCAGTGGTGACAATCCCTTGCCCCCAGTAATCTGTGCCCACAGCATAACTAATGTGTGCTCTGCATCTGTCATCGTGAGATTCTGGCCTAATTGAAATGTAGCCAATTGAACGATCATCCAAACATATGGACCGACGCCAAGGATGGGGTATGGCAACCTTCTCAAGATATGTCAATGCTTCTTCCCTAGAAGTGATGGAGTCCCATCTAAGATACCGCGTTACTCTATCATCACTAGCCCATTTCAGGAAGTAATCAACATCAGAGAGCTTGAATGGACGTAGGGAAAGTCGTGAGGAATCCATTGAAACTAGTTTGAAATAGTTCTAGGTTCAATTAGATTCATCAGGCATATATATGTGGCATACGGTGGATTTTTTGTAAAAGCCAAGAACGTCACTGGCCCCATGGCCATGGACTATTAGACATGGTCAATTATGGTATTCATTATTGAGAATCTGGCCCTAGTAGCAGACGTTGAACATTCATTCCAAGACGCAACAAGCAATTCTTGATAAGCTGAAAAAGATTGACTGGAAAAATACATCATGTACTTATGATCAATTCTTAATTTATCTTTGGTAAATATGACATATGATATTGGTAACAACAAGAACAAGGGTTGGGTATATAAATCCTCAACAAATTCATCAGGTTGACCATATATATTCATATTTACCATATCATTCTGTATGAAGGCATACTCTGTCTTTGTTGGTATAAGATATGGTAACAAAACAAAATAAAAAACAAAGATATCAAATGAACACATTAAAAATCAAGCTGAGGGTTGGAGAAGGGACAGTTCAAGGCATAAAATCAGTAGATAAAAGACTGTACATGACCATGTCCCTAGTCTCACCTTTATTAAAGCTATACTTCCTCAACACACATTCCTTGAGGAAGCCAGCTTTGTCTAAGACCCTCTGAGAAGCCTTGTTCTCTAACTCAACCAAACCTTGAAACCTGACCACATCTGGGAACTCTTTTAGCCCTCCACTAATAGCCATCTTCACTGCTCTAGTTGTTATACCATGCCCCCAGTACTCAGCAGCTAAGGCATATCCAACATCTGCCCTACACCGGTCATCACCGGAACGTGGCATTATGATAACAAAACCAATTGAACGGTTGTCTATGCATATGGATCTGCAATAAGGGTGTGGAATGCAATAGTCATTGATGTAAGAAACTACTTCTTACTTGGAGGTGAAGGTGTTCCACCTTGTGAAGCGCGTCGCTTTTTCATTGCCACCATACATTAAGAAGTCATCAACATCTGAAATTTTGTATGGACGAAGTGTGATCTTTGAAAGATTAATCTCCATCTCCTTTGACATGTCAAATGGTGGGAACAGTAGGTGGTGCTGTTTGTTGAGAAATGGAAGTAATATGTGATTTCTAAAGTTTGCAATACCTGCCATAGGATTCTCATAACTTTTGACCTTATTATTAAAAAGCCTAGTTTATTCATTCAACAAACAGGAAAAACTAGTTTAATAGCTCAATGGATATGCTAACCTTGGCTTTCTTAAAGATGTATCAAAGCTCTTATTGTTCCCAATCTACACAATTGATGTAGAAAAAGTTACAGAATGCTTTTTAGAAATTAGCAAGTGCTATAGTTGGTGGTTTAATTTTACTCTTTTTTAACTCTGAAGTGAAGAAAAATATTTTCACAATAGTTTACATCCACTATTTCATACAGGCATCTACAATTGATGTAAGAATGTCCACATTTAAAATGTCCACAGATATGAAATAGTTGATGTGTGAGAATCAAAACTCTAGAATGTACAACTTTTAAAATCGCTATCTTTCTTTCTCTTTTTGATACAATAGTATTTTTATTCAGCTTATAGTTTAAGTAAAATAAACCAATAAAAATAAATCATATCAAACCAACACTAGATAATTGTTCTTCTTGCTGACTCAAAAATTAAAATATAGTAATCATATTTCACTAAATATCTATCTATCATTGCAAGGAAAACCGAAAACAAATCTCACACAACCAACTTGTGATTCTGAATGATGGTGCCTCCTAGGGGAAAACGTTAAAACAACATTGTCTTGAAGGGAAGAAGAACATCAAGATTGGAAATTCAAGGTCCCTACTTTACGTGAAAGTTCTATTTAATATTAATTATACAATTATATAAGCTCTATCAGAAAAATAAATTATGGGAATCTAGGTTATTTGATTTGAAAAAGCAATCAATTGAGTTAGGGTGAGTTTGGTTCAGTTTTTTGTAAAAGTGCATAATGAAAAAGTTGAGTTTTCAAAAAGTGCATAATGAAAAAGTGCATTTTCAAAAAGCTGAGTGTTTGGTAAAAGCTATTAAAAAGTGCTTTTTAAAAAAGCTGAGTATTTGGCTAGCACTTATAAAAGTGGAAATTTGAGGAATAAATTACCAAAAAGGATAATGTATATATAAGGGAGTTTATTTCATACTTTTTTTTTTTTTTTTTTTAATGTGAGTTTGTTTCATACTTAAATCAACTACTTCATCATACTTAAATCAATTTTTCTCTTTTTAAAAAAATTATTATTTTTTCACCAATATTAGCTAATAATAACCTACCACTTAAGATTTATTGTGAAAGTATTGTGAAAATATTGTGATAAAAATTGATACTGATTTTAATTTTAACATACTATTAAAATTATTTTTGTCTCTTTCTAAAAAAATTATTTTTTCCTCACCAATATTAGCTAATAATAACCTACCTTAAGATTTATTGTGAAAATATTGTGATAACATTTCCTTTTTTTTTTTTTTCTCTCTGTTTTTTTTTTTCTCTTCACACACGTGGGCTTTCCTTCCTTTTTTTCTTTTTTCTTTCCCCCCTCTTTTTTTCTCCTCCACACACGTACCCACACTCTTTTCTTTTTTTTTCTTTTTTTTTTCCTTCTTTCCTCTTTTATTCCCTACCATACCACTTCCTTAGTCCAGAACGTTCTATAGACAGAGCTCTCCTTCTTCTTCTTTTTTTTTTTTTTTTTTCCCTCTTTGCACTTCGTCTGTAACACCCATGCAAGAACTCATCCAACTCCAGAACGTACCCTTAAGTGCTTGGATCGGGAAGATTGGATGATCGGAACCAACCACTGTTGTATTGCGCTCTAACCAAACACCACTGTATTGCGCTCGAACAGTTGAGCAGCCGCCAGCCAATTTTCGACCCCGATCTCCTTCTTCTTTTTCTATTTTTTTTCCTTGTTCTTGATTAGTTGTTGTTTTTGATTTTAGATTTGTCAAATCGGCTTCTTTTTTTTTTTTTCTTGATCTTTTATTGCTGTTCTAATTTTTTTTTTTTTTTTCCTGTTCTTGACCTACTGTTGTTGTTGTTTTGATTTTAGACTTGTTGTTTAATAGAGGGTAATTTGGTAATTTCTTGTGAGCCCAACGGATATATCAAAACGCGCAATTCACGTTTTCAATTATGGACTGATTTGCTGCTTTCCAGATATGCGCGTTTCCTCACAAGTATAAAACGCAATTTTTTCTAAAAAGTTGTGTTTTATGCTTCACCAAACGCAATTTTTGGGCTGGCTTTTTTTAAAAAGCGCATTTTGGGCTGAAAAAGCGTAAACAAACGGGCATTTAGTCATAAACAGCACCATATAAAAGAACTTTCGTCTTACTTTGTTTTCTAGCTTATAGAAAGAAAATGAGGAGTGGTAAAAACCGTGACTACCCTACCTAATTTTGACCAGAAGGACCACCAAGCATTTGTTAAGTAACTTGTTTCTTCTATTTAGGAATAATTGAACCCTAGATGCTTCAAATAAAAACATTTAAAAAAAAAGTCAGTTAAGTAATTATTTTTCTTTCTATGTAAGAATAATTGAAATCCTTGACGTATCCAATAAACCCCGCCCCGCCCCCCCCAAAAAAAAAAAAAAGTCAGTTGAGTTACAAGTTCTTAACTCTCTTTTAAATTAACTTAAGCCACAAATTAACTTCACAAACTTTTGATGAACATCAAGTCTTAGATAAGTCTTATATCTAATATAGTTTATTGTTCATCAAGTCTTAGATGAGTCTTATATCTAGATATAGTTTTTGTGGCTCATAGATCAACACCGATACTTTGACGTTCTAGAATTGTGAGCATACCCTTCAAAGTAGTAATTAAAAATCTAGAGCGTGAAACTTGACTATCAGAAATACATTATAATTACACCAAACAAACTAGAACTTAATGAACATCAAACCCGCACAGAAGAAAAACAAACTTGTGATGCTTCAATCAAATTCAAACTTTTAGACTAGAATTGGGTGGGGTGCGCCAGGCCCGAGCAATAGAGCAACGCATGGGCGACGCTTGAGAGCCACAGCAGCAAGCTACAGTGGTGGGCTCTCCCCCTCAAGAAATAAATTTAATATCGTGTGGGCCGATGACCCACATATCAGATATTAAACTGATAAGAATAGATACTACACTTGACCTTAGCCAAAAGGCCGAGAAAGGTATGCTTTACCCAGCTGCTGATTTTCCATTTTATACCTCAGCTTTGTTTATCCCTCCTCTCTCTTACACGATGTGGGAATTGGCATTTGAAACCAGCAACAGTGGAAGCACATTTATTCAATGTATCTCTCTTATGCACATAGCCAGGAAGGTGTCTTAGCATATGCTATTATTTGCAGGCGAAGAACCATTGCATTTGGTGATAATATATATTTTACTTAAAATGTATTTTACTTAAAATGTAATACAAACTACCTTACAAACTCTTAGAGATAGTAGATAGACTGCATCTCACTTATTTACATACTCAAAAATAGTAGATTTAGATTTTTATTATTTAGATGGGTAGTAGAGTCTTTTGGCTGAATATTGTAGAAAATTGAGTTTATTTGTAATATGGGTACTGTTTAAAGTTATTTGAAAAATTGAGGAAAGAGAGTGAATTTCGGCAACATCGTTGCCAAAATTCTAACAAAAAGTATGAGAGAGGAAAGACAAGTGAAGTGATGGGAGGATTTGAATTTCGGTAATCTCATTACCAAAATTCTTGCTGCCCGAATTTATTGCCTAGTTGCCAGGTGAAGTGCCTGAAGGAGGAGTGGCTGAAAGGAAACCAATTGTGGCAACCAAGTTGCCGAAATTGTAGGGGAGTGAGGAGAGAGAAAATAAGAATTGTGGCAACCAAGTTGCCAAAAATGGGAGGAAAAAAGGAAAAAAGAAAAAAGAAGAGAATTGTGGCAACCAAGTTGCCGAAAACTCGGGGAGAAATTTAATAGTAATTTAGGCAATGAAGTGGCCGAAAATGAGGGGAAAAAAGAAGAAGATTTAGGCCGAAAATTGAAGGAAAAAAAAATTGTGGCAATTGATTTGTGGCAATGGAATTGCCGAAATGGAAGGAAAAGAAGACTGCTTCTTGCATTCATTGGTTTCTTACAGAAGAATTACACTCCTTTTATAGGAGGGGAAATGGAACGAAAGAACATGTATATATGTGTGTGTGTATATATATATATATATATATATGAATAGGTGTCCCAATAATTCATGGTCATCTAAATTTTTTTACATAGTATGATCTGGTTAACATCTTGCTGTTACAATGGTCCACCAAGTTTCACATGTGCAAATCTCATTCCTCCATTTGGTTGATGAGGTTGTAGTATTCTTTTTTGTCTAAAGATGACAAAGAGATAAAACTTCAGTCATTTGCCATTAAAAATAAGTCATACTACACATCAAGAGATTTTCTTGTGGTCATGTCAATTCTTCTACCTTTTTTTGACTCAATTTTTAGTTAGACATGTAGTTGATTGGTATTTGAGTACCAAAAAAAAATTTGTCAAAATTTTTTTTTTTATCTTCTAGAAAATGAAATTTTAAATCTAGGGTACGTTTGGTACACTGAATGAGGATTACAATAGGAATTGTAATCTTCATTACTAAGAATAAAATGTGTTGTAACTCACAACCAAACTAATGAAGATTATTTTTAAAATTTTCATAAATGATTGAATATTCAAATGGGCTTTAGCATAAAACAATTTATTGGGTAGTCAAATGGTTTTAGCATGACTTAAGAAAATTTAAACATAAGCTCTCATAAAAATATTAAAAGAGCAAAATATTGCACTTTAACAAAAAAGTATTTAGGTTTGCGTAGAATTTAATATTTTTTAGCTACCTTATGAAAGTTTTGATATAAAAAATACATTTGAAAAATAGATCTTTATATTAATTTGGAATATTTTAGTTCATTTTTCTACTTTTATTAATTTAATATATTTTAAATAATTATTAAATTAATTATGACGTCATTACGGTTAAACCTTAGTCCAACCTAAAAAAACCTTAACTTTTTCCTTTTTATGGTTCATTGAACGGTCCGAATTTCAAAATCACGCCTCAAAGTTGTTGAGCCGGTCTTAGTAGCCAAATATTTTATCCTGCCTTACATCTTTGTCATTTTTTTTTTTTTTTTTTTTGAGAACATCTTTTGTCATTTTAAATTTATAAGTTTGGGCTACATATATTTTTTACCAAAAAATCACCGCCATTGACCATAAATAGTAACGATGATGAAGGTTGTTAGGCAGATTTGGGGGCCATACTTGTTGAAGATTTTTGTGTGGTGGGTTGGGCAGCAATGGACTTCATCTCTCTAGCTACTATACCTGTATATATATACTACTTTGGTTGGCCATTGAGTGAAAAATTAAGATAGAGCTTCTATTTGAAGAAGTATGAAAACAATTTACTAAAAAAAGTATGTCATATAATACTAATCTCCTTTATAAGAATATTGATTACATAAAAACTTAGAGTAGAATATTAACAAATGAATATTTATTTTACTATGATAGTCCCTTAGAACCCCTTTGTTAAAGGCAAGATCCATTGACTAATAGATTTTACTTCCAATATAAGCAACTAAGTTTTGCTATGACATTTTCATGATAGATAAAATTTTGAAATGTGCGATGTCATATGCTGCAATTGAAGCTTTTCATCAAACACTTGCAACCATTCACAATCAAGATTTTGTTATTAATACTTCCTTCGTTATCTTATCTAACTATGATGTTTAGCTTACTTAGTTCTTAATGAACTCCTTTATGCATGAGAAAATGAATAAAAAAGAACAAGATAACGAAAGACATATATGGGTATTCAAAGTTTCCATTAGATAAGATTATAGGTGCAGAAAATTAAAACCTAGTAAATCATTGTTTTCTAGCTAACAAGTAGAAGACCTTAGAGCATTCACATTAAACCTCTCAAATGCTAAAAATACTACTTTTTAGCATTTTTGAGATAAAAACACCACTCCATTAAAACTGCTAAATCTTAAATTTTTAAGATTCAAGCTACAGTGCAATCTCATATTTGAGACCGCACTGTTGCTACAATTGTAAAACAAAAATTATTTTTTATTCACCTTAGGCTCTCTCTCTCTTCTATCTTTCTCTTTCCTCTCTCCACTTCTTTTTTCTCTCTTCTCTCTCTGTGCTTTGCCGATGTGATTCGCCGATGAGTGTGCTTTGCCAATGATTGTGCTCCACTGATGGTCATGGGTCGTGGTCTGATGTGCTCTGGTGATTTTGTGGGTTTGGGTTTGTGGGTCTGAGTTCATGGGTCTGGGATTGTGGGTCTAGGTTCATGGGTCTGAGTTTGTGGGTTTACGTTCGTGGATCATCGGCATGACCGGGGTTGAGATCGGGGTGGTGGGTTTTGGTTGGGGTTGAGAACGAGGTGGGTGGGTGGTGACTAAGGTGGGTTGCTGTGGCTGAGGCGTGGGTCTTGGGTTTGATGGGTTTTGCTTGCCGTGGCTGCCGTGGGTCTTGGGATTGTGGGTTTTGTTCGCTGCTCTATCCTCCGCCTCCCTCTCTTCCTCTCACGGTGAGGCTTCTCTCTCTCAAGTTTAGTTTAGTTTTTGTTGTTGTTGTTGTTGTGTTTTTTTTTTTTTTTTTGGTTATGGGGTTGATTTTTGGATGGATGCTGATTGTGGTGGCAGTGGGTTGGCCATGGGTCTGGGTTTGCTGTTGAATGTTGATGGTTTATGGTGGTGGTGGCTGGCAGTGGCTAGCCGTTGAGAAGAAAGTGGTGGAAAGAGAGAGAAAGTGGTAAAATAAAAATAATATTATTTAAATGAAGTTGTAAAAAAAAATAGAATATTTGATGTTTGGTGGATTGTAAAATGGTATGTTAAAATTGATAAAGTAGGATTTTGAAGTGGTAAATGCTAAAATATTTAGCATTCTTGATGAGAATGCTCTTATATAACTACTCTAACTTTCCACCAATGACTACAACATAAAAATTAAAAATAAAAAAAAAAAAAAAAGAAAGAAAGAAAGAAAAGAAATTGAAACAGAAAAGGCAAACACACACAGTTTGGCTAACTGAGACAATCACATAATGAAATTAAAATAACATGTGTAGAAATCGGATAAACTTAAATTGAACAAACCTATAAACTTAAATCCATCAAGCACAAGAAATAAAATCCATACCTTGGAAAAAGTGTGAAGTAGTGCATATTTGCATCAGCAAAACACACCGCCAAGGTTTGGAAATCATGCTGAAGAAGGATGCGGAACTTCCTTTTTTCTCTTGCAAAATCCTAAAAAATCTCCTCCTATTTTCTCTGTTGTCCAAGGTTTCACTAAAGCCAGTCAACTTTTTCAATTGTTGACTACCAAGGCTATCAATTAAGATAGTTGTCTCCTTGATTATTGCAATCTAAATATGATTGTGATTTAATTATCCAAGCAACTTAGATTAGATGTAAAGTATTTTTTTTTAAATGATTTGTTTAGCCAATAATTATAAGTAGAACTATTGTCACATATACAGCATTTAATCTTCCATGTTCTCTCCTTGCTTTGTAACTTTTATTTTTTTTCGGTTTATGCTTGAGTTAAGAATGAAGTAATGGCTTCTTTCCCTTTATGTTGTATCAGGTTCCAAGGCCAAGAGAAAAAGTAGGAAAAAAAGTTATAGAATTATGTTCATTTCAGAACTTTTAGGGGAAAAAAAAGAAACTTTTCTTTGTTTAGTGTTATTTCACTTGTCCCTTTCTAGTATCACCTGATCATCTTTCTTTATGTGTGCATTTTTACTTTACATTCTTTGTAAGATTATATTTCAATACTGCCTTATCTTTAAAGATATGGGTGCGTTTTGATGTTGGGCATATACATGACAGCGGAATATTACATTTTGCTTCACCTATTAATGGTTCAACTATTGAATCTACTATATATTAGCAAATGGACTTTTTATCAGTAATTATCAAGCATCCTATTGAGGATATGAGAAATAACAAATGGTGAGTGCTACAAGGCCAAACCTAACTGGGTATGTAAAATATGAGACAAACTCACAAAGAAATTTACTTTTACATAACTATTTTAAACACAGATAAAGTTAGAAATTTAGATTATAAGAATGAAAAAGATTATGGAAGACCTGGCTTGAGCTTGGAAAACACTCAGACAGACTCTTATAAATGCCAATTATAAGCCCCAAAAAGCGTCCTTCTCTTCCTCCATTTGTGTCTCCAAAACCAAAATCTTCATGATCCAACACGACAAGTAGAGCAACCAACAAGGAAAAACTCATAAAAACCCAAAAATTCAATCAACTAAGCAAAGAATGTGAGAAAGAAATTAAGGGTATGTTTGGTAACTATTTTTTCTCCTTATTTTCTGTTTTCAAAAACAATTTTCTATTTTTGAGACTAAAAAACTTGTTTGGCAATCCAAAATGGACAAAAAACAAAAACTGTTTTCAAAACTCAATTTGTGAAGAAAACTGAAAACATGCAAAAGGTTATTTTCAGTTTCTAATTTTAAAAATCAATGAAAACACGCATTTAATTTAATGAATCAGTCTCATTTAATGAGTTAGCATTAGAGTACAAATCCTAATAACAATGTATTTTAGTATTTTCTATTTTTTTCTTCAAAAAACTATTTTTTTAATTTCAACTAACCAAACATGTTTTTGATTTCAAAAATACAAGAATTTTTTTTTTCTTTATATTTCCAAAAACAAGTTTTTGAAAGTAGAAAATAAAAACTGTTATCAAACATAACCTAATTTTTCCCTTAATAGAGAAAGTTTGTAATCCAATGTGAGGGAGAGAGGCCTAGTGATTTCCATAGTCTCTCTCTCACTGACTCCTCTGCTCGTTTCACTCTCCCTCACTGCCTTTGTGTTGGAAAAAAAAATTCTCAGCAAAATGCACCGTTTAAAGTTTTTCCTTTTTCTCACCCAAATACACCGTTTTGGCATAACACTTGAATAATCCAAAATTACAATAGATAAGCGCATTGGCTCTTTTTATATAGTTGTAGAAGTGGATATATTTTCCTTCCTGCTGCCATGGAAAGAAGTACATAAAGAAGCTACACCAAGAGTGTTACACTCAGCTTTGATACGAAGAAATAATTAAGAAATCCATATAGGCACAAAAAGAGAAAGACAGTGATAACTAAGAGTTATGCTCAACCAAATGATAATACTCAAATAAATAGTCTTGATTTGAAGTTCCACATCTCTTCCATATATATACATATAATCTTAAAAACATAACCACCCCCATAGTTAATTCAATTCCTAACAAGTTACAAGTTCTCAAAAATCTTCTATCTAAATCTATATAATATCTAAAAATTGAAATTTAACATCTATTGTTACTACACTCTTATTGAGCCACATGAGTGTAGCATTTCAGTTCACTTTGTTCCCATTCGGTTTACTTGGTCCACTTTGGTCCAGCTTGGTCACATTCGGTTCATTTCAGTCCCATTAGGTCCATTCCGTCCATTTTAGTCCACTTTGGTCAATTCGGTCCATTTTTATATCTCTCTTAGAGTAGAAGAGAGTGCCTCTATACGTTATAAAGTCCTAGATGTTAGATCAAGTTTGTAAAGCTAAAATTTCATACTATAAAAGTCCTTAACAAAAAATGCTATAAAGTAATCTACATATTTTTTTTCTTTCATTTCCAATTTAATTTTTTTTACCATAAGTTGAAGACTTGGCTTTTGTTTATTTTTGAGAGATGTTATGTCATACCTTAAGGCAACAATTTTTTTTGCCTATGACCTTGTTATCTAAATGTTAGTCTATCTCTCTCAAAAGGTTGAATCTTTTGTTTTGTTCAATTATTTGGGTGATTTTTTTTTAGATAAATTTAGGCTTTGAGAATTTTTTTCTACTAATAGAGTAGAGTCACACTCAAAAGCTGTTGGTCGGTAAGTGATTTTATTTTATTTTATTTTTGTTAATATTGTTGATAGTAATCTGTTTAGATGTTGAACTATGCGGTTTTGATGAGGTCTTTTTTGTGTGGATCCTTTTGGATGAAGAAATTTGTGGTTTTGGTGGGAAAAGTATTCAGAGTAGTTGTTTTTAAAGTATTCTATAGTGGCACTTAATCAGACAAAAACATTAATTAGTTAAACAAAAATAATCGGAAGTGACATATTTTGGTTTTTGCAATTGGATTTTAATTAATTATTTTTTAAAAAAAATTATAATGTTGCATATAGAAGATTTTGTGTTTTTATATAGGTATGTAAACACAAATATAATTTGTATTGATTGAATAGTGAATACAATTCTTTGTTTTTGATCCTTTTAATAAGGTAGAAACTTCTGATTCTATCTTCTTTGTAATCTTGACTCTAACATGGAATCTTCTTCACTTTGGTTGGAAGATGGATCAAACGATATTCACAATGAATTTCTAGCTTTGAGCTTGTTAGAGATTTGTTGTTCTTCAAGTTCTTTGAATGTTCTCCAAGTATTTTGAAGATTCTTTGAATTTGAAGGATTTTGGGTTGAAGTTCCTCGAGGCTTTAGAGGTTTGATTCATTGAACTTCAATGATTGAGAGCTTTTTGAAGTTTATGAAGGCTTTTGATCTTGATTCCAATAGAACTTAAAATCTTGGAAGAAGGATTCAAATTAATTTCTTTGAATGTTCATTGGGCGTTCTTGGCAGAATTTCTCTAGAGTTTTGACATCTTGAAAAGTTGGTGGAGAATGAGAGGGGGTGTCCTCTATATATAGTGGTTTTATAGGATAAGTCTCATTTTGAATTGATCTCAAAGATAAGTAGTAGACTCTGATTGATTTAAAAGAGTCTCACCAAAACTTGTTGCTTATAGATAATTATCTCTATTTATCTGTTTTGATATAGTTTCTACTTTGATAAAGATTTTACCTTTTTAGACCCCTTAAAACACAATTGGATTAACCTAGTTAATTAGCCAAGTTATTACTTAGTCCAAATTCCAGATCTAGGTTATCACAATCAAACAATCATATCATGCAAAGCAGCGGAAATATAAATAACACAATGATATGACAACCCAGGAAACCAAACCGATAAAACCTGGGGAGGATTTAACCTAGCTATCCGCAAGGTAAACCTGAATCCACTATGAAAGAATCAAAGTTTTACAATAGGACTTAGACCACTAACATCCTATTCCTACCCACCAGTAGAAACTTACTGTCACGACCACGTGCAAGCTTCGAGACCACGGACTCCTTCTTTATGGATTCTCCAGCAAGTACAAGCACACCCGCTTGTGTTTCTTTAAGTTCTTTAGTGCAGCAATTGAATGATCATCAAGCTCTCAATAAAATCTCCTTCTTGATAATCCTAAGCATGTATGAAGGCAACCACCTCTAGATCTCACAAGAGATTCACACATACAGCAATTAGAGCAACAGAAAAATGTGGCTAGGGTTTGCCTTTTATATTTAGGGCAAAACATAAAACCCAACACGTTTTAATAAGCTAGGGCTGAGTTGGAGAAATCTGCAGAAAAAACATTCTGCCCGAGATTCGATCGATCGAGCCTGTTCTTCAATCGATCGAGCCAGACCAAAAGTAACTAATACTTCTACAGCCACTCGATTCCAACTTTACATACAACGCACAACCTTTGAGCAAGTCTAAATATGACTAACAATTGTTTTGATCATGGTTTGCCAACATTACACATTAGAGTTCTAAATACATTAGTTCCTAAGTCTTTAGAACCTAACAAAGATAATAATCAACAAAGAGTCTCACCATAATTTGTTACTTGTAGATAATTATCTTTATCTTATTTATTTATTTTAATAAAGATAATTATCCATCAATTATGATAGAAAATTTATCCTTATTTTGTGGATCAAATGACATATGACAAATTTTAATTTGCTAATGTGATATCATCTTAGATGACACATGTCATGATTTGATTTAATTAATTTAATGATGCATAAATTTGGAATTTGTCACTAAATTTTGATGTGGCGTATTATAATTAGCTTAATTAATGTTTTGCCTCCTATAAGGTACATTCTGATTTGGTAGATATTTTCAAATTTATCAAGATAAAGCAATCTATTCAATAAGAAATGTCATGACCATACTTTTGTATTCTCCGTAAGAGATAGTACTATAATAGTTAAAAAACTTAACTCACAGGACACGTACAAATTACAAGACATAATGAATACAAAGCTTATTTTCAAAGATAGTAAAAAAAAAAAAAACACAACTCACAGGATAAATACAGCTTATTATTTGATAACTCGATAAATTATCAAAAACCACTTTCCAAGTAACTTTTAATTTTCCAATGGCTGGCTCTCGTATGCTCACTTGAAAATTAAATAGCCTATTATTACATCATAACAGATATTGATTTATCAAATGATACCAAGTCAAATTATGCATATACTTGAGCATGCAAGCGTGGATTGAGATGGACTTCAAGTGGGGTGGCTTTCTGGTTGGTAAGCCTGACTTTCTCTGTCATGTCCACAGGTTTATTCAAAGGGCTTGCAATTTCGAAATTATGCAACAAGGTAGCAAGTGTGAGTTGCGTAACTTGTAGGGCAAATGAAATACTAGGGCACATTCTTCTACCACTACCAAATGGTAACAATTCAAAATTATTGCCCCTAATGTCAACATGCTTGTGGGTTGTAGAAATCTTTCTGGCTGAAATTCACTAGGATTTTCCCACACGTTTGGGTCTTGTTGGAGTTTTGGAAGATTAACAAGGAGCCTTGTGCTTGCTGGAACGTGGTAGCCTACCAAAGTACAGTCTTCCATAGACTCGTGTGGCACTGAAAATGGATTAGGAGGATGTAAACGCATTGTTTCTTTGAGGATAGCCTGAAGATAGACCAAATTTTTTAGGTCAGATTCCTTCACTTGCCTTTCTCTACCAATCTGGATGTCTAATTCTTCTTGGGCTTTCATTAAGGCTTCACGATTGTTGAGAACTAAAGCAAAAGCCCATGTCAATGTTATTGTTGATGTGTCTGAACTCGCTACAATAAGGGTCTGCAAATGTGACATAACAGAAAATGGAGGATTAGATGGTCAGCTAAGGTTTTAAGCTTTCTGACCTTGGACCAATTATCAAATTTAGTAGTTGCAAGATTTAGATTACATTAATAATCCTAAATATGTAGGTGTCAAGGGCTTTTATACTATGGACATAGGCCATTAGGCTGAACCATGTAAACTTTCATGTGTACTCTCTCTTTTATGCTTCTATTCATCATTCACTCATCACTTACAATCACGCAACAGTTTTTACAGTAACAATAACAAATAGTAATGATGGCAATATTCAATATATGTAGCATTGTAGCAAATGAGATTTTGGTAGTGTATATATGTAGCTGAATTAATAGGATTATGAAAAACTTACCATGCTTGTAGCCTTGACTATTGTATCTATGTCATAACCAAAAGTCTCATCATTGTCAGTGACAATGGATAGCAATACATCCATAAAATCTTGGTGTTCCTTCATCCCACCACAAAATTTCTTCTGCTTATGTTCTTCTAGCCATCCTCTAGCCATATGATCCAATTCTTTTGCTGTCTTCTTCATAGCTTTCTCATACCCTCCTATGTCCAACCACCTTAGATAAGGAAGTGCATCTGATACCACAAATGTTCCACTCAAATTGAAAAATTCTCTCAATGCCATTCGACATTGATCATTCCCTTCATTCTCATCCTTGGTCGTAGCCCCACCAAATCGCTTCCCTACAACCATCCTACATATTACGTTTAAGACTGTGTACCCAAACCATCTCTCCATCTCCAATAACACCTTCTTGTTCTTGCCCAATAGCTTATATATCTCTTTTATAGAATCATTTACCTCGACATCCGGAATGTGTTTGAGCGTCTCAAGGCAGTGGTTTGAGAGGACCTCTAGCGTGGCCATTTTTCTCACTTGGCTCCAGAAGGGACCATAAGGGCTGAACCCAATCATGGCATAGTTATAGCCCAAGACTTCTAGAGCTACACCTTTTGGGCGGTTTGCAAAGACTTTGTCATTGGTGGTAAAACACTCTTTAGCTATCTCCCAACTACTTACTACTAGGGTTCTATGCACCCCTAACTAGATTGTGAAGATTGGTCCATACTTATCAGCCATGTCACCCAAGGTTGTATTGGTCCATACTTATCAGCCATGTCACCCAAGGTTGTATGGGGCGGTTGTGACCCTCATAATAGGTGGAGGTGACCAATCAAAGGCCACGCTCTGCCAGCATCAGGTGGAACTCTCTTTTTACTAGTAGTACTTTGAATTCTTTTTTATATCCATAATAGAAAGAATATAAACATGAAAATGGTGAATATGTTGGCCATAGAAGTAGTGAAGAATGGGTAGGAGAATAGCATGTGTTAGGTTCTAAAGACTTAGGAACTAATGTATTTAGAACTCTAATGTGTAATGTTGGCAAACCATGATCAAAACAATTGTTAGTCGTGTTTAGACTTGCTCAAAGTGTGTGCATTGTATGTAAAGTTGGAATTCAGTGGCTGCAGAAGTATTAGTGACTTTCGGCCTGGCTCGATCGATCGAAGAACAGGCTCGATCGATCGAAGAACAGGCTCGATCGATCGAATCTCGGGCAGAATGTTTTTTCTGCAGATTTTTCCAACTCAGCCCTAGCCTATTAAAACGTGTAGTGTTTTATGTTTTGCCATAAGTATAAAAGGCAAACCCTAACCACGTTTTAGAGGTTGCTCTAGTTGCTGTGTGTGTGAATCTCTTGTGAGATCTAGAAGTGGTTGCCTCCACACATGCTTAGGATTATCAAGAAGGAGATTTGATTAAGAGCTTGATGATCATTCAATTGCTACACTAAGAAGCTTAAAGAAACACAAGCGGGTGTGCTTGTACTTGCTGGAGAATCCAAGAAAGAAGGAGTCCGTGGTCTCGGAGCTTGCACGTAGTCGTGTCAGTAAATTTCTACTGGTGGGTAGCAATAGGATGTTAGTGGTCTAAGTCCTATTGTAAAAATTCGATTATTTCATAGTGGATTTAAGTTTACCTTGAGGATAGCTAGGTTAAATCCTCCCTAGGTTTTTACCGGTGTGGTTTCTTGGGTCATCATATCATTGTGTTATTTTTATTTCCGCTGCTATGCATGATATGATTGTTTGATTGTGATAACCTAGATCTAGAATTTGGACTAAGTAATAACTTGGCTAATTAATTAGGTTAATCCAATTGTGTTTTAAGGGGTCTAAAAACTAACAAGTGGTATCAGAACAAGTAGCTCTTTTGTTTTAGATCTTTTGATCTAAGAGCAGATCCTTGACCCCTGTTGTCATGGATAATTTGAAGTGTCCTTCTGATCATGTTTCTGCTCATGCTTCTGTTGATTTTATTGATGCCTGTGAAACTCTTCATAAGGAATTATTGAAATCTATGAAAATTGCTAAGAAATTCAAGGAAGAGTTAAAATTGGCTAATCTTGAAAAAGAGGAATTGGTTATTAGATTAGATGAATCTAATAAAAAGAATGAATTTTTGAGAAATCAAATTTCCTCTCAAGATGAGAAGATGAAAAGCTTGGAACAAGAGTTAGTTGAATCTAAAGCTAAAATTGAAAATTTGACTAGTACCAAACCTGCTGATAACAGAAGTGTTTCTGTTTCTCTTAAGCCTAAAACTGAGAAAGTTTATATCCCTCCTTTTAAGAGGAATAATAAAGAAAAGGCTTATTTTACTAGGTTAGACAAAGGTAAAAGTTCTGATGTAGACGCTGAAGTTTCTAAACCTATGTCTAAACCTACTGTTAGAGAGCATAATAAATCTGTTTTTGTGCCTACCTGTCACCTTTGTGGTGTTGTTGGTCATATTAGACCAAATTGTTCTTTGTTGAGGCAAAAACCAAAATCTGAGACTAGATTTGTTGTTAGGAATACTGATGTTCCTAAATTTGTTCCTGTTTGTCACTTTTGTGGTGTCTTCGGTCACATTTGTCCTAATTGTCATAAACTAAAATTTAAGCATTCTGTGTTTCAGTCTAGGATTTGTGATGATATTTCTCCTGCCATAAGTCCATATAAATTGTTTCATATTCTTTTGAAAAATTTGAGCTTGTTGGCATGTGAAAGAAATTTGTAGGATTTTAGTCTTTCTCAGAAGATTGGTGTAATCCCTGAAATGCACTCTGCTTTACATGGATTTTCACCTACAAAGCCGAAGACTCGTGCTATATGGGTGAGAAAAGATTCTTTAAGGTGAGTGTTGCTGGCTTGTCCCTAATTTAATTCTTTCAATTAATTGTGGTCATGTTTTCTTTTAGTTTTTGGTTCTTTTATTTTTTTCTTAGGTTGTTTTGTTTATTCAAAAAATCCAAAAACATTGAAAAATTTCAAAAAGACAAAAATATTTTATTTTGTGTCTTGTTTTATTTTTCTTGAGAATTACATGAGTTATGATATCTCTCTCTTGATTTAGAATATGCTTGACATTGTGGAGAAACTTGAATAGTATGTGTTATATAAGTGCTAAGCTATTTTTGATTTTATGTGAGTATGTACTAGTTTGTACATGTACTCATGGGTTGATTAAGAAATTGATATTTCTTTTTGTGTACCCTCTATAGCTTAGTTAAGCACTGTCATGCATTGCATTTGCATTATTCATTTAGCATAATGTGTGCTTTTTGTTTTTGGTCATAAATTTTTTTAAAAAACCAAAAAGATTTTTGTGTTTTGTATTTCACATCTTGGATTTATAATCAAGGATTGGCCGTATTATTTTTACATAACATGTTTATGTACCTTGTTTAACTTGGATGAGCTTCTTTTATTGCACTTTACTAGTTTGAGCTTTGTAGTGCATGTTGTGTGGGAAAGATGTTTATGGTTTTGATCATTTTGTCTTGATCTTGAAGTCACATGTCTTTGACTATCGGACTTGAACCTTTTGAGAAAGGCATAAATAACCATCTCACCACTGTTCACTAGCCAATCATGAACACCTTAGTGCATATCGTAAGATTTTGTGCTCGAGAAAGTGTAGCACATGCACAAAAAGAACATAAGGTGTAGCCTTAGTTTAAATGTTAAAATTGGTATGTACATTATTGGACTTAAAGCTAAATCAAATAAATAAAATTGGTGTGTACATTATCCCGGCTTTTTAATAAGTTTCTGAACAATTAAAATTTGTGTGTACAATATGAGGCAAAATTCAAGAAACTTACATGATTGCAAGCTTATGATCTAGGAGATGTGGGAGTTATATAATGTAATTCTTTAGGTAATAGTCTCTTTCAAATCCTATATGATGAATTTTGTAGACCTTGTGGTTGATTGCTATTCATATATCACTTCACATGTATCTCAAGCTTTTGCTAGTTGCACACACTACACAAGTTACTCTTTACTAAACATTGTACATGTTATTGTGTGTGTCTTTGGTCTGACCAACCAAGTTTGCAAATATTTTGAGTTTTTATGCAAAACAGATTTGATGCTTGAGAATTTATGGAGAATGTTTGAAAATCTTAATTTTGGGAAAACTGGGTTTAAAACTGTTGTTTTTTTTAAAAAACATTTCATCACATACTCATGCATTTTGTTCATCAATTTCAATGCTTTGAGGTGTTTCTAAATTGTGTTTTTTTTTTTTTTTCAAAAAACTGTGTTTTCTCAAAAAATTTTGTGAGCCTTTGTCTGTTTCGATTGATTGAGTCTGTTTTTCGATCAATCGAAATTGGTTTTCAAAAATTTAAGGGAGCCTCCGTCTGTTTTGATCAATCAAAACTAATTTTCGATCAATTGAAAATCGTGAATCAGGTTTTTTAAAAACTGAGTTTGACTTGTTCAAACTCACTTTTCAAAAGTTTTTCAAACTTTTCTCTCTCTCTCCAAATCGGACAAGGCTTACCATCAAATTTTTTTCGTTTTCCTCCGTTCTTTTTGCAAGATTTTCCTCTCCCAAGGCCGGTAAGACCTTTATACCCTTCCTTTTGCATTTTATTTCATGTTTCATGCATTAATTCATGGTTTTTGGGTAAATTTTCAGACTAATGCAAAATTGAGATTTTTGATGATTCAAGCCAAAGTTTCTGAAATTGATCAATGGGTTTTTGTTCTAGGATGTTATAAACTTGATCTTGATGGTTTAATTTGATCAATTTGGTGTTTTGTGAGAAATTGAAAATTCTAGGGCTTGTATTTACTCGATTTGAGGATTTTGTTCAAATTGGGTTTAATTGATGAAATTGGCTTGTTAAATTGATGTAATTGATCATTGTATTATGTATTCTAACTTGTTTGATGATCAATTGGTCAATTTTTTTTACAAATTGAACAAGTGGTTTTTCAAATTTTGGGGTTTTTGTTAGAAACTCTATGCTCAAGCCAATTTTGTAAATTTGAACTTAAATTGAACTTAGTTTCACTGCATTAGAGCGTGCATTATGGCATTTAACTGTTCATGCATCATATAGATTTTTATTCTATATTTTTTTTGCTAACTTGCAATCTGCCCTTGGTTTTTCTTTCTGTTTTTTTTTTTTTTTTTTTTTTTTTTTTTGTGTCTTTGTCTTTATCCTAGCACCATGCTTAGGAAGACTAGAGCCTATAGGACACCCTCCACTTCCTCTGAGTCTCCCTCTAGGAGTGAGTTGTTTTGGAATGTCAAAAGCAGAGAGGTTTATGAGAAGCTGAACAGTAAGAGAAATATTTGGGCTGAGCGTTCTGTTGTGTTAGATGAGCTTGATCCTGCCATTAGGGCAAAATTTAAGAGTAGAGGCTGGTTGTCTCTGTTGGAGGTAGATCATCCACCCCTGACCGCCCTGATTAGAGAGTTCTTCTCGAACCTCTCTTGCCACATCTATGATTCCAACACCCTTGTTAAGAGTTGGATACGAGGTGTTGAGTTCACCATTACCCTAGGATAGTGGCTGAAGCTCTTGGGGTTTCGGTCATTAGGGAGCCTATCTATCCTTATAAGGAGTCTCCACCCCTTGATGACGTTATGTCATACATCACTGGGTCTTCTATCTAATGGGGTTTTGATCCTCGGATCACGTCCGCTGAGCTTACTGAGACTACCTATCTTTTCTTTAGGATAGCGTGTCATTCTTTGTGGCCTATTTCTCATCTCCACACCATCCCTTTTGAGCGATGAGTGTTTTTGTATGCCTTTGTTTCTGGTGCGTCTATTAGTTTTCCTCATCTGTTTCTTTGTTTGTTTCTGGTGCGTCTATTAGTTTTCCTCATCTGTTTCTTTGTTCTTTGAACGAAGTTCATAGGAGTTCAACCGTCGCTCATGCTCTTATTCATCTTATTTTCATTCATAGGATTTTGTTGTTTCTCGGTTTAGTTGACTTCCCTGCTGGTGAGCCCGTACATGTTATAGCTCCCATAGGTGCCACCTTCCTTAAGCAGAGGGCTGCTCATTTGAGAGTTGGCTCTACGCATCCTAGAGGTGAGTCTTTTGGTGCTGTACCCCCTCCTCCCTCTTCTACAGGTGCTACTATGGCTGAGACGTCTAGTGCTGCTGCTACTGATGCTGATGTTCCTCCACCGACTACTTCAGATGATTTAGATTCGACGTACGTTGGATCATGTCTTGACCATTCAGGCGGCTCATGGATAGATTTTGGTGGACGTGCTTGATGAGATCCGTGCCTTGCGAGTAGAGTTGGCACAGTTTTGACAATCCTCACCGACACCTCCTTTTGATGATGGATTTTGATTGCCCTTTGGCATTCCGTCACAAAAAAGGGGAGTACATTTGGTACATTTGGGACACTCGTAGAGTTTTTTGTTCTTAGGGGGAGAGTTTTTTGTTTGTTGGAGCTTGTGAAGTTTAGATTGTATCTAGGTGCTTCACTTTGTATTTACCTTTTTTAGCTCTTGATGTATTTTTGTTGGGCTATTCATGTTAGGGGGAGATACATTTATTGTTTTATATGTTTGTTGTTTTACTGCTTATTGATTTATATTTATGAGTTATTCATTGATATATGTCTTTATTTTGTGTTGAGTGAAATCAAGAATTAATTTTGTTTACTTGTATTTTCCACACATGCATTTATGCGATTTGTTTAGTGTTTCAGGAAATATACAGGTTGATTCAATTGAGCTGCTGTCTACACCTGCAACTGATGGATAGTTGTTAGGATTGGATTTGTTATAATGGGCATTTTTTGTAAAGGGCTTTTCTTTGTAAACTTTGAGTTTTTAGTTGTGTTTTGTCACGGATTGCCAAAGGAGGAGTTTGTTAGGTTCTAAAGACTTAGGAACTAATGTATTTAGAACTCTAATGTGTAATGTTGGCAAACCATGATCAAAACAATTGTTAGTCGTGTTTAGACTTGCTCAAAGTGTGTGCATTGTATGTAAAGTTGGAATCAAGTGGTTGCAGAAGTATTAGTGACTTTCTGTCACGCCCCAAACCCGATACCTGGATTTGTGACCATGACCGGCATGCTAATATCAAGCCTAAACCTGATATTAACAAGAACCAACTTAACTTTTTGAAAACTTCTACAAATTTGCTTCGCTCTAACTTTTCATTCTTGTTTCTTTACTTAAATGATATAACCTTTCACTTGACGTTCAGAGCATCTACATTGTACTCCAAAGAATAACATAATTCACCAATTGTTCAAATTAGGAATTTCACATAATACATCTCTTAATACTTTAAGGTATACACTTTCATTAGATCCTAAAATAAACAATGCTACAAATCTAAACATCTTATTGCTAATTTAGGATCTATACATATAAAACTAAACCAGCTCCTTCCAAAACTCGACTAAGGCTCCCTCTGCTCCAAAATAAAACCTGCTAACTGAAAGAGTGGAAGGGGTGAGCTACACAGCTCAGTAAAGGTAAGATATATGAGAATTCAATAAGGATGCATGTAAATCAGATCATTTCATTCTATGAATATTCGAATAGGAGAACATCTTTTCATGCATAGTATTTTATACTATTTATGATAATAACTTATACGTTCTTCGTAGGAAAATAATTGTTCTCCTTTTTCTTATCAGATTAATATTACCAAAACCTTTCGGATTAAACTTCTTTCATTTCCTACAAAGTCGCCATATATATATTCTCATTACAAAATAATTATTTTAACTTAAATCAGATAATCGGCAACTTTGTATTAAACTAGAAAACATCTTGACTAATAAGAAAACTTTTCTTTATAAACTTCTTCTCATAAAATGCTATATCTTTCATGGTCATAAAACTTAACGTTTCATAAAAACAGATATTTGATAACTTTTAAACATAACTTATACTTTCATCAGAATCTTTATCTTTATAGCATAACAGAACTTCAGAATTTTTATCTTTAATGAACAGCTTTTCTTTTCATCAGAAACTTCTTCTTGCCATGAGAGCTTTTACTTTTCGCAATGCATTTAAACAAAATAATTCTCTCATGATTAATAACATAACATAGCTGTTCATAACATATTGGTTAGTCCATATCTGATAAGTCTGTACTTATTTGGGAGGCTTCTAGCACCACAGTGCTAGGCATCCAGCATTCCCCACAATGCCAGGTATTCCCGGGATCATATCATAATACATATCTTTCAACCATGGGGGTAGGTTGACTTCCCCCACAAGTTGGCCGTAACCAACAAGGGGCGGGTACAGCAGAGCCAGTCCCACTTAATGGCCAATCATATAACATTTTCCATGGAAAGCTAGTAATTAACCCCTACTAGCAGAGTTCAGATCACCAGAGGACGTAACCCGAAAACATTTCATACTTTACATCATACTGAAATTTCTTATTCTCCATAACATTTCATAATAATAGCATTTACATTATTTTCTTTAAACATCATGTTCGTGGAATCAATAATAGCATCAATATGCTCGAATCATATACATAGAGTTTCGAAAGCTCACGAACATATCTTTGTCAGAATAATGATTACATGCCATATCTCTAATCAAAAACATTTTAATGCATAATATACTTTAAAATAACCTCATGACTTACCAAATGCCCATATAACTTATCCCTTACCTGAAAGCAGAGGAACCGAGAGCCTAAAGTCGAAGGAGCTTAGACTTGGATACTGGTAACACCTAAACCATAAATCAAAGCTTATTACTATCCATAATTTTTTTTGTCATAGACTTACACATTCATCTCAAAACCTATCTCTTAGAATCAAGGAAGTCCTAATCCCACCTCAAAGAGGTTCCCAAAAACACAAAATGCATTCATCAGACAACATGATGTACTAAATCATAGAGAAACCAATTCATAAAATTTATATATGATTCTAACATACCAAAGGATGAGCATATTAAATTATAGCTCAAAACATTCACCCTAACTTGAGAATTAAATCCACAAAGTCAGGTGTAGCATATGTTGTTCACTGCTCATTTCAGCAGCATATGCTCCATTTGTAAAATACAAACGGGCCGTCCACACACATCCAATTGTCATGAAATCTTACATAACTACTCCCCTGTATGTCCAGTATAAACCATAAAAATTTCGGAGTCAAAGAATAAACCCATGATTTACTAAAAATCACACAAGACAGCATACTCAAATCTGTCCTGACAGAATTTCATGCAACTTATAAATTAAACCATTATTTTTATATTAATCCAAATTCTGTGAGACCAATTCAGTAACAACCATAAGTGTCTTAGGTTTCATAGGAATTATCCCTAGCATCCAAATTCACTATATACAATTTAATACGTAATTTAACATGCATGAACACAGAATCTGTCACAGTGACAGCTTTGCAACGTTTTATCGTAAATTCACAAGCAATTATCAAACGATGGTATTTTCATATGGGGATTTTTATACACTCATAAGACATGTTATAAAACACTTACATACAGTCATTTAACCATTTGGAGCAAAATAAGCACAACCAAAAATCCCAGCAGCAGCATCAACAATACTCATCCTAACTTTTTCTTACTTCCTTAATCATACAAAATCATTAATTAATAAAAACCCTAACCTACCTTCAACAAATCACCCACACAACTTCAAAGCTTCTTAAAACAGCATATATATATATATAGACTTACAAATACCATTACTAAAATTATTTAAAGGAAAACATGGATTCTAAGAGGAGAGTAGCTAGAATCCTTACCAAGTTTATGGTTCTTGTGGGGAAAAATAGACATAGAATCACTCATGAAAGAATGGTAGAGAGCTTGAGAGAGTTTTCTGGTTCCTTTGAGAGAATATGAAGAAGAAATGAGCTTTCTTTTGGTGTGTGAACCGGTGGACTTGAGGGAAGACTCAAGGGAGCTTCCTAGCACTTTCCTTAAGAGAAAAAGAGGGTAAAGTAAGCTGAAATTTCAGACTTGGGTGTTTACCCGTAGGAAATGGAGAAGTAAGGAGCTTCTTGGATGTTCTATTTGTTTGAGAAAGTCAAGGAAGAGGTGAGGTGGAGCTTGGTGATTCAATGGCCAAGTCTTGGTCTATGGGGTTTGTCATCATGCATGGTTCTAGGCTTTACATGTGTTGATTTTCAATTGATTGCATGTGGGTGGAATTTCCACTATAATATCTCATGCATCCTACATAGTTGAAACACCAACAACTATATATATATATATATATATATATATATATATATATATATCTCATAACTTAACCACTTAATATAGTTTTGCACATACTAAGTATATATTTATAATACAAATAGCCATTTCAATTATTTATACTCTACAATTCTTATCCAATGGCATTATAAAATAATATGTTTACTAAATACTCTTATATTAATTTTAGTAAGTAAGTGGCTTAAAATATTAATAATACTTAACCACTTAAACACATAGTTTAATTATAAAAATTGGGTTGGGGTGTTACATCCTTCCCTCCTTAAAAAATTTTCGTCCTCGAAAATTATAACAGCAAATATCTTTGTATTACAATAATGTGAAATGACAAGTTGAGAAAATCACAAAACATAGTAGAATCACATGTCAAGTCATTTATATACATTACAATTCTTTATCTTATTGTAAAATTTCCTTAAGTTTTAATACCTACTTTCAGCAATTTTCAATCTCAATTAAAAGATACAACACTATATACACTTGCAGACAAGTACTAAGAGCACACGTCACTAACATATATTCAATCTAGGAATACAATTAAGAAATTCTTTCATGCACCGATCAAAATTTATAATATTAATACTTAAAATATCAATACAATCAATGGATTTAATAAGAAAAGATCTTAATTGTGACAATCAAATATTAAAAATCATTCACTTGTCAAAATTTTAGTAACTTGGGCAACACATTAAATTTCAAGAGGTACAATAAAACGAATTAATCAAATAAGATCAATTCCACAAACTCAAAGAATTTCTTAGAAAGCATCCATTTAGCATATATCTCTCCTTTATAAAAATAAAATGAGATATAACGTAGTACATTATCAACAACCAAAAACTTATCAAAATTCACTTTGAAAACATTTTTTTTTTCTTCAAAATAAACTTCATCAAATAATATCATCACCAATGATGTTAGGTGATATTAAAGTAGTATGTTGTCAATAACTTGTTTAACCACACGTGAGCTCAACGGCAGTTAACAAATTACCTGACCAAGGAATAGGTAAAATAATCATTTTATGTCACCCCACATAATGTTAGTTGGCAAATGACTTAGCAGATCACACGTGGCCAGCGGTGTTCAACTAAATCAGTCCATACCAACATTAGGAAGGCTGACTACAATAAAATAGGATAGAAAATTTTTTCAAAACTTTTAATAACTCACTCTAAAAAAACTCCTTTCTTTCTTAAAAAGTTTGGTAAACAATTTCCAAATAAACTTTATAATCATTGTTTTACATTTCAAAAATCAAAATAATCATTGTCTTTACATTTCAAAAATCAAAATGGAACCCTTATCATTGAAGTATAAACATATTATTACCACACTATAGTTTACTTGAAGGAATCTCATAAGTTAACTTGTACTAGAAAAGAGAGAGGTCGCACATTTATAGTCTTCATAATAATCATAGCTTACCAAAACCCTAGTTATTCTTGAACCATAACCCTTCTTTCTAAGGCTCTAAACCCTTAATATGCAAATTATCCTAACCCTAAAAGTACCACAAGCACTCATAGACAGATTTTTCAACCTGCTCAAAGCCATGGTCAGCATGATTATTAGGGTGGTCACAATTCATGCATACTACCAAAATTCTTTAGAGCTAGAAGAATCATATTAACTTTAAGAAGATTACTAACTCCAGAATATGCAAGGTCAAGTTGCTTTTTAGATGCCAACCTAAAAAAATTTAGAACCTCAAACAAAGAGAGAGAATTTCCAGAACTGATTTCTTTGTTATGCCAAGAGGGCCCTAGACTGCAAAAGGGAATGACACCAAATAAAGTTTGCAAAAGAAAAAGAAATTTATACAAGGATTGAAACAACATAAGACCATAGGCGACACATGATCCTAGAAGCTTAAACCTTGCAGAATATGCATTAAAGTGAATTGCAGAACAAATTTCCCAGCCAACCTTAATAGTGTTCAAATAAAGCCATAAAAGCACAATGTCCATGGCGATAATGCTGATTTAATGTTTGATAAGGTAGTTTCCCATGTAGCATTTACGAAGCATCATATTAAAATAATAAAGAAGAAAGGAAAGGCAAAGGAGATAAGCACATCTTTAGATAACACTAGCAGCCAACAAACAAAATAATCTACAACCTTATTTTCCCTCATTTCACTATTCAAACAATATTATGATTGTAATGGGAAACTTTGTCTCAACTTTGCATGAAGACTCAATATGTAGTACCTCAATTGACACATGCAATTGTTATACAAGAACAGATGCATGTTAGCAAGCACCATTTTTTTTTTTTTCCCTCTAAATATACTATGAATACATATATACACTTTCTAGGATCTTGGCCAATTTCTTAGTATATGTCCACCATGCACGTCTAAAGTAAACTAGTTAAAATTAATGCTTTATAAATAATGCCAGAAAATGTTATCATAAAAATAACTTTGTCAAAGACTGGACACATAATGGAGAAAAACAGTGCAAGGAACATGAAAGAATGAATAAATCTAAACTTTACAAATTTGAGTCCATTTAAAAAATTGAATAACCCCTAAGACATCAATTTTGAATCATAGAGTGCCAAATAGCGGTTATTGTATATCATACTAGAACAAGTCAAAACACTCATTCAAACAGAATCATGTGCCATATAACTGCTTAAACCTTCCAGCACCTCAAAAATGTATGTTGCACTAAATTTACTAAGTTAATAGCAATTGTAATAAACAAAATCTTTGGTAAAAATTCCTCGGCTAAAGGTTTAACAAACTTACTCTACCATGTATGCTCCCCTTTCTGAATGTCATAGTAATACAAAGAATCAGATCACCAAATAACAGAAAAGACTGAAGTAATGTAGTTATTTATTTATTTATTAAGGGCTTTAAGATTTGGCTTCCATTTAGGCGGTCAAATCTACTTTTTAATAAAGATACATCACACATCTTATTTGTGCTCCATTTTCATTTTTCTAGTCAAATAGAGAAGCCAATCACAATTTCTTTATTCAGAGATATACAAAATATATCAAACCTAAATTTAGCCTACTATGATTCCATAGTACTCTAACAAAGGTGATTCCAAAGGTTTCTATGGAACAAAAATGATGAAAGTGATCTTCTTTGACCTGTGTGAAACTAGACCACAAAACACCAATATAGCAAACATCATAGTACTAATAACAAAAGAGCTAAAACCATAGCAATATTGAGCATGCTTTCATAATTCAAAATATCCAAAAATGATGGTAGACATCAGATAATAAGTCAACAATCAAACAATTCAAACATCTCAGAAGAGATGTACCCTACTTGTCTACCCTTAACTACCCAATCGTAATATCTTACTATGAAGATCAACACTTAGAGTCTACAAAATCATAACCTTTGCTCTGATACCACAACTGTCACGCCCCAAACCCGATACCTGGATTTGTGACCATGACCGGCATGCTAATATCAAGCCTAAACCTGATATTAACAAGAACCAACTTAACTTTTTGAAAACTTCTACAAATTTGCTTCGCTCTAACTTTTCATTCTTGTTTCTTTACTTAAATGATATAACCTTTCACTTGACGTTCAGAGCATCTACATTGTACTCCAAAGAATAACATAATTCACCAATTGTTCAAATTAGGAATTTCACATAATACATCTCTTAATACTTTAAGGTATACACTTTCATTAGATCCTAAAATAAACAATGCTACAAATCTAAACATCTTATTGCTAATTTAGGATCTATACATATAAAACTAAACCAGCTCCTTCCAAAACTCGACTAAGGCTCCCTCTGCTCCAAAATAAAACCTGCTAACTGAAAGAGTGGAAGGGGTGAGCTACACAGCTCAGTAAAGGTAAGATATATGAGAATTCAATAAGGATGCATGTAAATCAGATCATTTCATTCTATGAATATTCGAATAGGAGAACATCTTTTCATGCATAGTATTTTATACTATTTATGATAATAACTTATACGTTCTTCGTAGGAAAATAATTGTTCTCCTTTTTCTTATCAGATTAATATTACCAAAACCTTTCGGATTAAACTTCTTTCATTTCCTACAAAGTCGCCATATATATATTCTCATTACAAAATAATTATTTTAACTTAAATCAGATAATCGGCAACTTTGTATTAAACTAGAAAACATCTTGACTAATAAGAAAACTTTTCTTTATAAACTTCTTCTCATAAAATGCTATATCTTTCATGGTCATAAAACTTAACGTTTCATAAAAACAGATATTTGATAACTTTTAAACATAACTTATACTTTCATCAGAATCTTTATCTTTATAGCATAACAGAACTTCAGAATTTTTATCTTTAATGAACAGCTTTTCTTTTCATCAGAAACTTCTTCTTGCCATGAGAGCTTTTACTTTTCGCAATGCATTTAAACAAAATAATTCTCTCATGATTAATAACATAACATAGCTGTTCATAACATATTGGTTAGTCCATATCTGATAAGTCTGTACTTATTTGGGAGGCTTCTAGCACCACAGTGCTAGGCATCCAGCATTCCCCACAATGCCAGGTATTCCCGGGATCATATCATAATACATATCTTTCAACCATGGGGGTAGGTTGACTTCCCCCACAAGTTGGCCGTAACCAACAAGGGGCGGGTACAGCAGAGCCAGTCCCACTTAATGGCCAATCATATAACATTTTCCATGGAAAGCTAGTAATTAACCCCTACTAGCAGAGTTCAGATCACCAGAGGACGTAACCCGAAAACATTTCATACTTTACATCATACTGAAATTTCTTATTCTCCATAACATTTCATAATAATAGCATTTACATTATTTTCTTTAAACATCATGTTCGTGGAATCAATAATAGCATCAATATGCTCGAATCATATACATAGAGTTTCGAAAGCTCACGAACATATCTTTGTCAGAATAATGATTACATGCCATATCTCTAATCAAAAACATTTTAATGCATAATATACTTTAAAATAACCTCATGACTTACCAAATGCCCATATAACTTATCCCTTACCTGAAAGCAGAGGAACCGAGAGCCTAAAGTCGAAGGAGCTTAGACTTGGATACTGGTAACACCTAAACCATAAATCAAAGCTTATTACTATCCATAATTTTTTTTGTCATAGACTTACACATTCATCTCAAAACCTATCTCTTAGAATCAAGGAAGTCCTAATCCCACCTCAAAGAGGTTCCCAAAAACACAAAATGCATTCATCAGACAACATGATGTACTAAATCATAGAGAAACCAATTCATAAAATTTATATATGATTCTAACATACCAAAGGATGAGCATATTAAATTATAGCTCAAAACATTCACCCTAACTTGAGAATTAAATCCACAAAGTCAGGTGTAGCATATGTTGTTCACTGCTCATTTCAGCAGCATATGCTCCATTTGTAAAATACAAACGGGCCGTCCACACACATCCAATTGTCATGAAATCTTACATAACTACTCCCCTGTATGTCCAGTATAAACCATAAAAATTTCGGAGTCAAAGAATAAACCCATGATTTACTAAAAATCACACAAGACAGCATACTCAAATCTGTCCTGACAGAATTTCATGCAACTTATAAATTAAACCATTATTTTTATATTAATCCAAATTCTGTGAGACCAATTCAGTAACAACCATAAGTGTCTTAGGTTTCATAGGAATTATCCCTAGCATCCAAATTCACTATATACAATTTAATACGTAATTTAACATGCATGAACACAGAATCTGTCACAGTGACAGCTTTGCAACGTTTTATCGTAAATTCACAAGCAATTATCAAACGATGGTATTTTCATATGGGGATTTTTATACACTCATAAGACATGTTATAAAACACTTACATACAGTCATTTAACCATTTGGAGCAAAATAAGCACAACCAAAAATCCCAGCAGCAGCATCAACAATACTCATCCTAACTTTTTCTTACTTCCTTAATCATACAAAATCATTAATTAATAAAAACCCTAACCTACCTTCAACAAATCACCCACACAACTTCAAAGCTTCTTAAAACAGCATATATATATATATAGACTTACAAATACCATTACTAAAATTATTTAAAGGAAAACATGGATTCTAAGAGGAGAGTAGCTAGAATCCTTACCAAGTTTATGGTTCTTGTGGGGAAAAATAGACATAGAATCACTCATGAAAGAATGGTAGAGAGCTTGAGAGAGTTTTCTGGTTCCTTTGAGAGAATATGAAGAAGAAATGAGCTTTCTTTTGGTGTGTGAACCGGTGGACTTGAGGGAAGACTCAAGGGAGCTTCCTAGCACTTTCCTTAAGAGAAAAAGAGGGTAAAGTAAGCTGAAATTTCAGACTTGGGTGTTTACCCGTAGGAAATGGAGAAGTAAGGAGCTTCTTGGATGTTCTATTTGTTTGAGAAAGTCAAGGAAGAGGTGAGGTGGAGCTTGGTGATTCAATGGCCAAGTCTTGGTCTATGGGGTTTGTCATCATGCATGGTTCTAGGCTTTACATGTGTTGATTTTCAATTGATTGCATGTGGGTGGAATTTCCACTATAATATCTCATGCATCCTACATAGTTGAAACACCAACAACTATATATATATATATATATATATATATATATATATATATATATATCTCATAACTTAACCACTTAATATAGTTTTGCACATACTAAGTATATATTTATAATACAAATAGCCATTTCAATTATTTATACTCTACAATTCTTATCCAATGGCATTATAAAATAATATGTTTACTAAATACTCTTATATTAATTTTAGTAAGTAAGTGGCTTAAAATATTAATAATACTTAACCACTTAAACACATAGTTTAATTATAAAAATTGGGTTGGGGTGTTACACTTTCAGCCTGGCTCGATCGATCGAAAAACAGGCTCAATCGATCGAATCTCGGGCAGAATGTTTTTTCTGCAGATTTTTCCAACTTAGCCCTAGCCTATTAAAACGTGTAGGGTTTTATGTTTTGCCCTAAGTATAAAAGGCAAACCCTAGCCACGTTTTAGAGGTTGCTCTAGTTGCTGTGTGTGTGAATCTCTTGTGAGATCTAGAGGTAGTTGCCTTCACACATGCTTAGGATTATCAAGATGGAGATTTGATTGAGAGCTTGATGATCATTCAGTTGCTACACTAAGAAGCTTAAAGAAACACAAGTTGGTGTGCTTGTACTTGCTGGAGAATCCAAGAAAGAAGGAGTCTGTAGTCTCGGAGCTTGCACGTGGTCGTATCAGTAAGTTTCTACTGGTGGGTAGCAATAGGATGTTAGTGGTCTAAGTCCTATTGTAAAACTTCGATTCTTTTATAGTGGATTTAGTTTTACCTTGAGGATAGCTTGGTTAAATCCTCCCCAGGTTTTTACTGGTGTGGTTTCCTGGGTCATCATATCATTGTGTTATTTTTATTTCTACTGCTATGCATGATATGATTGTTTGATTGTGATAACCTAGATCTAGAATTTGGACTAAGTAATAACTTGGCTAATTAACTAGGTTAATCCAATTGTGTTTTAAGGGGTCTAAAAACTAACAGCATAGTTTTTGTTTTTGGTTAGTGACAGTGATTTTGTGGTGAAATATATTTATAGCCCAAACTTTAACAGGGAGAGGATCTTTTCTCAAAGCCAACAAGCAAGCTAAAACATATATATATATATATATATATATATATATATATATATATATATATATATATATTGGAATGTCATTTTATATCTCACGTACCCAATAGGGCTGGTTGAAGACAAGCAAGTGATGCAATACAATCGCTCCAAAATAAAAGAAAGCCCCACTTATGTGTGCGTATGTCTCTCTCTCTTTATATATATATATATATATATATATATATATACATACTAGTTGTTAACCCGTGCGATGCATGGGAAACGTATTGAGTACAATGTAAAACTTAATCTTGGTTTATTTTACTACAACACCAAAATTGAATTTGTAAAATAAAATCATGTAGCTAAAACATTTGCTAACAGCTATACGTTTAAGACATTTATCGAACTATATTATTATTATTATTATTATTACTAGTGCATGACCCGCGCATTGCGCGGGCTACTTTTATTTATCATTCACGGAAAAATATGTAAAATCATAATAAAATTCTATTAGTAGAACATTAGTTCTTTCACTAATTGTCTATCAAACTCTAATAACAAAATCATGATACAAAAATTTTGTGCAAACTCCATTGGCTAATCAAACATTATCATGATATCATAAAAATATTATGATAACTCCATAGACAATTAAAAGAAATATACTTATTTTTTTAAAGAAAAAAAAAAAACCTTCCCTTTTATATTTATTATTATTATTATTTTAAATGATGAGAAGCTCCCTTAAACATGGTCAAATGAAGACATACTGAATAGGGAAAATACAAAAAACCTCAATTATACAAACTATGTTTGTCACAATTACAGGATTCTTACTATAACTATCCAATTTAGACTACATGAAGGACAATTAATTTCAAGAATACAAAAAACGGACAAAAGATATATCTTAGGGCAGGGAAAAAAAAAAACCAAAACTCTTGAAAAAGTTATATTGTAGAGTTTTATTAATACCAATCACTGTACTGCCAAAGAAAAAAAGATTAATCAAAGTTACATTTATGAAATCTCACAGAGAAATTTGTAGCTACTTGAATCATTTCTTAAGCCATGTACATCTACTTGATGCTTTTTAGCTCAATCCCTTTCCATAAATTTCTTGGTGCATAAGAATATTGACAATTTTTGCCCTCATCTCAACATCATTAATAGCCATTTTCTTATTTGTCTCTGGTAGTTTCTCAACACTCTCTGGCTCTTAATAGCAATTAAGACCTAACAAAGTAACATCAACATAAATTAGAGAATGGTGCACTATGTTGCACTCTATAAACTTCAAAGGATTATTATTATCATAAATCATTCAATATATTTGTCACTAGCTGGGTATGGATGCAGCAAACACATGCATGTACAAAATTTTGGGTATAAGCAAAAAAAATGCCTGTAATGTTGAATGCTCATAGGACCAAGACTAAACTAATTTAAAACGTAAATTCAATGTTCAGCAAGCATTTGAAATAATATATATATATATATATATATATATATATATATATATATATATATATATATTAAAAGCACATTCTATTTGCAAATAATCTGCATATCAAGAATCATAACTGATTTAGGAATAAGTATCATCTTTAAAAAATAACTAATTCAGAAAAAGATAGATTGTGGATAGGAATTTCAAAGACATTTCTTAAAGACATCATCTCTCAATAGAAGCTGAAAATAAGAAAATATTTAACTAATTGACTAACATGTACCAAAAAATCAAATGACATTCAAGATGATTAGTGTTAGACTCCTATAAGATTAACACAATGCAACACCCATATATTAGAATTGAATAATACCAAAATTGGAACACATATATTACAATTAAACACAAACATAGACCGAGGAGAAAAATCCTATAGATCAATTCACTAAAAAAATCAGATGTCAAAAGCTCAAACATGCAAAAGCAGCAATAAAACATCATAAGTTTATGCATAAAGCCATGCCTATATAACATTTAAATCATCCAAATGCAGCAATATTAGAAGAAATTTTAAGGATTCTTTCCTACTCTTGATGGATTTTGAAACATAAAAATCACAATCAACAAATTTGTTAATGTTCTACTTGTCAATTGAAAATAGTCCCAAGTTAACTACCAAAATAGGAGTCACAATTATTACTGGAGATCGTGCGAACTTCAATAAATATATGTATCTTTGTCTAAAAGAGTTTGTAATTCCTTTAAAAAAAAAAAAAAACAGTGAAGTTATCTTAAACTTAGGCAACCAAAAAAATCCGATTCCATCCAAACCAAGAAAAGAAGAAATACTGGACTTTAGCTAAAAATGTTCTCTATTAAGCATTGCAGTCAGTGGGGCTTTGGTGAAGGGTGGGTTCAGTGAGTCAAAGAGATGTGATGTAGTTTCCACTTGGGATGCACCACTACTAAGTGGTGCAGAGCGTACCTGCTTCTTGTGCAAGTCAAGACACTGACTTTAATTTCATTCCTATGTGTTTTAATCTATACACCACCATCATAATGCAAATACCTTAATCAAAGCCACATATAACCCAAAGATCTACATCCAAACCAATCCAACTATTATACAAAAAAAAAAAAAAAAAAAAAAAATCATATTTAATGCACAAATTGAAAATTAAAGAGGAAAACTTACTGTTTGTAGTCCTGGCAGGTCAGTGGTGGAAGGGTTCTCTATTGTATTTCTTATCTGCAACACCATATACCCAAGTTTCAGCATAGCAATGTTGATTATCCTCTTCGAATACTTTATCTTCTCCAAATACTATTTCCGTTGTCTATAATTTACCACATGTCGCAACGGCCTTAATTGCAGGAAAAGGCTTCTGCTTTTATCTCTATATATTAAGATAGATTTAAGTTACATATCTTTTAAATAATCCAGAGCCAAAAAAATATGTTTCAAGCACATTACTGATGTCAAATGCTAAACAACAAAGGTTAGCATGTTTGATGCACATGGTAGGATAAGTAATAAATCCCACAATTGGCTTGGCGAAGGATTACATTTATTCATACATTAAGGTAGTGTTGTAGAATAGTAATAGACCTAAAAAATGTCTGAGTGAAATTTAATGCCTCCTTCAATAATTTGTAATGTATTATAATCTTTGATCATTTAAACATTAAAAAAATTAACAAATGCAAAAGCAAACTATATTGGCCATTTATATCTAGCATACATTATAATCTTTAGGTAATTTAACAATTTCGGCCAAAAGAAAAATCATTTTAAGTTTTACAATATAATAGCTGTAGTCAATTGTAGCAAATAAAGTAATCCTCGGAAAGAACAATTACCTTATGCAATGGAGACTTCTTTACTGTGATTATTCAAACAGTTTATATTATTTCTATAGTACTGGATCAAATATCATTAGCTGATTCTAGAAAGTATAACGTAAAGGATTCTAGAATTAAAGGAATTAACTACATGCTACAGATGACAGTTTTAAGAACATTTATATTTTGTAGCAACCAAGTGAATTTTTAAGATTTATGCACTTCTGCTAGGAAGTTATAATCTATATTTGGATGTATTTACAACCCTTCTGCACTCTCCCAAGTGTAGGAGAACAAAATAATTACTTTGAAATAAAACAGACATGCCGTTTTACAATTACTTGGAGCCTATCAAATTAGCCTTTAATTTAATATAATTGCAATCATGATCAAATAGTGTTAAAAGGTAAGAGTTTTGAAGTAAAACCTGATCCACTGAACCTATGGGACAATAGAAATACAAAACATAAACTTCAAATATACTTTAACAGACAAACAAACTCATTCACGAAAAGAAGATGCGAATTTAAAAGTCAATTTTTCTTGATTCTTGTGCCAATACTAAACAAAACCAATTCCAACCCAAATGCCTTAATATAAATAAAATCTAACCCCAAACCTAGCTTAAAAACAATTCAACCAAAATACCCAAACCTGAACCTAAATTGATAATAGTATTACATTAAATATATTCAACGACAGAAAAAACAGTATTCGACTATAATATAGATGTTACTGGTGTCAGGTAGTAAAATGCCAAAAAAAAAAAAAAAAGTTAATAACAAGATATATAATATAATTTGATGCAACAATTCAGCCAATAGCAAAACACAATGCCATTCTGAGAGTAAATAATGAACATAAAGCTAATGCACAGGATTCAAGTTTCTACAATGGCCATGATTTCAGCACTAAAAATCAAGTTATGGCCAGAAGCAAATATCAAAACAACTTGTAATTTTTATTTTAAACCAAATCTCCATTGCAACTACTAAATTCTAATGGAGATGAGGAAATAAAAAACATTAATTCCAAATATGCAAACAAAACCAATTCTAACCCAAATGCAAACCAAAATATAACCCACAAACCTTTAAAAACAATTCAACCAAAATACCCATAAAACAATTAAAACACACGGTTTAAATACTGTTTTACCAAAGGGTCTACCGTTTGGTTTTAAACCATTTCAATATTAATAAAACACAAAAATAGCATGAACAACAAAAAATCAGATCAAAGGGCAGGGGAAAAACTAAAAAAGGAAATTCTATTTAGAACAAATCTTTTTTTTTTTTTTTTTTTTTGGTTGGTTTTAACACAAACAAAACAGCGTTAACAACAAAAAACAGATCAAAGGGCAAGGAAAAAATGGAATAAAAGACCAAAGAAAATATCTGTGTTTTTTTTTTTTTTTTTAAATTTAAGATCCGGCGAACTTTGTCACTTTCCCTATCACCGTATTGCAAGCCTTTTAAAAGTATTTTAATTGGTTAGTTTTCGTTAATATGAGAGACTTTTTACCATTTTTTTTTTTTTGGTTTGTGGTTAAAATAGACCTTAAAAGTATAAAAGGATTAAGAAAACTGACTGAAGAAATTTGGTAAAAAAAAAAAAAATCTCTGCCGTAACCTACAAAGTAATCAATTTTGTACAAAGAACATTATACTTTCAATTTTCACAAATTATAACATGCAAAACCTAGAAAAACCCACCATTAGAAATAGTAAAATCATGACTTAAAAGTATCTTTTAAAAGACTATCGACTAAAATCAACATTGTATAAATAAATAACATTATATTTTTAGATTTCGAAATCCCACAATTCCAATCCCAAACAAAACCTGAAAATTAAAGTGAAATGATTTAGTTTAAAGAATTAGAAGGATTTCATTTTGTGGAGGTTTTCCCTTAATTAAACAAATAGAGAGGCAAAGGGAAGAGAATATTAGGAAAAGAAATTGGTACCTTTGCTTTGATGAATTTAGATACTCTAGATTGAACAAAGATTCCATTTCATCTCTGAGGGACTCATCTTCCTTCCTTAGCATTTTTTTTTTCTTGGAACGAAGGGTTTTTGAGAAGAAGAGAGACCCTTGATAGAACGTTTGTTTTTTTTACTACAACCTGTGGATATACATCAATCGAAGTCTAATATTCCTTGCAATCACTTTTTTTTTTTTTAATTTTACTTTAACCGTTTTTTTATTATATATATACACACAGACTATCAAACGGTGTCACGCTTGTAAAACAATATAATGTATCGCTTTTTTTTTTCCTTACGTGGCAGTACTGCCTTAATTGTAGGAAAAGGCTTCTGCTATTATATATAGTATATGATTATTATTATTATTATTATATCAACTTAACAGTATTTAAATATATGATATTCATTGAAATCTTCTAGACAATTTCAGATAATGGAAAAAATAAACTCAAAATAGAATACAAAACAGACGCAAGTACCCTCTAATATAAATAAGATTAAACCAGAAAGCATGTAAGTTGCAGGGTTCATATTGAAAACCCCAAAGAGAAATTTTGGGCAGGGTTAACAGACCATTGGCTAAAGCAATACAAGCCCACAGTAAAAGGTTTTTTTTTTTTTTTTTGGTGACAAAGGTTGAATGTTTTAGTAAAGCAGACCATGCAAAATCAATACATCTAGTCATTTTGGGTAGCCCACAATGAAAAGGTTAACTTAGTAGAACTACCAAGGAAAAAGAAAAAAAGAGCCATTAAAACCAGATAGTGGACAAGTACAGGCTTGCATCAAGAAAGCTTCCACATGTAGACAAAACCAATAACACTACCAAAAACATGAGAAAACAACAGGTGGACAATCATGCAACCATCAAATAAAATCAATACAACAGGTGGACAATCATACATCCATTAAATAAAACCAATACACATGTAGACAAAACCAATAACACTGCCAAAAACATGAGAAAACAACTGGTGGACAATCATGCATCCATCAAATAAAACCAATACACACGTAGACAAAACCAGTAACACTACCAAAAACATGAGAAAGCAACAGGTGGACAATCATGCATCCATCAAATAAAACCAATACATGCTAAAAAAAAAAAAAAAAAAAAAAAACCCAAATTCTCAGAATATTTAACACCAACTAATCCAATACACACGTAGACAAAACCAGTAACACTACCAAAAACATGAGAAAACAACAGGTGGACAATCATGCATCCATCAAATAAAACCAATACATGCTAAAAAAAACCCAAATTCTCAGAATATTTAACACCAACTAATCCTTCATCACCTATTTTGTAAGGTCAGCTATATATTCTCAACAGAAAATAGAACACCTTCTAATGGTGATCACATTATTGTAAGAAAAGTTTAAATAATTTGTAACATAAGCTTCAACAGATTAAATGACTCTTTGTTTCCTCTTCCTCTTTTGTCGATTTGCAATAGGTGTGAGCTGTACATCACTTGCATCATTTGTAGGATTAGTATCTTCTTCACTTGGTAATTTGTTGACAAAATCATTTGTAGCATCACCCATATAATACTGTTAAAAGAATATGGTGTAAATTGTATTATGATATGAATAAGTAACATTAAAAATATCTAATTTTTTTTTATTTAAATTTAATATAAAAGTACTCACATTAGTTATTTGATCAAGTTTAATTGAATTGTCAGTCTGTATAATAGGATCAAAAAGTTTCTTCACAGTGTAGATCTCCCATCCCTGTTTGAGGTTATAGTCATTGAGTTCTAATTGGAAGACAAATGTTTTCCCAATAAGGTTTGCTATTTGCATAGGCAGGTCAAACTCTTCAGGTACCTTGTAAAAATAGTAGGTCATTGTTAGGTTTTAAAGACTTAGGTTTTTATGTATTTAGAACTCTAATGTGTATTGTTGGAAAACCATGATCAAAACAATATGTTTAGTTGTGTTTAGACTTGCTCAAAGTTGTATCTTTTATGTAAAGTTGGAATCGAGCTGATGCAGAAGTTATTGTGCATTTCGGCCTGGCTCGATCGATCGAGGCTTAGGCTCGATCAATCGAATCTCGGGCAGAATGCGTTTTTCTGCAGATTTCCAACTCAGCCCTAGTTTGTTTAAAACGTTTAGGGTTTTCTAATTTGTCCTAAGTATAAAAGGCAAACCCTAGCCACGTTTTAGTGTTGCTCATATTGCTGTTTGTGTAAATCTCTTATGTGATCTAGAGGAGCTTTCCTTTACACAAACTTAGGGTTTTCAAGGAGAAGATATTATCTACACCTTGATGATCAATTCAGTTGCTGCCATTGAAGTTTAAAGAAACACAAGCGGGTGTGCTTGTATCTGGTGGTGAATCCAAGAAAGAATGAGTCTGTGGATTCGGAGCTTGCACGTGGTCGTGTCAGTAAGTTCTACTGGTAGGTAGCAATAAGAAGTCGAGCATGGAGGCTTGTAAGTCTTATTGTATGAACTTCAATTCTTTCAAGATAGTGGATTCAGGTTTACCTTGAGGATAGCTAGGTTAAATCCTCCCCAGGTTTTTACCGGTTTGGTTTCTTGGGTGATCATATCTTTGTGTTATTTATCTTTCCGCTGCTTTACATGATATGATTGTTGTGATTGTGATAACCTAGATTTGTTTAATTTGACTAAGTAACAACTTGGCTAATTACCTAGGTTAATCCAATTGTGTTTTAAGAGGTCTAAAAACCATCAAGTGGTATCAGAGCAGGTTGCTCTCTTGTTGTTGATCTTTTGATCACTGAGCTGATCCTTGATCCCTGTTGTTATGGATTCTTGGAAGATCTTTTTGCTTATATATCAACTTGCTTACTTTGTGTATTTGTCGCTTGTTGTTTTTGTTAAATCTTTCCTTGGACGTCTTGGTCTTATCATATGTGATAATAATTATTTGTGTTATACTGCCTTAACCGCCTTAAAGGCACGAGATTCTTGTCTTTGGTATTTGGATAGTGGTTGTTCCAGGCATATGATAGGAAACAAAGGATTATTCAAGACCCTCTTTGAAGGAAAGATTGGGACAGTCACTTTTGGAGATGGAAGCAAATTTGTGATCAGAGGCATTGGAACTGTGGACATTCCAGGGTTACCGGTCTTTGAAGATGTTTGGTATGTTGATGGACTGAAGGCAAATTTACTCAGCATCAGTCAAATTTGCGACAATGGACTGAATGTTCTCTTCACTAAGTATGAATGTGAGATACTTAATGGAGGAGGTGACTGTATGTGTGTTGGTGTAAGGACAGCGGGCAACTGTTATGGATTGACACCAAGCATAAGCAACAAGTGCTTTAGTACAAAGATTGATCAAGTTGATTTATGGCATCAACGGTTAGGGCATGCAAGTCATAAGCAGTTAGAAAAGATTTCCAAATGTGATGCAGTTGTTGGTTTACCTAAGTTTGAGAAGATAGATAAGTGCATATGTGGACCATGTCAGATAGGTAAACAGATAAAATCTAAACATCCGTTTGTAGCTAGTGTTCAAACTTCAAGACCTCTGGAGTTACTGCACATTGATCTTATGGGTCCTGCTCGAGTTCAGAGTTTAGGAGGAAAGAAATATATTCTAGTGGTTGTGGATGACTTTACCAGATATACTTGGGTTGTGCTTTTAAAAGATAAAGCTGAGGCTCCTGAGAAGATGATACATCTGTGCAAAAAATTGCAGGTTGAAAAAGATACTGTGATAGCCAGGATCAGAAGTGACCATGGAAGAGAATTTGAGAATACCAAGCTGGCTACCTTTTGCAATGATCAAGGCACACATCAATTGTTCTCTTCCCCCAAGACACCTCAACAAAATGGAATAGTTGAACGGAAAAATAGGGTTGTTCAGGAGATGGCACGTGTCATGCTACACATTAAAAAGTTGCCCAAATCCTTCTGGGGAGAAGCAGTTAACACTGCTTGTCATACATTCAATCGGATGTATTTCAGACCTGATTCCAAGAAGACTCCGTATGAACTCTGGAGAGGAAAGAAGCCGGTTGTTAAGTATTTCAGGATATTTGGTAGTGATTGTTACATTTTACGTGATAGAGAGAACTTAGAAAAATTTGATGCAAAGAGTGACAAGGGATATTTTCTAGGATACTCCTCTACTAGTAGAGCATATAGAGTGTATAATCTGAGAACCAAAACAGTCATGGAATCATCAAATGTTGTGATCAATGATGAAGTATGTCCAGAAACACATTTAGAAAGTACTGCTCCGGTTCAAGATAAGCCTATGGAGGTTAATGACTCACTTCCTGTTGGTTATGTTAGGAAACATAATGATGAGGAGTTAATGGTGTTGAATGATGCAATTTCTGTGCCATCAAGTCCGGAACCATCCACTCCGGTTCATGAGACTCAACAAGCTCAACATGAGTTTAGCCCTTCATCAGAACAGAAAGGTACATTCACATCTCTAGTTAAAGGTCCTTCCTCTAGAGTAAGGCTTAATCATCCCTCCTCAAATATATTGGGAAGTCTGAATGATAACATGAGATTAAGGTCAAAAGCCTTAAGTGTAATTACACACTCATGCTATCTGTCCCAATTTGAACCGAAAAAGGTAGATAAGGCACTTCAAGATGCTAATTGGGTAAACTCTATGCATGAAGAACTTCATCAATTTGTTCAGAATGATGTGTGGGAATTAGTTCCTAGACCAAAGGGTGTAAATGTAATTGGAACTAAATGGATCTTTAAGAATAAGTCAGATGAACACGGCACTGTTATCAAAAATAAATCAAGACTTGTTGCTCAAGGTTACACACAAGTGGAAGGGATTGACTTCGATGAGACCTTTGCACCGGTAGCAAGATTGGAATCCATTAGGATACTGTTGGCTATAGCTAGTCATCTAAACTTCAAGCTATATCAAATGGATGTCAAAAGTGCTTTCTTGAATGGAATGTTGCAAGAAGAGGTATGTGTTGAACAACCAAAAGGATTTGTTGACCCTCACAGACCGGATGATGTGTATAAATTGAAGAGAGCTCTGTATGGTTTGAAACAAGCTCCACGGGCTTGGTATGATAGATTGACTGCATATCTCACTGAGCATAGCTTCAAAAGGGGATCTGCAGACACTACTCTCTTCATAAGAAAGGATAAGAACAGTTTTTTTGTAGCTCAAATTTATGTTGATGATATTGTTTTTGGTGCTACTAATGACTCTCTTGCTCATTCTTTTGCAGATGAAATGAAGGCTATGTTTGAAATGAGTATGGTTGGTGAACTAACTTATTTCTTGGGATTACAGGTGAAGCAAACGGACTCAGGGATCTACATTAACCAAGCAAAATATGCAAGGAATCTAGTCAAGAGATTTGGACTGGACAATGCTGCACATGTCAGAACACCAATGGCCGCCAATGCAAAATTAACAAATGATCCGTCAGGTGAGTCTGTTGATGTTACATTATACAGAAGTATGATTGGATTCCTTTTATATTTGACTGCTAGTCGGCCTGATATTGCCTTTAGTGTTGGTGTTTGTTCTAGATTTCAATATAATCCTAAAGTTTCACACTTAAATGTTGTCAAAAGAATCATTAAATATGTTGGTGGAACTTGTGATTATGGATTATTTTATAGTAAAGAGTCTAATCTGTCTCTTGCTGGTTTTTCTAATTCTGATTGGGCTGGTAATGCAAATGATAGAAAAAGCACCACTGGTGGGTGCTTTTATGTTGGAGCCAATCTCGTTGCTTGGATGAGTAAAAAGCAAAATTCTGTGTCCTTGTCTACTGCCGAGACAGAATATATTGCTGCTGGAAGTTGTTCACAACTTCTTTGGATGAAAAAGGTTTTAACTGATTATGGAATATCCCAAGATACCATGATTGTTTACTGTGACAACTCTAGTGCTATTGAAATATCTAAGAACCCTGTTCAACATTCTAAGACTAAGCACATAGAGATTAGGTATCACTTCATTAGGGATCTTGTTGAAAGAAAGATTGTGTGTCTTGAGTATATTCTTACTGAACGTCAGAATGCCGACATCTTCACCAAACCTCTTGATAGAAGTAAGTTTGAGACACTTCATCAAGTAATTGGTGTGATTTTGTGTCCCTGATTTGTCTTGGCCTTCATGGTCCTTGTGCTTCATTGCTCTACCCTTGTGACCATTGTTCTTTGGTTTTTTTTCTAGGATTTGCATTGCATAACGTTCATGCATTTCATTCTAGGTGTTTTTTTATTAAATAAAAAAAAATAAAAATAAAAATAAAAAAAGGAAAAAGGGAAGAAAAAGGAAGCAAATTGTGTTTTGCACTAGTTTCTTGGTTTTTGAGAACAAGGTTGGTCAATTAATTTTCACATGACATGTCTTTTGTACCTTGTTTAGCTTTGATGAGCTTACTTATTGCACTTTACTAGTTGAAGTTTTGTAGTGCATGTTGTGTGGGAAAAATGTTTATGGTTTTGATCATTTTGTCTTGATCTTGATGTCACATGTGTTTGACTGTCGAACTTGAACTTTTAGAGAAAGGCATAAATAACCATCTCACCACTATTCACTAGCCAATCATGAACACCTTAGTACATATCGTAAGATTTTGTGCTCGAGAAAGTGTAGCACATGCACACAAAAAAAAAAAAAAAAAAAAAAAACATAAGGTGTAGCCTCAGTTTAATTGCTTAATACTTAAAATTGGTGTGTACTATTAGGCTTGATGCCAAATCACATAACTAAAATTGGTGTGTACATTATCCTGGCTCTTTAATAAGTTTATGAATAAATTAAAATTGGTATGTATATTATGAGGCAAAATTCAAGAAACTTACATGATTGCAAGCTTATGATCTAAGAGATGTGGGAGTTATATGATGTAACTCTTTAGGTGATAGTCTCTTTTAAATTCTATAGGATGAATTTTGTAGACTTTGTGACTGATTGCTATTTACATATCACCTTACATGTATCTCAAGTTTTTGCTAGTTGCACACATTACTCGAGTTACTCTTTGCTAAACATTGTACATGTTATTGTGTGTGTTTATGGTCTGACCAACCAAGTTTGCAATTACTTTGAATTCTGTGAAAAATTGATTTGATGCTTGAAAATTTATGGAGAATGAAAGAAATTTTAAATTTGGGAAATTTGGGCTTCAATTCTTGTTTTTGAAAATCATATCATCACATACTCATGCATTGTGATTCCTATATTTCTATGCTTTGAGTTGTTTCTAAAATTTTTTCAAAAACTATGTTTTTCTCAAAATTTTGTGAGTCTCTGTCTGTTTCGATTGATTGAGTATGTTTTTCGATCGATCGAAATTGTTTTAAAAAAGTTCTGTGAGCCTCTGTGTGTTTCGATCGATCGAAACTGTTTTTCAATCAATTGAAAATCGTATGGGACGTTTTTTAAAAACCGAGTTTTAGATTAGACAAACACTTTTTCAAAAAGTTCTTTGCTTTTTCTCCCTCCATACGACTCGGTCAAGGCTCACTCACAAATTTTTGTTGTTTTCGCCTATTTTTTTTGCAAGGTTTTCCTCTCCCAAGGCCGGTAAGACCTTTATACCCTTCCTTTTGCATTTATTTTCATGTTTTCATGCATAAACTCATGCATTTTTGTGGGATTTTCAGAACTTTTCAAAATTGGGATTTTTGTTGAATCAATCCTCTTTTTCTGAAATTGATCATTGGGTTTTGTTCCTATATTGTTATATTCATGATATATGTTGATTAATTTGATCAATTTGGGGCTTTGTGAAAAATCAAAAATTCTAGGGTTTGTCTTGAATCCGAATTGGGGCTTTTTGTTCAAATTGGTTCAATTGATGAAATTGGCTTGTTGAATTGATGAAATTGGTCTTTATTTTCTAAAATCTATCTTGTATGATGATCAATTCGTCAATTTATTACAAATTGATTAAGTGGTTTTTTCAAAATTTTGGGGTTTTTGTTAGAAACTCTATGCTCAAGCCAAATTTGTCAACTTGAACTAATTTTGAACTTAATTGCACTGCATTAAGTCATGCATCACTACATTTAATTTGTTCATGCATCATATAGATTTTTGTTCTATATTGTTTTTGTTCTAACTTGCAGTCTGCCCTTGTTTTTTGTTTTTTTTTTTGCTTTGTGTCTTGGTCCTTATCCTAGCACTATGCCTAGGAAAACTAGAGCCCATAGGACCCCCTCCACTTCCTTTGTGTCTCCCTCTAGGAGTGAGGTGTTTAGGAATGACAAAAGCAGAGAGGCCTTTGAGAATCTGAACAATAAGTGTAAGATTTAGGCTGAGCATGCTGTGATTTTAGATGAGATTGATCCGGCCATTAGGGCTAACTTTGAGTCTAGAGGTTGGTTGTCCCTCTTAGAGATAGATTATCCACCCCCAACCGCCCAGATTAGAGAGTTCTTCTCGAATCTCTCTTGCCACGTCTATGATTCCAACACCCTTGTTAGGAGTTGGATACGAGGTGTTGAGTTCACCATTACCCCTCAGGTAGTGGCTGACGCTCTTGGGGTTCCGGTTGTTCGGGAGTCTGACTATCCCTATGATGAGTCTCCACCCTTAGATGTTGTCATGTCATACATCACTAGGTCTTCTATCCAGTGGGGTTTTGATCCTCGGATCACGTCTGCTGAGCTTACCGAGACTGCCTATCTTTTCTTTAGGATAGCGTGTCATTCTTTGTGGCCTATCTCTCATCTCCACACCATCCCTCTAGAGCGATGTGTGTTTTTGTATGCATTTGTTTCTGGTGCGTCTATCAGTTTCTCTCATCTGTTCCTTCGTTCTTTGAATGAGGTTCATAGGAGTTCTGTCATAGGGCATGCGCTTATTCATCCTATTTTCATTCATAGGATTTTGCTGTTTTTGGGTCTAGATGGTTTTCCTTCCGGTGAGCCTGTTCATGTTGTTGCTCCCATAGGTGCCACCTCTCTTAGGCAGAGGGCTGTTCACTTGAGAGTTGCTCCTTCGTGTCCTAGAGGTGCGTCATCTGGTGCTGCTCCCCCTCCTCCCTCTTCTACAGGTGCTGATGCTGCTGAGACGTCTAATGCTGTTGCTGCTGATGCTGATGTTCCTCCACCGACTACTTTGGATGATTCGGACTTTTGATGTACGTTGGATCATGTCTTGACCGTTCAGGCGGCTCATGGATAGATTTTGGTGGACGTGCTAGATGAGATCTGTGCTTTGCGCGTAAAGTTGGCACAGTTTAGACGATCTTCACCGCCATCTCCCTTTTGATGATGGATTTTGATTGCCCTTTGGCATTCCGTCACAAAAAGAGGGAATACATATTTGAGCTTGTAGAGTTTTGTCTTCAGGGGGAAAGTATTTTTGTTGGTTGGAGCTTGTGAAGTTTAGATTGTATCTAGGTGCTTCGCATTGTATTTTTATCTTTTTAGCTCTTGCCATATTTTTGTGGGGATATTCATGGTAGGGGGAGTTACTTTTATTGCTTTATATGTTTCTTGTTTTCAACTGTTTATTGATTTATATTTATGAGTTATTCATTGATATATGTCATTATTGAGTGTTGTTTGAAAACAATAATTTATTATTGTTTACTTGTATTTTCCACACATGCGGTTATGCATTTTGTTTAGTGTTTCAGGAAATATACAGGTTGATTCAATTGAGCTGTTGTCTACACTTGCAACTGATGGATAGTAGTTAGGATTGAGTTTGTTTTATGAGCATTTGTTTTGTAAAGGGCTTTTCTTTGTAAACTTTGAGCTTCTAGTTGTGTTTTGTCACGGATTGCCAAAGGGGGAGTTTGTTAGGTTCTAAAGACTTAGGTTTTTATGTATTTAGAACTCTAATGTGTATTGTTGGCAAACCATGATCAAAACAATATGTTTAGTTGTGTTTAGACTTGCTCAAAGTTGTATCTTTTATGTAAAGTTGGAATCGAGCTGATGCAGAAGTTACTGTGCATTTCGGCCTGGCTCGATCGATCGAAGCTTAGGCTCGATCGATCGAATCTCGGGCAGAATGTGTTTTTCTGCAGATTTCCAACTCAGCCCTAGTTTGTTTAAAACGTTTAGAGTTTTCTAATTTGTCCTAAGTATACAAGGCAAACCCTAGCCACGTTTTAGTGTTGCTCATATTGCTGTTTGTGTAAATCTCTTGTGAGATCTAGAGGAGCTTTCCTTTACACAAACTTAGGGTTTTCAAGGAGGAGATATTATCTACACCTTGATGATTAATTCAATTGCTGCCATTGAAGTTTAAAGAAACACAAGCGGGTGTGCTTGTATCTGGTGGTGAATCCAAGAAAGAAGGAGTTCGTGGATTCGGAGCTTGCACGTGGTCGTGTCAGTAAGTTCTACTGGTGGGTAGCAATAAGAAGTCGAATGTGGGGGCTTGTAAGTCTTATTATATGAACTTCAATTCTTTCAAGATAGTGGATTCAGGTTTACCTTGAGGATAGCTAGGTTAAATCCCCCCCAGTTTTTACCGGTTTGGTTTCCTGGATGATCATATCTTTGTGTTATTTATCTTTCCGCTGCTTTACATGATATGATTGTTGTGATTGTGATAACCTAGATTTGTTTAATTTGACTAAGTAACAACTTGGCTAATTGCCTAGGTTAATCCAATTGTGTTTTAAAGGATCTAAAAACCATCAGTCATAAACTCTAAGTTCAATTATACTAAAGAATATATTAAGTACTATTTATGAATTTCAAATTCTCACCTATGAACATTTATTTATAAGTTCCTTTGCTGATATGTGGAGTAATTTTATAGCCGTAGAATCAAATAAAATGAATGTTGTCAATCCTGTGTCTTCTTTAACTTTCAATTCAATTCTATACCTGAAATAAGGCATGGTAGATATAATTTTAATTTTAATTTTAATTTTTTTTTCTCTTTTCTTTATATATATATATATATATATATATATATATATATATTTATACTTTTATATTATACATACCTTGGGATTGGGAAGCTTGCCAGTTTGTTACAACGATCACCTCTTGGTTTAACCTTTCTATGACATATTTCACATGACATAAAGTACCAACCAAAAGCTGTTTCAATTTTTGTAATCTTTCCATGGCAGGTGAAGATAGTCTCCTGGAATTTCAAGTTTATTCAATGATTTATTTGTAAACTCACCCCAATCAGAAGGGCACTCACAAAAAGCAGAAATAAGCCCGTCTTTGGTCACAGTCCTTAGACGCTCACAACCGGGGTAGTCAAGATACTCTACCCTCAGGACACGGAGTACATCAGAGACAATCTTCAATGTGACAACAATGCGCGTACCTCGAACGCAAGTAATGAAATGAGGTACTGAATAATCAAATCCAAGCATGTTGGAGTAAAACTCCTGGATCAACATGGATGGACAGGTGACCGGGACGTCACACAGTGACTCCTAACCCCGACTGTGAATGATAGTGGGTAGGTCAGTGTCGGAAAAGTCCGACAAAATGACTTGGCGTTTCAAATGAACGCCTCGTCTAGAGAAGTTCTTCGAGAAGTCCTTTCGAGCTTTCTCATCACGGAATCGAATAGAAGAGGGGGTGGGATCAGAAGAAGAAGATGCCCCAGAATGCAGAGGGTTTTGGGACGGAGTAGATTTATGCTTTGGTGCCATGACACACTAACGTAAACTAGAGAGTGAGGGGGGAAGAAAGAAACACTCAGAAAAGTCCCAAAACAATTCAAATATATCAAAATATATTGAAAAGAGAGTACGTATGCATGAGAATGCATGAATATGTGACATGCAAAGGAAAATTACATCATGGACTCAGCCTAATCCAATCCTACCAGCACACAGTCAAATAACATATATAACACACATCTAAATGCATGAAAATATAGTTATAATGCACATGAGATGCAATGTATGAAGTTTTTAAGATCAAATCTTCAAAACCCATCCCAAAAATTTTGCAAAAACCTCTTTGATTTTGAAAAACCCCAAAATTTTCAAAAATCCCCAAAACTTAGGTTAGAAATCATGAAATGCATGAAAATGAGTGATTTAGACACTTACCAAATGAAGAGAAACTTTATAAAGGTCAAAAATCTCTTGGGAAAGAGGTTTGGAATGTCAAATTTTGGGCTTCACATTTTATGAACGAAAAAATAATTAACTGTGATTGTGTTTTTTTTAAATTACATTAAGTTAGCACTACCATGCAATATGTTGTATCATAATCTAATATAAACTAAGAAGATTTTTCTCAAAAAAAAAAAAAAAGAGATAATGTTTTTTTTTTTTTGAAATCAAGGTGATCAGAGCAGAGCAGGTGGTCGCAGGAATAATTGCCTCCTAAACTTAATCACCCTAAAAGAAGCTCATTCCCTTCTAAACTACATGTTTGTGTTGCAAGTTTTACCCCCATTGACAGGAGAAAGTATGTTAAATTACCTATTGTGCTAAAAGTTTAAACTATTGAAATATTTTAAATTTAATCATTTAAACACATGCTTCTAACAAAGTATCTTATAAGTCTGACCTCTGAAATATCTCTCCCCGTCTCTCCTTTGTTTTAAATTCCATTTTTGATGGCCATTTTGGATTCATTAGTTAATTGTAGGGCAGTCAAATTCCTTAATAATTGTCTTCTTTAAGTTGCATCTTGAACATTTCAATTTGAACTTATCACGTTACGAACTTGATTCAAATTATAATGTCATGGAATTTTCCAATCACAAAACATCAACATATAATATAACTGTAAAGTTGTGATTTACAACTATGTTTTATGTTGGCTTTATTTCATGACAAAAAGTGTTGTAATTGGTTTAATTTTGTTCCTTGTATTTTGTGGGATTTTATTGTATTGGGTTTAGTATTAAGTTGGTGAAGAATCAAGCATGAAATGAAGATCAGTGCATTTCATGACTAGCTCACGAGAAGTTTGTGAGAAAGGTTCCTGTGAAAAGGGCATGTGAGAAGCACATGACTGGAAGCTGAAGAGTCGTGCCAAGCTATCAATTTCACGAGTATTTCATGGGTAAGGCCTTCCCGCAAGATACCTGCGAGACTCTCTGCTTGGAGGATTTTTAAGTATGATTTTCTTACCCTTCACCCATACTATATATATCCTCATTACCCACAAAAGTAAAGGAGGTCATTCAGAGAGAAAAACCCTAGATAGATTTTCTACAACACACACACCCATCTTTTAGAGAGAGAGCTACTCATCTTTAGAGAGAAATCATTGTAGCCTTTTCTCCTTCCCTCTCCCATTGTCATACCTTGAGAGGAGATTTGTACCCAAACACAACCCACACATTTTCAGAGTGTAGATAGTGTTTTGGAGCTTGGGAAGCTTTAGGGATTTGCCAAAAGAAGCCGGTGAGGCTTGGCGGATGCAATCGGGCGTATTGTGGGATTCGGAGAGCTAGACAAGACACGGTTCCGAGAAGCTTTGTTGGAGTAGGAGCTTGGAGGGCTTAGGTGCATTGGGTAGATTAGGCTTGGAAGATCTCTTGCTATTCGTGTATCCCAACTGATTGTCTAGTGGATCAATTATCGCTTGGAGTGCGGCGGAGAGGTTTTTCGTCGAGTTCTTCGGTTTCCTCTTCGATAACACATCGGCGTGTTATCTTGTATTTGCATTCTTCTTCCTTACTCTTTTACCTTTCAGTTTACTACTGTGTTATAATGAATATGGGTTAGAGTAGTTTATGTGTTTATCCGCTCGCATTTACTCTATTCCACACTTAGTATAAGTTAGAGTAAAATCAATTGAGCCGTAACTTTAATTTAAGGGTCTAAACAGCTCTTGTGTTTTCAACACATTTTCGAGCTTTCATTAACAATTTTTTTACATGCGAGATATATATTCATTGCATTCACATGAATCACATGTTCTTTTGATTTAGGGCATAGCCCTCCCACTTTTGTCAAAAGAATAAATTTACAGACACATTTTTTTCTACAACTAGCTAAAGTGATAGGTTGTGAGTGGTGAAATTAAAAATGATATTAATGATGGGTTCATATATACGTGATATCTACCGCTCAGAACTTGCCGCTCAAAACTATACATGAAAAGGTTGTGCTCTCCTACTCTTTGGAGGGCCCTCCTTTGCTGTTTTACAATAATTTATTGTTGCTTATGTTTTATTTCTTCCCCTAGCTAGTGGGTTAATAATTTTGTCATTTAAATATAAGCCACACAAGTCTATTAGAAAGAAAATGATATATCATGGAATAATATTTATGCAGAACAAGTAGATGACTCAGAAAAGTACTAGAGATTGTTTCAAACAAAAGAAAGAAAAAACCAAAATGGAAAAGTACTGGAGATTGTTTCAAACCATTGTTAATAAATTATATTATAAAATTTTTGGTACAATTTTTATGGAAAATATTAAAAGTTATACAAAATTAACAATTTTTTTTTTAAAATTTTCTTGTAAAATGTTTTTGAAAATAGTTTCTAAGCCAATGCACTTAGAACATTCTTTAACATATTCGTAAGTAATTTATCTACTCTTATATGTCTCTTGCAGCAGTTGTAGAAAATCACAAACAAGGGAAAAAAAAAAAAAAAAAAGAAAAAAAAAAGAGGATTCAGATCTTCTAAATTTCCTAGGGCACTCTACCAATAGATTTCCTTAAATCCTAATCACCATTTTATGATTTAAGGGTCTAGATTCTGTCATGTCAGCATTTCACTAACAATAATCTTAATTTTTTTATTTGCAACATTATTTTATTTTTTTAAGAGTATTGTTAGTGGAATGCTGACATGGCAAAATCTAGACTTTTAAATTATTAAAGAATAATAGTTAAGATTTAAGGAAATCTATTTGGTAAAGTACCCAAGAAAATCTAAAAGATATGAATCCAAAAAAAAAAAAAAAATCATATGTAAAGCAAGATTTATGATTGTGATTGACGTTACTGTGCTTGGGACTTAATGCAATCACATTGGGGTCTCTTGCTAGCTGTTTCTTAAAGTAGAAAAATGATACCGAAATTCTTTTTATTTTTAATTTTTAATTTTTTATGTTTTGATAACTGAAATAAAGGAAAGCAGTACATTGAAAAATAAGAAAAAATTAATAGATCAAATAAATAAAAGAAATATTTTACTAAAGTGAAAAAAATAAAGTATAGAATAATGAATATGATATGATTGTTTAAAAAGTGATTGAGTAAAATACAAAAAATAAATAATTTTTTATCTTTAACCCCCCCCCCCCCCCCCCACACACACATATATATATTTAGAGAGACTACTTTAATTGCTCTTTATCTTAGAATCCTTTCTATTGTGTTGTCCATAGAAAATTTTGACGATAAGATTGTGATTGCTACTTGCTAGTATATCGTTAAACAATCAATTGTGCTTTACACCGTCTAATAATGGAGAGAAAAAAACAAAAAACAAAAAAAAAAAAAAAAAAAACAAAAAAAACAAAAACAAAACAAAAGAGGGAAAAACTGAGGAGATATTTTCTTACCTAATCTATCAGTATGGGTCAGATAGATGTTGTATATCTTATCTTATCTAGTTGTATATCTTATATATCTTATCTTATCTAGTCTAGTTGTATATCTTATCTTATCTGGTTGTATGTCTAATATTCTCGTAACTTAAAAAAGACCCAAAATACACAAACAAAAGCTTGAAACTCCTTAACCTCAACATTATAATATTATATGCTCTAATATGTCTAATATCCTTTTATCATATTTCCATTCAAATGAATCGTTTAGGTAAATTCGAAATTATTTCTCAAAAAAAAAAAAAAAATGGTAGATTTGAATTTTGCCTACCAAATAAACAAAGGTCATTATATATATATATATATATATATATATATATATATATATATATATATATGGGTTGGATTTAAGTTACACATTGTATAACTTTATGTAAATTTTACACCACCTAATATTTTTAATTAGATGTGAATTTTGATAAATTGACTGTTGGATTACATTATCTTCTTATATTCTTCATGCTTACAAAATTTAAAAATAATCAAAGATTAATAACCATGTTATCAATCAATTGTTTAAATTCAAGTTTTTGTATTTTAAAATAATGTATAAAAGGTGAGTTTATGGATTGATAAATTACATAAGATTAAATTGACATGCATGTTAAAAACATATAAAACATGTAACATTGCTTATATATATACACATATAATAACAATTTACTTGATATATATATATATATATATCAAGTAAATTGATATTAGTAACACTTAGAGATTTGTTATGTAAAAATATGTTTTTGTTTTGCAAAGGACCATTGGACATAGGAATGGGTTATGTGATCAATTTATTTTTTGGGTTCTTTGGATCGAGTTTTAATTTTAAATTTTTGGGAGGGGAAGGGGGAATTTTACCACTTCACTTTACAATACAACCATTATCAAATGTCTTTTTTTTTTTTTTTTTTTTCACTTCATTTAAAATAATATAAACAACTCATTAAAATATTAAAGAAGAGAGAAAATTTGAGTTTTTTAATTGAAGGAAGATATATAATCTTAAGAAAATATTGTACTTTATTTTTAACAACTTGCTACGGTCAACTGGTATTTATACCAATTTACTATAATTGCAAAAAATTTAGCTTTAACTTCTCTAATAACACATAATTTTTTTGTTCTTTGGTGGTAAAATAGTTTTTTTTTTTTTTTTTGCTAAAATACAATCACCATTGTGAATATTTTATTGTTTTTATTAAGTTTTTAGGTTGAATAATTGTTATTTGGGTTAGGCTAACTAGATTGATGATGGAGAAGAGAGCCCAAATTATAATCATAACAATTTACCACATTGAATTTGTTGTGAAATTATTGTGAATGTAGCATTACTCTTATTTTTGTTAAACCCAAATTTTTGTAATTTCCAATTTAGGATGTTCAACATTTTTATTAGAGTGATCACAATAAGTTAGTTTAGTATTTTTTTTTTTTACCAAGTGTATATATACATTTGTTTTTACAAGTTAGGGTGATCTTGTGATCATCCTGGCTTGCATGTGGAGCCACCACTAGCTATAAGCTATATAAGCTATAATTGAGTCAAACAAACAATAACTTGATAGAATAAGATTACTCTAGCTTAAATCTTCTAAATCTCTTTAATTTTTAGATAGATGTAAGACAGATAACATTTATTTGATTTTGTGTGATTTATATGAATCTTTTAAAATACTAAAATGAAGGATTTTAATGCGAAGATCCTTTCCCATCAATGTTTCTGTTTTTGGATTTGTGGTAAAATACTAAAATTAGGCCGGATTTGCAAAGTAAAATGACATCGAGATAAGACAAGAGAAAATCATTGGGTACGTAAGATGTAAAATGACAACCCAAATTTATTTTTCAGCTTGCTTGCCACGTATCTTGTAAGAACCACCTCCTTACTAAGTTTGGGCTATATATAGTTTCCCACAAAACCATTAATTGTCACTCACCAGAAACATCAACCATGCTCTTCTCCTGCCCATTCTTCACAAATTCTACGGCTAGCATATTCACCATTTTCATGTTCATATTATTTCTAATATGGATATCAAGAAGAGTTCAAAGAACTGCTACTAAACAAAGATCAGTTCTACCTGAAGCTGGTGGGGCTTGGCCTTTGATTGGCCACCTCCACCAGTTAGGAAGGTCACAACCGGCTCATATAGCCTTGGGTAACATGGCTGAAAAGTATGGACCAATCTTCACAATTTGGTTGGGTGTGCATCGAACAATAATAGTAAGCAGTTGGGAGACAGCCAAAGAGTGTTTTACTACCAATGACAAAGTCTTTGCCAACCGTCCTAAAGGTTTAGCTGCAGAAATCTTGGGCTACAACTATGCTTTGTTTGGGTTCAGCCCTTATGGTCCCTTCTGGCGCCAAGTGAGAAAAATGGTCACGCTAGAGGTCCTCTCAAACCACCGCCTTGAAACGCTCAAACACGTTCGAGAGGCTGAGGTAAATGATTCTATAAAAGAGATACATAAGCTATTGGTCAAGAAAAACAAGGTGATATTGGAGATGGAGAGATGGCTAGGGTGCACAGCCCTAAACATAATATGTAGGATGGTTGTAGGACAACGATTTGGTAAGGCTACGACCAAGGTTGAGAATGATAAAAATGATCAGTGTCGAAAGGCATTGAGAAAGTTTATGGATTTGAGTGGAGAGTTTGTGGTCTCAGATGCACTTCCATATCTAAGGTGGTTGGACGTGGGGGGACGTGAGAAAGCCATGAAGAAAACTGCAAAAGGATTGGATGATGTGACTAAAGAATGGCTAGAGGAGCATAAGCAGAGGAAAATTTCTGGTGGGTTGAAGGAACACCAAGATTTTATGGATGTAATGCTATCCATTGTCACTGATGATGATGAGACTTCCAGTTATGATGTTGATTCAATCGTCAAAGCTACGTGCCTTGTAAGCTTTTGAAAACCCTATTAATTCACACATAGTCTAATATATTTCCAAAATCCCATTTGCTACATATATTCAATTAGGTTAACTTGTTAAACACACGTTATTTTACACAATTTTTAACACGTGAAAAAAAAAAAAAAAAAAAAAAAAAAAAAAAAAAAAAAAAAAAACTGAAATTATAACCTTTTTTTGGGTGTGTGTTTGTAAAATTGTATAAAATAATTTGTGTAATAAACACTGCTCTATTGAATTTGTAGAGTTGATCCATTGACTTTGTAGACTAACAATTAAATTTCTTAGATAGATGAACACATGCATGGCCCATGTAAGAAATACAAATTTTCTGTACTACTTTTTGTATTCCACTTTATATTTTACGAATCACAACTCGTCGTGTATTGTTTTTACTTTTTTTTAATTTTATAAAATAATTGAAGTTTTAAATGAAATAAAATAAAACCAAACACATGGCATACCACAATTAATGGAGCATAAAGTACAACACAAAAAGTGGTACAGAATATTTGTATTCCCCGTGTCTCACATAAAATTCAACGTGGATCTGAAACTTCATTTTACAGAATAAAAATGTTCAAAAAATTTCATGATAATTATCTTGTGCATAATGGTTTATCTTCTGAATTCTTGCTGCTACTAAAGATTCTTGGACCATGGCTAGAAATCTTAAAGCTTTAGCCGACCATCTAACATTCTAACCAATTCATATTATGTTACTTTTGTAGGCCCTTATCTTAGCGGCTTCAGACACATCAACAATAACATTGACATGGGCTCTCTCTTTACTTCTCAACAACCCTGAGACCTTAAAAAAAGCTCAAGAAGAATTAGACATCCATATTGGTAGAGAAAGGCAAGTGAAAGAATCAGATATGAAAAATTTGGTATATCTCCAAGCTATCCTTAAAGAAACAATGCGTTTATACCCTGCTGTACCACTCCTAGTGCCACACGAGTCAATGGAAGATTGTACTTTGGTTGGTTGCCACGTCCCAGCAGGCACACGACTTATTGTTAATCTTCCAAAACTCCATCGAGACCCAAATGTGTGGGTGGATCCTAGTGAATTTCGACCTGAAAGATTTCTTACAACTCACAAGGATGTTGATGTTAGAGGCCCAAATTTTGAATTGATACCATTTGGTAGTGGTAGAAGAATGTGCCCTGGGATCTCATTTGCCTTGCAAGTTATGCAACTCACACTCGCTACTTTGTTGCATGCTTTTGAAATTTCAAGCCCATCAAATGAACCTGTGGACATGACGGAGAAAGGTGGACTTACAAACCCGAAAGCTACCCCACTTGAAGTTTATCTCACTCCTCGCCTTCATGCTCAAGTATATGCATAATTTGACTAGGTATAATAAAATATGGTGTGGTGCGATATGCATAATTTGACTAGGTATCATTTGATAAATTAAAATATGCATGGTGTGGTGCAATGAATCGGTGTATGCGATTTCCATGTAACCATTCAAGAGGCAAACATTAGAAAAGTAAAAGTCATTTGAAAAAGTTATCAATTTAGCTTTGTTTGAAGATAAGTTCTATATTTGTCAAGTCATATTACGTGTGACTTGTAATTTGCATTTGTCTTATGAGTTCTTTTTTTGAAGGGATCTTTTTTGTAAAAATAAGTTTTTTATTTATTGTCATTTTATGTGTGTCTTGTAATTTGGCATTTAACTTATGTTGTGGGGAAAATTTTGATGTTCCCAAATAGAATATAGGATAGCCAAGCCGAAACTCAATGATGGGCCCTTGAAATAAAGCCTTGGCTTTCGGTATCGTGTAAGCCCGCCCAAGCAAGAGATAGAGGCTGCATCCTGACGTGAAGACAACAATAAAGCCCAATAAACACATTAATGTTGTTAGTTTTTATATTATTAGTCCTTTTACAACATCATAGCTCAAATCAGTCCTCCAACGGTATGGTAAATTATATTCAATTATTAAATAATTTAATAAAGCATTAACTTCAGGAAATTCTTGTGTATTTTGTTCAATAGGGTCCACAATACTCTTAACCATCATTACATTAATATGAAGAAAAAATTCCAAAAAGTCTCAAATACATTATAGCCTCCCATAGTAAAACAATAAGTAAATATTAGTGGCTGCATAGTGATGAAAAAGAAGTTATTTGGCATGGTGTGAAGGGAGAGAGAAATCCCAGCTCAGTGCAGCGAGTACTAAACTAAGATTTTTGGTGAATGTGTATTTATAAGGCATGAACGAGGTGAATGTGGGCTGTTTTGAGTGAGTGGGATAGGATTAATATTGAGATCAAGGCTTTTTGTGAGTAGTGGGCTGTTTGTGACTAGTTGGGAGACATTTATAAGCCGTGGCTGTGTAAAAGGGGGGAAAAAGAATATCTGAGATTAAATGAGTGCGGGCCAAAGATAATGAGTGGTGAGCTTAAGGAAAGCTAAAACACCAGCAGAGTGGCAAGCAAATCAAGAGTTTCAGAGGGAGTGGTTGTCCTCCAGTGGGCTGAGGTGCTTATGTTTTTATAATGGAGCTTCAGAGAAGTATTAATTAACAAGAATCCAAAAAACTTAGGATTAATCAGAGGTAGTGAATCAAGGTTAATTTTCCTGGGATTTTTAGTCAAAAGTAAGAGATTTACTTTAGGGACTGCCTTGCTTCTTTGGGTAATGATGGGATTTTTGAAGTGTTTTGCATTAAATGCTAGGATTTCTGGGGCTGAGCTTAATCAACGGGATTAAGGTGTGTATCAAGAATGAATTCTAATGCTACAACTGAGATTTGGATCCCCAAGAAGTATGATTTCAACACCCCAAGCTAGGTGTCAAACTTTAAGTCCACTTTAGGGGTTCCGCTGGAGATCCCTTTATGCCCTCCAAACCACATGTTCCCAATTTTTTCCCTTTAGGATTCATGGGCTTGGCACATGAATCATGTCTTGAACATTTTAAACATTTATAGCATCAATTTGTTGAGGTTTGGATAATTTGGTTTTAGCTCCCCTTCCGCTGGAGGTACAGTCTTGAGGAAGATGATGGAGTTCCATCATCCTTTAGACTTCAACTAATATGACAGCCCTCGGGCACTGTTCACGTCAGGTAGAGGTGGCAGAAAACTGATGGGACAGCCCCTAGTTCATCCTCAAAGGTTGGTTCTCTTGTAGAGGTCTTTGTTTGTTTTTAGACCCCTTAAAACACAATTGAATTAACCTAGTAAATTAGCCAAGTGATTACTTAGTCCAAATTTCAGATCTAGGTTAACACAATCATATAATCATATCAATGTAAAGTGCGGAATATAAAGAACACAAAGATATAATGACCCAAGAAACCACACCGATAAAAACCTAGGGAGGATTTAGCCTAACTATCCTCAAGGTAAACCTGAATCCACTATGAAAGAATTGAAGTTTTACAATAACAACTTAGACCACTAATATCCTATTGCTACCCACCAGTAGAAACTTAACATGACCACGTGCAAGCTTCAAGACCACGAACTCCTTTCTTGGATTCTCCTGCAAATACAAGCACACCCATTTGTGTTTCTTTAAGCTCTTTAGTGCAGCAACTGAATGATCATCAAGCTCTCAATAAAATCTCCTCCTTGATAATCCTAAGCATCTATGAAGGCAACCACCTCTCAGATCTCGCAAGAGATTCACACACAGCAAAATAGAGCAACCACAAAAACGTGGCTAGGGTTTCCCTTTTATACCTAGGGCAAAACATAAAACCCTACACGTCATATGGGCTTAGGGCTGAGTTGGAAAATACTGCAGAAAAAATTTTTGCCCAAATTTCGATCGATTGAGTCTAATTCTCGATCGATCAAGCCAGACCGAATTGCACAATGAATTCTGCAATAGCTCGATTCCAACTTTACACAAAAGACCTATACTTTGAGCAAGTCTAAATAAGACTAAAAACCTGTTTTGATCATAGTTTGCTAACAATACAAATTAGAGTTCTAATACATAAGTTCCTAAGTACTTAAAACCTAACAAACTCCCCCTTTGGCAATCCGTGACAAGACACAAACACAATGCTCAAAGTTACAAGGAAAACAACCATTTACAAACAATAAAGCCCATTACAAAAAAAATTCAACCTAACCACTATCCATCAATTGCAAGTGTAGACAGCAGCACGACTGAATCAACCTAAATTTTTCCTAAAATACTCAACAAACACATAAACGCGTGTGTGGAAAATACAAGCAAAACAAAAATAAATTCTTGACTTCACAAAACACAAAACAAAGACATATATCATGAACAACTCATAAATATAAATCAATGAGCAATGAAACAAGAAACATAGATAACAATGTATCTCAAAGTATCTCCCCCTATCATGTATAGCCCAAAAACAATACATCAAGAGCCAAAAAGTAAGTACACAATGAAGCACCTAGATACAATCTAATAGCTCCACAAGCTCTAACATACAAAAATCTCCCCCTAACTACAAAAATCCTCTACAAGTGTACTCCCCCTTTTTGTGACGGAATGCCAAAGGGCAATTAGAAACCATCATCAAAAGGAGGTGGCGAGGGCGAACGTCTAAGATGCGCCAAATCTGCTCGCAAAGCACAGAGCTCATCAAGCATGTCCACTAAAAGTTGACCATGAGCCGCCTGAACGGTCATGACAGTCTCCAACGTACGACAAATGTCAAAGTCATCCGAAGCAGATTGTGGAGGAACAGCAGCAACACCACCACCAACAGGATCAGCAGACGCCTCACCAATAGTAGTACCTGTAGAAGAGGGAGGAAGGGGTGCAGTACCAGAAGGCTCAACTCTAGGACATTTAGAGCTCTCTCTCATATGAGCAGCCCTTTGCCTAAGAAAGGTGGCACCTATGGGAGCAACTATGTGTACAGGCTTAGAAGCGGGGAAGTCAACTAACCCTAAAAACAGCAAAATCAGATGAATGAAAAACAGGATGAAAAAGAGCATGAGCAACAGAAGAACTCCTATAAACCTCATTCACAGAACGAAGAAACAAATGAGGAAAACTGATAGGAGCATCAGTAACAAGAGCGTACAAAAATGCACATCGCTCCAAAGGAATGGTGTGCAGATGAGAGATAGGCCACAAGGAATGACACGCTATCCTAAAGAAAAGATAGGTAGTCTCAGTGAGCTCAAAAAAAGTGATCCGAGGATCAGAATCCCACCAGATAGAAGTCCTAGTGATGTAAGACATGATGTCGTCCAAGGGAGGAGACTCATCATAGGGATAGACAGGGTGCTAGACCAACGATACCCCAAAAGCATCAGCCACTACCCTAGGAGTAATGGTATACTTTACACCTCGTATCCAACTCTTTACTAAAGTGTTGGAATCATAGATGCGGATAGAGAGGTTCGAGTAGAACTCTTTAATCAGGGCAGTTGAAGAAGGATGACCAATATCCAACAGTGGCAACCAGCCCCTATGCTCAAAGTTTGCCCTAATGGCAGGATCTAGCTCATCTAGCAAAACCTTACGCTTAGCCTAAATCTTTCTCTTAATGTTCAAAGTCTCATATAGCTCCTTGTTTTTCTAACTCAGAAACAACTCACTCTGAAAGGGAGGCTCAGATAAAGAGGAGGCTGTCCTATGGGCTCTAGTCTTCTTAGGCATGGTGCTGGGGTAAGGACAAGACACAAGGACAAGACCAAAAAGAACAAAAAGAAAAAAACCAAGGGCAGACTGCAAGTTAGCACAAAAAAAAACATTAAAAAAAAAAAAAAAAATCTATATGATGCATGAGCAATATAATGACATGATGCATGCTCTAAATGTAGTGAGATCAAGTTCAATTTAAGTTTAGAATCACAAAATTGGCTTGAGCATAGAGTTTATAACAAAAAACCCCAAAATTTTGAAAAACCACTTGTTCAATTTGTATCAAATTGACCAATTGATCATTACACAAGGTAGAAAACAGTTCATAACGATCAAATTAATCAATCCAACAAGCAAATTTCATCAATTAAACCCAATTTGAACAAAATCCCCAATTCAGGTATATTCAAGCCCTAGAAATTTCAATTTCTCACAAAACAACAAATTGATCAAATTAAAGCATCAAGAACAGTTATACATCCTCCAACAAGCCAATTTCATCAATTAAATCCAATTTGAACAAAATCCCCAATTCGGGTATATTCAAGCCATAGAAATTTCAATTTCTCACAAAACAACAAATTGATCAAATTAAACCATCAAGAACAGTTATACATCCTCATATGACAAAAACCCATTGATCAATTTGAAGAAACTAAGCTTGAAACATCAAAAACCCCAAAATCCTATAAGTTCGAAACTTCCCCACAAATGCATGATTTAATGCATCAAACATGAAAATCAATGCAAAAAGAATGGTAAAAGGGTCTTAGCGGCCTTAGAGGAGAAAAACCTTGCAAAAAGAATAGAGAAAAACAACAAAAAATCTTGATTGGAGCCTTGACAGATCGGATAGAGAGAGAAAGTGTTTGAAAACTTTTTGAAAAAGTGTTTGAACACGTGAGAATCAAGTGTTTTAAAAAACTCTCTATACGATTTTCGATTGATCGAAAATTAGGTTCGATCGATCGAAAAACACAGAACCAAGCCAAGAATTTTTAATTGCAATTTCGATTGATTGAAAAATAGATTCGATCGATTGAAATACACAGAGCCAAGCCAAAACTTTCTGGACAAAAGATTTTTGAAAAACAAAGCAAAATATTACAGAAACTTCTCAAAGCATTGAATTTTATGAATAAAATGCATAAGTATGAGATGAAATGCTTCTCAAAAACACAAGTTTTGAACCCAGTTTTCCCCAAAATTTAAGGTGTTCAAACCATTCTCTTAAACTCTCAAGCATCAAATATGATTTGCATAAAACTCAAGCAATTTTCAAACTTGGTTGGTCAAACCAAAGACACACACAATAACATGTACAAAATTTAGCAAAGAGTAACTTGTGTAGTGTGTGCAACTAGCAAAAACTTGAGATACATGTGAGGTGATATGTGAATAGAAATCAAACCCAAAGTCTACAAAATTCATCACATAGAATTTGAAAGAGACTATCACCTAAAAAGTTACATCATATAACTCCCACATCTCCTAGATCATAAGCTTGCAATCATGTAAGTTTCTTGATTTGCCTCATATTGTACACACAAATTTTAATTTAGTAGAAACTTATTAAAATAGCCGGGATAATGTACACACTAATTTTATTTGATTGATTTAACTTTAAGTCCAATAATGTACACACCAATTTTAAGCATTTAAATCGAGGCGACACCTTATGTTTTTTTTGTGCATGTGCTACACTTTCTTGAGCACACAATCTTATGATATGTACTAAGGTGGTCATGATTGGCTAGTGAACCATGGTGAGATGGTTATTTATGTCTTTCTCCAAAGGTTCAAGTCCGATAGTCAAAGACATGTGACTTCAAGATCAAGACAAAGTGATAAAAAACTATAAACATTTTTCCCACAAAACATGCACTACAAAGTTTCAACTAGTAAAGTGCAATAAATAAGCTCATCCAAGCTAAACAAGGTACAAAGACATGTTATGTGAAAATAAATTGACCAACCTTGTTTTCAATGCCAAGAAAATAATGCAAAACACAATTTGCTTCCCTTTTTCTTTTTCCCTTTTTTTTTTTTATATTTATTTTGAAAAGAAGAAACAAAAAACAGTCATAGAATGAAATGCATGAATGTAATGCAATGCATATCCTAGAAACAAAGAAAACAAAAAACAAAGAACAATGGTCACAAAGAGTAGATCATTGAAGCACCATGTCAGAAAGACTCACTTAGACTGAGCCTTTTGCATCCAAAACTTTTTAGATGCACCTCGAGCATTTGAGTTCTTATTCACATGAGAGTGATTACCAACTCCAGGATTGGAATAAAGGTTTAGAGCCTTTACCAATTCACCAATAAGTACCATAGGATCTTGTGCTTGAGGCACAGACACTTTTGGTTTGTTTGCTCTCTTAGCAGCTTGTAGCTTGTAATAGTTTGGACGAATGTGCTTAGACTTTCCACAAAAGTGACAAACCCATGCAGGCTTATCATGTGTCTTGCCCTTAGGAGGGTTAGGAGCCTTAGGTTTAGATTCATGAAGATCAACCCTAATCTTCCTAGGAGGTGTAACTTCTATAGATTTAGCCTCACTCACAGAGGGTTTGACAACCTCACTTACAAGGGGTTCGGAAGAAGAAGAAGGTACAAAGTTTGTAGAATGGGGTGCAGACACAGAGATGCTTTCTACAAAACCTAAGCCAGTTTTGTCAGAGGGAGACTTTTGAACACTTAGCATGTGATCAAGTTTGGAGCTTGCAGACCTATCAATTTGTTCTCTAGCAACAGATAGATCATGTTCCAAATTCTTAAATTTTTCAAGCAAGAGCATGTTCTCAATCTTCACATTATTCAAAAGATCATTAGCTTTAAACAGTTTAACAAGTAAATTTTTCTTTTCAAGCTCAAAAGATGCAATTTTCTTTAAGCCTAATTCAACATTCATAGCATCCTTTGCAGCAACTTTGCAAAGTTTATTATAGGCTTCTTGAAGATCTGCATCCTCAGAAAGTTCCCCATTAGAAGGGTTCTCTTCAACAGACAAGCTTTCATTGACTACAGCAGTAGTAGTGAAAGCAATGAAGTTTCCATCCTTGTCACAACCAAACTCATCATCAGAAACTTCATCATCACTAAGGGTTATAACCATGGCCTTACCCTTAGACCTCAAGTATGTAGGACATTTAGATTTCATATGACCATACCCTTGACATCCAAAACATTGAGGACCTATAGAATTATTAGAAGGTTGACCTACTTTTTCTCTAGGTTTATCAGTGTTGTTAACCTTAGTGGGATCATTCTTCCTAAAGTTTCTAGGTTCAGCAATGTTCTTATCTTTTGCCCTTCTGTTGTTGTTTCTAAGGAAATTCCTAAAGTTCTTGGCAAGGTAGGCAATCTCTGTAGTAGAGAGCTCATCATCAAATCCACCAACATTAACATCATCAACTGACTTAAGAGCCATTGATTTGGATTTGCTAGTCTTAGGTAGGTCCAACTCATAAGACTGAAGAAATCCTACAAGTTCATCAACAGGGATGGAGTCCACATCCTTGCTCTCAGTGATGGCAATCACTTTAGGTCTAAAATCTTCAGTTAAAGATCTAAGAATCTTCCTAACAATTTTAGGTTGATCATAGATTTCACCCAAGTTGTAAGCAGAATTAACAATATCATTAAGTTTAGCATAGAATTCATCAAAGGATTCATCATCAGACATCCTAATGCTTTCAAATTTAGAAGTTAATTGTTGCAACTTATTAATTTTGACAGCCTTTGTGCCTTCGTACACAGTCTAGAGGATATTCCAAGCAGTGTGAGCAACCTCAACATTAGAGATTCTCTTAAATTCCTCCATAGAAACAGCGTTAAAGATAGCATTTATAGCTTTGCTATTGAACGTGGCTGCTTCTTTTTGAGAAGTTTGCCATTCACTAACAGGAGTAGTGAGCTTCTCCCATCCGTATTCAACGGAGTTCCAAACTCTCTCATCAATTGATTTCAGGAAGGCTTTCATCCTTACTTTCCAATAAGCATAATTATTCCCATCAAAGTGAGGTGGAATAATAAGAGAGTGTCTGTGTTCCATGACAATAGGGGTCAAGGATCAGCTCAGAGATCAAAAGATCTTCAACAAAAGAGCTACCCGCTCTAATACCACTTGTTTATTTTTAGACCCCTTAAAATACAACTGAATTAATCTAGTAAATTAGCCAAGTGATTACTTAGTCCAAATTTCAGATCTAGGTTAACACAATCATATAATCATATCAATGTAAAGTGCGGAATATAAAGAACACAAAGATATGATGACTCAGGGAACCACATCGGTAAAAACCTGGGGAGGATTTAACCTAGCTATCCTTAAGGTAAACCTGAATCCACTACGAAAGAATCGAAATTTTACAATAGCGACTTAGACCACTAACATCCTATTGCTACCCACCAGTAGAAACTTACTGATACGACCACGTGCAAGCTCTGAGACCACGGACTCCTTCTTTCTTGGATTCTCTAGCAGATACAAGCACACCTGCTTGTGTTTCTTTAAGCTCTTTAGTGCAGTAACTGAATGATCATCAAGCTCTCAATAAAATCTCCTTCTTGATAATCCTAAGCATGTGTGAAAGCAACCACCTCTCAGATCTCACAAAAGATTCATACACACAGCAAAATAGAGCAACCACAAAAATGTGGCTAGGGTTTCCCTTTTATACCTAGGGCAAAATATAAAACCCTACACGACATATGGGCTTAGGGCTGAGTTGGAAAATATTGCAGAAAAACATTTTGCCCGACTTTCGATTGATCGAGTCTAATTCTCGATCGATCAAGCCAGACCGAATTGCATAATGAATTCTGCAACAGCTCGATTCCAACTTTATACAAAAGACCTATACTTTGAGCAAGTCTAAACAAGACTAAAAACCTATTTTGATCATGGTTTGCTAACAATACAAATTAGAGTTCTAATACATAAGTTCCTAAGTACTTAGAACCTAACAGTCTCTAGTTGCTTTTTGGTTAAGGGCTGGTTGTCCACTCTCAATCCTTTGCCTCTTGCTGGTGTCTTTTGGATTGGGCTTGCTTACATGGGCTGGTTAATTTGGGCTAGGTTGTGTGCATCTTACAAAATGGACATTAACAACACATGTTTACCATGGGTTTTCATTCCTCAAGGACTTTTGTTAGTGAATACTTTGGGTTTTTTCATAGATACTTGCAATGGGCCTTTGGGCAATTAGTTGTAATATTAGAAACAATAGGACAAGCTTCAAAATGCTTTTGTAAATCATTTACCGTGAATTCTGTATTGTAAATAATGTTCGTGGTTTCTAATAACCGCATCATAATTTAAACGTTGAGCTTGTGGGTTTGAATATTTATCATGAGTGTTGATTGTTAGGACATATGTAATTCACTTGTTAGGAACATATGTAATTGGCAAATCCTTTGACAAAATGCACTTTACTTGTATTTAGGTAGATTTAGGATGTGTTTAATTCTTCAAGAAACAAGGTTTTAAGTTCAAGTGTTAAAGCCATGCAAGTCTGTCCAAGATTCAAGTGTGAAAAGTGTTGTTCATTAAAGCTCGACAGCTAGCAATCTATCAAGCCTAGAAGAGCTGTTCTAGCCCGTGGCTCGACAGCAGCTCAACAGATAAGTATCTATCAAGGTTTATGAAGTTTAGTTTTTTAGGACTATTTTTCATTCAATCCGTGATTGTATGTTTGGGCTTTCTTTTCTCACAACCCTAGACATATAAAAGGATTATTTTAAGTGTCGTCAAAGGTGACACAAGTTGTACAAGTGTTGAGCAAAGTTTGTTCAAGCAAATTGTGACCAAAGACAGAATTTGCCATAGTTCATCTTTCTTGTGAAGAAGCTGCTGTGTTTGTGCACCGTAGGGTTTTATAACCAAAGAGCTTCTCGATCTTCATCGTGTGATGAACTGAAGAACTTTGCAGCCAACAACCTTCTCTAGTTGGTGATTGAAGTCGCGTACTAAGATCCGCGTAATTGGTTAGTCACATACTGGGAGCCATGCATTGCAAGGAGAGATTGTCATTACAGAATAAGTCCAATTGGTTATTGGGGTAAGAGATCAACTGTAGGTTGGTAAAAGGTACTAGGATTCCTTTACTTGTAATCGCTTGTTTTAATAATAGTGGATTCTTAAGAGTAGTGACCTTAAAATCACCCGATGGGGGTTTTTGTTGTGTAGGTTTTCCCCATTCGTAAACAAATTACCGTGTCAATTTAATTTTCGCTGCATACTTTAGTTTATTGGTAATTTGTTTGTGCTACCAAGCACTTTGTATGTTAATTTGATTAATTGATAAACTTGGCTAATTAATCAATTAATATATCACAAGAGGTCAATACGTTTATGGCCTATTAAGTGGTATCAGAGCAGGCACATTCTGATTAGGGTTAATCTTTGTTGTGTGATCCATTGACCCCTGTTTGTCATGGATAGAGGACAATCTCTCATTATACCTCCTTTATTTAATGGCACTAACTATGCATACTGGAAAGTATGCATGAGAGCTTTCTTGCAGTCTCAAGATGAGAAAGTGTGGCAAGCTGTGGAGATAGGCTAGACCAAGCCAAAGGAAGCGCCAGCCGATTGGGATGATGCCAAGATCAAGGCGGAAAACTTCAACATCAGGGCATTGAATGCTTTGTTCAGGGTAGTCACTAATGAGGAATCCAAGAAGATATCCTCCACTGAAACTGCAAAGGAAGCATGGACCATCCTTCAGACAACCTATGAAGGAACAAAGGCTATCAAGGATTCGAAACTTCAGAGGCTCACTACAAGCTTCGAAGAGATCAAGATGGAGGAGGATGAGTCGTTCAATGAGTTCTATGCCAAGCTCAAGGACATAAGGACATAGTGAACTCAGCCTTCAATCTTGGAGAAACCATTCCTGAACCCAAGATTGTGAGAAAGGTGCTCATATCTCTACCCGAGAGATTCTATGCCAAGATCACCGTGATCAAGGAATTAAAGGACATTGGCAAGATTCCTTTGACAGAGCTGGTTGGTAATCTGCAGACCTATGAGTTAGGTTTAACAAGAATTGGCAAGTTGGGTAAGGGCAAGAGCACGGCATTGAAGGCCAAGAGCAGTGTTACTGATGAGTCTTCAGACGATGAAGATTCTAAGATGAAGTCCTATATTACAAGGAAATTCAAGAAGTTCATGAAGAATGCCAATGGGAAGGGCTTCGATAAGGACCATAAGCAATCTAGTTCCTTTCAGTTCAAAAGCCAAGACAAAGGGAAGAAGGATGCTAGGGATGGTGGTTAGTACATTATTCCCTCAGGACCAAAGTGCTTCGGGTGTCAAGGCTTCGATCATATGAAACAGGAATGCCCCACATATCTTATGACTATTGGGAAAAGCAAAGTACTTGCTGCTACATTGAGTGACACCGAGCCTGAGGATGATTCCAACTATAAGGATGATGGAATCCTAAATGCCTTCACTGCCATTGTCAATCCTACTGAAGGGATTGTTGAAGATGTGGATGAAGAAGAGGAATTAGTGGAGTCCAAGTTTGAGAAGATGGATGAACAAGATGACATCCACACAGCCTATGCAAAGTTATATAAGGTCTTAAAGAAGCAAAAGAAGATGTATAGGTTGACCACCAAGAAGCTTAGTGATGTAGAGCTAGAACGAGAAGAGCTTTCCACAAAGTTTGATGAAGCCAATTAGACTATCGGAGTATTGAGGTTTGAGAATAATTTCTTGGCTGCGAAGACCAAGAAACTTGAGACAGAATTGTTCCAAGCCAGAGCTCAGCTGGAAAGGACTTCAAGCATTAAGCTCGATGAGATGCTCAATCTTCAGAAATTTGATTTTGATCAAACCGGTTTAGGATACGATTTCTCTTCTCCTAGTATTGCTTCAACTAGTACTATTGTTTTTGTTCCTCCTACTAATAATATTGAAACTGAGAACAATGTTGTTAAAAATGACTTAGCTTGTGAGAACATAAACAAGGGTAAATCTATCTTAAGAGCACCCCTTAAGGAGGATAAGAAAGAAGTTAAAAAATCTAGGGCTAAGAAGGCTAACTCTCAAAATCCTAAACAGAAGAAGCAACATCTCTGTTATTACTGTGGAGCAGCCGATCATACTCGACCTAATTGCTATAAGTGGTTAGCCACTCAATAGAGCAACAACATGATTGCATCGGGAAACCAGAATCAGTTTCCATCCTCTTTTGCTCCCCTTGGAGATCTTCTCAAAGCCCTCATGTTCCTTTCGAACTTGAACAGTTTCAATTCTTCCCCTTCACCACCGGATCAAGGGTTCGCCAAACAAAAACGTTCTTCCAGGGTGTGGAAGGAAAATGGCACCAAGTGATTCTGTCACATTTTCTCTCTCCTCTTCTTGTTTTTGTTTGCATTACTTGTGTGTTTTGCTTAATTGTTTTGAGTCAGTCTAGTTTTATGCATTGCTCTGTTTAATTTTTTTTTTAATTTGTTTTCTTTTCAGTTTTGGTCTAGTTTGTTTTTCATAAAAAAAAAAAAAAAAAAAAAAAAAAAAAAAATTGAAAAATCAGAAAAAAATACAAAAAACATTATGTGTTATGTGTACATTGGTACTTGTGTACCTTGGATGGCCATTGAAACAAAGTTTTCTAAACTTTGTATTTTTTATAGCTTAGATGAACATCTCTATGCACAACTAAGCAAGTGAGCTTTATGGCTCGTGTTTGTGATGAGTAAGGTTAAGTGATCTCTTGTACTTAACACTCATATCACTCTTTTTGACAGGAATGACTAGAAAATCCTAAGAGAAAGACATAAATAGCCATCTCACCACTATTGTCCGCCAATCATGAAATGACATTTGTATGCTTCAGCATAGCAAAAGTGAAATGTTAAAATGTTTAACATAATTGGGTATTTCTTTTCTCTCTCTTATATGCCCATGCATGATTTGTTCAAAAAGAAAAATATGGAAAGAAAATAAAAAGCAAAAAGAATAAAATGCTTTAAATATGATTGCAAGCGTGTATTCTAAGAGATGTGGGAGTTATAGGATGTACCTCGAAGGTGATAATCCCCATCAATAGTTATGATTGTGTGTGAGTTAAAGTGATTTTCTCATATCTCAAATCGTCATAACATGTAGACACTTATGCAATCTTGCGATGTTTTTCACACACAACACGCAATATTCTTTGCTACTCTTGATACATGTGCAGGTACAATATGATTTGGACATCACAAGGTTTACATGTGTTAATGTATGCTCACTAAACTGTCTTGACTTGTTTTTGAAATATAAAATTGGTTAGACTTGTTTAGTGTGTGTGTGTGTGTGTTTTAGGATCAAAATGCTTATCATTTTTCTATTGAGAGATGATTTTGAGGGTTCAAAATGTTGTTTGGATCCTTGGTTGAGTTGCATGTTTGATTGCATTCATATCTATGTTTTTCTCTTCTTGAAAAACTATTTTTAAGCAATCTCGACACCTCCTTGACACCTCTCGATACCTGGCTTATCTATCGAGCTCTTTAGTTGCTTTTTATTGCAATCTCGACACCTCTCGATAGCTAGGTAGATCAATCGAGAAAGTTTTTGTCCCCTTGATAGCTCCTCGACAGATCCTTAATCCATTGAGCTTCCTTTTGTCTTGGACACCTACTCAATAGTTGCATCTGTCGACCCTCTTTAAAGCTCGACACCTTTCGATACCTCTTAATCTGTTAAGAATTACTGAGCTTGTATAAATAAGGTCAGCCCGATTCGGATCTCACTTTCCTCGCTCTCTTTCGATTGCTCTCAACCGTTTCACCTCTCAACCGATTCGGAGCTTGTATAAATATGGTGTATTAAAAATTTGATTTCTTATGACAAAATCTCTCTTTGGAGGATGAGATTGTGTTAGGTTCTAAAGGCTTAGGTTTTTATGTATTTAGAACTCTAATGTGTATTGTTGGCAAACCATGATCAAAACAATATGTTTAGTCGTGTTTAGACTTGCTCAAAGTTGTTTCTTTTATGTAAAGTTGGAATAAGTTGATGCGTGTTTAGACTTGCTCAAAGTTGTTTCTTTTATGTAAAGTTGGAATAAGTTGATGCAGAAGGCTTTTATGCTTCTCAGCTTGGTTCGATCGATCGAAGCTTAGGCTCAATCAATCGAAAATCAGGTCAAAGGCGTTTTTCTGCAAAATTCCAACTCAGCCCTAGTTTGTTTAAAACGTTTAGGGTTTTCTATTTTGTCCTAAGTATAAAAGGCAAACCCTAGCCACATTTTAGTGTTGCTCATATTGCTGTTTGTGTAAATCTTTTGTGAGATCTAGAGGAGCTTTCCTTTACACAAACTTAGGGTTTTCAAGGAGGAGATATTATCTACACCTTGATGATCAATTCAGTTGCTGTCATTGAAGCTTAAAGAAACACAAGCAGGTGTGCTTGTATCTGGTGGTGAATCCAAGAAAGAAGGAGTCTGTGGATTCGGAGCTTGCACGTGGTCGTGTCAGTAAGTTCTACTGGTGGGTAGCAATAAGAAGTCGAGCGTGGGGCTTGTAAGTCTTATTGTATGAACTTCGATTCTTTCAAGATAGTGGATTCAGGTTTACCTTGAGGATAGCTAGGTTAAATCCTCCCCAGGTTTTTACTGGTTTGGTTTCCTGGGTGATCATATCTTTGTGTTATTTATCTTTCCGCTGCTTTGCATAATATGATTATTTTGATTGTGATAACCTAGATTTGTTAATTTGGACTAAGTAACAACTTGGCTAGTTACCTAGGTTAATCCAATTGTGTTTTAAGGGATCTACAAACCATCAGATTGAAAAAATTAAAATCTATTTATGTCTGAATAACCCAACATAATGAAGGTGGAGAAATAACCATTTTGCCCCAATTATTAGGCATTGTTATTTCCATTTCACAATAGTAAACTCATAGTGTCCTGCAAAATGGCACGCCCAGTAACAAAGTATAGACAAATCATGGCAAATTTTGATCAAATCACAATTCTTAGACCTACACATGAATTATATATTAGACAGTCTTTAATCCTTAAAGCTTGGAAGGTGTAGGCGAGGTTTGATGAGAACTTCAAGTGGGGTGGCTTTGTTGTTTGTGAGACCAACTGTCTCAGTCATATCAACCTTTGCATCTGAGGGAATTGAGATATCATACATGTGTAGAAAACTAGCCAATGCTAAGTGAACCATTTGAAGGGAAAAAGATATTCCAAGACATACTCTTCTACCACTTCCAAATGGGAGCAATTCAAAATTTTGACCCCTAACATCAACATTCTTGTGGGTGGTGAGAAATCTTTCGGGCTTGAACTCTAATGAGTCTGACCATATGCGTGGATCTGTTTGGATTTTCCATACATTTGTGATTAATCGAGTGCCTTTTGGAACATGGTAACCACCTATGATGCAATTCTCAGTGAATTCACGTGGTGTTGCTAATCGACCTAGGGGATACAAATGTAATGTTTCTTTAACTATGGCTTGGAGATAGACTAGCTTACTGATGTCTGATTCGTTTACACTTCTTTCCTTGCCCACTTTGCAGGTAAACGAATCATATGCTAGTACTCTTTTGAACAATGCATCAATTCTGAACAATGCAGGTAAACACCTCCATGCTTATTAAAATATATATATATGCTACTCTTTTGAACAATGCATCAATTCTAATATTACTAAAAGTAAAATTTTAATTGCTTTGTTGAGTTAATATCATTTTGTAGGAGTTGTGTTTCAAATGATCATTCTTTAATAGTTTTGTGAGCATCCTTTCTCATTATATGTTATTGAACTCCAATTCTTCAACCTTTTTTCCCCCTTGAAGTCAATTGATGGGTTTTACTTGATTCTTTGTTTTTCTATCAACTCATTCATTTCTCTTCCTGTACTGGCATGTACAATCTGAAGCTAGAGAGCTTTCAAGTGGAACATAGTCAAGCTTCCTCTTATCCATTCTAATTAAATATTTTATTAATTTTAATATAATGTTGACAATGACAAGGCTATGCATTATGCCCATTATTATATGATTTAGCTCATTAGCGTTGTTTAAAACATTAAATCTACAATCTTGAAAAATATATATTAAAATTGAAACTCATATTTTCTCTCAATGTTTGTAGCTATTCTTACTTTATTTATTATGATTTTGTCTTTGTTGTTTTGTGATATAAGGCAATAGGTTATTGATTCAGGAAAAACAAAATTCTAAAAATGCTTCCTTTTATTTTAAATTTTTTTTTAACTCTCTAAACTTTATTGAAACAGATGATTAAATGGTATAAATATTTTCCAGGCAGTTTCACACTTCACAAGAATGAAATCATGTAATGTCTAATTTCTAATATATCAATAGTACTATATATTTAAAAATTGAATTCAATTTTAGTTGGAAACCTTATAAATTCAAAGTAGTATGTAAAGATAAATTTTAATGTGTAGTGTTTGTACGTTTTTAGACCCCATAAAACACAATTTGTTTAACCTAGTTATTTAACCAAGTGATTACTTAAATAAATTATTCAAATCTAGGTTAACACATTCAAATCATATCATGTAAATAATGCGGAAATATAAAGAAAACACGATGTGATAACCCGGGAAAACCAAACCAATAAAAAACCTGGGGAGAATTTAACCTAGCTATCCTTAAGGTAAAAACAGATCCACTATGAAAGAATTGAATTTTGTACAATAAGACTTAGACCACTAACATCCTATTGCTATCTTGAGTAAAAAACTTACTACCACGACCACGTGACAACTTCGAGTCCACAGAGTACTTTCCTTGATCCACTGCAACCACAAGTACTCCCACTTGTGACTTTAAGACTCCACTCAAAGGTTTCAGATCATCTTTAAATTCTTTATGTAGCAACTGAAGCGATCACCAAGTTCTTGACATGAATCTTGATCTTGATAACCCTAAGTGTGTATGAAGGTAAACACCTCTAGATCTCACAAGAGATTCAACACACGACACATCAAAGACCTCTAAAACGTAGTTAGGGTTTTTCCTTTTATACTTGGAGTAAAACATAAAACCCTACACGTCAAACCGAGCTTGGGCTGAGTTGGAAAATTCTATAGAAAAATTAATCTGCACGAGGTTCGATCAATCGAGTCCCATTTTCGATCGATCGAGCCTTGCAGATTTAGACCAATAAATCCTGCAATCACTCAATTCCAACTTTAACAAATAAACACACTTTGAGCAAGTCTAAATCTAGACTCTATGTTTTGATCATGGTTTGCCAACATAATATATAATGAAGTTCTAATACATTTAGTTCCTAAAGGCATAGAACCTAACATTGTTCTTTAAGGAAGCCCTGGAGTAATCATCTAGATGCAAGGAGAGCAACAGTATCAACACTGAGTAAGCATAAGTGTTATGATAAGGATTCAACCATGGTAGAGGTAATTAATGGCAGCCATGGAAGCTATAAGGTTGGCTAGAGATATGTGATGATTTCAAGTGATACTTGAGGGGATGACAAGCTTCAATGGCACATTTAAAGAGAGAGCTAAGAAGTTTAGACAGTTAAAGTTTTTGTTCATGGAGCTGCAAGCACAACATCACATTCTCTACCTATATTTTTAGTTCATTTGGTTGATAGGAATTTTTGGATTGGTCACAATCCACCATTCTTACAACCCCAACTGCCATTGCTATATTGAGCTCTATTTAACATAAATCAAAAATTTTCTCTACAAACAAAGAATCAATATTTTTCAAGGTCTTTATTTAATTTCCATTTGCATTTTTTTTTTAATTGGTAAATTGCACATCACCTTGCTTTTACAGGAAGAGGAAGTATCATTTAAGCTAAAGCCTAAAGCTCATGGGCTCATTATATGATATTTTCCCCTTTGTAAATATTATATAATCTTTAATTTTTTTCCCTTTGTAAATATTATGTAATCTTTAATTTAAACTACAATAAAATAGAAAGAGGTGACTAGAGAAGTAACTCAAATTGCAAGGATTGGCCAAATGATAGTTGACAAGAGAAAAACAAAGAGACAAGGAAAATGGGAATATGACATTCATCTAGATCATTTGGTCCAACGTCTATTTCTTGGATGCAAGAGTTGCAATAGAATAAGAAAAATGAGCGATTGCATTTTCTTCAACATATAATTGATTATTTCTAGACTTATGCTTTTTGTGGGAAATATTTTTTTGTTGATTGTATTCTTGAAGCAAAAGTCTTCTCTCATACCAACTAACATTATTAGATGATGCTGTGTTCAAAGGCTAAAAGTTTTTTGAAATTTATGCCAAGACTATGGACATACATATTGCCTGGAGTGAGAATAGGTGATGTCGTGTTCATAGGCTAAAAGTTGTCTATAATTTATGCGTTAAACAAACACATCTTGTTTGGGATTAGAATCTTTACACAAGTTGAATGCAAGGCATATTGTCTAACAATTAAGAGAGCCCAAAAGTTTGCATTGTATAAATTGATTAGTTTTTTGCATAGTACAGATTTTTTTTTTTTAAAGGAATAAATATAAATAAATTTATCAAGAAGAAATATTTTTGTAAAATTTGATTCTCTAGCATTTTTTTAGTAATTATCAAAATATAAATTGTTACACTTGATGGAAGTCAAAAGTAGATAAGGCATTGCATGTTGCTTGTAGTATAGAAAATAATATTTGGAAATTCTTTGGAATTAGTGAATTTGAATTGAGTGTGTTTAATGGACTTTGTTTCTAATTTGAGGACAAAGAGGTAGAGTGGCTTAATAAAATATTTAATTGGTCTAGGATCACTATTTTACTCTTCAGCTCAACCTCTTTTTAAATCATGTGGTATTCAAATCTTATAAATGTAAAATAGCTCACTGTTGTGATTTATATAATTTTGTTAGTATTTATCCACCTTTATTTTTGGTCATATCATTTTTATTGTGATAATTTGTAATGATCTCTAGGTTGTATGAAGTCTAGTTTTTTTTTTTTTTTTTTTTTTATGTGGATAATTTAAAAAATAGAAAGTAATACAATGTTTGACGTGGATAGCTCATTATTTCTTGGGGATGAGGTTTCTTTCCAAAAATTGATATGTTGTAATTATTTGAAATGGTTTTTTATTGGAACATGCTTGAACCATATCATTGTGGCTTTTAGATGAATGTTGTTTATTTGACTAATCTATTTATACATATTTTCAATGATTATTTAGAATTAGAATTATCTAATTTGATTGGTTTCAAATGATTGTACCAATAAAAGTGAATATGTATAACTTTCTACAAGGTACAATTTGGTTTATATTTTGGGTTAGAATAAGCCTCTGAAGCAAACAATCTTGGCATCTTGTATTTTATAGCTTAACTTGTGAGATCATGAAGCTATATGCAACAAGGACGCATACACGGACACATGACACCAAACAATCTTGTGTTTTTTTAGCTTAACTTGTGAGATCATGATAAAGCTATGAAGCAAGGACCCATGCACGGAAATGTACACAATAGTGCGTACTAATTAGTAATTACTATACAACAAATCAATTTTTGAGAAATTATGCTATCACTTGTTAGTAACTCATGTAATGCACAAGAAAAATTAATATAATACAATTTTAAAAAAATTATGAAATTCGATGAATATAATAATTATTAATAGACATTTAATAAAATTATGTTTGTATATGCAAATATATATATTTTACTATTTAAAGAACATATATTATACTATGTATGAGAATAATGATGTGTAAATTTGTGAGATCTCAAAGCCTGGGTAATACAATATTATGAGATTAACCAAAAGTTGAATGTCATCAAGTGTATATGAATATTATAGATTATAAATTATAGATATGATCAATATATGAAATTTAATTACTATACATTTAAATCAATTTTATTAATCATAATTTATATTTATTTTAAGCTATACAAACTAATAACAACTATCAAAATCATCAAAAATATAACTAAAATAAAAAAGAATATTTTTAAAAATAGAAACAATATGGTTCATCATAACTACAAGATCTCATAGATAATCACATACACTTAAAAGTTAAGATTGTACTACCACGTACATTTAGCAAAATGGTTACTCCACAAATACAAAGTTCTTGTGGGGTGGGGAGGGTAAGGGCCGAGTTTCAAGTCTCTAGAAGAAAATTTCACACATATACACTTAAGTTAGGTTAGAGTAGAATTTCTATTTTATAAAAAAAAAAAAAAAAATTAAAAAAAGAGTTAAGATTTTTAGTGATAACAATTTTTTTTATGAGAACTGTAACAAATATTAATATCCATAACTTACAAATAGGCAATAACCAATGTGTTTTATATAAACTAAGCACTAATCATCCAAATGAAGAGAAAAGACAAAAGCTTAAAATGTTTCTAGATTCCATAGGCATGCATAATTGAAAGAGTCTAACTGGATCATTACAAATAGCTGGTAAAAATAAATAAATAAAATAAGTAAAGCAATTTTCTTCTAGATACATTTAAGATTTGGAGTCAACACCTATATAGAATTTTCTTCTTGACACGTTTGAGATTTGTCAATATTTGTTGCCTTTCTGGAGACTAGAGTGAGATTTTGATTTCAAGATGAGGTTTGGAACAATTATTGCTTTGTTGTTGTTATTGCAATGGAGGCCGTGGTTGAGGTTCTGGCAAAAGGGATTTGAGTTGTTTGGGGATTGAAATAAATCTAATTTGTTAAATTTTTTTTGACAACTCAGATTGTAAGTTGGTGGTCATGTGTAATTTCTTAATGTTATAAGATCCATCACTTAAAAGTTAACATAGTATTATTACATTAGACATATAAGTAGGAAAGCTAACAAAAGTTAACAGAATAATCAATAATGCTCATTTTTTAAACTTTAAGGACAAATAATGCTCACTTGAAATTTGAGAAACCAACTGCGCTCACAAGGTAAATTTCAGGGACTAACAATGTAGTTCTGCCTTCTATTTTCCTTAACCCCTTAAAGAAAAGGCATTGCATACCTCACACTCTAATATATACACTATGTACACATAATCAAAATCACAAGTAGAATATGATATTCTTAAAAAGGTGGTCGTCAAATGTGAAAGTATTGGATATTGTGTGTAAGAAATTGTTAGGGTACTTTTTTTTTTTTACACCTAATTTAATTTGGGTACCACCTATTTACTTTCAAACACCACTAATAAGTTATTGGGTTTTCCCAAATATTTTTTGCTCTATTATTCTGTTAATCACAAATATTTCATATCTCATTATTTAAATTGAGTTATGATATAAAATATCACAAAAAAAGCCCGAAAACTCATATTTTATCCAATTTTATTATCATATTCTATTTAAAGCCCAAGAATACTTATGCTTGGTAATATTTGAGAAGCCCATGATTCAAGTCCATGGAAAAACAATTTTATCAATGGAATTCAAATCCATGATCAAAGCCCATGATTTAAACCCATGGCAATTTATTTATCCAAAGCCCAATTCTCATTGGCAACATCAAAACCCAATTCTCATTGACAATATCAAAAGCCGAACTTACGTTGGCACTATTTAAAGCCCAATTTTCATTGGCAATATCAAAGCCCAATTCTCATTGACAACATCAAAAGCCCAACTTACGTTGGCACTATTTAAAGCCCAATTCTCATTGGCAATATCAAAGCCCAATTACTCATTGGCAATATCAAAAGCCCAACTTGCGTTGGCAATATCAAAAGCCCAACTTGCGTTGGCACTATTAAAAGCCCAAGCTAACTACTTGGCACTATTCTATCAAAAGCTCAAGATTATTAAATACTCGGCAAAATACTATATCATAATTATTTCATTTAAAAGTCCGATAATAAACAATACTTTAAATTCTTAAACATATTATTACAATATTACAAGCTCATGAAATTTAGGAATTATCTATTCTCAAAACCCATGGCAATCATCTTGTAAAAGCCCATGGAAAGTTATGATTGTTAGACCCATGACATATATTTATTGTTATAAACCCATGAAATACATGGACATCATTTGCATCGCGACATCCATAATATACGCCTTCGACACTCATGGTAAACATTCAAACCCACAAGCTTATCATTTAAGTTATGATGCGATTATTAGAAACCATGAACATTATTGCAACATGGAATTCATCAAAGTAAATAGTATTTACAAAAGTATTTTGAAATTTGTCCTATTGTTTCAAACATTACAACTAATTGCTCAAAGGCCCATTGCAAGTGTTTATGAAAAACCTAAAAATATTTACTAATAAAAGTCCATGAGGACTGAAAGCCCATAGCAACATGTGCACACAACCCAGCCCATGTGAGCAAGCCCAAGCAAAAAACACAAGCAACTAACCAAAAGGCAACTAGAGACTCATACAAGGGAACCAAGCCTTTGAGAATGGACTAAGGGCTGTCCCATCAGTTTTCTGCCATCCTCTGCCTGATGTAAACAGTGCCCAAGGGTTGTCATATCAGTTGAAGTCAAAAGGATGAAGGGACTTCATCATCTTCCTCATGACTGTACCTCCAGCAGAAGGGGAGCTGAAACCAAACTTCAACAAATTGATGCTATAAATGTTAAAAACATTCAAGACGTGATTCATGTGCCAAGCCCATGAATCCTAAAGGGGAAAAATTGGGAACATGTGGTTTGGAGGGCATAAAAGGATCTCCAGCAGAACCCCCTGAAGTAGACTAAAGCTTCACACCTAGCTTGGGGTGTTGAATCTTACTTCTTGGGGGACCAAATCTCAGTTTGCAGCATTAGGATTCACTCTTGTTACACAATAATTAAGCTCAGCCCCGAAAATCTTGGCACTTGATGCAAAAAGCTCTAAAATCCCATCATTACCCAAAGAAGCAAGACAACCCCTCAAAGTGGATTTTCTTACTTCTGATCAAAAATCTCAGGAAAGTTAAACCTTGATTTCGTCACCTTTAATGAGTCATGCATTTTTGGATTCTTGTCAATCAATGCTTCTCTAAAGCTCTATTATAAAAACATACACACCTCAGCCCACTGGAGGAGGTGGAAGCCTCTCTAAGAACTTCTGTCATTGACTACATTCTGTAGAAATTCAACCCCTATTAAGCTTTCTTTAAGCTTCCCCAAGCTCTCTGGAGCTCATTCACAACCTTTCTCAGCCTATAGTCACCATAACACCAACATTCACCACCTTGCTTACACCTTCCTACTCCATAAATGTCCCATAACTGACCAGGATAGCCACTCCCTCTGAAACCCTTGGTTTATTTACTACTTTGCTCGTGGTTTAGCTTTCCTTAAGCTCACCACTCATCATCTTCAACCTACACTCATCTAATCCCCGATATTCTTCCCACCCCTCTACACAGCCACAGCTCAAAAATGTCCTCCAACTAGACACAAATAGCCCATTACTCACAAAAATCTTCAATCTCAGTGTTAATCCCATCTCACTCACTCAAAATAGCCCACATTCACCTCATTCATGCCTTATAATTATACACTCACCAAAATCTTAGTTTAATACTTGCTGCATAGAGTTGGAGATCTTTCTCTCTGTTCATTCCATCCTATTTTTCCTCTTTTATTTGTAATTATGGAGACTTTAATCATTGTTTATTATTATTATGATGAAGGATATAATGTATTTGTAACAATTGAAATTTTTCCTCACATTGATGTAATGATGGTTGAAAGTACTATAAATTCCCTTGACCAAGACACACAAGGACCCCCAGGAGTGAACACTTTCCTAAATTTATTTAATCATTGACTGCTGGACTCTAAGTATAATTTCACCCCTACCGCTGGAGATAATACCGTACCGCTAGAGGACTGATTTGAACTATGACGCCGTAAAAAAACTAATAATATAACAAACTAACAATACTAACGTGCTTATTGGGCTTTATTGTTGTCTTCTTGTTAGGGTGTAGCCTTTATCTCTTGCTTGGGCGAACTTACACCACACTGATAGCCTTTGGGCTTTATTTCAAGGGCTCATCGTTGAGTTTCGGCTTGGTTACCCCATATTCTATTTGGGAACATCAAAAATTTTCCCCTCCAACATTTTGGCGACTCCACTGGGAAACCAACCATAGTGAAAGTCTATCGTGCCCTCGAGGTTGCATAAAAGCCAACAAGAAGCAAGTCAACATGATGTTAGCCCGGCGGTACAAAGTTAGCACTCTATAGCTGCACTTGATGCCAAATTTTAGAAAAGCAACCTCTACTGCCTTGCTGCAGCCTCTACAAAGCTAACATTATGATATATATAAGTATGTATACATATATATATATATATATATATATATATATATATATATATATATATACACGTATGAATATACAAGTAAACACTCTATTTTCTTTCCTTCAAAAAAAGAAATAATTTATAAAAAAAAAATTAAAAAAAAAAAAAAGGTGTCCTCAAGATGAACAGTACAATATTTACACATGGTTAGTCAAAAAGAAAAAGATAACAATGCACATATGTATGTTTATATACATGCATAGAAGAATGGGCACTTTTTGTTTTCTTTCAAAATCACAAAACTTTTTACTTTGCCTTTGGCTCAAAAATGGTTTTATGCCAAAAAAAAAAAAGGGAACCCAGTAGCTACAGCTGGAGGTGTCTTTCGCCATGAAAATACAATATTTACATGTGAATGGCTAAAAGAAAAGGGTAATGATGCATATACGTATGCTAGTATACATGTATATACATATACATAGATGAATAAACACTATTTTATCACTAAACATTTTTTTTCCCCTCCCTTTTGGCTCAAAAAGTCATTCTTGCAAAGAAAATGGGCACTATAGCTACGGCTGAAGGTGTTTCCTGCTATGTATAGTGCAATATCCCCATATGAACAGTGAGAAAAGTCATGTGCACACATGAAAAGGTGGCAATCAACAAACCCCTTTATGTAGAAAACTATTTTATGCAGAAAATTCTTTTATGCTGAAAACTCTTTTACCCAGAAAATTCGTTTATGCAGAAAATTCGTTTATGCAGAAAAATTCCTTTTATGTAGAAAATTTTCTTTATGCTGAAAAATCCCTTTTATGCAGAAAATTCTTTTATGCAGAAAATTCGTTTATGCAGAAAATTCTGTTATGCAGAAAAATTATGCAGAAAATTTTTCTGTTATGCAGAAAAATTATGTAGAAAGTTTTCTGTTATGCAGAAAAATTATGCAGAAAGTTTTCTTTTATGCAGAAAAAGTTTCTGTTACGCAGAAAAATTAGCTTTTATGCAAAAAAAAAACTTCTTTTAGGCATGAACCCTTTTACAAGACAATGTCCATAGTTGACTAGTCCTTCTTTCACATGAGATATTGGTCTCTACAATTGAATGACCTTTTGTACAAATAACAACAACACTTACAACTAGACAAATTACAACTAAATAAGTTTATATATATATATATATATATATATAGTTGAACAGTTTCACATACATGAGTAGTAACAGCACCTAGAAGTTTTTTTTCTTCTTCTATTACAAAAAGAAAGGGGGGGGGGGGGGGGGGGGAGAAGTCTTTATAACTAAGAAAGTCTCAAAACATATATTACATCCCAACAAAGTTGCCCACTAGAGAAATGAACTAAAGCATGAGTAGCCTAATCCAATAAGCCACCAAAGTTTTCCGCGGAGGACGAGCCACCGTTGGTGGGTAAGGACAGCATGATGGAATTCTTTTGACTTGTCAAAAGGGATAGTTCTGCTGACTTTGCTGCAATTTCTTTCTTTAAATCTGCAATCTTCACCGCAAGCTTAGCCAACTTCATCTCACCATCACGAATGATGCATGAGGCAGCAGTAGTTTTGAGCCAATCAAGAATGATCCCAAAATAAGTTTAAAAGCATTTTTTTTTTTTTTTTATCCAAAAGAAAGGAAAGCACAAGGAAGCACCTCCAACAGCAGATCATAGCCGCAATGAAAATAGGTCCAACTACTAAGATGCTAGCATAATCTGTCACTTGTGAAGATATATGAGGCCTAGCTACCTTAGACAAAAGCACAACATGCTGCTCAGTTTAGATCCTGATTGGTGATATATGATGACTCGCCAACGCTGTACTCACGTCATTATGCTGTTGGATTGCCATAACTTCACTAACATACGGCTGGAGTCATAAACTTTCAAGATAAGTCATTACATCGTTATCTTTAAATTTATATTGAGTATATGTTACTCTACTATGCTCATATCACTTAGTACAAATTACTTTAATATTGAATCACATTCATCATTCAATTAAAACTATCATGTTAAATATATATTACTTTATCTTTACCATTATTGCAACCATTGATCGAAAATTATTATGTGAAACATATTGTTTGTTTCAACCATCGTTATGCTTCTTATACTTTGGAGTTTGCCTATTTTGTAGGCATGAAACCCCTGATCATAACTCCTTGCAACTAAAATCATCAATATTATCCTAATCGCTAAAGGAAATCCTTCTTGTACCAACCACTGAACCAAGTAGATTGGCGGTCATCCCTTAAAGAAGCTTTGTTGCCATTGAAGCCATGGCAGCCCCACGCATACTTCACTTCACATAGTGATTACATTGACATCTTTGCTTAGGAGTACAACATGATGCTCAGTTTAGATCCTGACTTGGTGATACATGCTCTCAATGTCAAGCCATGGAGAGATTTATCATGACATATGGACTTTCCATTGCTGTACTCATGTCATTACACTGCTGGACTGCCATAAGTTCACTGATATACGGCTGGAGCCATGAACTTTCAAAGATAAGTCACCACATCACTATCTTTAAATCTATATTGAATATATTTTTCTCTACCAGCACTACACCACTTAATACAAATTACTTTAATATTATATCATATACATCATTCAATCAAACCTGTCACGTTAAATATATGTTACTTTATCTCGAACGTTATTGCGATCATTATACAAAACATATTATTTATTTCAATAATCATCATGTTTTTTAAATATTGGGCTTTGTCTATTTTGTAGGCATAAAACCCATAAGAATTTTTCATCCCAATATAGAAGCCCGAATCATCCAAGAAATTCAATGACTCCTTGTCGCTAGAATCACCAATCTTGTTCCAATCAATAAAAGAAAGTTTTTTTTTTGAATCATCCATTGAACCAAGCAGATTGGAGGTCATCAAAGAAGCTTTATTATCACCATCAAAGCCGTGCCATGGCGGAAGGCGAAAATCTCATGAAAACTATCAATGGCAAATGGTTGGAGCTATGTCATACTTAACTTAATAATCATATTTTCTGCAAAATGCTTTGGAAATAGAGAGTAAGCATTATCCTTACTCTAAAACATGAATATCTTACATTTATTTCAAAACTATAAATATTTTAAGATACATTTTTACATGGATATTTGTATTTCAAACTTACTTGCAAGGACAAACCTTTTGCAACTTGACATTTTCAAAATAAATTGTTCAACTTCCATGATTGTATTTTGGCTCAATCATATCAATCTTTCAATGATCAAAACACTTTTCATATTTCAAACCTTTACATATTCAAAATTGAAGACAACCTTTATGGTTGGGACTCCTCAAAATAAAATGGTCATGCATTTAGCAAGTGATTTCACAAATAGATATTACCTTTATGACCATGCTTTAATTTTTTGAGCCTAAGAATTGTAATCTTTTGACAATCAAAATATCTTGGCAAAAGAAATTTATGATTAAAGAAAATATAGCCTATACGCTTGAACCAACTTCAAGTCATTTCAAAAAAAAAAAAAAAAAAACATATATGATTGAACCAATTTTTAAAACATCACATATAATACAACATTTACGGCTATATAAGCTTACAACATACTTCACATTACATAGTGACTACATTACATCACAATATATCACAAAGTAAATTTTTGAAAAGAAAAAAAAGATACACCTAAGAAAATATAAGAATCTACTCCAACAAAGCCATTGCCAAAGATCTCCACTAGAGGGGAAACACCGTTGAAAGACACATGATCTCATCCCTCTGATCAAAGGATAAAGTTCAGCCATCATCAACGCAGTATTCTCCTCAGATCAGCTATCTCCATCATCACAAACAGTACATGATTCAGTGGCACAATAAATATGACTATAGCTAGAGCAATAGTCCTCTCACAACAACACCGATCTTGCATCCAACTATGAAGCTGGAATGTTTCTTTCCAATATCTCCAAATACCCTTAATGATCAATCTTTTCAAGAGCAATGACAATAAATTTTCCATGCACCGCCATGAAGTAAGAGACCATAGTTAAATATCCAAAGGTAACAACAAAAGAGCAAATGAATAGTATCAAGACATAATTCCTTCTAGCAGTATGAGCAATTTTAGATCATACTTGGAGATTCTTTTATTCTAAGGAACATCGTGAAGATATGGCAGAATCATGGTTGGAACTCTTCAAAAGCAGTCTCTCCGCCCGTAACAGAATCAGTAAGGCTTTTGTCAATTGCCATTATGTCTTCAACGGCAAAACCTGAAGTGAAAATGCATTAGTAGTAAATATACATGATAAGAAAAAGGGAAGGGGCATAAAATTACCGAAGTCTGTATCCGTATCCTCAAATCCGTCATCATACTTCCTCGGCTATGTCTTGGTATTATCACCAAGTTGCTGGAACCATAAGGGTAGAGAAATGCAAGGCCATGAATGAAGACAAGGAATAGAAGAAAAAGGAAAGAAAGTATGTAAGAAGATAAGGAGTTCTTGAAGAAACCTCTTCCATAGGTTCATAAATCTTCATCCTACCAACAATGGTCTTCCCCTAAATTGCTTCATCATGACAGTCGGACCTATGGAACCAATAGTTTGGTTAACAAAAGTAACAGTTTGATCTAAATAACCATCATTGGAGGGTTTAGATTCATCACAGTTGGAATTCTCACTAGATTAAACTTGGGGGCTTCCACCACAGTGTTATTCTCTTAATCCAGCGTTTGGATATCTCTTCCATGAACCAAACAACTATTGAATTCAGCATCTCTAGACTCCAGCAGCGCATCAGATTATGGAATACAATCTTATAGCGGAACAATATCACATCACCAATGATATTGGCTTTATGAAGAGGTCAACAAAACACTTTATTATCAATCTTTCAACTTATTCAATTAGGCCAATCAATAATGGGCCCCCAAAGACCCATAAATTGAAAAGGGGCTAGCAGGAGCTCTTATCATTGGATACAAAACATCATTAGCGGCTGGAGCCCATACAGTTTCGTCACTAGAATATCTCTTCGTAGCACCCACTTCAGAGGTGCACTAATTGGATTATCCTTCTCAATTACTATTGAAGGACTCATATCACCTTGCCAACGGCTTCAATTCCACCAACAACTAAAATCTCTTTATCAACTACAAATGCAAAAGAAAAACTCAATCAAGAAGAGTTGAACTAGAAAAGGAGGATGGAAGAAGTTTGGAATGAGATAAAAGGGTTCTTATAGTCTTAGAAAAAAGGAAGAAGCTCTCTCTTTCAAGCTCACCATCTCTCTCTCTTTTTCAACCCATGCAACATAGGCTTATGGACTCATTCAAACTCACATATGTGACCAAAGGCAAGCTGATCACACATACTCAGGGGGCTAAAGGTTGAGGTACAATTTTTTCACTCAAGCCACATGCTCTAATCCTATTTAATCACTTTTATTTATTCACCAAAAATACCAAAATATCACCCATATATTATTTTGGGCCTCCATGAATATTTCTCATTGGCCCACAAATATTTCCTATCTCATTATCTATAATAGGCCACCATTTTTCAAAAAAAAAAAAAAAACTCGCACGTGTGATCCTAATATTTTTCTTTCAAAAAATATAGTATTACTAATAACTTGATCACACGTGACTCGGGGGGCTGAATGTTAGGGTACTTTTTTTTTTTTACACCTAATTTTATTTGGGTACCACCTATTTATTTTCAAACTCTACTAATAAGTTATTGGGTTTTCCCAAATATTTTTTGCTCTATTATTATGTTAATCACAAATATTTCATATCTCATTATTTAAATTGGGTTATGATATAAAATATCACAAAAAAAGCCCGAAAACTCATATTTTATCCAATTTTATTATCATATTCTATTTAAAGCCCAAGAATACTTATGCTTGGCAATATTTGAGAAGCCCATGATTCAAGTCCATGGCAAAACAATTTTATCAATGGAATTCAAATCCATGATCAAAGCCGATGATTTAAACCCATGGCAATTTATTTATCCAAAGCCCAATTCTCATTGGCAACATCAAAGCCCAATTCTCATTGGCAATATCAAAAGCTCAACTTACGTTGGCACTATTTAAAGCCCAATTTTCATTGGCAACATCAATACCCAATTCTCATTGGCAACATCAAAAGCCCAACTTACGTTGGCACTATTTAAAGCCCAATTCTCATTGGCAATATCAAAGCCCAATTACTCATTGGCAATATCAAAAACCAAACTTGCGTTGGCAGTATTAAAAGTCCAAGCTAACTACTTGACACTATTCTATCAAAAACCCAAGGTTATTAAATACTCGGCAAAATACTATATCATAATTATTTCATTTAAAAGTCAAATAATAAATAATACTTTAAATTCTTAAACATATTATTACAATATTACAAGCTCATGAAATTTATGAATTATCTATTCTCAAAACCCATGGCAATCATCTTGTAAAAGCCCATGGAAAGTTATGATTTTTAGACCCATGACATATATTTATTGTTATAAACCCATGAAATACATGGATATCATTTGCATCGCGACATCCATAATATACGCCTTTGACACTCATGGTAAACATTCAAACCCACAAGCTCATCATTTAAGTTATGATGTGATTATTAGAAACCATGAACATTATTGCAACATGGAATTCATCAAAGTAAATAGTATTTACAAAAGTATTTTGAAACTTGTCCTATTGTTTCAAACATTACAACTAATTGCTCAAAGGCCCATTGCAAGTGTTTATGAAAAACCCAAAAATATTTACTAATAAAAGTCCATGAGGAATGAAAGCCCATGGCAACATGTGCACACAACCCAGCCCATGTGAGCAAGCCCAAGCAAAAAACACATGCAACTAACCAAAATGCAACTAGAGACTCATACAAGGGAACCAAGCCTTTGAGAATGGACTAAGGGCTGTCCCATCAGTTTTCTGCCACCCTCTGCTTGATGTGAACAATGCCCAATGGTTGTCATATCAACTGAAGTCAAAACGATGAAGGGACTCCATCATCTTCCTCAAGACTGCACCTCTAGCGGAAGGGGAGCTGAAACCAAATTTCAACAAATTGATGCTATAAATGTTAAAAACATTCAATATGTGATTCATGTGCCAAGCCCATGAATCCTAAAGGGGAAAAATTGGGAACATGTGGTTTAGAGGGCATAAAAGGATCTCCAGCGGAACCCCCTAAAGTAGACTAAAACTTCACACCTGGCTTAGGATGTTGAATCTTACTTCTTGGGGGACCAAATCTCAGTTTGCAGCATTAGGATTCACTCTTGATACACAATAATTAAGCTCAGCCCCGAAAATCTTGGCACTTAATGCAAAAAGCTCTAAAATCTCATCATTACCCAAAGAAGCAAGACAACCCCTCAAAGTGGATTTTCCTACTTTTGATCAAAAATCTTAGGAAAGTTAAACCTTGATTTTGTCACCCCTGATGAGTCATGCATTTTTGGATTCTTGTCAATCAATGCTTCTCTAAAACTCCATTATAAAAACATACACACCTCAGCCCACTGGATGAGGTGGAAGCCTCTCTAAGAACTTCTGTCATTGACTACATTCTGCAAAAATTCAACCTCTATTAAGCTTTCTTTAAGCTTCCCCAAGCTCTCTGGAGCTCACTCACAACCTTTCTCAGCCTATAGTCACCATAACACCAACATTCATCACCTTGCTTACACCTTCCTACTCCATAAATGTCCCATAACTGACTAGGATAGCCACTCCCTCTGAAACCCTTGGTTTATTTACTATTTTGCTCGTGGTTTAGCTTTCCTTAAGCTCACCACTCATCATCTTCAGCCTACACTCATCTAATCCCCGATATTCTTCTCACCCCTCTACACAACCACAGCTCAAAAATGTCCTCCAACTAGACACAAATAGCCCATTACTCACAAAAATCTTCAATCTCAGTGTTAATCCCATCTCACTCACTCAAAATAGCCCACATTCACCTCATTCATGCCTTATAATTATACACTCACCAAAATCTTAGTTTAATACTTGCTGCACTGAGCTGGGGATCTTTCTCTTCCTTCATTCCATCCTATTTTTCCTCTTTTATTTGTAATTATGGAGACTTTAATCATTGTTTATTATTATTATGATGAAGCATATAATGTATTTGTAACAATTGAAATTTTCCCTCACATTGATGTAATGATGGTTGAAAGTATTATAAATTCCCTTGACCAAGACACACAAGGACCCCCAGGAGTGAACACTTTCCTAAATTTATTTAATCATTGACTGCTGGACTCTAAGTATAATTTCACCCATACCGCTGGAGATAATACCGAACCACTAGAGGACTGATTTGAATTATGACGTCATAAAAAAACTAATAATATAACAAACTAACAATACTAACGTGCTTATTAGGCTTTATTGTTGTCTTCTTGTTAGGGTGCAGCCTCTATCTCTTGCTTGGGCGGACTTACACCACACCGATTGCCTTTGGGCTTTATTTCAAGGGCCCATCGTTGAGTTTCAACTTGGCTACCCCATATTCTATTTGGGAATATCAAAAATTTTCCCCTCCGATAGAAATATACTTGAACAAGTGTCAAGCAACATTCATTCATAAGGATTGTTAGGACATATGTGAAACTTGTTAGGGCATATGTCATGTAGAATTGGCTAATCCTTTGACAAAATGCACTTTACTTGTAATTGGGTAGATCTAGGATGTGTTTAATACTTCAAGGAATAAGAGTTCAAGTCTAGTATTGAAGCCATGCAAATCTGTCTAAGAATCAAGTGAAAAAGTGATGTTCATTAAAGCTCGACAGATAGCTCGACAGATGTATTTATCAAGATTTAATATGTGTTTCTCGACAGCTCTTGACAAAAGCTGTATCTATTGAGAATTACAAAATTTAGATTTCTAGATCTGTGTTTCACGCATATTCAAGCTATTTGTGTAGGGTTTTTTTTTTTCTCACAACCCTAGACATATATAAGAATTATTTTAAGTGTCATCTAAGGTGATGCAACTTGATGCAAAGTGATTATTCACTAAAATTGTGACCATAGACAATTTGCCCTAATTCATCTTTTTTGTAGAAGCTACTGCATTTGTGCGACAAGGGTTTTGTAACCAAGAAGCTTCTTGATCTTCATCGTCTGGATGAACTGAAGAACTTTGCAGCCAACATCTTTCTCAAGTTGGTGTGATAGTCACGTACTAGGATCCGTGCATCAATTGATTCACGTGCTTAGAGTCGTGCATTAAAAGGAGAGATTGTCACTACATTGCAAGTCCAATTGTGTATTGGGATAAGGGTTCAACTGTAGATTGGTATTAGGTACTGGGATTTCTTTTACTTGTAACCACTTATTTTGATAATAGTGGATTCTCGGGGGTGGTGACCTTAAATTCACCCGGTGGGGTTTTGCCTCGGTGGTTTTCCCCATTCATAAATAAATCACCTGTGTCAAATTTATTTTCCACTGCATTTAGTATATTTGGTGATTTATTTATGCTATCATGCTCATTGCATGTAATTGAATCTAATTAATTTCACTTGGGTAAATTAATTGATTAAGTTACCAAAGGAGTCAATACATTCTTGGCCTATCAAGGATGGGTAGCATTGCACTCCCCACCCTTAATTTGGTCTTAATAGGATTTGATTTAAGTCTTAAAAATCGAATTGTAAAAAAGTATTTAAAATGTAATTATGAAAAATAATAATAATTCTTAAAAATGTAATTACAAAACTCGATATTCTATCTCATGAGATTAAATTCTATAAGGATGTGGTGTAAAATCCATGTTTTACCCCTCCAATCTCAAAATTTCATATTATCTTACATGTTTAAGAATAAGCACAACCACACTCAATCAATTCTAATACTCATATATAAATCCAAAAAAATTGAGAGTTTATTGAGATGTTATTAAATATGGTAGGATGTATTGAATTTTAAGTAAAATGTTGATATGGCAAACTCCTATTAGATGGTGTAAAACATAGGTTTAAAGAAGGAGTCCAAATTTAAAATTCGGACTTCTATATCATTTAAAAAAGGAGTCCAAATTTTGTAAAGACAGATTTTAAAACACATGTTTTACACTATCCAATAAGAAATTGCTACATCAATTTTTTACTAAAAATTCAATACATATTGCCACACCTAACAACATCTCATTAAGCTCCCAGTTGGGTTGGATTTTCAAATGAGTATTAGAATTGATTGGGTGTGGTTATATATATTCTTTAATTTTTGATATAATGATATGGCAGATTGGAATTGGATGGTGTAAAACTTGGGTTTTACATCACATTCGTATAAAATTTAATCTCTTAAAAAGATATAATGTGTTAATTTTATAATAAATGTTTAAATATAGTGTGTAAAATTGTAAGGCATCAAAAATATTTCGTGGCAATATATTATGAGCTTAACCAAAAGTCAAACTACAAACTACTTTGGTCAAATTTGGTCCACTTCGATTCATTTAGTCCAATTTGGTCTACTTTTATCCACTTCTATCCAATTTGATTCATTTGGTCCACTTCGGTCCATTTGAACTAATTAGGCTTAAAATTGATTCTTTTTATATGTTGCATTTTTAGTTTTGGTCTCAAAAAAAAAAAAAAAAAAAAAAAAAACCCTTAATTTTGGGTTTTAAAGTTTGAAAGTTTATTCTATTTGGACGGAACTCTTTAGTTATGGCCTAAAAACAAAAAACGAAAAACAAAATAGGTATTAGAGATTAGGGATATGGGCCCTAAAAAGTAATAAAAATGATAAATATTCATAAAATTACATTAAAATTCAAGTTTCAATAATATAGTTATTATACTTATATTTGGAAAGAAAGAAAAAAAAGGTTACAATTCTAAATTTATATAATAATTTAAACTTAATATAATATGTTACATGTGTTCCATGAAATAGGAGTATACATTTGTTTTTAATATTTTGGATATGTTCAAATTAGTCAGCCATTTATGATACATATTTTAAAAATATATATCATTTTAATGACATCTTCTCCATTTATCTAAATTTTTTTTATAATTATGTAATTTTTTTATTAAATTAATATATATATATATATACACATATATAGGGACAGAGCCATGACTCCAAGAGAGGAGAAATTATAGAGTCTTCTGGTGGACTACATCATTTGTCCACCATTCCACTAAAAAACTTCCAATTGTTTAAAATTGCTGAGTCAGTAATTAATTTCTGTTTAAAAAAAATTTCTAACTAACAATTTTTAACATGTGGAAGTTTTTTAGTGGAATAGTGGACCACATCACTTGTCTACCATGTGGATCTTATAATTTCTCCCAAGAGAGGGGGGGGATTTGAACAAAAAAATTTCTATGAAAATTCAAATTAGCATCTATTTAGTACAAGAGAAAATTCATAAAATAATTTTTTTTAAAGACAATGAAATGAAATTATCTATCAAAATAAAACAAGTCATTCTTTTAAAATAAATTACTGAGAGAAGTAGACTAAGATTATGGACATTTTCAATCACACAAATAAACAATTTAATAATAAGTACATAAAAAATAGAGAATTATAAGAAAAGTAGACAAAATAAAGAAAGAAATAAAGTAGTATTAAATTTCAATGACATGTCATCAAACCAAATTTAATGCTTAAGAATAAAAGTCAAGATATATTTCGTTAAAAAAAAAAAAAAAAAAAAAAAAAAAAAAAAAAAAAAAAAAAAAAAAAACAAAACAAAACAAAACAAAACAAACAAACAAACAAATAAACAAACAAACAAACATTGGTTCAATTACCTAAACGCAATATATTAGGTTCTAATTAAATTTATCAATATAGTTATATTAAACGGGGCAGGTGGAAAAGAGAATATGAGTGGAGAGTATAGTACCACGTTTTAAGGTTTTTAACATTTTTAAATGATACTTAAAAATAGATATAGTGATGTATGATAATTACATCAAATAAATACAATTTTTTTATTTTTATGAATGAATGTATAATTTATGTGATTATTTAACATATCAATGTGGTTTTTTTTTTTTCTCAAATAATGTAGGATTTTACAATCCGATCTTACGATTTACGATCCCACCTACCTCTCATAATCTTACTTAGGATTTCGATTTTGACAACCTTGAGCATAAGGATACAAGCCTTTTGGTTCTTGATTAGAATAGTGGTACAATGAAAGCTTTCTGGTAGTCTAGGAATTTATCCTTGCTGTGATTTTTTCAATAAGAGGCATACAGTCTGCCATCAAAAGTTTACCAACGATCAGAGGCATCCCCAAATACTTAACTGAAAGAGAACTAACATTGAAATGCTGTGGAATTTAGATCTTATAGATTTCCTAGGGTACTTTACCAAACAAATTTCCTTAAATTTTAACCATTTTTTAATGATTTAATAGTCTAGATTTTGCCATGTCAGCATTCCACTAATAATAATCTTAATTGTTTTATTTGCAACACTATTTTATTATTTTAAGAATATTGTTAATGAAATGATGATATGGCAGAATCTAAACCATTAAATCAATAAAGTGTGCTTAGGATTTAAGAAAATCTATTGATAAAGTACCCTAGGGAATCTAAAGGATCTGAATCCAATGTAGTGAGGATAGTATTTGTTGTTGCAATAGAGGGTTAACAACAGCCAAGCAAAATATTTTGTTGGATATTTCTATAAAAAATATCATATTTATTTTAATACTCATTTATGTGAATTGAAGAAATCAATTACCCATTAATGTCAGATACGTTGATTGCTAAATTTTGAAATTCAAATATAATTCAAAATTTGAATAGCTATTGTCAATAGTTGTAATTAGGAAATTTTTGAACATTTTTTTTTTTTTTGATGTGAAGGAAACTTTCAAAAAGGTATTATAATATCATAATTGCTAGTATTTGGTTTTATTACAAATATATCTAAACATTTTGTATTCAAACGTTCTTATTTGAATATGACATAGTAATGTCATATATGAAAGATTTTTTAGCACTTAAATGTACAGCTATTACTGAATTATTTTATGTTATAATAAGTTACCATATATAAACATTTATTTACTATTTGGTTTAATGGAAAGTGGTCAAAACAACTAGCAATTTTTTGTAATATATATTCAGAAGCTTTCAAAAAGGTATTGTAATAATGGGCCATTAAATTCATAGCATTATGATCCTTTCTTTTGCTCTCAACGTACAAGTTTTGGCAAAGACAACTTTTTGATGTCCGGTTCATATTATATTATGGACAAAATTTAGGTACAGTATCTTAGGTTTTGTTCCTTAGGTTCCCCTCTTAAGATTCAACTATGTGGCTACTTAACTAAAAAATACACTTCCATCCCATGAGAAAAAATCCACATGACAGAATCTTAAAAGGAGAACCTAAGGAAGAGCACCTAAGTACTATACCTAAATCTTGCTTTTATATTATATTATATTATATATATATATATATATATATTGATTTCAATAAATTTATGACCATTTAAATGTTATCAAACGTTTTGATTCTTTGGCTAAGGACAAGTTACATGTCTGGCTCTATATATATATGGAAAGAAATAAAAGTTTCATATAACATTATTTTTTTGAATTAAAAAGCTTCAGACTTCCAAAAACAATTTTTATTGTCCTAAACACAGACACTTACCATGTATTACTTCTTACTATTCACAAAAATATTTTATCTTTTATTAAATTTTCTGAGAAAAGAAAGTACTATGGAGAGCTTATATCCTATGAGCAATATAGGCTCACAAGGATAATCAGCAAAGGTGGCTGGGCTGTTGTATCCTAGGGACAACGTGTGGAAATATTTTGTCTAACTACATCGGATATACTGTAGACGGCACGATTTGTCTCAAGACAGTAACTTAGTCCACACCTCATCTCCACCACCTCTATTGGTAAAATCATATTGTGTAATTTTCAAGGAAAAGTCAAGTAATATCTCTCCTTTATTTCCAACATATTTCACTTTTGCTATGATTTAATGAAAGGCCTGGCAACATTTTAAATTCTTCCAAAGCTTCCTAAAATAGTATCAAGGATGGAATTTCTACTACTGCAAAAAGCAATAAGTCATCTGTAAAGACTAAGTGAGTGATTTGGAGACTTTCGCATCCTTGATGAAAGGAAAATTATTGAATACTCTGGGAGTGCCATAAATACGTATTTCCCCTCTCACATGAATTGTGAGTCCTACCATACATTTAATTAGTAGAACCCACAATTATGTGAGAGTGGGTATGCATTTATGGTACTCTAGGAGTACCCAATAATTACCCTGGATGAAATTTAAACTTTCTTTCAGCACTAATTTTCTCATTAACTATCTTATTAAATCATTCCATTGCCAAGACAAAAAAAAAAAAAAAAAAAAAAAAAAAAAAAAAAAAAAAAAAAACCTATATTAATTTTAATTAATTGCATTAGTATTGCTTAGTTTGAAATTATTTTTCCTTTGATTAAAATAATTGGTAAAAATGCAAAATTGATCCTCTAACTTTCATATTTTTTTCATTTTAGTCCTCTAACTTTCAGTTTTGTCAATTCAGTCCTCTAACTTTCAATTTTTGTCAATTCAAGACTCCGTTGCAAATCTGTTACTGCTGCCGTTACTGTTGCCAAAACGACGCCGTTTTGCATGTTTTTTTTTTTTTTTTTTTTTTTTTTTTTTTTTAAAATTCGGAATTAAAAGAAAAATCTGGAAAAAAAAAAAAAAAAAAGATGAGAAGAATCAAATCCCTAGCTTTGAGTCCGAGAGAGAGAGAGTGAGCCGGTTTGAGAGAGAGCGACTAAGTTCACTGGCGGCGAGGAACCTCGCCGCCCCTGCTCGCCCTTCACAAGAACCCAACCAATGAACAATTATATGAATGGCCTGTGAAAATCCTTAACGACCTTGGTTCATGATCGTGCTTTGTTTGCCCTTGCTAGCCTCTATGGACAATGCCACAGATTCACATACGAATTCTTCTAGCACCATGAACTGTGCATTGCTCTAGAATAAAATCATTGAAAACAAGGATGGTTCAAACGGAAGATAAATGGGAGAGGGCTTGCAGGACAGGGAAGGCTTTATTCTTCTAATCCTTTTTTTTTTTTTTTTTTTTTTTTTTTTTTTTTTTTTTCAGGGAAGGGGAACGACCACGACATTGTTCCCCTTAATGTTTTCTTTCTTTTTTTCTTCTTCTTTTTTTTTTTTTTTTTCCAGATTTTTCTTTTAATTTCGAATTTAAAAAAAAAAAAAAAAAAACATGCAAAACGGCATCGTTTTGGCAGCAGTAACAGATTTGTAACGGAGCCTTGAATTGACAAAAATTGAAAGTTAGAAGACTGAATTGACAAAACTGAAAATTAGAGGACTGAATTGACAAAACTAAAAATTAGAGGACTGAAATGGAAAAATGTGAAAATTAAAAGGTCAATTTTGCATTTTTGTCAAAATAATTCCTTCATATGACTCAATTAACAAAATAAAATAAAATATGATTATGCTCTCTTTTAGGCTTTAGCGCGTTTCATGAAGCTGTTTTTTTTTCCCACCTTTAACCACTCCTTTTAAGTTACTTAAATCTCATTTTACCCCGGTTGCCAATTTTTTTTTTCTTTTTTTTTTTTCTTATCCACCCAAGAAGCTTTAGAGGAAAGAGAATGAAGATTGGTGGGTATGTGGAAAGTGATGCATCATCTTTCATTCACAGAATGCTGCCTAATAAAACTATTAAATTAGGAAAAGTTGTAAACTTGTTCATGTGTGTGTGCGTGAAAGAGAGAGAGAGAGGGTGGGTATGATAAAAGATAAACGGTCATTGAAACCAGCTTTATTTTCAAGGGCACTAGTTGAGTTGTAGTTCGTGTGATTGTTTTGCTCATGTAACTGTCGCTGAATCACGTGAATGTGCCTTTTTCTTGTCATCAATTAACTTAGAACTGTACGGTTTATTTTCCGTGTGATAACTGAAACTCTTCTGTGTATATGCTTATAAAACTGTTCATTAGAGGTTCATAAAAAAAAATAAAAAAACTGTTCATTAGAGTTTTCCTGTTTTTTTAGCGTCTTTGTCCTTTATGAGTTAAAACTTTGGACAGGTTACAAACTTTCGTGCTGGACTAGTCGTCTTGATGAAGGTGAGGTATTAGGTACTTTTTTATTTTCCCTTTTCATCAACAAAAAAAAGGTGATAAGGCGACAAAAAAAACGGTAAAATAAAAAACAAAACTGCGGGGCAAATTAACGAGGGCTCTTTTACAAAATTAGTTTTAGCCTATAACCTTAGTCAATGGCCACACCACCATGCATTTCATGCAGTTGTTGTTGCAGTGAGCTCCACAGCGCAGACAAATTAGTTGGGACTGTAATACCCCTTGCAGAGCCACGAACCATGGCGCTAACACGAGCAACATATGCAGGCGTATACAATTGCCCACCTTCAAGCCTACCTTTCAGATCAACATAGGGAGACTTATTTTGCAGAAAAATCTTGTTTTTTTCTCAGATCTGCCGATCTTAAGTGGGTAAGGACAAATTTTTTGCTAAAAAAATCTTCCTTTTTCTCAGATTTGCTAGGCTTGAGAGAGTGAGAAAATTACTGAATGCTCATGTTTAGTGTTGAAACCAGCTTCTTGGACCGGTATGAGGTATCAACACTTCCACAGCTCTTCGGTGAGACAGAGAATGAGAGGATCTGATGGAGATCTAACTTCCACAGAGAGAGAGAGAGAGAGAGAGAGAGAGAGAGAGAGAGAGGGGGGGGGGGGGGGGGGGGATGGATGGGGGTACCGGAGTACAAAGCACCGAGAAATGAAAAAATAAAAGTTTCTGATAGTAAACCGTGTGGGGTGCTAGATTTATGAGGGGAAATTTTTAAAAAAAAAAAAAAAAAAAAAAAAAATGATTTTTCAACCATGATTCACGGTGAGGTGAGAATGAGTGGCCTTAATAAAGTAGCTTTTCTCGATCATTCAGGGTTCGTTTGGTACGTGTGTTTAAATAACAGTTTTTAATTTTTTTGAAAATACTTGTGGGTGAAAAAGTGTATAAAAATAGTGTAATGTTGTTTAAAAACTGAAAACATGTGTTTTACCAAACGGATCCTTATTTTCTATGGGTCCGATTAATGTGTGCCCTTAGAGCACACGTTAAGTCATCCATTTTTTGGAAATATTTTCTCGGAAATGGAAAAAGCTGTTAATACTTTTTCAATTTTCAAGAAATTTTTTTTCAAAAATGGTTAATTATTGTGTGCCCTTAAGACACACATTACCAAAATCCATTTTCTATTTACTTGCTTTTTTCCCTCTTTGAAAGCCACATGGCCTTCATTTATTTTGTTTTCAAATGGGTCGTCTGCATCTTTATTATTGTGGTCCCATGGTTGCATCTGAATTTGGTTTTGTCACTGATTACTAATAAAAAAAAAGCTGCTCACATGCTCATCAATGAAAAAGCTTCTCACATAAATGATAAATGTCCTTTTATGCTTATGAACAGTAATCTTTTAAAATCATACCTTTATCTTGATCATTCGCATTTCTCAAAATTTGCGTTTGTTTTAGCATAAAAATCGAATCACCAAAAAAAAAAAAAAAAAAAAATTAGGGATGTGAGGAGCATTTTGCGTTTTTGGGTTAAATAATTTTTTCATCATACTCTTAGGATCAGTCTAAATACCACTTATTTGCTGAAAACTAAAAACTTATTGCTAAAAACACTATAACAAAATATTTTTTAAAAGGCAAAACACTGTTTATGAACATTGTTCATGCGTTTTTGTGCTTGGTAAATGTAGTAATCTCAAATTATAATTGATGCAAATTATTATCATTAACCAAAAAAAAAAAAAAAAAAAAATACAAGAGCTTGTGAAGCTAGAATTTTACTTGTAGCTTAATTGGTTGAAATTTTCCTTCCTCCAACTAATAAATAGTATTAATTTTTTTTTTTTTTTTTTTTATAGGAGAGGTTCTCATGTTGTGAATTTTTTTTTTTAATGGGAGTTGTGAAGTTATTTTTAAAATGACAAAATTTAGTTACAAAATTAGTTGTAACCTTAGACTATAACCTTATTCAATATATATATTTTTTTATTAGAACTAATGGAATACCTGACATAATAGTGTACCTCTTATTATGGATCCCAATCCACTGCTCATCTGTGATACACGTAAAGAAGAAAAAAAAAGAATCATATTTCACTAAATATCTATCTATCATTGCAAGGAAAACCAAAAACAAATCTCACACAACCAACTTGTGATTCTGAATGATGGCGCATCTAAGGGGAAAACGTTAAAACAACATTGTCTTGAAGGGAGGGGGGAAGAACATCAAGATTGGAAATTCAAGGTCCCTACTTGACGTGGAAGTTCTATTTAATATTAACTAGTATGTAACCCGTGCTACCGCACGGGAATGGATATATTATTAATCATGAGTTTATTCATGTTTAAAAGGCTCAGTTAAGTCTAAATTCATATTATTAACCAGAAAATTTCATTAACAAAACTTAGAAGTACATATATATATATATATATATATATATATATATATATATATATATATATATATATATATATATAATAAAGTTATAAGAATTTGATATCATTATGTTTCTTTAAAAGAAAAAAGGGAAGAGAGGAGAAGAAATGGAAAGGAAAATTTAGATTGTTAGATCTATATATCTGAACCATGTCATACTATTTCAGAAAACAAAGTGTTTTAACTCATCATATTTCTTGGGTAAAACTCCATAGTGTTCCATTAAGCAATTGAGCATGCATTCAACTTCTCAAAAGATTTTCTCAAAAAAAAAAAAAAAAATACTCAATAGATGATGAGAAGAAAACAATAGCCTATTTGACATCACTACATTATAGTCATGATACAAATTCTTACGCAAAATTCAATAGACATTATAAGGAAAATTTTGATGCATTCAAGCAAATATATAACTGATCCAAACAGCCACAATACAATTATATACACTATATTGACTTGGTCGAAAAATTAAAATAACTAAAAACATAGTAATCAAAGATGAAATGAGCACCCTTTCCAAGCTTTGCAATTTGTTTCATAGCAATAGACACAACACAATTATTGATAAAACATGAATATTCAAATAAAATTTAACCTTTTGCATGTTTAACTTAGTTCTGTCTCTTTGTTACAACAGGAATGAAAGAAACTGGAAAAATATAACTAAAAAAAATTCATGTTTCCTCAGTTTCTTTTATATATAAAGTGTGTGAGGACACCATTTTTGCTGATACAAATTTAATATTATGCTTTATATTCATTGTAAGTCTTGTAAGTCTCAGAACATATCTGCCAAGAGGAACGTAGTAGTCTCTAAATTTGTGCGAATATCCTTGCAAATCAAAATGGGAAATTGCTATTAACGTACAAAATGCAATAAATCCATCTACTTTCAAGCTGCAAATTCCCTCTCAAACTTTGATTTCGACATTAAATCCTGAGTTTGGCATCAGGATGAAGCTGCAAACAAAGAAAAGAAGAAGTTCAATATTGTTTACCTAAGAAAGAAGGAAAAAAAGAAGCCTGAAACTGGGAAAATAATTCCAAAGGATAGATTAAGCAGTCTACATAATTCATTGAAATAATCCAATATTAAATCCTAATTTATGGTCAAGTGCAGATTTCTTCTTGGCATTCTCTATTCTTTAAAAAGACTTTTGAGAGAGGGCTTAGTTTTTTGTTCTTTTGAGTCAAAGTAGTGTAAATCTCATTCAAAACTCTAATGTGATTCTAATTGACAACAATAATCAAACACATTCAAGGCAACTCATCAAATGACAAAACACCCAACTCACATTTGCACCAAATCTAAGCTGCCTAACTCACTAGCTTTTGATGAAAGAAAGTCCAAAACCTCAGCTGAAACTTTTTTACTACAAAGAGGCAAGTACTTTTAGCTGGAAAAAAAGAGAAGAAAATGGAAGTCTAAAACTCTTCCCAAACCTATATAAAAAAGAGGAAAAAAAAAATGAAAGAAAATGTTCATCAAAGTATCCTTCACAGTAAAATATATATTAGTGCAAGGGCATGTTGTACAACCCTTCATTTGTCCTACTTGCAGGAATGCTATGTATAAAATACAATATCACTCCAATTAAAATCAACTCCAACTATCTTTTATAGAATTTAAAAAATATATATCATATGTTACAATGGTGTCCTTCTAGAAACAAAATATAAAGCACATAATATGACACAAAACATAGAAATTAGCAGAGATCAAAATACTTGCAGCAAGTAAACTATTTAATAGAATTTACAAATTTCAAATTTCTCAAATGAGCATTAAAACCAAATTATGCTCAAGTAGAAATTGTCCATCAAAAGAATAATGCTTGCTACAAAAAAGCTTACCATAGATATAGGATGGCAAGATGCAGAGAAATAAGTTTCAAAGAACAAAATGCCCATTGTTCCTAATTTCCTGCTTCTTTGCCAAGTTTGCATTCTATTACATGTTGGAATATATATATTTTTAAAAAAATCAATAGAAAAGGGGAAAATCCCTAAACTTACCATTAAATTATAATATTCATTGTAACGCAATTACATGCCTCAATCACTGTGATTTGTGAACTCTTAGACCTTTACATCACAACCCCAGGAAAAATAATTAAAAAAAGAAGCCCTCAAAGAACATAGGAAACCAAATTATAAAGAGGAGCAACATGTGAAAAACAACACCTAGTATGAATTTCAAATTAAATACATAGATAACTATCACAATCAAATTTATAAATGATTGAATTATAGTATTTTTATGAACTGCATCAATAACTAATAAGCAGAATTTTCGAAAAAAAAAATTTGGTTCAATGAACGAAGCAAGTTAAATTATTGATAATGAGGAGATATTTGATAGAATTTTAATAACAATAATTAATAGCTCTTATGTGATTATTTAATATTAAAAAAGTCTATACTGACACACCACTTACAGTTTCATTACAACTTAAACTAACTTGGATTTGGTTAATAACCCAAAACAAAATGAATTCTAACCCAAATACCTTAATCAAAACCAATCCAATATTACATTACATTACATTACTCCAGTATTTCAGAAACCAAACACAGCCAGCCCAACATGAATGATATGTAAGTAAGTATTAAGATGAAGAATCCAGGCTAGCTGGGAAAAAAAAAATCACAATCAGATTTTTTTTAGGGTAAAAAACAATGCTTTCGGTAAAAAATTGCGATAACAAAATGAAAAAACTACTCAATGAGGGAACATTTTTGCCACCACTGTCATCATTATCGTCATACCCAACTACAGACATGTCTTCTTTACATTGAAACTCCATTCAAAATTAACACCCATTTATAACAAAAACTACTTCCTACTTTAATAATTAAAAATTTTCCTTCACCACTTTGGCAAGCTTTATAAATGCAAGAAACATCTAGAAATCCTACTAAAAAAGAGCTAATCATCACCAGCTGTTTTACAATGCATGTCAAAACTCGCTTGAATCTTCTGACATTCAACCTGTCTTTGTCTTTTCTATACTTACTTTCTTTCTTCAAAAATATATTGGACAATCCTGACTGTGAACAAATAAGCAAATCACAGCCACAATAATTGAGCCAAACACCACATCATTTTTTCTCATATGCTCAATTTTTTTCAAAATTAGCACTCTTCTTCTTACTAAATTTTGAGATCTCTTAGGTAACCCACTCAAGCATTGTTTTATTTTAATACTCTTCACATGTAAGCAATCACTCAAACTTGTTTTCATAACTCATGTTTGTGTCATAACTCATAGCTTTCTTAGCCCTGCAACCCATTAAAAAAAAAAAAAAAAAAACTTTACTGGTAGTAGCAATTTTTTTGGATATGGGTTCTCATTTAAACCAAAATACAAAACTCAAACAATATGATCCATACAAATAAAGAACTATAATAACTCTCTACATCGGAATGTTAAAGGTTGAGCATAAGGAAATAAATTCATAGCTATAAATAATTATAGATATAAACACATTCAAAACTTTGTTTTTTAAATAATTCAGTGATAGGAAATTACAAAAGGCCACAAATATAACAAAAATGGGGCGATGATCATTTGACAATCCCAACTTTTTTTTACAAATCAAATAAAAGAAGGAAATTAAAAGGAAGCAAAAACTTGCAAAAGGATTTAAGTTTGACAGCTTTTCAGAAGCAATTGCATGATGGTAATCTTGCCTACCATATCCACTTTGGGGTGTTTAAAACTTTTTTCTACACCTACACATCAATAATACTATCAATGTTAACTTTGGAGCAAATAGCAGATCACTAATTTTGTTGGTCCATGATTGTAAGAATTTACAAATAAAATAAAAACTAAACTTCTAGCTTACTATTGTCATAAGGTAAGGCAGTATTTATAAAAATTTGAATTAATATCAATATCAATCGATTGTTTTTATTACTAATGTCATAAATGATGACATGGTTTGTCTTTATAAAGGATGGAAGAACATAATTCTTTAGAATGTAGCTCCTAATCTACAATTGAAAATATTAACTACAAAATAAGATCATTATTATCTTATTAAAACCATTATAGAAGGAAAAAAGAATAATTGTTTATAATATTTAGCTTTCTGCATCAAATAGGGAAATAAACACCAGATAACAAATTTATTTTAGAAAACAATAAAGCTTCTATGAGAAATTCCATAAAACGTACTCTAAATTTTCTAGATTTAGCCTATCAACTACTCAAAACACATAGATTTTAGAAATATATATATTGGGCAGTGTTGGTGTAGTAATCTAAAGCATTTTCTTATCTTTCTTATTCTCTCTCTCTCTCCTTCACTCTCCTCTGTCTCCCTCACTTGCTAATCTGGCATCAAGCTACTATCCCAACTCTTATAACCTGCATTTAGTAGGTAAAATTTTCTGAGTTGTTTAATCAGTCATTGATGATCATAAAGAGGATCTAAAATGCAACATCAGACTCATAACATCAAGATTACATGAGAAAATACAATTCTCATGCAGTTGCAGATATCTCAATAACATGGCACTACACAGTACTAAACATTACCTCATATTTGTTCAGTCACAATGGCCTAATGCTTGTCATGCTGCTTTATCTCTTAAGCTTTATCTTACGTCTGGCTTCCTGGACAGCTTCTACATCTGCTTGCCTTTTCTTCCACTCACCTTAAAATAAAATCAGAATTAAGAAATTTCTTCGAATAGTTTGATGGGAATTGAGAAACCAAGGAACAAATTGATTTGAAAAAAACAAAAATAGATAATGGAAAATCCTTAAGAGAGAGAGGTTGAAGCATAGTCAATCTGTGTTTTCCATGCCCAAGAACAATAGAGACAGATTACATGTCACTACTTTCATTTTTGCAATAAATCTAATGAAACACACATGAACAATTTTTATCTGTTCTGAAAACCCATTTATCAATGAGGTTTACCAACAAAAAAATTGGGATTATTCAACTGACATGATTATCAATTTTCTTGTTAACCCTCTCATCAACATTTCTTCAAACATATGAAACCAAAAAGATACAAAAATTGGAATTATTGTCAGTAACAAAATTAATGGCAATGCAAGCAATCCATAGTAAAAGAGAGAAAAGAAAAAGCACTTAATATTTCAATATAAAACAAATATTGAAATCAATAGAAAAGCAAAAACACCAAATAAGAGATACGATAAAGGGGAAGAATTGACAATTTCTTCTTCTTCTTTGGACTTGGCTTCCCATTCAACACCATGAATTCATAAACAAAATTTAAAAAAAAAAAAATATTGGCTTTAATTAATAGTAAACATCAAATACCAAATCAAATTCACATATAAACAAACAAATGTTTTCCAAGTTTCACACTGTAACAAAGCAAAATGAAAAGAAGAAATCATAAAAGTACTGCCCATTTCATAAAGTAGAACATTCACATACAAAATGATAGTTCCTTAATACAAATAAATTCAGCAAAGAAAGAACAGAATGAATGAATGAATCATAATTTCCCAAATCAAAAAAGGGAATAGTTTTATACAATTTGAAACGGTAATTGAATAGGGAAAAAAAAAAACCATGCCTACCTTCTACTAAATCCATATATTTTTCAATAGGGATAAAAGTTTTGCTGTTGGTGATGAATCAACAACAAAACCGGTTTTCCAAATCAAAACCCCAAGAAAAAAAAAAAAAACAAAAACAAAAAAAAAAAAAAAAACTATGAACGCAGATATTAGAAAACAGGGAAAGGCTTAGTGATTTCTGTAATCCAAAATAGGGAAAAAAAATCGAAAAATTGAGAAAACAAACATTTTCATGGAGAATCCAAAAGCCCGAAACAAAAAAGAATCAAAACCAAAATCAAATCTAAACCTATCCAACAAAAAAAACTCAATAAAAAGTAATGTTTCATTCCCAAATCTTAAAAAAAAAAAATGAAGGAAAATGTACCGGAGCCAGTTCCTACGATTTGATGGTGAAAGATATGTAGCCCATAGATTTTTCTTTCCCTATGTGCTTGCAGCGGTGCTTTAAGTCTGAAGAGGGAAGGGAGAACTCTCTCCTTCTCTCTTATTTCTTTGTTTTTGCCCTCTCCAAACCTAAATCATATATAACCCCAAATTTCAAAAAATCAAATCAAAACCTAATGTTACCCAAATACCTAAATAAAAATCAATCCAACCAAATTTCTCAAAACTAATTCATATTTCATACCCATACCCAGATCTAAGAAAGAATGAAAAGAAGAAAAACTTACCGGTGGTTAAGATGGCATAACTTATTGAAGGTGATGCACAACAATGTAATTAAACATGATTAATTACAATTACAGAGAATTGTTAAAATTAGAGTTTCGAAATAAAAGTGGTACACATAAACTGAGACCGGAGCATCTAAATTGTATACATGAAGATGAAGTGCAACTCCAACACTTGTTATTCCAGACACAAGCTTCAATAAAATATATATTTTGCTTCTAAGCCAAAAGGGACAGCCAAAATAATTAGGAGTATAACCTGCAAGAAAGACACATATTTGCCAGTCTGCTAAGAAAAATGCAAACCTTCTCAAGTACCTCCAAAAAATAGTAAAATAGCCAAAATTCAAGATAGCTAAAAAGAAACTCAAAAACATCCTTTACTATGATATAACCTTTATACAAACCCAAAATCTGATCAATGCACCAGATGAAGAGAGGGGGGAGATGTCAGAAGCTCTTCAAACCAAGAAATATCCTGCAAGAAGCTAAAATCAAGTAATTATTTTTCTTTGAAAAAAATTCTTACCCATGGTTACTCTTACAAAATACTATCAAAATGAGATCACCTGCAAGAATTGCACAAGAAAAAAAAAAATCACCAACTCAACTAAAAAATATTCATCCTATTTTCATTTCTCCATTTTCTAGGCAACAAATAGGAATTTAACCAAAATAAGAAAGCATAAATATCACCCAAATAAAAAAATATAAAAGTTTCATTTTTATTTCATCCTATTTTCTCGACAACCAAACAATGTTTAAACAAAAGAAAATTCTTTGGTTCTTGGCAACCAAACAAAACTTAAGCAAAAGAAAAAGAGCCAAGAAAGAGTGTACCTTCCATGGAGGCGGAGTAGCAAAGAGATTGAACCGCAGAGGAGAAGTTGAGAGATCGGTAACTGAACACAGGAGGAGGAGTGGAAGAAGAAGCAGGGAAGCTTCTAGAAAGATACGGAGAAGAATTAAAAATCCTAGACCTAAGAGATGAAGAAGCTCTGGAACTCCATTGGAGGAGTTGTTTATGGGCGAAGGGGAATTTTTTCGTTCTTGATACTAAAGTCGGCTTCATCTTCCTACTTCTGCTTCTTTTTTCTGGAAAAAATAAAAAAAGAGAACTCTAATCTGAGATTTAGCGAAGGCGAGGGGCTCGTTTTTTAGAGAAACTAAGAGACGTTCTCTTTGGAACTGAGACAATGAGTTTTTAGAGTGATTGAGATTAATGTGAAAAAAGAAAAAAAACAAAAATGTGAAGAGCCAAAAGACAAAGAGAGTCGAGGTGGAGGAAAATTAGACTCTAATTTCATATTGAAATTGGTGTGGTTGTGAGAATCTAGACACATGTCACATAATTAGAGTTTTAATTTGGAATTGCAATCTGAATACATGGCACAAAATTAGAGTTCTAATTTGAAATTGCAATTTGAGTTTCTCTCTGCTTCACCTATTATTTTATATATAGATTATACAATTATAAAAGCTCTATCAGAAAAATAAATGATGGGAATCTAGGCTATTTGATTTGAAAAAGCAGTCAATTGAGTTAATCATAAACATCACCATATAAAAGAACTTATGTATTACTTTGTTTTCTAGCTTATAAAAAGAAAATGAGGTGTGGCGAAAACCGTGACTACCCTACCTAATTGTGTCCACAAGGACCACCAAGCATTTGTTAAGTAACTTTTTTCTTCTATTTAGGAATAATTGAACCCTAGATGCTTCCAATAAAAACATTAAAAAAAAGTTAGCTGAGTTAAGTAATTGTTTTTCTTTCTATGTAAGAAACCCTTGACGTATCCAATAAAAACCAAAAAAAAAAAGTCAGTTGAGTTATAAGTTCTTAACTCTCTTTTAAATTAACTTAAGCCACAAACTTTTGATGAACATCAAGTTTTAGATAAGTCTTATATCTAATATAGTTTATTGTTCATCATGTCTTAGATAAGTCTTTTATCTAGATATGTATAGTTTATTGTGGCTCATAGATCAACACCAATACTTTGCCGTTCTAGAATTGTGAGCATACCCTTCGAAGTAGTAATTAAAAATCTAGAGCGTGAAACTTGTTGCATTTTATATTGACTATCAGAAATAAATTATAATTACATCAAACAAACTAGAACTTAATGGACATCAAACCCGCACAGAAGAAAACAAACTTGTGATGCTTCAATCAAATTCGAACTTTTAGACTAGAATTGGGTGGGGTGCGCCAGGCCCGAGCAGTAGTGCAACGCATGGGCGACGCTTGAGAGCCCCAGCAGCAAGCTACTGTGGTGGGCTCTCCCCCTTAAGAAATAAATTTAATATCGTGTAAACAATACCTCCTCTACCCATATTAGTAGTGACCATAATACCTCCTCTACCCATATGGCTCTGTACCATGAGTGAGGATTTGCAACTTCCTTAAGATAATCAAGTTCATCTTCTCTTGAAGTGTAGTACCTTAGTCTGCTCGTGCGAATGACTTGATCGTTGAATGCCAATTCCACGAATCCATCCACATCAGAAAATTGATAGGGGCGTAGTTTGATTTCCATCTGATTATATTAATCTTTATGCATTGTTCTTGTAGCTAACACCGAAACACTAAAATGATTGCTAAATATTTTGGTAGAAAAGAATAGGTTATAACTTTTGAAGACCAAAAATTAGAACTACAAGTTAAGAGGAGCGACATGAATTTGGGAACAAAAACACAAAAATTATAGCTTCAAACATGTTTAACATAATTAAGGAAAAAGAGAGCCTATGTTCTGCTCTTTCACTTCAAACTCATATTCTTTTATGATACTCAAAGGCTTTGAAGATCTTCTTGTACGCACAAACTAGTACAATAATGTTACCCATTACAACCACACATCACATGACTTGTACTATAATTGGCCGACAGTTCACACAACTCTTTTTAGTGATAGACACAACTTGCATCTAGTGCACTAGAGCATTAGACCCATATGATACAAATACTGTGTCTAAAATTTGGCATGTGTCCGTATTGTTTTAGATTCAGTGCACTGGACTCAAGCTTTGCCCTTCAGTGACAAAGTAGGAATCTCTCTACCATTAGTTAGAATTCATCTATTGAGTCATCTTCGAAGTTGTTTATTATGATATTCCTCAACAACAAAAAAAAAAAACAAAAAAAAAAAAAATTGTTTATTATGATACAAAAGTCAAATTTTAAGTTTTATGGATAAGAATTAGTACATTCCAAATATAACATAGATGTCCTACTAATTTCAAGTGATAAGGTTAAATTCTAAACTTTAGGAACTAAAACAAATTAAATGTTAAGAATGTGTGGGTTTTCAAATAGCCCAAAGCAGTCTAAAATGCATAAATTATCACACATAAGTTTCATTGTGAAAATACTCTCTGTTGCCAAAACAATCTATTCCACTCTCATTTTTTCTTGCTCTGAATCTTGTGTGTTTTGTGTGAAGAATCCTATTTTATTTTTGTTTCAACTTTCAACCACGACATTTTTCTATAATAGCAAATACGTTAATTTTTCTTCAAATCATATGGAGAGATCGATACTTGTGCACACAATGGGAAGCATTTTTTTTCGCTAATGTGGGGGGGTTTAGACTATTTTCTTAGGTGTGTATAATCCCATAAAAATAACCACAATTAGTGTATATGGTCTCATAACTTGTACCAAAGACATCAGCATGTATAGTCATTTAATTTACTCATTTTTCGGGTTGGTTGTCACCAAAACTTCTTGACATGGTAAAGTAATCGACTAAGGCAGCTATTATAGCAGCATGAGGTTACCTATTAATTTGGACGGAAGCCACAAGAAGAAGCAGAACACTTGAATCCATGAGGGTTCTTTGAATACACAAGAAGAGATTAGTTTGAAGTCTACCAGGAAATAAAGAGACAAAAGTTTGAATTGCCTTGTAGGCTACAATGTGTTTAAATAGTAAAATAAACCTTGGGATAGCTAAGAAAACACACCAAAAATCCTAATTTGCGTTAAACACAAAATTAGGTGGCAAAATGAGATAATTGCAAAACTAAATACTAATATTTCTAGGAGATGTCCCATAATAGACAAGACATTATTTTGACTTTAATTTAAAAGTTACAGTGGAAATTTAAAAAAATAAAGTGTTAAAAAAGGCAAAAACACAAATTTAAGGACCTAAACAAAGGAATTTGCCTAAATAGCGGCTTCAATCATGGCCTAAGGCCACGAGTTTTGCTCCTAGCGTTGTGAAGGATTTTCACGCAATTCTTCAATTAGTTTGATCAGTTTTTAAAAAGCTATACATAATAACATCAATAGTCTTCCCATGGACAATGACATATTTCCTAAGTACACCTTCCTTTTGAAACCCAGCCTTTTCCAAAACCCTTTGTGAGGCCTTAATTTCCACATTAACAAAGCCTTCCAATCTCTCCATATTTGGAAACTCTTCAAACACACTAGAAATAACCAATTTCACTGCCTCTGTGGTTATACCTTTGTTCCAATACTTTGATCCAAGAGCATAGCTGATTTGCCCTCTACATATCTCATAGTCAGACCCTGGTTTGACACATATGAATCCAATTGGACGGTCCTCCAAGCATATGGCCCGGTACCATGGGTGAGGAATGGCAACTTCCCTAAGATAATCAAGTGCATCTTCTCTTGAAGTGTAGTACTTTAGTCTGCTCGTGCGTATGACTTGATCATCACACGCCCATTCCATGAAGTCATCCACATCAGATAATTGGTAAGGGCGTAGTTTGATTTCCATCTTATTAATCTCTCTAATATCTTGGGCCTGTAGCTAACACCAAACACTAAAGTGATTGCTAAATATTTAGGGGGGGGGGGGGGGAAGAGAGAATAAATATATAGAAAAGAACAGGTTATGACTTATAAGGATCAAGCAATAGAACTACAAGTTAAAAGGAGCAACAAAAACTAGGGAACCAAAACACACAAAATTTATTGATTCAAACATGTTTAACATAACAAAGGAAACAGACTGCATATGTTCTGCTTGTTCACTTCATACTCGTACCCTTTTATAATTCTAGCAAAGGCTTTGAAGATCTTCTTGTGCGCACAAACTAGTACAATAATTCTACTCATTACAATGACACTTCACATGGCTAGTGCAATAACTGGCAGACACTTCACACAACTCAGATGCTTTTAGTGGCAGACATAGATAGTGCACTAAATCCAATATGATGCGGATACATGATTAAAATTTACCATGTGTTCATATTGTGTTGGGTCCAGTGCACTAGACCCAAGCTTTGCCCTTTAGTGACAAAGTAGGAATATCTTTACAATTGGTTAGAGTTCGTCTAATGAGTCATCTTCCAAGCTGTTTATTATGCTTAAAAAGTCAGTTTTTAAATTAGAAGGATCAGAATTAGTACAATCCAAACATAACATAGATGTCCTACTAATTTCAGGTGTTTATTTTGTAGGACTTTACTTTCACAAGACTCTAAAGGACACAGATACACTCTGCATGGAAAATATTGGATCATTTGACATCTTTAAATTTTCAATGTGGTAATATATCCACCTATATTTTTAGTGGGGATGCTAGTGCTACACTCATCAAGTGGTCAACTAAATTCCCACAATAAATTAAATTGCAATTACTTGAGCACTGATCAATCAGCATGAACACAAAAGATATTAACCAGAGTCAAAATTAGCTTTACCTTCGCTCCACTCTTTGAAGCTAAAAATAAAGCATGTCGCATCAATGACAGAGCTTCAATCAGCAACACCAACAGGAAAATCAAGTTTTAAGGACAGATAAATAAACTTGTTGATGACTAATTTAAAACCATCCTATCTGACGTTCTTCCTGGCTCTTGTTTGAATTTCATTATCCTATCTAACCTTCAAAATTCCAAAATTAAATTTTCATTATAAACAAACATGACTAGTATGACTACTGAGGCATGATTGTGGTACATACTTGGTATCTTGACTCTAGTAGTTAATTCCAAATACCTACTCCAAAAGAGTAGCTTCTTTTTTTATTTGGTGAGGGCTGACCTTATAGCAAGCAACCGTTATAGTTTTCCCTCATCTCACATAATAGTGGGTCCACCGTACCAATTTTTGTCCCAATGTCCGCATTAACAATGCCTCAATGTCCACATTAACAATGCCTTCTAATCTCTCCATATATCCCTTCAAACACACTAGAAATTACCATTTTTCATTTTTCACTGCCAATGTAAACGCCTTTGCCCCAATACTTTGATCCTAGACCATAGCTTGTTCTACTTCTGCATATGAATCCAATCAACATGTTTGAAAAACAAGAAATTTCTATATGGAGGTCGCCATTATTAATTAATTCGGTAAATAATATGTAAAAGCATTTACTAAAAAAGTTATTGTTTTGGAGACTGCATGGACTTACAAAACTTGGTCTAGAATTAGGTGGGGTGCGCCAGACCTGTGCAGTAGTGCAACGCATGGGCGACGCTTAAGAGCCCCAGTAGCAAGCTACTCCCCTTCAAGAAATAAATTTAATATCGTGTGAGCCAATGGCTCACATATCAGATATTAAACTGATAAGAACAGATACTACACTTGATCTTAGCCAAAAGGCCGAGAAAGGTATGAGTTTACTCCTAAAATGTGCTCTTTTTTATAGTAAGACTGATTTGAGCTCTTTTCCTGCTTTCATGATGTGGGACGTGATTGTCAAACTCTTATTATGCTTATATTATACATGGCTGGTATAGGAATACAAACATATCTTCTTTAAACAGTTCACTGAAAACAAAGTAGATGCCAACAAACACCAAAGTGATGTAGATGATAATGTTTGAAATACAAAAATTTCTGCCTTTAAAGAGCTCACAGCTGGAACAGCTTCTCCGCATATTGGATTTTTTGTTTTGTTTAAATCTAGATTGTTTTTATTAAACTGATAAGAACAGATACACTTGATCTTAGCCAAAAGGCCGAGAAAGGTATGAGTTTACTCCAAAAATGTGCTCTTTTTTATAGTAAGACTGATTTGAGCTCTTTTCCTGCTTTCATGATGTGGGACGTGATTGTCAAACTCTTATTATGCTTATATTATACATGGCTGGTATAGGAATACAAACATATCTTCTTTAAACAGTTCACAGAAAACAAAGTAGATGCCAACAAACACCATAGTGATGTAGATGATAATGTTTGAAATACAAAAATTTCTGCCTTTAAAGAGCTCACAGCTGGAACAGCTTCTCCGCATATTGGATTTTTTGTTTTGTTTAAATCTAGATTGTTTTTATTTTTTATCATGTTTGTATAACAATTTATCTAACTTCAATCGTAAACTTCACAGGCCTATCAGACTATCATGGATTTCATGTTGGTATTGAGCTGAAGTTTGAACACTGATTTTGTGCTGGAGATGAATTTCCTGGCTTCTGACCCGTTGAATTAAAGCTTTAATTGAAAGACAACAGAGTGGGGACCTGATTTATATTGCTGAAATGACAGGACTTATTTACCAAAAAAAATTTAAAACGTTGATATGACTTAGAAGTGATAAGTAGCATTAGAGGCACAGATGTAGCTCACAATGAATGCAGAGATAATGGATGTTGTGACAATTCGGAGATATAAATATATAATCAATTTCCAGCTGGGAAATGTAATCAACTTCTAGCTTTTGCAGGTCCGGTATAAATGGAGGGTCTAACCTTACCAAACTTTTAAAATTCAGCTCCAATAGTTCATAACTCAAAGACATGGGAAAACAAGAATTGAAAGAAGAAGATTTTAAGACTAAAGGCACAGCTTATAATTAATATCACTCGCAACAAACTATCTGTTACTAAGAATGTAAGGTTGAATTTAATCAACCATCTTGTTAGCTTCATTCCGTGCCAAATTTGCTTTTAATTTCAGCAATTAGTAACCCTGTATTTAGGTGGGATTGTTGTAAGGGTAGTGAGTGAGATAGTATGATGAAATGCTCAAGAGTGTGCAAGAAAACAGAGACTCACGACTGGATCTCGCGGGTGACTCGCGGCTGCAAGCCGCTAGACGCAGCACATGTGCCAAGTATGCCAGAAGTTGAAGCATCATGCTAGCTGGAGCACTACAGGACAAAATAGGACAACTGGCCGTTCTGTTATCTCGCGGCTGGATCTCGCGACTCAGTCAAGCCGCGAGCCAGCCCTGTTTTGAAAAACCTGACTCTTCACATTCCATTCTCACCCCAGTATAAATACCCCTTACACCCACGAAAGAAAAAGAGCCTCCAAAGAGAATTTTGAGAGAGAAACCCTAGAGAAAAACAAGATTAATTCATCCACAATCTTCACCTAAGAGACTTTTCAAATTCCTCTACTCTCTTCCTCTCCATTGATACATCCTTGAGAGGTTCTTGGCCAAATCCTTTTCTCACCATACCCATATCTGTGAGAAGGTTTATTTGGTGTTTTGGGAAGCAGTTAGGAAGGGACCAATTCATATTGGTTGATGCTATGGACTATAGCGAAATCTAATAAGCTAGAAAAGAAAACGGTTCGGCGCAACCTCGTTGGAGCAAGAAGCTTGGAGGGCTTAGATACATCAAGTAGATTAGGCTTGGAGGGTTTATTGCTATTCATGTATCCCAACTACATTTTCTAGTGGATTATTGACCGCTTGGAGGGCGGCGGAGAGGTTTTACGCCGAGGGCTTCGGTTTCCTCTTCGATAACACATCAAGTGTTGTCCTTGTGTTTGCATCTCTCTTCCCTTTATCTTTACCATTTAATTACTGCTATGATTGTGATTATTTATGGTTTAGATTGTTTATCGATTCAATTATTAGCTTATGTTCATGTTCCGCACATTTATTGTTTGACATTAAGCTTGAATTGATATTTCTATTATTGGGGTCTAAACGTTCAAGGGTGTTTTATACACATATTTGAACTTTCAAAAAAGATATAGATAAACATGTCTCTGATCTCTCCTTTACAAAATCCGTACTTTCTTAACAACCCTTCTTTAAGAAATCCAACCTTTTCTAACACCTTTTGAGACCCCATATTTTCTACCTTTACCATTGCTTCAATCCTCACCAAATCTGGGAACTCTTTGAACACCTTAGAGATAGCTATCTTCAATGCAGTGGTGACTATCCCCTACCCCTAGTAATATGTGCCCATAGCATTGATAGGCCAAAAACCCTTTGTGATAAATTAATTGATTAATTAGCCAAATTTATTAATTAATCAAATTAACATGCAAGATGCGTGGTAACACAAACAAATTACCAATAAACTAAGTATGCAACGGAAAATAAATTGACACGGTAAAAACCAACACAGGAAAACCAACACGGCAAAAACCCCATCGGGTGATTTTAAGGTCACCACTCCCAAGAATCCACTATTATCACAACAAGCGGTTATAGGTAAAGGAATTTCAGTATCTTATACCAACCTACAATTGAACCCTTACCCTAATACCCAATTGAACTTGTTCTGTAGTGACAATCTGTCCTTTTAATGCACGGCTCCCAGTACGTGACTAACCAATTACGCAGATCACAGTATGCGACTTCAATTACCAACTAGAGAAGGTTGTTAGCTGCCAAGTTCTTCAGTTCATCACACGATGAAGATCGAGAAGCACCTTGGTTACAAAACCCTACGGTGCACAAACACAGCAGCTTCTTCACAAGAAAGATGAACTAGGGCAAATTTTGTTTCCGGTCACAATTTGCTTGAACAAACTTTACTCAACACTTGTGCAACTTGTTCCACCTTTGACGACCCTTAAAATAATCCTTTTATATGTCTAGGGTTGTGAGAAAAGAAAGCCCAAACATACAATCACGGATTGGAGTCAAAACATAACTGAAACTCTGTTTTTCATAAACCTCGACAGATGCCTATCTGTCGAGCTACTGTCGAGCCCTAGGCTAGAACAGCTCTTCAAGGCTCGATAGATGTCTAGTTGTTGAGTTAGCTGTCAAGTTTTAATGAACAGCACTTTCGGCACTTGAATCTTGGACAGATTTGCATGGCTTTAACACTTGAACTTGAAATAAGGTTTCTTGAAGTATTAAACACATCCTAGATCTACCCAATTACAAGTAAAGTACGTTTTGTCAAAGGATTAGCCAATTACATAAAGTAGTGACATATGTTTCTAACAAGTGAATCACATATATCCTAACAAGCATAACTAATGTATGCTCTGCAACTGTCATCGCGAGATTCTAGCCTAATTGAAATGTAGCCAATTGAACGATCATCCAAACATATGGACCGATGCCAAGGATGGGGTATGGTAACCTTCTCAAGATATGTCAATGCTTCTTCCCTAGAGGTGATGGAGTCTCATCTAAGATACCGCATTACTCTATCATCACTAGCCCATTTCAGGAAGTCATCAACATCAGAGAGCTTGAATGGACGTAGGGAAAGTCGTGAGGAATCCATTGAAACTAGTTTGAAATAGATTCACCAAGCATATATATGAGGCATAAGGTGGATTTTTTGTAAAAGCCAAGAACGTCACTGGCCCCATGGCCATGGACCATTAGACATGGTCAATTATGGTTTCATTATTAAGAATCTGGCCCTAGTAGCAGACCATTGGACACTCATTCCAAGACGTAACTAACAATTCTTGATAAGCTGAAAAAAATTGACTGGAAAAGTACATCAAGTACTTATGATCATTTCTTAATTTACCTTTGGTAAATATGATATATGATATTGGTAACAACAAGAACAAGGGTTGGGTATCAATCCTCAACAAATTCGACAGGTTGACCATATATATTCATTTTACCATTTCATTCTGTATGAAGGCATACTCTATCTTTGTTGGTATAAGATATGGTAACAAAACAAAATAACGACTCAAATACACAATGGTTAAAGTGCCGTCAGTGGGAATGGAAAACATGAGTTCTAGAACCTCCTCTCTCTCTAGCGAAGAAGAAGATGCGCTGCATCGAAGTACAAAAAAGATCAAGGAGGGGCACACCCCTTCATCACCTAAACCACCATTCCAAAATCTCAGTTACAAAGCAAAACTTGTAGGACAACTTCCTGGTGCCTATGAAAATGCCTTTAGCCTTGTTGATCAAATGCATGAAGATGTCGAATCTGATGTTGAGGAAGAAGACATTGAAGAAGGAGTTGTAGCCTTATCTCTTTCAAAAGAGGACAAGATCCGCATTAGATCACAATGGTCAAAGGCCCTCATTATAAAGACCTTTGGATGAACAGTGGGATATCATTTTCCCTCTCAAAGAGTCAAAGAACTTTGCGCCCCTACTGGAAGGTTAGATTTGGTGTGTTAGAAATACTGAAATCAATAGTTTTGTATTTCATAGTGAAAGAATATACATGAGTGCCTTTATATAGGAGGCATATGTGTGCAATACAAATAAGAGTGTAGTACAAAAATGTGTACTATACAAGTAATCTAGTTGGGCCTAAAGCCCACGACACTATACACATTAACAACCCCCCTCAAACTCAAGGTGGATGTGAGACCAGCTTGAGGTTGTCAACCAAATCACGAAGGCGTCTCTTAGGATGTGATTTGGTGAAGATATTTACAAGTTGATCTTTGGAGGAGACTAAGAAGAGCTTGAGAGCACCATGGACAAGATGATTACGGATAAAATGACAATCAATCTCGATGTGTTTAGTCCGTTCATAGAAGACATCATTGTGAGCAATATGAATGGCACTCTGGCTGTCACAATAAAGAGGAGTAGCAGAGGATGTGGACACACCTAAGTCCTTAAGAAGCCATCGTAGCCAAAGGAGCTTAGATGTGGTATCAGCAAGGGCATGATATTCTGCTTTAGTACTGGAATGGGCCACAAAGGTTTGTTTCTTACTACGCCAAGAAATCAAAGAAGAACCAAGGAGAAAGCAATAACCACTAGTGGACCTGCGATCAGTGGGATCTCCTGCCCAATCAGCATCAGAGAATACATAAAGTACAAGAGGAAATTGAGATAAGTAGAAAAGGCCATAGAAGAGATTGCCTTTCAAGTATCGAAGAATGCGCAGAATAGCAACATAATAAGTTGATCGTGGAGCAAACAGATACTGGCTCACCTGATGAACAGCATAGGAAATGTCTGGACGAGTAACTGTGAGATAAACTAGGTTGCCAACCAATCGTCTGTAAAGAGAGGAATTAGACAATGGTTTCCCCCCCGAGGGTGTCAAATGCACATTAAGTTCAATTAGAGTGTCAACAGTCTTGCTGTCAGTGAATCCAGCTCGAGACAAAAGGTCAGAAGCATACTTGGCTTGAGTAAAATAAAGACCATCTGTGGAATGAGTGATTTCAAGACCCAAGAAATAGCTGAGATGTCCAAGATCTTTCATCTCAAACTGTTGACTAAGAAAATCCTTGAGTTCTTGAATGCCACCGAGGTCATCACCAGTTATGATCATATCATCCACATATAGGAGAAGCAAAATGGTGTCTTTATCAGTGCGACGAAGAAATAAGGCAAAATCATAAGGACTGACAATGTAACCCAAGCAAAATCCTTGAGTTCTTGAATGCCACCGAGGTCATCACCAATTATGATCATATCATCCACATATAGGAGAAGCAAAATGGTGTCTTTATCAGTGTGACAAAGAAATAAGGCAAAATCATAAGGACTGACAGTGTAACCCAAGCAAAAGATGGTGGAGCTGAACTTGGCAAACCAAGCTCGTGGAGCTTGTTTAAGGCCATAAAGTGCACGTCGAAGCAACAAACTTTGTTTGATTCAACAGAGAGACCAGGAGGAGGTTGCATATAAAATTCTTCACTTAAATTCCCATTAAGGAAGGCATTTTTAATATTCATCTGAAAAAGATCCCATTTACTAGTAGCGGCAACAACTAAGAGGGCACAAATAGATGAGATACGAGCAACTGGAGCAACTGTCTCTTCATAATCAATCTCATACTCCTGTGTAAAACCTTTTGCAACAAGACGAGCCTTGTAGCGCTCAATGGACCCATCAGAACGAGTCTTGATCTTATAAATCCACTTACAACCAACCACAGACTGTCCAGGAGTGAGAGTAACCAGATCCCAAGTATGGTTTTTGGTTAATACATCGAGTTCCTCTTTCATTGCAATCTGCCATAAAGGGTCAGTGGAGGCCTCATGATAGGTGTGAGGATTGTGGAGTGTAACAAGGGCAGTGTAACAATGATAGTTAAGTAAATGTGTAGGAATGGATCTTACCGGGGTTGAGTGGCGAGGTGGAATGTCTTGTGGAGGATTTTCAGGCGGAGCAAGAGCAGGGGACCCAAGCTCAAGGTGGGGTAACTCGTCATCAACCTGTTCATCTTCAACCTGTCTAGGAGAAGCATAAAAAATATCTTGAGATTGGATAGAGAAGTCCAAAGGAGGATCAAGAGTATTTGTAGAAGGAACAGGAGACTCGTCTGGAAATATTTCTAAAATAGAGGAGGTAGTCAGGGAAGAACGAAAGTGAAAGAGTTCAACAAACAAGCAATGTTCCCAAAAGACAACATTACGGGAAACATGAAGACGATGAGAGACAAGATCATAACACTGATACCCCTTTTGAGTTTCGCCATAACCAAGGAAACAACAAAGTCTAGATCGAGGCTCAAGTTTGTTGTGCTCATGAGGCTAAAGAAGAACGAAACAAGCAGATCCGAAGGAGCGAAGGTGATGATAGTCAGAGGGTGACTCAAAAAGGCGCTCATACGAAGTCTGATTATGTATGATAGTGCTTGGAATGCGATTAATAGCATGAATAGCATGAAGAGCAACTTCACCCCAAAATGGGGTAGGAACTTTGGCAAAAAGAAGAAGAGCACAAACAGTGTCAAGAATATAATGAAGTTTTCGTTTAGCTCAACCATTTTGCTAAGAGATACTTGGACAAGTTAGATGATGTACAATGCCATAGGAATGTAATAAAGCTTGGAAAGCATATTGGGTATATTCAGGAGCATTATCAAATCAAAAAGTTTTGATACTTTTGGAGAATTGTGTTTTAACCATTTTTGCAAAGTTACTATATATTGGTAAAATTTCAGAACGAGATTTCATAGGAAAGATCCAACTATAACGAGAATAATCATTAATAAAAATAACAAAATATCGAGATCCACCAATACTAGCAATAGGAGAAGGTCCCCAAACATCAGAATGAATTAACTAAAAAATATTATTAGAGATAGATTCACTATTATTGAAAGGCAAAGCTGGCTATTTTTCTAACTGGCATGAAGTACAATCAAAGTTGTCTTTGGACACAGAACCTAACAGACCCTTAGAAGCTAACTGCTGTACCCATGAAGATGGTGCATGATCAAGATAAGAATGCCAAAGTGCGAGAGAAGGTAAGGAAGAAACCGCAGCAGCAACAGAAACAGAATCAACAAGTGGAAGATAAAGATTGTCCATGGGAAACAAACGCCCAACTCTAGGACCAGTCCCAAGCTCTTGGCCCATCCTCGGATCCTGCACAATACACCCAGAATAGTAAAAAATAAGGCGATATCCTAGTTCAGCTAATTTTCCCATAGAGCACAAATTATAGGATAGGTCAGGTACATGGAAGACCCCAAGAACAGAGATGTTGGAGGTCGAAACAAAACCTAGACTATTCCCTTGCATGGTGGAACCATCAGCTAATGAATATTAAGAGGATGTGGGGCAGGGTCAAGTTTGGAGAATAAAGACGAGTGAAGTGTCATGTGATTGCAACAAGCAAAATCAAAAAGCTAAGTTTGAGACTTACCAGGTAAAACTGAGAGAGTAGTTGAAAGAGATGCATTACCAGCCATACGAACAGCCTGAGCTATGATGTCCTGTAGTTTAGTGGGGGAGAGGTTGATAGTGGATCTAGAAGACAAGGACTCAGCTGAAATGGAAGGCACCAGCGAAGTAGGCTCAGTATTAGCAATAACAACAGTAGATTTGTTGCGACGGTAACAAGTCTCAATAGTGTGGCCAGGATGCTTGCAATAGTTGCAGAACTTTTTGTTGACCTGCTTGCAACAATTGCTAGAGCCAGAGGAATCACCTAATTGCTAAGGTTGCTCTATGGGTGGAGCAATAAGAGTAATAGCCAAAAGATTAAGCTTATTCTGGGCTTGAAGGGTTACAAGACGAGCTTCTTCTCTAATGAACTCATTTACAACAGTATTAAGAGAGGGAGGAGGACTGAGATTAAGAAGTTGACCTCGGATGGGCTCAAAGTCCTTGTGAAGTGACATCAGGAATTCATAAAGACGAAATTCATCTCTAACGGTAGCATATTGCTGAGCATCCTTTGAGCATGCCTAAGTTAGGTCAGAAAGGTCAATTTAGTCCCAAATGAAGTGAAGCTGATCATAGTAGTCATTGATGGATTGCCCTGGTTCTTGCCTGAGTTGATGCAATTCAACCACTAACTGATACTTCATGGACTCGTGAGTAGTGGAGTACCTTTTGGCCAACATATCCCATGATGATTTTGCATCATCAAAGCTTCCTAACAGATTAGAGATGGAGGAAATGGAAGTGTTCCAAATCCATGTGAGGATCATGTGATTGTGACTATCCCATTCAATCATGCGACTGAGGAAAACAACATCTTTTTCACTTGCCCCCTTGACAAGAATAGTGATTGCACTAGTACAATATTGCCAGAGCATGCGACCCTTAAGAAAACTGCGCATAGCTTGAGACCAACATAAGTAATTCTTACTCCCCTCCAATATAGTATTGATGGGGTGAGGAAGAAAAATATCATTTTTATCCATTTAGAGACACAATATGCAAAAACAAACTACAAAAATGAAATCTACGCGAAAAACTAGGTAAGGAGAACCTGGACAGCAAAAGTCAACTCTAGAGAAAAGTCAACGGCTCAGTCAATGGGCAATGATCCCGTCAACAGTTAAAGTCAACACGGTCAACGGTCAGCGCAGATGATGTCAGCAAGATGATGTGGCACTAATGTCAGCAGATGACTGGATGCTGATGTAAGCTAGGGCTGGCGTGGCACTGATGATGTCACAGGTGACATCAGCCTAGAGATAACGACAACACATGAGCTTCGACATAGAAACTTTTGGCGGCGCGTGAGGGCGCGTGCGGTCTCTGATGGCTGTGAGGCTTCCACCAACGTGTAGATTGGTGCAAGACGATCCCAGTGATACCTGAAGAAACATAATCGAAGCAATATTCGCGGTGGTGATGACACTGGGGCTGTAAATGAACCAAGTCGTTCATAAACAGCTCGGGCTTAATTCGATAAAATCTCGTTCATGTTTGTTTGTTTATAAATAAGCCAAGCTTAAGCTTTATTTTTAGGCTTGTTTAATAAACGAGCCGAGCCTGAGTAAAAAATATTGTTCATGAACAAGCTCGTAAACACCAAGGTTCGATACAAAAATAACAAAACAAGTTGAGCCTAGGCTTATTTATGAGTTTGGTAATAAAATTGATATGAGCTTGACAAGTAAACTTATATCCTTCTAAAACTTTAATTAATTATAAGTTGAGACCACTCATCCAAACCGAATAGGCTAGATAATAAACTTGATATAGGCTTGATAAAATACTTGTGTTGGATCTCAAGCTCAAAAACATGATATTGAGCTTGAGTTTGGGCTTGATATAGAGCTCGAGCTTGGCTTGACTAATGAACCAAGCCAAGCCAAGCCGAGCTCAAGCTTTTATACTTTATAACAAGCTCAAGCTTGAACATTATTTGTAGGCTCGTATCAAGCTTAAGCCAAGCTTGAACATTCTGCTTTTACTGTCGAGCCGAGCTTGAACATTCACTACTCGACAAAGCTCAGCTCGTTTACAGCCCTAGATGACACGTTCAGTGGTCTTTGTGGTGTGGGACTCCTCAACGACAGCGGCTACAGGTCTGGAACCCAAAGACAACGGCTGGAAGATGTCAGAGGTTTAACGGCAAGAGGCTGTGGTGACTGTTGTGACGGTGGAAGTGATGTTGAGAATGGAGTAACACTAATAAAGACAAGACTACTAAGAAAAGGTTAATGCAGTGGCTCTGATACTATGTTAGAAATACTGAAATCAATAGTATTGTATTTCATAGTGAAAGAATATACATGAGTGCCTTTATATAGGAGGCATATGTGTGCAGTACAAGTAAGAGTGTAGTACAAGAATATGTGCTATACAAGTAATCTAGTTAGGCCTAAAGTCCACAACACTATACACGTTAACATGGTGGACCTTGGCCACGACTATTTTTTAGCACGTTTTGAACTGCATGAGGAGCTTGATCATGTGCTAAAAGATGGCCCATGGTTCACAGGACAAGACTTCCTTGCCATTAAATCCTGGGAGCCCGAGTTTAAAGCATCCACAACCAACTTCTCCCAAGTGGCTATATGGATACACCTTCCTGAGTTACCCATTGAGTTTTACAACCCAATTATCCTCAAAAAGATGGGCTCTATGATTAGGCCAGTACTCAGGATTGATCGGCACACAGCTACAAATGCCAGAGGACATTTTGCCCGCCTCTGTGTCCAAGTTTGCTTGGATAAACCTCTCGTAAAAACTATCTTCATTGGAAAGTTTAGACAACCGGTTGTTTATGAGGGCATTCACTCTCTTTGCTTCTCATGTGGCCAGCTAGGCCATAAAAAAGAAACTTGTCCTTAAACTATCAGAGTGAACCTTAGACCCGCCAATCAAGAGCAAGGTAATGATGCTAGCCAAAGTACCAATGCTGGCCCCTCTTCCCCTTCAACCCCGTCAGAACTATCTGCCTTGGCTTACGAAGACCATCCCACGGTCACCGAGCCTGACCAATATGGCCCATGGCTACTAGTCTCTAGGAAAAAACCAAACCCTAAGAAAAAGCCTGCTACCACAAGTACGTCTTTTCAACCACTAACCCAGTTTGCTTTCCAACCTCCTACACGGCAAAATCCCATCAGTCATCATATCCCTTTCCCCAACAAAGTAATTGAAGTCAAACTGGGTGCCAACAAAGGCAAAAGAAAATTAGTTACACCAACTAACCAAACTCCAAAACAAACCAATAAGCCAAAACCTAAAGCTCAGGGCCCACTCAAACCCTCTAAGGTCCACTCCCATCAATCACATAGTCAAAAGGTCTGACCCCAACAGATATCATCTAACTCCACAAAAAACCTAGCCACACCTCCTTACCTCTCACAACTCCCACCTTTCTCCTTCTTCGCTCAAGTTGAAGCCACTATCCCAATCTCTCAACCCAACCAAAATGCCGTGGGTAATCTGCCTTTAGGACAAACCAACTCCAACATCTCAAAGACTCTCTTGGAGTCCGACCTCTCCGAAGCATCGCTCGACTTGATGGAGAGAGAGTTAGTCCCGCTAGAGATATGTCAGAGAAAGTTTCTAATTGGGGAACCCACCGGAGTCCTGATTCAAGGCATTCACCCACAGTTGAAGCTAATCCAAACTATCACAGTAACAACGAGCTTCACGCTCGGAACTCTAACCAAGCAAATTCAACTGAACTTATTGGAGCATGCCATCACCCTGATGCCAGGAACCATAGTACATAGGTAGGATCTGGGCCAGGTGGGATGGAACTGGATGACATCCAGGAGGGCCTTTGCCTATGAATGTGAGTCCTTTGAACCCCAAATATCTCCCAAAATGAATATTTTAGTTTGGAATTGTAGGGAGGCCATGAAACCCTTCTTTAGAAGTGCTATCCGTGATCTAACAAACTTCCACTCTCCTGGAATTATTGTTGTTACTGAGACTCGCATTAGCGGCTCAAGAGCTGGGGACATCCTTCGCTCCCTTCCCTATGATGGCATCCACACCACTGACCCCATTGGATATGCTGGGGGCATTTGGCTCCTCTGGCGCAAAGACATGGTGGAAATGGAAGTCCTTGCTGCAACTGAATAGGAAATCCATGCTATTGTTAAGGTAATTAACTCTAACCTTTCCTGGCTCCTCTCCTCTATTAATGGTAGTCCTAGATTTGCTAAGTGCACTCTCCTTTGGGAAAATCTATGTTCTATCTCCCTGCTTCATAATCTTCCTTGGGCAATTGTTGGTGACTTCAATGATGTTTTGGATGACTCTGAAAAACGAGGAGGGAATAGGGTCAGTATGACTAGAGCTTCTGCGTATAGAAATTGTATGAGCTTTTGTAATATGATCGACCTCGGTTTCTCTAGGCCTACTTTCACTTGGACCAATTGCAAAGATATTGGTGGGCTTATACAAACTAGAATTGACAGATGTTGGGCCAATCCTAGTTGGACCCTAGCCTTTCCAGAAGCAAATGTGATTCACCTTCCTCACATAAACTCTGATCACTGCCCCCTTCTCCTATGCTTGTCCAGAGCTTGTGCTAGTAGAATGGAAAGGCCCTTCAAGTTTGAGAAGATGTGGCTCAGCCACCCTAAGTTTTACCTCATTGTAGAGAAGGCCTAGGATGGGTCCCCACCTTTAAACCATGTTATCTCCTCCTTTGCCAAAGCAGCCACCTCATGGAATAGAGAGGTTTTTGGGAACATTTTTGTTCGAAAGAGAAAGATCCTTGCACAGCTTAATGGTGCCCAAAAAGCCATTGCAACTAGACAGTTCACCTTCCTCCTTTCCATTGAGAAGGAACTCTTTTCAGAGTACACAGAGATCCTAAATCAGGAGGAAGAATTTTGGGCTCTTAAAGCCCATCTAAATTGGCAACTTCAGGGGGATAGGAACACTACTTTCTTCCATGCTAAAATGATCATTAGGAGGAAAGCCAACAAAATAAATCGCCTAAAAAATCATCTAGGGGAATGGTTGGATTCTGAGCAGCAAGTGATAAACCATATTCAAGATGGATTTCAAGAGCTCTATAAATCACAACACCCATCTTCAATTGCCCACTCTGATTTTGAAGTGGACTGGGCCACCACTCTTTCAGAAGAAGACTCGAGGATGCTATCTGCCAACATCTCTCCTCTAGAAATTTGGAAAGCTTTATTCTCTCTAAAGCCCTTCAAAGCTCCTGGAGCAGATGGGCTCCATGCAGGGTTTTTTCACCACTTCTGGTCCATTCTTAGAAGCTCAGTCACTGAGGAAGTCCAAAACATCTTTGCTTCAAAAAAAATGCCAGCCTACCTCAATCAAACTCTTGTCGTTCTTATCCCGAAAAGAATTGGAACTAAGCATCTAGGACACTTTCGGCCAATCAACCTCTGCACGACAGTTTATAAAATTGTTTCGAAGATCATTGTTAACAAGATCTGGCCCTTTATGAAGCAACTTGTTTCTCCTTTTCAAGCGGCTTTTATCCCAAGAAGGAAAGGTCTAGATAACATGATAATTGCCCAGGAAATTCTGCATTCAATGGAAAAGAAAAAAGGATGTTCTGGAGTTATGGCTTTAAAAATTGATCTTGAGAAAGCCTTTGACAGGTTGGAATGGAGTTTTATCAAAGAAATTTTTATTCACTTCAACTTCCCTTCAGACCTCATAGCCATCATTATGGATTGTATCTCATCTTCCTCTGTCTCTGTTCTATTCAATGGGGGTAAGCTAGAGTCCTTTGAAAGCTCAAAAATGTGTTAAAACACAAGAGCTGTTTAGACCCCCAAATTAAAGTTACGGTTAGATTGATTTTACTCTAACATAAACTAAGTGCGGAATAGAGTAAATGCAAGCGAATAAACAAATAAACAAATAAACTATTGTAACCCATAATCATAACACCACACCAGTAAAATGAAAGGTAAAAGAATAGGGAAGAAGAATGCAAACACAAGATAACACGCTGATGTGTTATTAAAGAGGAAACTGAAGAACTCGGCGAAAAAACTCTCCGCCGCCCTTCAAGCGGCAATCGATCCACTAGACAATCAGTTGGCATACATAGGTAGCAAGAGACCCTTCAAGCCTAATCTACCCAATGCACTTAAGCCCTCCAAGCTCCTACTCCAATAAGGCTTCTCAGAACCGTGTCTTGTCTAGCTCTCCGGATCCCGCAATACACCCAATTGCATCCGCCAAAGCTTGGCTTCTTCCAATGCTTCCCAATAGCACCAAAACCTCACTTGACACTTTGAAATGGTGTGGTAAGTGTTTGGGCTATCAACCTCTCAAGGATATGAAAATGGAAAGGTAGGAGTTGAGGAAAAATCACAATAGATTGTGTAGAGAAATGTGGGTATAACAATCTCTAACTCTCAAGTATAGTGGCTAGGGTTTTCTCTCAGAAGCACTCCTCAACATCTGTGGGTAATATGGGTATATATAGTGTGGGTACTGAAAGTGTGTATCAGAAATGACAATTTAGCAAAACAGAATGTTTTGCAGGTATCTCGCAGGAAGGCCTTACCCACAAGGCACTCGCGAAAACCAGCTATCTCCATCCTGTCTTGACTCTTTGCATTCCAGTCATGTGTAGAGCACATGCTTCACTTCGCGGGAAGCCTACTCGCGAGCTACCCGCGAAAACAACTTTAGTCTTCAATTGCCTTGAGTCTTTACACTCTCTCTCTCACACACAACCCTTACAAATAAATCTCACATACAATACAAGGTACATAAGATTGAACATAATTACAATCAAATTTGGTACGAAATTAAAGCCAACATAAACTAGTTGTAAATTACAACTTTACATCCTTCACCTCATCCTGTGGGATTAGACAAGGAGACCCTATCTCTCCCTACATCTTGGGCTCCTTCAAAGGATGGTAATTTTTCTCTTAAATCAGCATATATTCTTGCCAAAGGGTTAAATTCTTTGAACCTTCCCACTCTTGCTTCTAGTTGGATTTGGAAAGTGAAAGCTCTTCAAAAACTTCTCATTTTCCTTTGGTTATGCTCTTACAATAGCATACCGATTAGAGAAGTGTTGGGTTCAAGGGGTTTTACCATTGATCAATCATGCCCTCTTTGCAACAACCACTTGGAAACTATTGACCATCTTCTTAGGGAATGCCAAGCCTCGGTTAGTTTATGGAATCAGCTTGGAGTTCGTACAAAAGCTATACAATCTTTTGGTCTCCCTCTTTTGGAATAGCTGCATTTTAATAGCACTTGTAGCTTCACTTCAAGACACCTCCACATTCATTGGAAAACTCTCTTCATTTTTGGGCTATGGACCTTATGGCTGAACAAAAACTCCACGGCTTTCCAAGGAAAGCAGCCCAACCCCTCTATTGCCAAGATATATATTGCAAAAGCTGTTGAATTTCACTTTCTCATCCAAGGAACTAACGAACAAAACAAAAAAATTCAGCACCCCGTCTCTTGGACCAAGCCGGACCTAGGATGGTATAAACTAAACACGGATGCATCTGTTCTGCTATCCTCAAACTGTGCAAGTAGGGGTGGACTTATGAGGGACTCTTATGGCTCTTGGATTAGAGGTTTTTCTAGACTCATTGATGCCTTAAACTACCTTCTTGTTGAGCTTTGGGCTTTGAGAGATGGCATCACTATGGCCAAAAACCTCAACATTACCAAGCTTGTTATTAATGTCGATGCAGCTAAAGTCATTTCCCTTTTCTAGCAGGAACATGCCCTAAGCTTTCTAGGAATACCACATGTAGCACTGCTTCAAGGAAACTAACAAAGGTGCTGATCTCCTTGCTAAACTTGGCCGTGGCCAATTTGAACCTTTTATTTCTTATATAACGCTTCCTTTTGTTGTTATGGAGGCTCTTTCTTTTGATTGTAATGCTGTTCCTTGTACCCGTTTAATTTGGGCTTCAACTACTTATGATTAATATTATTAACCCCATATTCTACCAAAAACAAAAAACAAAAAAAAACAAACAAAGATATAAAATAAACACATTAATAATCAAGCTGAGTGTTGGAGAAAGGACAGTTCAAGGCATAAAATCAGTAGATAAAAGATTGTACATGACCATATCCCTAGTCTCACCTTTATTAACGCTATACTTCCTCAACACACATTCCTTGAGGAAGCCAACTTTGTCTAAGACCCTCTAAGAAGCCTTGTTCTCTAACTCAACCAAACCTTGAAACCTAACCACATATGGTAATTCTTTTAGCCCTTCATTAATAGCTATCTTCACTGCTCTAGTTGTTATACCATGCCCCCAATACTCAGTAGCTAAGGCATATCCAACATCTGCCTTACACCAGTCATCACCGGAACGTGGCATTATGATAACAAAACCAATTGAACGATTGTCTATGCATATGGATCTGCAATAAGGGTGTGGAATGCAATAGTCATTGATGTAAGAAACTACTTCTTGCTTGGAGGTGAAGGTGTTCCACCTTGTGAAGCGCATCACTTTTTCATTTCCGCCACACATTAAGAAGTCATCAACATCTGAAATTTTGTATGGACGAAGTGTGATCTTTGAAAGATTAGGCCCTGTTTGGATTTTTTTTTCATCACTCATCACTCCTCACTCAATTTTCATCACTCATCACTCATCACTTAAAATACCCCAACTCCCTACTCGAAGTCTGTTTGGCACACATCACTCAACTTGTCATCACTCAAATTTTTTAATTTTTTGTGGGCCCCATACCTGAAACTTGGTCAGGGCAAACTCCAAATCCACAGCCAAACCAAAACTTACAAACACCACCATAATCACCGACCCCTAAACAACCACCGAATCAACCCAACGTACCAAACCCCAAATCCATAGCCAAACCATAATCACACCCACTTCTAAAATCTCAAACCAAATACCAAACCCACGCCAATGACCACCACAATCATACCCATTTCTCAAATCTCAAACCAGGTACCACCACAATCAAACCCACGGCCCATGCCCACCGGAAACCCACAACTTGAAACCCGATCTAAAACCCACGACCACGACCCAAACCCACGACCCATGCCCACCGGAAACCCACAACTTGAAACCAGATCTGAAACCCAAACCCATGACCACGACCCAAACCCAAACCCACCCCCGCTAAAACAGACCCATAGACGAGACCCACCACCGAAACGCTGGCCACCTTACAGCCAAGTGGGTACTCTCCCATTTGAGGCCACAAACCAAAGCAAACAAATCGGTCAGCAGCAAAAACTCGGCGTAAAACATCGAGCAAAAGCGCGATGGCGTAGTCAGCCACGTTCTCAGAGTTGGCGTCACCGGAATTGGTGACAGCAATGCCACGACGGCGGCACTCGACAAGGTCGACTTGGTCAAGGCCGGCGCTGGAGCCATTAATGGATCATGGATGGTTTAGAGAAAATGAGGTTAGGAAGTAAGGAAACGGAGAATAGAGAAATAGAGAGTAAAGGCAAAAAGTGTTTTCAGTGGAACGGGACACTGACAATGGGACCCGTTTGTGCTGAAGAATTACAAAATTGCCATTAGAAACTGAGTTTTGGAAATTGAAAACACCTAACATGTGTTTTTAATTTCCATAACTCATCACTCAAAAATCAGAGAATTGAGTGATGGAAACAAAAATTGGAAACAACTGAAAACAAAAACCAAACAGGCTTTTCAGCTATGGGTCCCATCATTTTTGAGTTATGAGTGATGGAAATAGAGTTATAAGTTATGGAAATCGAGTTATAAGTTATGGAATCATAAATCCAAACAGCCCCTTAATTTCCATCTCCTTTGACATGTCAAATGGTGGGAACAATAGGTGGTTCGGTTTGTTGAGAAATGGAAGTAATATGTGTTTTAAAGTTTGCAATACCTATCATAGGATTCTTTTAACTTTTGACCTTATCATAAAAAAAACCTAGTTTATTCATTCAACAAACAGGAAAAACTAGTTTAATAGCTCAATGGATATGCTAACCTTGGCTTTCTTAAAGATGTATCAAAGCTCTGACTATTCCCAACCTACATTACACAATTAATGTAGAAAAAGTTACAGAATGCTTTTTAGAAATTAGCAACTGCTATAGTTGGTGGTTTAATTTAACTCTAAAATAGAAAGAAAAATATTCTCACACTAGTTTACATCCACTATTTCACACAGGCATCTACAATTGATGTAGGAATGTCCACATTTTAACACATAAAAGTGGTGAAAAAAAACATATATGAAATAGTTGATGGGTGAGAATCAAAACTGTAGAATGCACAACTTTTAAAATCTCTTATCTTTCTCTCTCTTTCTGATATAGTTGTATTTTTATTCAGCTTACAGTTTAAGTAAAATAAACCAATAAAAATAAATCATATCAAACCAACACTAGATAAATTAAAATATGATGATTATACTTTCATTGCTTTGCTGACCTTCTCCGCCACCCCCTCCCAAAAAGAAGAAGAAGAGAAAAAAAGAACTAATGGAATTCTTCGACATAATAGTGTACCTCTTATTATGGATCCCAATCCACTACACATCCGCGATACCCGTAAAGAAGAAAAAAAGAATCATATTTCACTAAATATCTATCATTGCAAGGAAAACCAAAAACAAATCTCACAAAACCAACTTGTGATTCTGAATGATGATGCATCCAAGGGGAAAACGTTAAAACAACATTGTCTTGAAGGGAAGAAGAACATCAAGATTGGAAATTCAAGGTCCCTACTTGACGTGAAAGTTCTATTTAATATTAATTATACAATTATAGAAGCTCTATCAGAAAAATAAATTATGGGAATCTAGGCTATTTGATTTGAAAAAGCAGTCAATTGAGTTAGTCATAAACAGCACCATATAAAAGAACTTATGTATTACTTTGTTTTCTAGCTTATAGAAAGAAAATGAGGAGTGGGGAAAATAGTGACTACCCTACCTAATTGTGACCACACCATAAGGACCACCAAGCATTTGTAAAGTTACTTTTTTCTTCTATTTAGGAATAATTGAACCCTAGTTGCTTCCAATAAAAACATTAAAAAAAAGTTAGTTAAGTAATTATTATTCTTTCTATGTAAGAATAATTGAAACCCTTGACGTATCCAACAAAAACCAAAAAAAAAAAAAGTCAGTTGAGTTATAAAGTTCTTAACTCTCATTTAAATTAACTTAAGCCACAAATTAACTTAAGCCACAAACTTTTGATGAACATCAGGTCTCAGATAAATTTTATAGCTAATATAGTTTATTGTTCATCAAGTCTTATCTCTTAGATAAGTCTTATATCTAATATAGTTTATTGTTCATCAAGTCTTATCTATCTAAGTCTTATATCTTGATATGGTTTATTGTGGCTCATAGATCAACACCAATACTTTGACGTTCTAGAATTGTGACCATACCCTTCAAAGTAGTAATTAAAAACCTAGAGCGTGAAACTTGTTGCATTTTATATTGACTATCAGAAATAAATTATAAATTATACTTACACCAAACAAACTAGAACTTAATGGACATCAAACCCGACCAAAAGAAAACAAGCTTGTGATGCCTCAATCAAATTCAAACTTTTAGACAGGAATTGGGTGGGGTGCGCCAGGCCCGAGCAATAGTGCAACGCATGGGCAACGCTTGAGAGCCCCAGCAGCAAGCAACTGTGGTGGGCTCTCCCCCTCAAGAAATAAATTTAATATCGTGTGGGCCGATGACCCACATATCATATATTAAACTGATAAGAACAGATACTACACTTGATCTTAGCCAAAAGGCCGAGAAAGGTATGCTTTGCCCATCTTCTGATTTTCCCTTTTATACCTCAGCTCTGTTTATCCCTCCTCTCTCTTACACAATGTGGGACTCGGCATTTGAAACCAGCAATAGTGGAAGCACATCTATTCAATGTATCTCTCTTATGCACTTATATTAAGAAGTTTTTTTTTTTTTTTTTTTTGACTGAAAAGGTAGAAGAAGTTGTTAATGATAGAGCCATATGGCAATCAATTATAATTTGGCAATTCAATTTTGAAATTTGTTATGAAATGGAACGAAAGAATATATAGGTGTCCCAATAATTCTTGGGCATCTATATTCTTTTTCATAGTAATCTGGCTAGCACCTTGCTGTTACAATGGTCCACCAAGTTTCACATGTGCAAATCTCAACCCTCCATTTGGTTGATGAGGTTGTAATATTCTTTTTCGTCTAAAGATGACAAAGAGATAAGCCTCTAGTTATTATCATCAATCTAACGTAGGCCTTCTATGCCCTTTGCTAATAAAAATAAGCCATATGACACATCAAGAGTTTTTCTTGTGGTAATGTCTTCTAGCAAATCTTCAACTTTTTTGACTTGATTTTTAGTTGGACGTGTAGTTGATTGGTATTTGACTACCCAAAAAAAACAATCTTAAAAAATAATGTGTCAATATTTTTAACTTCTAGAAAATGAAAATTTAAATCTAGATTATGAAAAACACAAAAAAATCATCTTATTTGAGAAAGAAAAATGCTTATTCCCTCTTGCTTCGAAGCCACAAATAATTGTAAAGGAAAAGGTTTTCTTGCATACTTATATGCGGCAATTGCTGCATAATAGGTTATGTGACAGCAAAAAGAAAGCAAAAAGTGTCTAAGAGTTCACTTGATTATGTGCATTGCACATGACCATTGGCATATGTTGTCTTCTTTTTGCTGCCACATGACTCATTATGCAGCAAAACTTTTTCCCTATTGAAAAAAAAAATGGGGAATCATTAACCAATTGATTTTTCAAGCTTTACCAACAAATCAATTCAAGACATGGCCACAAGTTTAGCATGATGGAGAAAAAGAGGTGAAAATTCTTCCAGCCATATCAAATTTGGTTCTTAAAGGCAACAAAGGAAGAAGAATTTGCTAAAGATGGAATAGTTAATTCATATGAATTAGCTTATGTTGATAAAACAAATTATTGGGCACAAATCTAATTAATTTTTTTTGATAGAGCAAAAGAAATATAGGAATCAACCTCCAAAAAAATTATTGTAATAGGTGGCAAAAGGTTGTTTGTTACTCAAATATCAATCAACTACATGCCAATTGCACATCAAGTCAGAAAAGCTGAAGATTTGCTAGAAGACATGGCCACAAGAAAAAAAATCTGGATTTACTCTATGACTTATCTTTACTAGCAGATGGTATAGAAGTCTTACGTTAGATTGATGATAGCTAAAGTCTTAGCTTTTCTCCATCATTAGATGAATAAGAATATCACAACCTCATTAACCATATGGAGGAATGAAATCTACATGCCTAAAGCTTGGTGGATCCTTGTTAATTGCATAAGTGTGAACAATTTCTCTTAAAATTATGGATTACTTGCGGGGTAATGCCAAATTGACCCCCAATGGTCGCAAGACCGATTTGCTTTAAGGTTATGAGTTTCTTAGCATCCACAGCAGTGGAGCTATTTTTTTTAGCTATTTAGCACCACAAAAAACTACTTTATCTATTTTACCTACTCATTTTACAAAACATCCAACAGATCTATTTTAACTTTCAATACAATAAAATAATATAAACATTACAATAAAATAATATATCTACTACAATAAAATAATACATCCCACTACCAAAAAAACATCACAAACCAATCAATGGCACAATCCACAACCACTACCAACCAAGAACAACCACCCACAACCACTACCAAAAATCCAAATTAGCCAAAAACCACCACACAAATCACTACCAAAAAGAAATCAAATTCAAGCTGACTTGACCAAATTGAAGTGATTTTGATATTTTTTATAGTAATAAAGTTTACTTTTAATAATGATTTCCTTAAACCCAGAAAACTCAACTACTTGAATTTCCATTACAACTAAACCATAAAACAAAATAAAACCAGAAAACCCAACTCTCATTTCAACTAAATCCTTCCACATAAACCAAAACCCAGAATAAAAAAAAAAATAAAAAAATAAAAAAATAAAAAACACTGAAAACCCATTTTCATACACTCCAAACAAAGATCTAAATACCCATTTTCATCATCAAATGAAAAACAAACACAAACGTACAGATGTAACTACATGTATATACATATAAACGTACTCAAAAAGTACTAGAAAACTGAACAAAAACAAATGAGCAGGAGATAGAGATCCAATAGAGAAAAAAAAAGACAAAATATTTTTTTAATGAGAGAAGAAAGAGAATTTAATAATATATATATATATATATATATATATATATATATATATATATATATATATATATATATTTTAGCTATAGCACCACTGCTATAACATAACATGTAAGTATTAATGGTGCTAAAAATAGTAATATAACTATTTAGCACCACTTTTAATAGAGCTCTTAGAGCATTAGCATTGGAAAATGCTAATGCTATCCTATTTTACCATTCTAAAAACTCACTTTATCATTATACCATCTTATTTTACAATACCTCCACATCCCAAAACTCTATTTTTATTAAAATATTATTTTTTAATCTTTCTCTATTACTACTTTCCAACCGTCACTATTTTCCAGATTCCAACGGCTCCACCATCACCAATCACCACACCACCACCACCACACCACAACTCCACCTCTACGGCTCCACCACCATCAATCACCACACCACCACCTCCACAGCTCCACCATCATCAATCACCACACCACCACCAAAATGCTTCAGCCTAACTGCTTCAGCCTCTCATCATACACATTACACAATTAGAAAACCCAAACCTATTTCAACAGGCCCGCAGCCATTGATGAATGTAGAGGAACTCATGAACCCAGATACCGCCGATCAACCCCAATCAGAACAGGAAAAAAAAAAAAAAAAAAAAAAAAAAAACCTAGACACCGCCGATCAACCCCGATCACAACAGGAAAAAAAAAAAAAAAAAAACCAGATCAACGCGATCAAAACCCAAACACTGCCACATTGATCAACCCAAATCAACCACCAAAATCCCACCGGAACAAAAACCCAAACACCGCCGATCAACCCCAATCACAACAGGAAAAAAAAAACTAGATCAACCCGATCAAAACCCAGACACCGCCGCGTTGATCAACCCAAATCAACCACGAAAATCCCACCGGAACAAAAACCCAGACACTGCCGATCAACCCCGATCACAACAGGAAAAAAAAAAAAAAAAAAAAAAAAACAGATCAACCCGATCAAAACCCAGACACCGCCGCTTTGATCAACCCAAATCAACCACGAAAATCCCACCAGAACAAAAACCAAGACACCGCCGATCAACCTCGATCACAACAGAGAAAAAAAAAAAAAAAAAAAAAAAAAACCCAGATCAACCCGACCAAAACCCAAACACCGCCGCGTTGATCAACCCAAACCCAAACACTGCCGCGTTGATCAACCCAAATTAACCACCAAAATCCCACCGGAACAAAAACCCAGACACCGCCGATCAACCCCGATCACAACAGGAAAAAAAAAAAAAAAAAAAAACCCATATCAAGCCCGATCAAAACCCAGAAACCACCGCCACTGCCGCTGCTAGATCAACGTTTCCTCCATCGTTGATCAACCCAAATCAACATTTCCTCCACTGTGATGTGTTATGTTGATGGTGGGAGGAGGAGGATGTTCAGTTCTGAAGAGAGGAGAGAGCAGATGAGGAAGAGAGAAGGAAGAGAGAGAGAAGATAACAGAAATAATGAGGAGGAGAGAGAAATTTCGAGGGAAAATGAGATTAAAATATTATTATTATTTTTACAATACTGCTACAGTAAAATTTACAATACTTGCCTCTAGCATTCCGGGATGTAAGAGCATTAGCATTGGAAAATTGCAATGCTATTCTATTTTACAATTCTAAAAACCACTTTATCATTTATACCATACTATTTTACAATACCTCCACATCCCAAACTTCTATTTGTATTAAAATATTATTTTTTTAAACTTTCTTTATTATTTCTTTCAACTGTCAATTTTTTTTCAGATTTTGGTGATTCCAACGGTCACTTTCTTTCCAACTGCCAATTTCTTTCCTGGGCTTTCAAGTTCCAACGGCCAATTTTTTTCAACAGTACAATTCTGAGATTTCCAGCAGTCACATTTCTTTCTTGGCCTTTATATAATTTCTTTCCAGCAAACCATTTTTTTTTTTTTTTGGGTCAAATTCAACATCTATTCCAAAGAACCTGTCAAATATCTTTCCCTGGCCTTTAACAAAGTCAAACACTATGTGTCTTAATCACCTTATGCATACAAAAATAACAACCGACCTTAAAGAAGAAAGGAAAAAAGAATGAAAAAAAGGTACAAATAAGAACAAAGAAAGAAAGAAGAGAGTGATCCCTTCTTATTAGGAGGAGTTTGAAATTAGAAGGTAAGAAAAAGTAAATGCTATTCCTACGCCGGAATTTCAGATAGACTGGTCCAAGGAGAAAAAATGAAGATATTTTTTGTTGGGTTGAAAGCTGAAACTTTGACAGTGCACGAATATCATTTCTTTCCAGCAAACTTTTTTTTTTTTTTTGGTCAAATTCAACAACTATTCCAAACAAGCTACCAAATACATACACACACATATAGAACCTGCCACTTTTTCTGATCCACACACACATATAGAACCTGTCAAATACATACACACACATATAGAACTTGCCAAGTTTTCTAATCCACACACACATATAGAACCTGTCAAATTCAACTTGCCAAATACATACACACACATATAGAACCTGCCAATTTTTTTGATCCACACACACATATAGAACCTGCCAATTTTTCTTTATAGAAAGAACTTGCCAAATATCAATATACTCAACCTAAATCCACATACATATATATACATGCAACTTGCCAAAAATCCACATACATATATATAGATACAATCCACATACATAACTATCAATGTTGTCTTTAAAAGATTCATACATATATCAAATTACAATAAAACACCACACGCATAACTCACACACTTACTAAATTCCTACAACTCCCGTTGTAATTGCCATAAATGCTCAATGAGGTCTGATGGGAGTTGAAAATGATTTTTATGGTCTCGAATACATTGATGGGTTTCAATGAACTCCGTAAATGTATTTGTGTTCTCTCGTGACAGTTGTATAGTAGGATTGTCATTAATTTGCTCATAATCTAATTCCACCGCTTCATTTACATCTCGTTCATCCTCAACGATCATGTTATGAAGAATTACACACGCTTTCATGATGTCTTGAAGAGTTTCACTATGGAAAAATCTTGCAGGTCCACGCACAATTGCAAATCTTGCTTGAAGCACTCCAAATGCACGCTCTACATCCTTCCTATTCGCTTCTTGGGCTTTTGCAAATAATTTGTTTTTGTGTCCTCGTGGAGATGGAATTGTTTTAACGAATGTTGACCACTTCGGATATATGCCATCGGCAAGATAGTATCCCATTGTATACTCATGACCATTGATTGAGTAATTAACTGCAGGAGCACGTCCTTGTTTGAGCTCAGAAAATATAGGAGACCGTTCTAATACATTAATGTCATTATTTGACCCAGATAACCCAAAAAATGCATGCCATATCCAAAGATCAAATGATGCTACTGCTTCCAAAACAATGGTTGGCTCACGAATGTGACCAGAGTACTGACCTTTCCATGCAACCGGACAATTTTTCCATTTCCAATGCATGCAATCAATGCTCCCTAGCATCCCTGGAAATCCACGTCTTTCCCCATTGGCTAAAAGTCTAGCAATGTCTTCGTTGTTTGGAGACCTCAAGTATTCCTTGGAGAAAATATCAACCACCGCTTTAACAAATTTTTTCTAACTTTTCATTGCAGTGGATTCTCCAATTCGCACATACTCATCCATAAAATCAGCTGTAACTCCATACGCAAGCATCCTAAGTGCAGCTGTTATCTTTTGAAGAGAAGATAAACCCCATTTTTGGGCATTATCTCTTTTTTGGATAAAGTAAGATTCATATGCCTCTACCTCATGCTAAATACGGAGAAAAAGATTCCGACTCATCCGAAATCTCCTCCGAAATAAATTAGGAGGATACACTGGTGTGTCGGAAAAGTAGTCGAGATAAAGTCTTTTATGGCCTGCCAAACGATCACGTTCGATATACCGACGACGTTTACGCGGTTTAGTTGAACCCTTAAGAATTCGCCTCATTATCTCATCCTCGTCTGAGTCGTCAAAAAGCAACTTTTTGAAAAGAGAGCGACCCATAGAGACAACCTTCAAGACAACAATGTTAGGAATTTATCACTATTATTGAACAGGAAATTATCTCACTTAAATAGCTTAAAACAGCCCCATAACAGATTTTTACTAATTCTGCCACTGAAACAGACATAAAACAGCCACATTAAACACTTGAATTTACCTTTTTGTGGACAGCCACCTAAACAGCCACTTAAACAGCCACGAGTAACTTCTTGTTCACTTTTTGTGGACAATCTTAGTGTTCCATATGCTTGAATTTACTCAAGCAGAACAAATTTTCTATCTATCTATTTCTTATTAACCTTTGTTTAAAATTAACAAGCAAATGGGTCATTATACTTAATCATAAAAGCTACAACAGTTATATTAGAAAATCAGCATAATCACTTATTTTGGATGAAGGAAGGGACACCTATGTTTGTCACTTAATGCCCACTCATCACTTAATTTGTTCAGATGAACTCAAAGGGTATCTATTAAGGATAAGGCTTAGTTAAGTTTCTGGATGGACAATCCACAACCACTTACTACAATATGAATCAAAAACAGGTGGACCAGTTCTCTTTATTGGGCTAAAACACCTTAGCAAGTAACTGAAAGCTCAGAAGTTTCCATTTTTATACAACTTGCTGGTGATAACTATTACCTCCTCAAACAAAGACAAAGGCATCAAGGCATCGTTAGAGATCTTTAAACAAAGTTCATGTGATTTAGCAAACCTTTTCCAGAGTGTGTTATAACTTTAAGCATCAAATACAACTCATTAGACACAAACTTCAGGCTGAACTAAAAAGGAATTATATTAAAATAGAAATGGATTATCACTTGAATCAACAAGAGCTTTTACGAAACATAGGTATCAATGAAAAGACCACAATATCACTTTTTAAAGCTCAACATAATATAACCATTAAAACAATAACAAACATTGATTACAAGAATCAAAACCAGGTTTATTGTGAACCAATTCAAAACTGTAGTTTGAAGAAGTGGGGGGAGGAAGAAGTGAAAGAAAGGTTGGCTTAAATAGGTGTAAACCGTTGGGGCTCTATGATTTGAAAACTAATTAAACTTTTTTTATTTATTTAAGTAGTTGTAATAAACACGTTTCATTTACACAGGGCAGTCATTTCTGCAGCAGAAAAGTAAACAGCAACACAAACATAACACTTGACTGAAAAAGTTGATAAAACTAACATGTCTGGCTATAGTAGTCAAATTATATCAAAATGCCAAACTGAAAAAAGTAAATGATTACAAACAGCAGTAAAATAGCCACATAAACAGCTAGCAAAACAGCCATATAAACAGCAGTAAAACAGCCACATAAACAGCTAGCAAACTTAACTATCATAAACAGCCAAAGAAACACCCTTAAAACAGAATTAAACAGACTTAAAACAGATACCAGCAGGCAAATAACTATCAGAAAAAATTAAACAGAAGTATAAAACTGAAAACAAACTTAAAGTTGGAACAACCAATTGGTAGAAGATATGATATCAAACATAGAAAATACATAAGTTTTTCATATAAACAAAAATGATGTGATTACATAAGTGGCACAATCTACTGCCAATTGATCAAGTTGGAACAATACATCACCTACATGTTCCAAACCTACGCTTAAAATAAGCCACTACCAAAATAAGGTTACTTACAAAATGGCATCTACATATGCCAAAACCAACCCTAATATAATTTACTACCAAAATAAGGTTACAACAAGACATCTACATGTTCCTTGGGTCAACTCCAACTTGTCTTGCAAGGATTTGATCCTTAAGATTTTCAAAATAAAGTCTTTCTTTGTCATTCATGCCACTTTTATCCATGGTTATTATTCTTCCCTCCTCCCTAATAGTTTTAAGACGAAGCTTTTCCGCTTTGATGCGAAGAGCCTCTTGGTCTTGTTCATGTGATGCCTGAATATACTGCAATTTTTTCGCCAAATAATCATGAAACCCTTATCACCATCTAGCCTCTTTCGCTTAGCCTTTTCGGCTTTTCTACCAATTGGTCTCTCTAGTACCACTGTGTCATCATCATTACTATCAACTTGATCGATTGAACTTGGAGTTTGAGGGAGCCTTTTTGATCTTTCCTTAGGCATACTCCACTTTGGTTGGTTCTTCAACACAACCCAACAATGTTCATAAGCAAAAGCTAGGTATTTGCCGGATGTTGGATTTGGTGTAGCTTTATATAGTTCCTTTGCCTCTTTCAACTAAAGTTTTTTTTTAAAAATAAAATAATTAGAGTCTTGAAACTATAAAGGAAATTAATATTGTGACACCATTGTAATATAATTTGTACCTTGTCCTCGTTAGTTGTACCACTTTTATCTCGAGCTTCAACTTTAGCCATGAACCCAGCAAACCTACTTGTCTCCCTATTAATATTTCCCCATCGACTTGATAGGGAGGTACTAGAACGTGTGGTTCCGTAAGTATTGTTCGCGCAAAAAAATTCCCAAATTTTTGTCCAAAATTTGTCACCCTTTTGGTCAGTACCATGCACAGCATCCATGCCAATGTTAAGCCATGCATCGATGAGGAGGAGGTCCTCATCTACACTGAAGTTGCCACCACGTTTAGAGGTGACAATTTCAACTTCCGGTAAAGACTGGATGGGCATTGAAGGATTTTGAGACCCACTTAAAAATGGTTCCACAAAATCAGAATCAGCTTGTAAGAAATCACCATATTGGTCATAGTCTTCTTGCCTAACCATCCCTTTTAAATAGGGAACTTAAAATAGTTAGTGTATGAAGTCAATTCTTATTTGTATCTTTACAATCAGTATAAGCTAATCATAATATTTTGGTGACAACTTCTCACATATAGTAATATCCTACAATATATGTTGACAACTCCTAATCAAAACAATATATATTGACAGCTCCTAATCAACATATTTCAAGTATACTACAATAATTTTTTGTTATAGAAATACTAGCCCTGTACACAGCCAAATATTAATGCTTAACTTTTTGCTGGACTTGCTTGGCATGTCATGAATAAAATCGGACCTAATAGAAATACAGCCACATGCTTTGCCTTGTATATGCTATTTGAGGAACATAAAATTGATTAGTTTAGAAGAATATTTGGACCACAATGTTTAGTAGTTTTCCTGTTGACTATTCCTTTCACTTATGCTATGAATGGATTTCTTGGTGATCACGTTATAGAGCTGAGACCAAGCCATATGGCACCAACAATTAATCATATAGAGTTTGCCCATGAATAATGAATTTACGACCTTTAAATCTCTGTCATAATACTTTATGCAATACACCTATATTCCCATGATTATATTAATTAAGTACCTAGTAAGCATTGGTTATGTTCTCCTGCTAATGCATTATCACAACAACTATGCAGGTGTTGGCACACAAAACCAAGATTTACATGGTCTTAGAATATGTGACAGGAGGGGAACTGTTTGACAGAATTGTAAGCATATTTAGCCATGCTCTGTATTGAAAGTTTATCTTTGGGCAAAACATCACTTTGGGTCCTTCAAATTTGCTCCATTTTCTAATTTAGTTATTGGATTTTCAACTATAGCAATCATATAAAAAGTTTAGACGATACAATTTGGTCCACATGTTAATTTGGACACTAAGTGTTGTGTGATGTAGGGAGCATTAAAACCAAATAATTTCAAATTTAGAAACAAAATCTCAAATGAATTTGGTTTTGATGCTCCCAGCATCATTGTGATTATGTATGTTTATAATAATAAATTTTTTTTAAAAAAAAAAAGTTTATGTGGCCAAAAAAAATTACATTCTAGTAGTCTAGGTGGATTAAAAATGCCAAGCAACCACCATGATGACTCACTATTACCACATTGAATTTATGTGAAATTTAAAAAGAAAAATATTTTTTTTTTTCACTCTTTGAACTTAAATTTGCTAAATAATTTTCAATTCCATATGTGGCTGACAAGAAAATGTTGGAAAATTTGAGGATGTGAGAAGGAAAAAAGATGTATTCGTTTTACAACACTTGAAACTTCCAAAGATCAAACTGGAAAGTAAGGGAAACTTTATTGATCAAATTGGAACATGGACTTAGAATTTGATTGCTAATTTTGAAAATCTAGAGACCAAATTGGAAAATGGACTGGACTTTCATTCTTTTCTTTTACTAAAATTCTGTTTTCACTTTTATGTGTGCCTAGATGCAAAATTTTGGTTTAATATTACTAAACTAGTCATGTATTACACAGGCTTCCAAGGGGAAGCTTAATAGAATACAAGAACACCGATTATCTAATAAAATTGGGATTTTGGTACAAAGGAGTTGTTGAATGATTTGTGAGGAAAAAAAAAAAAAAAAAAAGCTTATCAAAGAACGGTTTTACAGAGGGGTACAGAAACAAAGAGAAAAGAGAGAAGGGAGAGGAGTAGAGAGAGAGAGATACTTACTAGTAATTGAAGATGAACCGAGCAAACTTTCTGAAGATGAACTCAAGCTTACGGTCTCGAAGATGCTAAATCAACAACAAAAACTCTGCAAACATCAACAACAATTCTTTTATCAAAACCCAAACACAAGCACAAGTTGAATCCCTCTTTTTCTTGCAGAGAGAGAAAAGAAACACAAACACAAAAACTCTACATTGATCAAAACCCACCTTACAGTCAGCACCAACACTGACGGAGCTGAATCCCCCAACACCGACGGAGCTTCGTTTTTGCAAAATCTGAACCCAAACCCAAAAACCCTTGAGAATGGATGAGGGTGAATCGGTTAAGATGGGTGAGGGTGAATCGGTGAGGGTGAATGGGTGAGGTGAGGGTGAATCGGTGAATGGGTGAGGGTGAAGCTTCAGCGATGGAGATGGGTGAGGGTGAATCGGTGAGGGTGAATGGGTGAGGGTGAATCGGTGAATGGATGAGGTGAGGGTAAGGGTGAATCGGTGACTGGGTGAGGTGAGGGTGAGGGTGAATCAGTGAGGGTGAATCGGTGAATGGGTGAGGGTGAAGCTTCAGCGATGGAGATGGGTGAGGGTGAATCGGGTGAGAAATTTCGGAGATGGAGATGGGTCCAAAAATTTCGGAGATGGTCACATAGACATTTCGGAGATGAAGCTTCAGAGATGAGGAGAGAGCAGATGAGAAACAGAGAATGAATAGAGAGAGGAGAGCCCGCGCAGAATGAATTCATGAGAGAGAAGTTTTAGGGGGAAACATCATAAAATATATTATTTTGGTACAATACTTGCTACAGTGCAATTCTATGTTTAGAATTGCATTGTAGCACTATTGCAAAAAAATTTGCAATAGTGTTGTTTGCCATTCCCTGATGCAGATTGTTTTGAAGTTAAAAATGCTAAATTTCCTTTAGATTTGGCATTAACATTCCCCAATGCTAATGCTCTAACATGTTTTGAAGCTTAAAATGCTAAATACACCTTACATTTAGCATTAGCATTCTCCAATGCTAATGCTCTTACAAACTATAATGATCAGGCTTATCCATCACATACAGCATACTTGTGAAACTTTGGGCTAGTTTTGGTGGGGTGCGCCAGGCCCGTGCAGTAGTGCAACGCATGGGCGACGCTTTAAGAGCCCCAGTAGCAAGCTACTGTGGTGAACTCTCCCCCTCAAGAAATAAATTTAATATCGCGTGAGCCGATGGCCCACATATCAGATATTAAACTGATAAGAACAGATACTACACTTGATCTTAGCCAAAAGGCCGAGAAAGGTAAGAGTAATTCAGTCACACATGCCATCTTTTATTGTCCAACTTGTACAGGTTCTCCTCTTCTGGAGGCAGTGTGGGACAAGCACTGTGGTAACCTATCACTTATTTTTTACCTCTGATTTTGTATTACTAGCTAAGATGTCAAATACAAGCTCAAAGTTAAAACAGTTTTGTATTAACAGATAACGATTCTTGTGATTGAACCTGATAAGGATTTGAGTCTAAAGAAGATCGAAACTTTATGTATAATAAATAATTTACGAGATTATCAAAATGATGCAGCGTAAGTGGCTGTCCAGAGAAAAAAAGAAGAAGAAGAAAAAGAAGAGAGGATTGTTTGCAGCATTAGGGGCAGGAAATGTTGTCTGTTACCATTGCAAGGATGATGATTGCTAATGAGTAATGACAACATTCAACGTGTTACAATTCCCAAGATGAATGTGGCTTCTGCAGATTCAATATAAAAACATGGTTTAGAGTTTAGACATGAAACAGGAACGTTCTTTTTTAATAAGTGAAACATTGAAAGTTCACCAGTCACAAAAACTAATTGGGTCAAATCAATTCACCATGGCCTTTTTTGATATGCAGTTTGACTCCATCATTGATGGATGAGCCTAATGATAGAATCACAAGAAAAGTTGAAGTTCTCAAAAGGAGATGCAACAAACTTTACATCATTCGTAGCAGTTTGTTGTCGTATAAATATGAATGAAAAGGAACAACATTCTATATAAGAAAATGACAAAATTTAGCTACAAAATTGGTTATAGCCTTTGGCTATAAACTCACTCAATAAAATAAATATCACTACATATTTTGAAAATCTAACCGTTGAATTATATGTTCTTTATGCTCTTAATACACATGTCAATTTTTGTGTTAATTAGATTTTATTTACTATATAATCTATAATCTTATATTTTATGCATAATTTTAAATTACAAAAACTTGAAATTTAAAAATTTATTGATGACATAGCTATTGATCTTTAAATTTCTTGAAATTTTGCAAACATTGAGGATATAAGAAGAAGATGTAATCCAATAATAGATTTGTCAAAATTCACCTTCAATAAAAAAATATTGAGTGAGTTTGTAGCCTAAGGCTACAATTGATTTTGTAGCTAAACTTTGTCCATAAGAAAATTAGAAAAGGAACTAGTCCATCCTTTGTTCTTAGACAAATAAACAAAATACATAATGATTATCTAACATCTTGGGAATTTGTGGGCAGTTGTTGGAACCCACCTCTACCCCTTTTGTTAAAACTGAACTTCAATGCAACCATCAATGATGACAAATCAAAATCTTAAGGGAGAAGTCCTGACTTTATTGATGTTTAGGATCCTCTTATAGCTGAATCCAAAGCAACCCTTCTTGGTCCAATTCGGTCCATTTTATCTACTTCGGTCCACTTCGGTCTTACTCAGTCTATTCGGTCTTATTCCATCCATTTCAATCCAATTTAGTCTTTTCCGTCCATTTGGTCCACTTCTATCCATTTCATCTACTTCGGTATATTTGGTCCAAATCGATCCACTTCAGTCTTATTCAGTCCACTTCAGTCCAATTCAGACTTATTCGGTCCAATGCGATCCATTCACTCTACTTGGTCCAATTCGGTCCATATCAGTCCATTAAGTTCAGTTCAGTCCAACTCAGTCTAATTCGGTCTCCTATATTCCATTCAGTCCATTTGGTCCAGTTCGGTCCATTTCAGTCTGCTCGGTCACTTAGTTCTTATTCGGTCCATCAGTCCGATTGGTTCAATTTGGTCCACATCTGTCCATTTGGTTCACTTCAGTCCAATTTGGTCTTATTTGGTCCTTTTCAGTCAATTTCGATCCACTTTGGTTCATTCAGTTCATTTTGGACTAATTGGACCTTAAATTTATTCTTTTTATATACTGCATTTTTAGTTTTGGGCTGAATTTTTTTTTTCACAATTTTTTGGGGCCAAACTCTGTAGTTTTGGGCTAAAAAATACAAATAAAATAAACATTAGAAATTAGAAATAGGGGCCTTAAAATTCAAGTTTCAATACCATAAGTATTATGCTTATATTTGGAAAGAGAAAAAAAATGCTACAATTTTAAACTTATTTAATAATTTAAACTTAATGCAACATGTTACATGTGTTCCATGGAATGAGGGTGTACATTTTTTTTTAATATTCTTGATATGCTCAAATTAATCAACTGATTATGGTATATTTAAAACCCTTTTAATAACATCATCCCCATTTATATAAAAAAAATATATTATAATTATGAAATTTAAATATTTTGATTAAATTATGTTTTTCATATATATAAATATATATATATATATATATATATATATATATATAAACTAATCTTCTAAAAAAACACCTAAAATTAAGAGATGTGCTTCCATAATAATGATAGGAATGAGATGTTTTTTCAAACTAAATTCACAGAAGTGCTCCTTAAAAAATTTGAAAAATATAACCAAAAATTAATTAAAAAAATTTACATGGTAATTGATTTTTATGAAGTCAAGTACCATTAAAAAAAAAAACACCTACTTGGTTTAGTCATTTTAAAAAATCAATAGTCGTTTAACATGCCATCTCTCTCCTTCTAATACTAGCATCCATTTTTAATACTACTCACTAATCTCACCCCTCTCTCTCTCTCTCTCTCTCTCTCTCTCTCTCTCTCTCTCTCTCTCTCTCTCTCTCAACATGGATTCACTCTAGTACACGATCCAAAACGAGCTGGATCAAATCGTCAGGTACAACGATGAGTTCCAGTTTGGGTTACTCTTGTACCAATCAACTACACGCCAACTATAGATGAAGTCAAAAAATCTAAAGATTTACTAGAAGACATGACCATAAGAAAATATCTTGTTGTATTGCATATCAAGTCAGAAAATCTAAAGATTTACTAAAAAGACATGACCATAAGAAAATATCTTGATGTGCTGTATGACTTATGTTTACTAGAATGCCTAACAGTATGGCTAACAATATCTTGATGACATTTCTTTGCGATCATAACAAGAATTTCACAATCTCATTAATCAAATGGAGGGATAGGATCCGCATGCGTGAAGCTTGGTGGATCCTTGTAAACAGTATGGCTCCCACGAATTAAAAAAGTTGTACATATCCATGCATTATTGGGACACCTATTCATGTATTATTGTACTATGAGACTTGTATTGTACAAGTTAAATGAAACAACAAGAACTAGCGAGTCATACCAAAACACAAATTTTATTAATTCAACATGATAAAGGCAACTAGGCAAGACTGTCAACGTTTGCTCTTTCACTCCACGCTCTTCCTCTTTTCTTTTTTTTGAGCAAACACTCTTCCTCTTTTATATAATACTAGGAAAGGCTCTGATTAGTCTTCTTGCACGCACAAACTGGTACAATAATGCTACACATTGTGAGTGAAATAATTGGCTGACACTTCACATAACTGTTCATGGATCATTTGACATGGTTGGATGCTGCACATATCAGACGGTCAACAACAAATTAAATTTCAAATACTTGAGCACTAATCAATCAGCATTAACACACGATACCAGAGTCAAAATCAGCTCTACCTTTATTCTAAACTTTTAATTCAACTGTGATTAACATACAGAAAGCAACTGACTGCAGCTTAATGGCTTAGAAAACATGGAGAAATCTTAATGGCTTTAGAAAACATACAGAAGATTTGGGTCATCCACATAAATTAAGCAAACATGTGAAGCTTTGTAGTAGAATTGGTAGGGTGCGCCAGGCCCGTGCAGTAGTGCAACGCATGGGCGACGCTTGAGAGCCCCAGTAGCAAGCTACTGTGGTGGGCTCTCCCTCTCAAGAAATAAATTTAATATCGTGTGGGCCGATGACCCACATATCAGATATTAAACTGATAAGAACAGATACTACACTTGATCTTAGCCAAAAGGCCGAGAAAGGTATGAGTGTTTCTGTCACACATGCCATCTTTTATTGTCCAACTCGTCCTGGTTCTCCTTTTCTGGAGGCAGTGTGGGACAATACGGCGGTAACCTATGTACACTTCTTTTACATCTAATTTTGTATTTCTGGCTGAGATGTCAAATACAAAGCTCAAAGTTAAACCAGTTTTGTATTAACAGATTCGATTCTTGTGAGTGAGCTTGATTAGGCTATTGAGTCTAAAACAGATCGAAACTTTGGGAATAATAAATAATTTACGAGATTATCAAAATGATGCTCCGTAAGTGGCTGTCCAGAGAAAAAAAAAAAAAAAAGAATAGGTGATTTTTTGCAGCATTAAATGGCCGGAAATGTGGCCTGTTACCATTGCAAGGATGATGGATGCTAATGACAACATTCAATGTGTTACAATTCCCAAGATGATTGTGGCAACTGCAGATTCACAATATAGAAATATGGTTTAGATAATGCGAATGTTTTGATTTAAGATTTTGAAAGTAAAAAGAACATTTAAACTATATCATTTATTAACTAAAAATTTTACAAAGTGACATGATTGATTAGTTTCACATCAATAATAGTACAGAATTTACTACGTAAGTCTTACAAATCTATATCTATATATCTTTATAATATTTAAAAGTTGAAACGCAATATTTATTGTTATTATGTTACTTTTGAGCCACATTAGCGTAAAACTTTGATCCATTCGGTCAATTGGGTCCACTTTAGTCCATTTGGTCCATTTAGTCCATTCAGTTTTATTTGATCCACTTCAATTCAATTCAATCCAATTTGGTTTTATTCTATCCATTTTGGTCCCTTTGGTCTACCTTGGTCTTATTCGGTCTATTCGATCCAATTAGGTCTTATCAGTCCATTCTGTCTATTTGGTCCACTTCGGCTCATTCAGTCCATTCCAATACTACGGTCCATTTAGTCCACTTCGGTCTATTCCTTATACTTTGGTCTTATTCAGTCTAATTCGGTCCATTCAGTTCACTTCTGTCCATTTCGGTCTCTTTTGATCCATTCAGTCCACTTTAGTCTTTTCAGTATAATTCGGTCAATTTAGTCCACTTTAGTCTTTTCAGTCTAATTCGGTCAATTTAGTCCACTTGGTCTAATTCGGTGAACAACTGTCCATTTGGTTCACTTCGGTTCAATTCAATCTTATTCGATCCATTTTGGATTAATTGGGCCTAAAATTTATTCTTTGTAGGTTTCATTTTTAGTCTTGGGCTGAAAAAAAAATTTGGGCCAAACTTTTTATTTTAGAACTAAAAAATACAAAAAAATAAAATATAAATATAAACCATAAAAATGCAATAAAAATAATAAATATTCCAAAGATTACCCTCAAATTCAAGTTTTAATGATATAAACATACTTATATTTGGAAAAAAAAAATGCTACAATTTTGAATTTATATAATAATTTAAATTTAATATAACATGTTACATGTGTTCCAGGAAATGGGAGTACAATCTTTTTTTTTTTTTTAATATTCTTGATATGTATAAATTAGTCAACTGATTATGGTATATTTAAAAAGGCCTTTTTAATACATTATCCCTATTTATATAAAATAATATTATAATTATGTAATTTAAATACTCTGTTAGGTTCTAAAAGTTTAAAACAATTGGCAAATTGTGAACACAAACTTGTCTAGATATAGATCCTAGAGTCTATAGGTATTATTAGACAATGCTCAATGTGATACAAGTCAAGATTCAAGAACATACAAGCTGCAAAAAGGAGAATTCGAAATCTGCTTGGTTCAATCGATTGAAAGATAAGCTCAACCGATCGAAATACGTATCTGCAGAATTCTATTTCAGCTCAAACTCTACTTAAACGTATTGGGTTTCAAGTAAAACACTACTAGTATATAAAGGAAACTCTAAACACGTTTTTATAAGGCTTTTCAGAGAGAAAAGAGTGTGCCTCTTTTGCATTTAGGGTTTTGTACCCAAAAAGCTCTCTCATGTCTTTTACCGGTGTTATTCCTTGAAGAATCTCAAGATCCGATGTTGTAGAAGTTACTCCCTTCTCTAGTCATCAAAGGTGCTAATGACCTAAACCTTCAAGGGTGATCTTGGAGTCACAAACAGGAGAGTTTATGTTTTTTTATCACAAGTGTGGGTGCTTGTGTTGCAAAGGCCTAACAGAGAAGGAGTCCGTGGATTTGGATTTTGCACGTGGTCGTGTCAGTAAGTTCTACATTTGGTACTAATAGGATGTTAGTGGTCTAAGTCTTATTGTAAATTTTGATTCTCTATAGTGGATTTGCTTTGTACTTTAAGAATAGCTAGGTTAAATCTTTCCCAGGTTTTTTACCGGTTTGGTTATCCTAAGTCATCATATCATTGTGTTATTTATTTTCCGCTACTTTACATGATATGACTTTATTGTTTTAACCAAAATTTGAATAATAAACCTAAGTATTCACTTGGTTAATTAATTAGGTTAAACAATCTAGTTTATAGAGGTCTAAAAACGTAAATACTCATACTTTAAAAGGAGAAGCTATGAATGTGATCCTTCCACTTGAAAATTCCTTGGCTTTCCCCATTGGTGAGGTAAATTGTGTCTTAAAACCTTTTCTGATTGGTCCATAAATCGTACATAATGGTGTTCTTAAGACTAAGTGATGTGATTCCAATATAATAGGAATATAGGATTCCTAAAACTAATCTTCTAAAAAAAACACCTAAAATTAAGAGATGTACTTCATAATGATAGGAATGAGATGTTTTTTCAAACCAAATTCACAGAAGTGTTCCTTAAAAATTTTGAAAAATATAACCAAAAATTAATTAAAAAATTTACATGGTAATTGATTTTTATGAAGTCAAGTACCATTAAAAAAAAAAGCCGCCTACTTTGTTTAGTCATTTTAAAAAAAGACAGTCGTTTAACATGCCATCACTCTCCTTCTAATACTAGTATCCATTTTCAATACTACTCACTAATCTCTCTCTCAACATGGATCCACTCTCGGCAGTCCGCGACTACACGATCCGAAACGAGCTGGATCGGATCGTCCGGTACAACCACGAGTTCCGGTTCGGGTTACTCTAGTACCAATCAACTACATGCCAACTATAGATCAAGTCAAAAAATCTAAAGATTTACTAGAAGACATGACCGTAAGAAAATATCATTGATGTATTGTATGACTTTTCTTCACTAGCAGATAAAATCTGCGCCTAAAGGTTGGTGGATTCTTGTAATCAGCAAGGTGCTAGCCATACCATACTTCGTAAAAAGATATAGACGCCCACGAATTAAAAAAGTTGTACATATCCACGCATTATTGGGACACCTATTTATGTATTATTGTACTATGAGACTTGTATTGTTCTACAAGTTAAATGAAGCAACAAGAACTGGGGAGTTATACCAAAACACAACTTTATTGATTCAACATGATAAAGGCAACTAGGCAAGAGACTGTCAACGTTTGCTCTTTCACTTCACACTCTTCCCCTTTCATAATTACTAGGAAAGGCTCTGATGAGTCTTCTTGTACAATAATGCTTACAACCAGACTTCACCTGGTGAGTACAATAATTGGCTTACACTTTAGATAACTGTTCAATAACTTGTCTGACATTTCAAACAACTCGGATGCTATTGGAATGCATTTACTTTCATAAAGACTCGAAGGATGCAGATGCACTCTACATGGATCATTTGACATAGCATTAAATTTCAAATACCTGAGCACTTATCAATCAGCATTCCAGAGTCAAAATCAGCTCTACCTTCATTCTACTCTTTTGATGCGGTTGTCATTAACATACAGAAAATTTGGGGTCATCCACATAAAACAAACATGTGAAGCTTTGAACTAGATTTTGGTGGGATGCGCCAGGCCCAAGCTATAGTGCAACGCATGGGCGACGCTTTAAGAGCCCCAGTAGCAAGCAACTGTGGTGGGCTCTTCCCCTCAAGAAATATATTTAATATCGTGTGGGCCGATGACCCACATATCAGATATTAAACTGATAAGAACAGATACTACACTTGATCTTAGCCAAAAGGCCGAGAAAGGTATGAGTTTTTCTGTCACACATGCCATCTTTTATTGTCCAACTCGTCCTGGTTCTCCTTTTCTGGAGGCAGTGTGGGACAATACTGCGGTAACCTATGTAAACTTCTTTTACATATAATTTTGTATTTCTAGCTGAGATGTCAAATGCAAAGCAGAAAGTTAAACCAGTTTTGTATTAACAGATTCGATTCTTGTGATTGAGCCTGATTAGGCTATTGAGTCTAAAACAGATCGAAACTTTGTGTATAATAAATAATTTTCGAGATTATCAAAATGATGCACCGTAAGTGACTATCCAGAGAAAAAAAAAAAAATAGAGGATTTTTTTGCACCATTAGTGGCCGGAAATGTAGCCTATTACCATTGCAAGGATGATGGATGCTAATGACAACATTCAACGTGTTACAATCCCCAAGATGATTGTGGCAACTGCAGATTCACAATATAGAAACATCAAACATGGTTTAGAGTTTATACACGACACAGGAACGTTCTTCTTTAATCAAACAACGATATCTTTAAATAATGCGAATGTTTTCTTTTAAAAATTTTAAAGTAAAAAGAACATCTAATCTATATCATTTATTAACTAAATTTTTTTTACGAAGTGACATGATCGATTAGTTTCACATCAATAATAGTACAAAATTTACTACATATATGTCTTACAAATCTTTATAATATCTAAAAGTTGAAGTATAACATTTATTATTGCTATGTTATTTTTGAGCTACATTAGCGTAGAACTTTGGTCCATTCGGTCAATTGGGTCCACTTTAGTCCATTTGGTCCATTTAGTCCATTCAGTTTTATTTGATCCACTTCAGTGCAATTCAGTCTTATTCTGTCCATTTTGGTCCCCTTCAATCCACTTTGGTATTATTCGGTCCATTCGATCCAATTAGGTCTTTTTAGTCCATTCGGTCTTATCTGGTCTATTTCGTCAACTTCGGTCTATTCCTTATACTTCCGTCCACTTCGGTCTTATTCAGTTCAGTTCAGTCCATTTACTTTGGTCTCTTTCGGTCCATTCAGTCCACTTGGTCCACTTTAGTCTTATTCAGTCCAATTCGGTCAACAATTGTCCATTTGGTTCACTTTGGTCTAATTCAATCTTATTCGATCCATTTTGGACTAATTGGGCCTAAACTTAATTCTTTTTGTTGGTTGCGTTTTTAGTTTTGGGCCGAAATATTTTTTGGGCCAAACTCTTTAGTTTTGGACTAAAAATTACAAAAAAAAAAAAAAAAAAAAGACATTAGAAATTAGGACAAAGTCATAAGAAATAAACCGTAAAAATACAATAAAAATAATAAATATTCCAAAGATTACCTTCAAATTCAAGTTTCAATGATATATACATTATACTTATATTTGGAAAGGAAAAAAAATGCTACTTGTATCGACGAAAAAACAAGAAATCAACTTTGTAGTGTTAAATGATGATTTTACTGTTTGCTATCACAATAAATTTCTTTAGAGATGGGATGTCAAGTCTGTTTGATAATATCCAATGCAAAGACTAAGAAAGCTTATGTCATAGAATTGAATGAGTAACAACATTTATTCCATTAGTTTACAGCTTGAAAACTGATTAAGAAAAAACACAAGTGTTGGACTTCAGGTCTAGTCCGAGGATAAGGTTACAAAATGGATGAACTCTCTCCTTCTTATTTTTTGCACTCTTTTTTCTCTCTCCTGCACATTTAGATCTTCTTCTTGCTTTATATATCAAGCTACAAGGTGTCTAGATCTTACGCTTGGAGGGTTGGGATCACACTCCTAGAACTCTTGTCCCATCTAGAACATACCAGCAAGTTTTACACTAAAATATTAGCTGTGCCGTCACTGTTCATGGTCATTTCTTCATTAATGTGGCCAAAAGAGTGGTTGTCTTGTATTTAATGTAGAGGGGATAACTTCTACATCCCTCTTCCTTCATCTTTCTTGTATTTCGTGTCAAGGTAGCCTTCCTCCCTTTTTGGCGGTTTAGCTCTGCCCCCTTTATACAACTAATGCTCGCCCCTCCAAGGTCCGAGTCCCACCACACTACTATTCTGAACTTATATAATAAATTTAATATAACATGTTACATATGTTTCATGGAATGGGGGTGTACAATTTTTTTTTTTTAATATTCTTGATATGTTTAAACTAGTCAACTGATTATGGTATATTTAAAAAGCCTTTTTAATAACATCATCTCTATTTATATAAAATAATATTATAATTAAGTAATTTAAATACTCATACTTTGAAAGGAGAAGCTATGAATGTGATCCTTCCACTTGAAAATTCCTTGGCTTTCCCCATTGGTGAGCTAAATTGTGTCTTAAAACCTTTTCTGATTGGTCCATAAATCGTACATATTGAAATTTTGTCAAAGTTGAACTTGAAATAGTCTTAAAGTTTTGGCTTAAGGTAGACTTGGCAAACAAATCGGTTGGTCATGTTTGGGTTTAACCCAGTATGGTACAAGTCAAATTGAGTACGTGTCAAAAAATTTCCAGACAATTGGATTTTTTTTTTTTTTTTTTTTGAGAAGAAACATCATGAACTTTCGTCAAAAATAAATCAGTTGAAATCGGCCAAAAGTACATCAGTAAGTTGTGAAGAAATAGACTCCATCCACACAATAGAACCACTAACATGTCTTGCATGTGTAGACAGTTTACAAGTATCAGAATTGTCTACTCTACAAGTGTCAAAAAAATAAATTGAAGGCATCTATAGATAGTTTTGCAGAGGAAAAACAATTCCCAAAAGAAGCAAGGACTCTCTCCACTTCTCAAAGTTTTGATAAGTAACTCTCACTGTTGGTCCTTGATAAGTCATATCAATATGGTATGAACCATATTTTATTCACATTCAAAAAGAAAACTTTAAAATATCTTCAAATCATTATTTTTTCTTTATACAAATAAAATAACAAAGAAAACACTCAAATATAATAAAAAATTAGCTAAATCATACATAACTCCTTAAGTTCATAATTCTATAAAAGAAGAAAAGAGAAGATACATACATACATACACACACACACACACAGATATATATATATATATATGTATATATATATATATATATATATATATATATATATCTTAGTATAACACATAAAACAAAGTTAAATCACATATAAAACTAGCGTAAGTATGCATTTGAATGAGGTTTTTGTTAGGGTAAAATACTATTTTGGTATCTAAATTTTTCCAAAAGTTTTTTTTTTATCCCTAAACTTTAAAAAATTATTTTTCATCCTTAAACTATTGAAAATGTTTTACTTTTTGTTCTCATACTTTAAAATAATTTTTTTTTCATCTTTATTTTTGTCTCTAAACTGTTAAATTTTCTTTTTTACATATAATAACAAAGAAAACACACAAAGATAATTTACAGTAGTGCTCCTCAACAAATTTGCAAAAAATATAACCAAAAAAACAAGTTACCTTCTTGTTTTAGTCATTTTAATAAAATGACATTAGTTTTACATGCCATCTCTCTCCTTCTAATACCAACATCCACTTTTACTTCTACTCACTAAATCTCCACCTCTCTCTCTCTCTCTCTCTTCTCACAATATGGATCCACTCTCAGCGATCTGCAACTACACAATCAAAAATGAGTTGGACCAGATCGTCCGCTATAATGACTAGTGTTGATTTGGGTCGTACTACTCATTCCCATGCTCCATCGAAACAGGGTACCGATCAAAGCAAGGCAATCTCTACACCTTAGAAACCCTGTTGTTCTTTATCAACAACCACCACCTTAAGCACATTGAGTACATACAGAAGGCTCGCATGCAGGGAATCACCGCCATCACTTTACCCAACCGGAAACCCTTGCTTGATTATCTCACCGACAAAGTCTCTTCCTCCGATTCAGTACAATTAAATGACATCGTTAACCTAAACCCCCCAAAAATTCCCCAATTTGCCCCTAAATTCTTCTATTATAGTGTCCGAGCCATTTCCCCCAAATTTCTCTGAATAAAACAACACCCAATTGCTTGAACATGAGATCATCGATTTCACGGCGGTGATGGTGACCTCAATGGAGCGGTCGTTGAAGGATCGAGAGTTGTTGTTGGAATGTAAGCAGAGGGATTAAATTATGTAATTTAAATATTTTAATTAAACTATGTTTTCATATATATTTTACTATGTACTGTTTTTTAACGCAAAATACATTATATGTTTCATTACATAAAACTTATAACATAGAAAATACTTTTAAATAATGGTGTTCTTAAGACTAAGTGATGTATTCCAAAAAAATAGGACTATAGGATTCCTAAAACTAATCTTCTGAAAAAAAACACCTAAAATTGAGAGATGTGCTTCCATAATAATGGTAGGAATGAGATGCTTTTTCAAACCAAATTCACAGAAGTGCTCCTTAAAAAATTTGAAAAATATAACAAAAAGTTAATTAAAAAAATTACATGGTAATTGATTACTATGAAGCCAAGTACCATTAAAAAAAACCAAACACCTACTTGGTTTAGCCATTTTAAAAAAACGACAGTCGTTTAACATGACATCTCTCTCCTTCTAATACTAGCATCCATTTTCAATACTACTCACTAATCTCACCTCTCTCTCTCTCTCTCTCTCTCTCAACATGGATCTGCTCTTGACGGTCCGCGACTACATGATCCTAAATGAGCTAGATCGGATTGCCCGGTACAATGACAAGTTCCAGTTCGGGTTACTCTAGTACCAATCAACTACACGCCAACTATAGATCAAGTCAAAAAGTCTAAAGATTTACTAGAAAACATGACCATAAGAAAATATCTTGATGTATTGTATGACTTTTTTTTTTTTTTTACTAGCAGATGACATCTCTTTGCCATCATTACACAAAGAAGAATATCACAATATCATTAACTAAATGGAAGGATGAGAAATGCACGCCTGAAGCTTGGTGGATTCTTGTAATCAGTAAGGTGCTAGCCATGCCATACTTCGTAAGAAGATATAGACGCTCGAATTAAAAAAGTTGTACATATCCATGCATTATTGGGACACCTATTCATGTACTACTGTACTATGAGACTTGTATGTTATACGAAAACACAATTTTAAATGATTCAACATGATAAAGGCAATTAGGCAAGAGACTGTCAACGTTTGCTCTTTCACTTCACACTCTTCCCTTTCTTAATTACTAGGAAAGGCTCTGATGACTCTTCTTGTACAATAATGCGTACAACCAGACTTCACATGGTGAGTACAATAATGGGCTTACACTTCAGATAACTGTTCAATAACTTGTCCGACATTTCAAACAACTCGGATGCGATTGGAATAATTACATTTACTTTCATAAAGACTCGAAGGATGCAGATGCACTCTACATGGATCATTTGACATAGTTGGATGCTACACACATCAGACGGTCAACAATAAATTAAGTTTCAAATACTTGAGCACTTATCAATCAGCATTCCAGAGTCAAAATCAGCTCTACCTTCATTCTACACTTTTGATGCGGCTGTCATTAACATACAGAAAGCTTAATGGCTACAGAAAATTTGGGTCATCCACATAAATTAAGCAAACATGTGAAGCTTTGAACTAGAATTGGGTGGGGTGCGCCAGGCCCGAGCTATAGTGCAACGCATGGGCGACGCTTAAGAGCCCCAGGAGCAAGCTACTGTGGTGGGCTCTCCCCCTCAAGAAATAAATTTAATATCGTGTGGGCCGATGACCCACATATCAGATATTAAACTGATAAGAACAGATACTACACTTGATCTTAGCCAAAAGGCCGAGAAAGGTATGAGTGTTTCTGTCACACATGCCATCTTTTAATGCCCAACTCGTCTTGGTTTTCCTCTTCTGGAGGCAGTGTGGGACAATACTGCGGTAAGTTATAAACACTTCTTTTTTACATCTAATTTTGTATTTCTGGCTGAGATGTCAAATACAAGCTCAATGTTAAACAAGTTTTGTATTAACAGATTCGATTCTTGTTATTGAGTCTGATTAGTCTATTGAGTCTAAACCAGATCGAAACTTTGTGTATAATAAATAGTTTTCGAGATTATCAAAATGATGCAGCGTACCGTCCAGAGAGAGAGAAAAAAAAAACAAAAACAAAACAAAACAAAAAAGAAGAAAAATAATATAGAAACTTTTGCAGCATTAGTGGCAGGAAATGAAGCCTGTTACCATTCTAAGTATGATGGATGCTAATGACAACATTCAATATGTTACGATTCCCAAGATGATTATGGCTTCTGCAGATTCAATATAGAAACATTATGGTTTAGAGTTAATTTATACATGACACAAGGAACATTCTTCTTTAATCAAATAATAATATCTTTTGAATAATGCATTTTATGAATGTTTTCATTTAAAATTTTTAAAGTAAAAAGAACATTTAAAGTTTTAAACTTCATCATTTTTTAACTAAAATTTTAAAAAAGTGACATGATCGATTAGTTTCACATTAACAATAATACAAATTTTACTACATATAAGTCTTACAAATTTATATTTATATAATATTTAAAAGTTGAAGTGTAATATTTATTGTTGCTACTCTCCTTTAGTCCATTCGGTCAATTGGGTCCACTTCTGTCCGTTCGGTCCAATTTGGTCAATTCAGTCAATTTGGTCCAATTTAGTCCATTCGTTTCACTTTTCTCCAATTCAGTTTTATTCGGTCCATTTTATTCAACTTCGGTCCATTCACCTGGTCCAATTTGGTCAACTTTGATCTTATTTGGTAAATTGGTCCATTTCTGTACATTTAGTCGGATTCAATCTTATTTGGTCCATTCGATCCAATTCAGTCCAACTTAATCTTATTTGGTCCACTTCAGTCCATTCCATTTACTTAGGTCCATTCAGTCTTATTCCGACCATTCAATCCAATTCTATCTTATCGGTCCATTTAGTCCATGAGAGATGCTACGTTTATAATATTTTTACAACAAATCACAGGTAGTTAGTTGTTATTAGTTCAAATTTGAAACTAACACTAAGATTACTTTTTTGCCCTAACAATAACATCCAGTAACAACCTGCCACTTAGGATTTGTTGTAAAAATGTTATAAAAATGTTGTAGACATATCATTTCTCTTTAGTCCATTCCATCTACTTGGGTTTATTCAGTCCTATTTTGTCCACTTCAGTCCTTTCGGTCCATTTGGTAGACTTCAGTCCACTTTGGTATTATTCAGTCCAATACGGTCACATTTGGTCCACTTAGGTCCATTCAGTCTACTTGGTCCAATTCGGTCCACATCTATCCATTTGGTTCATTTTGATCCAATTTGGTCTTATTTGGACTAATTGTGACTTAAATGTATTCTTCTTGAAGGTTGCTTTTTTAGTTTTGGGTTGATTTTTTTTTTTTTCCACAAATTTTTTTGGGCCAAACATTTTAGTTTTGGGCTAAAAATTAGGCATTAGAAATTAGAGATAGGGGCCCCAAAAATGAAATAAAAATAATAAATATTCCAAAGATTATCTTAAAATTCAAGTTTCAATAGTATAGACATTATACTTTTATTTGGAAAGAAAAAAAAAATGCTACAATTCTAAACGTATATAACAATTTAAACTTAATGTAACATGTTACATGTTGGAATGAGGGTGTACATTTTTTTTTATATAAATATTCTTGATATGTTCAAATTAGTCAATTAATTATGGAATATTAAAAGGCCTTTTAATAACATCATCTTCATTTATATATGTAAGGACACGATTTGTAACGACCCAAAATGATATTAGGTTCGCACGTAAAAAGGCTCAAACAATATCATTTATAGAGCGTGGGTTTGAAAGGCTAGGCCTTGGTCACCGGACGGGGGTTTTCCGTGGTGTTCTTACATGATTAAATCGTGTTCGCTCTAGGAGTCTTTCTCCTGGAGGCGGGCTGGGAGGCTCTGGTTTTTGGCCATTTTTCCCAGCCTTTTTTTTAGACTGCTTACTTCCCCTTTTATATTGGCTTGTATTCCTCATCCAACGTCCACATGTAGGTTCGACTTTCCAAAACTGATACTTGTCCCATCAGCCCATACCTAGAGTGGTTGGGGATGGTTGAAAAAGTTGAAAAGTATGGCTCTGTCAGGTGCAGAGCTTTGAATGGCAGAAATGGCAGCCTTTACTTTGTCCTTGGTCGTTATACTATCCTGCGTCTCATTCTCTATTGACATAGATATTTTAGATTTTTTCCCAAACTGTTCCTAGACCGCTTTTGCCCCTCCTTCCAGGGGGACCTCGGATATGCCGAGGACAGAATCATCCTCGGCTGTGTCTCACGATTATTTGGACTTTTATTACCTATCCTCGGCTACACACTTCCTCGGCTAGGGCCTTGGGCCCCAATGTAAAAAATGGGCCAGGGCTACAAATTATTGGACCCCACAATAGCCCCTCAAAATCCTGCTGTCCGACCTCTTGGTTGGAGAGGAGGGTTTTGGTAATGCCAAGCCTTTATTACAGCTCGTCTAGCTCTGCCCTCCATTAATGTTGGTGTCCCTTCATCTATCCCGGAAACGCTCCGGACTTCAGACTATGAGACATTCCTCTGAATTCATTCACGATGCGTTCCTGTCGTTTCATTATCCGAAACGCTCCTTTAATGACTTCCCTTTACGAGGCCATTTAATTTTGATGGTTATTGACTGCGTGGGGAAGTGGAGTGGGTATATTCTCGTTTACAGATTTTCTTGGAAATTTGGATAGATTGAATGCCTCCCGTTTTGCCCTTCATATAAGAAGAAAAGCAAGAGGCTACTTCTCTTGCCCAGAGACCTTTTAATCCTTTTTAAAGTCTGAAACCCTTAGCCTCCCCCAGAGTTTCCTTTATCCGCCAGTTTACACCTTGAATTGTGATACGTTCGAAATAGGAGTGGGAATGAAGGGACCATACCCTTCCCAGAAACGCCATGTTCTTCTGAAACTTAAAATGGCTCGGTCAGGGCAGGGATGGCCGAGACTCAAGATACTTCTCATCCTTCCTTCAGCCAAAATCCGAAGCAGGGGCTCGTCGCGTCAAACTTTTGGTGCGACTGAGCCTGGGTCACCCATTATCAGTACCAGCCGCTCTCTTACGAGCATAGCTAATATGTCACCAGCGTGTTAGGAGTCAGGGCTGAGGCAGGGACTAAGTGTCCCTGCTTCCTCCTCTCTTCCTTCACTGGTGTCTCCTTTTGCCTCCCCTTCTTCTTCTTTCTCATCACCAGATCCATCCTGGTGCTTTTACTTCTTCCTCTTCTTCTCCTCATCCATCAAAGAAGGTCCTCCTCTCAATATGGGTGCTACTGGGGCAGAATTTGGAAAGACTTCGGAGTGGAGCTTAAAAAGACTTCTGGTTGTTTTGTCTATTTGTTGTTGTTGTTTTTTTTTTTTTTTTTTTTTTTTTTTTTTTTTTTGCAATTTGTTTTCCGTATAGGCTTTGTTTAAGCCCTTCATTGTACGCTGTAACTCCTTTTTATATTAATAAAAGTCAATATTGCTTTATTTTGTATATTCTACCTCTTCTTTCTGAAATGATTATACCGTGAATAGACGTACTACCACATGACTTCCTTTTTTACTTTTATATTCTAAATGATACTTGGGGCCGAAATCTTTGTTAACAAAAAGACCTTACTTTACGCTTGTTGAAACTATCCAACACATTAATGTCGATCTAAACAAATGATACTTAGGAAACTATCTAGCATAATAATGCCGATCTGAACAAATGATACCTAGGGCAGAAACCCTTACTAAGCAAAAAGAAAAATATGTTAATATGAGCTTATTAGAGCTGTCTGGCATAATAATGCCGACCTAAAAAAAAAACGATACTTAGGGACGAAACCCTTACTAAGAAAAAAGATGATATTATGAATTTATTGAAGCTATCTTGCATAATAAGACCGACCTGAAAAAGGGTTGTATGCCCCAAATTGAATGAGGTGATGGCTGAATGCTCGGTGCTATGTAAAAAGTAATCATCCAAGGATATGTAACCCAAAAATGAACAACCCCTGCGGGTCGCTGAATAATAAGGCGTTTTGCCATTTTTCCTAATAACCTTCACAGCCTTAACCTTTTCTGGTATTTGGTCTGAGGACTGAGCGACTTAGAATTTTCTTAAGTAGTTGGTTTCCCCATAGGTTTGAGTCCGAGGACCATGCAATATCTTGGTTCTGTCCAAAACTTGATTTTGATAAGTAGTTGGTTTCCCCATAGGTTTGAGTCCGAGGACCATGCAATACCTTGGTTCTGTCCAAAACTTGATTTTGATAAGTAGTTGGTTTCCCCATAGGTTTGAGTCCGAGGACCATGCAATACCTTGGTTCTGTCCAAAACTTGATTTTGATAAGTAGTTGGTTTCCCCATAGGTTTGAGTCCGAGGACCATGCAATACCTTGGTTCTGTCCAAAACTTGATTTTGATAAGTAGTTGGGGGAATTAATCCCTCGGCTATGGCATGGGACCTTGGTTTTAAGGGGAACTAGCTCATCGGCCAAGCCCTAGAACCATCCGTGTGGCTGACGCTACGAAGCGCAGCCCCTAGTAAAGGAACATAGCCCCTAGTGGAGCTTTACGCTAGGACACTACAACCGACTGTTAAAAATGACAAGGGGACTGTGTCGACCTACCGTCTATGCCAACACACAAGCCTTTCCCACAGACGGCGCCAATTGTAAGGACACGATTTGTAACGACCCAAAACGATATTAGGTTCGCACATAAAAAGGCCCAAACAATATCATTTATAGAGCGTGGGTTTGAAAGGCTAGGCCTTGGTCACCGGACGGGGGTTTTCCATGGTGTTCTTACATTATTAAATCATGTTCGCTCTAGGAGTCTTTCTCCTGGAGGCGGGCTGGGAGGCTCTGGTTTTTGGCCATTTTTCCCAGCCTTTTTTTTAGACTGCTTACTTCCCCTTTTATATTGGCTTGTATTCCTCATCCAACGTCCACGTGTAGGTTCGACTTTCCAGGACTGATACTTGTCCCATCAGCCCATACCTAGAGTGGTTGGGGATGGTTGAAAAAGTTGAAAAGAATGGCTCTGTCAGGTGCAGAGCTTTGAATGGCAGTAATGGCAGCCTTTACTTTGTCCTTGGTCGTTATACTATCCTGCGTCTCATTCTCTATTGACATAAATATTTTAGATTTTTTCCCAAACTGTTCCTAGACCGCTTTTGCCCCTCCTTCCAGGGGGACCTCGGATATGCCGAGGACAGAATCATCCTCGGCTGTGTCTCACGATTATTTGGACTTTTATTACCTATTCTCGGCTACACACTTCCTCGGCTAGGGCCTTGGGCCCCAATGTAAAAAATGGGCCAGGGCTACAAATTATTGGACCCCACAATATATATACCACTATGTATTGTTGTTGAATGCAAAATACATTGTATGTTCTATTACATAAAACTTATAAAAATAGAAAATACTTTTAAATAACATATACACTATTTAACCTACAAATTTTACATTATATTCTTATCAAATAATTATATTACATTTTCCCCTAGTTTGTGTAGGTTTGCAACTAGCATGGATGAAAATGAAAAACATTCTTAAAGAAATTAGAAATGGAAATAGTTGATCCTTTATTTTTCAACAAATAAACAAAATATAAAATAATCATATAACATCTTCGAATTAGGGATGGCAATGGGGTGGGATGAGACCGAAGGATGGGGTCTTCACTCCCGCCCTGAATGGTTTTGTCTTACCCCATCCTCGCCTCCTCCTGCATGGCGGGGCAAATTTCCTTGCCCCATCCCCACCCCTTGGGACTTCGCAAGGCCCCGCCTCGCGTTGCAAAACTTTACTTCGAATTAATATGTCACACCTTGCTACATAGCTATTAAATTTTTTTTATAAATAAAAAAAAAAAAAAAAAAAACTTGTTTCATTAATATAAATATACTTAAAATTACAATTAAATTATCAAAATAATTTTTAATAAGGAGTGAATTATATTATCCAGAGTGTTTAACAATATAATATCACAATAAAATAAAAAAATCTTAATATTCATGCATTTAAATACTTAGTAATACAAACTAAGTTTTTAATACTAATAGAGTAGGGCGGGGCTAAAAAGCCTAAACCCATCCCCACCCCACCCGAATGTGTAAAAAAAAAAAAAAAAAAAAAAATCTTGCTCCATTCCTGTCCTACCAGCTTTGCAGAGCAAGAAAAAACTCTCGCTGGGTGGGACGGATCAGGATAGGGCGGGGAGAAATTATCAGGCCTACTTGAGATTTTGTAGGTTCAAAGGCCAAAAGAATTAGTAGTTATAAGTAGTTATTGGAACTCACCCGTACGCCTTTTTTTATAGTTAACTTCAATGCAACCATTAGTGAGGACAAAGCTTATAGTAGCAGTTGGCAAAAATAATAAAGGAGAAGTCATCTTTGTTTAGACTGAGTTTATTGATGTTTAGGATCCTCTTATAGCTGAAGCCAAAGCAAAACTCATTTTTGTAGAAATATCAGAGGCTTTAAGAATATAAATACACAAACTTTGACAGGATATGTTTATTGCACACATTATTGCTAGAGCAAAATTGTGTCTTAAAACCTTTTCTGATTGGTCCATAAATCATACATATTGAAATTTTGTCAAAATTGAACTTGAAACGGTCTTACAATTTTGGCTTAAAAAGTAGACTTGGCAAACAAATCGGTTGGTCATGTTTTGGTTTAACCCAGTATGGTACAAGTCAAATTGAGTATGTGTCAAAAAAAATTTGGACCATCGGATTGTTATTTGTACGATTCTTACTCTGTCTTTTATATATAAATCCTTAAGTTTATAATTCAATAATTCCATTAAAAAAGACACACACACACACGTAATCTTATGTATATTTGTAGAGCTATTTATTTGATCGCAAACATTTTTGGAACATCTCTAACAGGGGAATAAATAGACAATTTTGAAAGAATTTATTGTAAACCTCCTTCAAATATGAATTTATCTAATTTAGAGGGGAAGAATTTACAACAATGTCTCAATTTCAATTCAAACATGGGTTTGATTCGCACTCTTTATTTTGAGAAATATTTACCCTCATAAAAGAGGGAAAATGGAATCTCTGTCTCAAGAAATGCCTTGAGATAAGGTAGATGTATAGAGCATTTCAACGAGAGAATATTTTTTCAACTCTCTCAAAATGGAATTTATTCCAAACATATATGTTAGGTTTCTTTACTTCGACAGAGTATAAATATCTAAAAGCATCCACATCAGTCCAACTAAAATCATGTAAAACACAATTTTTACATATTTTGCCTCAAAAATGCTCCACATCAGTCCTTCTAAAATTGTGTAAAAATGTGTATATCTCTATACGAGCTACAGTAACCGTGTAAATATACACGGTTACTGTAGGTCGTCCATTTATTATTTTACTAATTTCCCGTTCGCTCCTTTTTTTCTCTCTCTCTTCTCCAGGCTCAACAAACTCAGTAACTTCTCATCTTCTTCTTTTTCCTCAGATGCACACAAACACATCCACACAGACAAATCAACACAAAGATACACTTGCTCAAAAAAAAAAAAAAAAAAAAAAAACACAGAGATACACAAACACACCCACACACAAACAAACCCAAACGGACAAACAACAAAAAGACAGATTGGTGCTTATCGGAACGATTGGTGCTTGACTGGAACGATCGGAGCTCGTGGGTCTTGCTTGATCGAAGCTCATGGGTCTCGCCTGATTGGAGCTCATGGGTATGGGTCTTGCCTGATCGGAGCTAAGGAGCTAGGGAGATTGGTGCTTGTCTCATCGGAGCTGTGGATCGGTGCTTGTGGATCGGAGTTGTGGATTGGTGCTAGTGGATCGGAGCTAGGGAGGTCGGTGCTTGTGCTTGTGACCAAGATGGTGTGGATCGGAGCTTGTGACTGAGATGGTGTGGATTTAGACCGAGAGGGAGAGTTGATTCAAAAATGGGTATAGAGGTAGAGAGATGGGTATAGAGAGAGAGCAACATTTCAGAAAAAATGGGTAGAGAGAGAGAGAGAGCGCGTATGTATAGGGATTAGTTGAGGGAAATAATAAAAAAATTGAGAAAATTGATTATTTAAATAAAAGAGGTGATAGAATAGATGAACTGATGTGAGTGTTTGTAAACATAGATGTGTAAAATAGAAAAAGTAGATTTTTAGTGTAAAAGTGGATGTATAAAATACACGAACTGGTGTGGTTGCTCTAAATTTGATATTTTTAGATACTTTTTCAGACGTATTGACAAAAAAACGACAGCTGTTTAACATGCCAATTCTCTCCTTCTAATACTAGCAACTCCCTCCTTCTAATACTAGTATACACGACAGCTGTTTAACATGCCAACTCTCTCCTTCTAATACTAGTATACACGACAGCTGTTTAACATGCCAACTCTCTCCTAGTATCCAGTATCCACTTCGGTACTACTCACTAATCTCCACCGATCTTCACCTATATCGAATTTTTTTTTTTTTTTTTTGAAAGACACCTATATAGATTCAAAAGTGGGTGATGGCAATGGTAGTAACCATGCCATAATCTTTGTATGAATAAGAATGGTTATGAAACCATAAGTCCATAACGCAAATTTCAACAAGTGCATAAGCTATGACTTTTTTCCGAGTATCAAAATAAATCAATAATTGTTGGGTTAAAAAACAATTATCGTCTTAAAAACGCAATTGTTTAAGTAAATAGAAGAGTAGGGATTCTGGAACTTCCAATGTACCAGTTGATCAATGTTTGAACTAGAATTGGGTGGGGTGCGCCAGGCCCAAGCTATAGTGCAACGCATGGGCGACGCTTAAGAGCCCCAGTAGCAAGCTACTGTGGTGGGCTCTCCCCCTCAAGAAATAAATTTAATATCGTGTGGGCCGATGACCCACATATCAGATATTAAACTGATAAGAACAGATACTACACTTGATCTTAGCCAAAAGGCCGAGAAAGGTATGAGTATTACAGCCACTCATGCCATCTTTTATTGTCCAACTCGTAAAGGTTCTCTTCTTCTGGAGGCAGTGTGGGACAAATACTGCGGTAACCTATCACTTCTTTTTTACATCTGATTTTGTATTTCTGGCTGAGATGTCAAATGCAAAGCTCAAAGTTAAACCAGTTTTGTATTGACAGATACGATTCTTGTGATTGAACCTGATAAGGCTATTGAGTCTTATACAGATCAAAACTTTGTATATTATAAATAATTTACGAGATTATCAAAATGATGCAGCGTAAGTGGCTGTCCAGAAAAAAAAGAATGATGATTGTGGATGATGGTTGCTAATGTAGCCTGTTACCATTGCAAGGATGATGGATGCTAATGACAACATTCAATGTGTTGCAATTCTCAAGATGATTGTGGCTACTGCAGATTCAATATAGAAACATGGTTTAGAGTTTATACACGACACAGGAACATTCTTCTTTAACAAGTGAAAGATTGAAAGTTTCAATATTATGAAGTGATTTGACGGGCACCAGTAACAAAATCTACTTGGGTCAATTCACCTTGGCCTTCCAGATTTTTTGATATGCAGTTTGACTCCATCATTGATGGATGAACCTTATGATAGAATCACAAGAAAAGTTGAAGTTCTCAAAAGAAGATGCAAGAAACTTTACATTATTCGTAGCATATTGTTGTGGTATAATATGAATGAAAAGGAACAACATTCTATATAAGACAATCAGAAAGGGAAGTTGTCCATCCTTTGTTCTTACTTAGACAAATAAACAAAATATATAATGATTATCTAACATCTTGGGATTTTGTAGACAGTTGTTGGAACCCACCTCTACCCCTTTTTGTTAAAGTTAACTTCATTGCAACCATCAGTGTCAGTGATGACAAAGCAAAATCATAAGGGAGAAGTCCTGGCTTTATTGATGTTTAGTATCCTCTTATAGTTGAAGCAAAAGCAACCCTTCTTGGACTCGTTACATTTGTTTCCATGGAATGGAGGTGTACATTATTAGCAGTTGGCAAAAATACCAAAGGAGAAGTCATTTTTGTTTGGACTGAGTTTATTGATGTTCAGGATCTTCTTAGAACCGAAGCCAAAGCAAAACTCATTTTTGTAGAAAAGTTAGAGGCTTTAATTAACGATATAAATACGCAAACTTTGAAAGGAGATGCTATGAATGTGAATATGTGATACTTCCACTTGAAAATTCCTTGGCTTTCCCCATTGGTGAGCTAAATTGTTTGTGTCTTCAAACCTTTTATGATTGGTCCATAAATCATACATATTGAAATTTTGTCTAAATTGAACTTGAAATGGTCCTATAAGTTTGGATTAAAACGTAGATTTGGCAAACAAATCGGTTGGTCATGTTTGGGTTTAACCCAGTATGGTACAAGTCAAATTGTCAAAAAACTTCCAGACCATTGGATTGTCATTTTTTTGAGAAGAAATATCATGAACTTTCATAAAAAAATAAATCAGCTAAAAGTATATAGTAAGTTGTGAAGAAATAGACTCCATCCACACAATAAAACCACTAAAATGTCTTGCATGTTTAATTAGGTTATGAGTTACATAGTTGCTTAATCTACGAGTATTAGGAAAATGAGTAAATTCCACTAATATATCATGAGGTTTTGGCTAATGCCAACAAGTTTTAAGACTTTTTAAAACTAGCCAGTTTAGTCCTTAAAGCCAACTTAGTCCCTAAACAGTTAGTTATTTTTTCTCAATTGTTTTAGGGACTAAATTGACTTTAAGGACCAAATTGGTTAGTTTTAAAAAGTTTTGAACTTAGTTGGTATTAGTCCGAAACTCAAGAAGTGTAAATGGAATTTACCCTAGAAAAATAAATATAATTGAAGGTATTTATAGACAATTTTGCAAAGGAAAGCAAATTCCCAGAAGAAAAAGGAACTCCTCTTCACTTCTCAAAGCTTTGATAAGTAACTCTTACTATTGGTCTTTGATAAGTCATATCAATATGGTATGAACCATATTTTCTTCACGTTTAAAAAGAAAACTTTAAAATATCTTCTAATCCTTATTTTCTCTCTACACAAATAAAATAACAAAGAAAACACTCAAATATAATAATAAAAAATGAGCTAAATCATACATAAGTCCTTAAGTTCATAATTCAATAATTTTATAAAAGAAGAAAAGAGAATATATATATATATATATAACACATAAAACAAAGTTGAATCACATATAAAAATAGCTTAAGTATGCATTTGAATGATGTTTTTGTTAGAGTAAAATACTATTTTGGTATGTAAATTTTTAATTTAAATTATATTACTTTGTGTAAAAAAAAAAAACATAATACCTGTAAAAAAAAAAAGCAACGTATTCAACAGCAAAATCTTCCTCTTTACACGTGACTTTTTAGATAATTATTGTTCATACAGATTTACCAAAAATGTTTTTGGATAAAGTAAAAAAAAAAAATTGTAAATAAGGTAATAAGTATTTAAGTTTAGATTAAGACTTAGGTATAGTACTTAAGTGATGTTCCTTAGGTTCCTCTTAAGATTCTATCATGTGGCTTTTTTCACATTAATGGAAGTGCATTTTTAAGTTAAGTAGTCACATGACAGAATCTTAAGAGAGGAACCTAAGAAACAACACCTAAGGTATTATACATAAGTTTTGTCCTTGAGTTTAAAGTAAACACCTTCTCTTTTTTCTCCAAAAAAAAGTATCCATATTTAATAAACTTTTATTCTTCTAAAAAAAGAAACGTTTGTTAATACAGACCGTACTGAACGTAAAGCAATGGAATTGATCACAAGAAGGATCAATTAAATTAGAATCTAATGAACCAATAGCAACAATGTAAGTGATCAGTAAAATTGTGAAGGTCACAAAAGAAGCAAAATATAAAACAATTTGTTTAAGGCAAGAATAGTATGGTTTGAGCTACCTCCTATGATAATATTGCAATGTAGGCAAGTTCAATTTGTTGTCCTCATAATGCATTCATCTTTTTGACAGTTTTTAATCTCGTCCCTAATTCCTTCAACAGATGACTCTCAATTCCTTATAAACCAAACATTATATATAATTGAAGCTGTAATTTTCTTCTTGAATAACATATATATTCAAAATCTGCCCCAGCCACATATATATGAAACTTCTTTTCAAGAATTTCTAGCAAAAGTGTATCAAAAAAAAAAAAAAAATTCTAGCAAAAGAAGAAATTACTAACCTTTGGCTGTAGATTTTCATAAATGAAGTAACAAAGGATTTTCTCCAAATAATATGTATAATGAGTTTGCCTGTGCACTCATTGGTATAATGAATTGGTGGCTTTGTAAGATAAAAAAAAATAGTGTAATATGGTGGAAGCCACTGATAACTGCAAATTCCATGCAAATTTTTAATGTATAAGAATGTGAAGTTTAATATTATGGTAGCCTTTCCCTTGTTATGTGCAATTAGTGTTTTTTTTTTTTTTTTTTTTTTGCTGCTTAAATGAAGTGGTGAGAAAGATTCAAACCCAGGTTCTCCTTCATAAGAGAACTGAGCAATGCAACTAAGCTACAAGGCTCTTAATTATATGGAATTAGGTAATAACGTGAAGAGGTGTATACACTACTAACATGGTAGAAGAATGTTGTGCTTCCTATTCCACTATTTTTTATTTAACAAAAATCAATAATATAAAGTTAACATTATTATTATTTTGTGAAACATGGTTCTGTAATTGACTGTACAACTTATTGTTCGTTATAAAAACAGTTATATAATCTGTGTGCTTATTTATTCGTGGATAAATTTGTAAAATAGAATATCCAAATCATTCATCTTAGGACCCTACTTAGGTGAGACCAGAACCCAGTACTGATCCTATAAGGCACCTCCCTCCAACCCCCCTTTCTCTTTCATGTTTAGTTATGACCATACTTAGGTGCTAATGATTGTTCCAACTCAGTTATGTTTTGTTTTTGATAAGTAATAGAATTTTTATTGAAAATGAGTAGGGCTACTCTATGCTCACGTTGATGTGCATAAAGCACCTTTAAAAAAATACAAGCAAATCAATCAGAAGATCTAAGAGAAAGTTGGAAATAATTCCTTCAAGAGATGACTCTCAATTCCTTATAAGCCAAACATTATATATAATTGAAGCTGTAATTTTCTTCTTGAATAACATATATATTCAAAATCTGCCCCAGCCACATATATATGAAACTTCTTTTAAAGAATTTCTAGCAAAAGTGTATCCAAAAAAAAAAAAGAATTTCTAGCAAAAGAAGAAATTACTAACCTTTGGCTGTAGATTTTCATAAATGAAGCAACAAAGGATTTTCTCCAAATAATATGTTATCATCCAGCAGGAACAAAAAAGAAAACGCCCAGCTTAAGTATGACTACAACTTGACACCATTAAACCAATCAATCCACTGATGTAAGACAAAAAAACCTTTTCTTCTCAATAGTCAATGGCAAGGCCACCATCAGTTGTGTCACCTGTTGCAAATTTGTAATCTAGCACATGATATCTCCATAATTCCTTTCCACAACCAAATGAACATAACCAAAAATCATCAGAATTTCTTAGTCTAGTTTTAAAATAGACTGATCAAAAATATAATTTTGTGTCTCAAGAAAGTCAAACATTACTGAATCCAGAAGTCAAACATCTAACAAGCAAATCCAGCAATGAATAAGCTACTGCATATTTAAAAGGAACTTACGGGCAATTCAACAATTAATCACATCATAGCCAAGAATGATCACAAAAAGGGATTACCGAATCATAAACTGATAATTCCAATGAACCATAGTCAAAATTATTGCAAAATTTATTTCATTAAAGATGAAAGTAGTAGGAAAATTAACATGAACAACTACTACTTAAAAAAGCTCCTAAACAAAGTTTAGTGATGACAAAGCAACATCATAAGGGAGAAGTCCTGGCTTTATTGATGTTTAGTATCCTCTTATAGCTGAAGCAAAAGCAACCCTTCTTGGACTCGTTACATTTGTTTCCATGGGATGGAGGTGTACATTATTATTTTAATATTCTTGATATGTTCAAATTAGTCAACTAATTATGATATATTTTAAAAACCCTTTTAATAACATCATCTCCCTTTTTATATAAAACAATATTATATAAATGCAAGCATTAGTGAGGACAAAACCTATATAGTAGCGGTTGGCAAAAATACCAAAGGAGAAGACATTTTTGTTTGGACTGAGTTTATTGATGTTCAGGATATTCTTAGAGCCGAAGCCAAAGCAAAACTCATGTTTGTAGAAAAGTTAGAGGCTTTAATTAATGATATAAATGCGCAAACTTTGAAAGGAGATGCTATGAATGTGAATATGTGATACTTCCACTTGAAAATTCCTTGGCTTTCCCCATTGGTGAGCTAAATTGTTTGTGTCTTCAAACCTTTTATGATTGGTCCATAAATCATACATATTGAAATTTTGTCTAAATTGAACTTGAAATGGTCCTATAAGTTTGGATTAAAAGGTAGATTTGGTAAACAAATCGGTTGGTCATGTTTGGGTTTAACCCAGTATGGTACAAGTCAAATTGTCAAAAAATTTCCAGACCATTGGATTGTTATTTTTTTGAAAAGAAATATCATGAACTTTCATAAAAAAAATAAATCAGCCAAAATCGACTAAAAGTATATCAGTAAGTTGTGAAGAAATAGACTCCATCCACACAATAAAACCACTAAAATGTCTTGCATGTTTAATTAGGTTATGAGTTACATAGTTGCTTAATCTGAGTATTAGGAAAATGGGTAAATTCCACTAATATATCCTGAGGTTTTGGCTAATGCCAACAAGTTCTAAGACTTTTTAAAACTAGCCAGTTTGGTCCCTAAACAATTAGTTATTTTTTCTCAACTGTTTTAGGGACTAAATTGGCTTTAGGAACCAAATTTGTTAGTTTTAAAAAGTTTTGAACTTAGTTGGCATTAGTCCAAACCTCAGGAAGTGTAAATGGAATTTACCCTAGAAAAATAAATATAGTTGAAGGTATTTATAGACAATTTTACAAAGGAAAGCAAATTCCCAGAAGAAAAAGGAACTCCTCTTCACTTCTCAAAGCTTTGATAAGTAACTCTTACTATTGGTCTTTGATAAGTCATATCAATATGGTATGAACCATATTTTCTTCACGTTTAAAAAGAAAACTTTAAATATCTTCTAATCTTTATTTTCTCTCTATACAAATAAAATAACAAAGAGAACACTCAAATATAATGATAAAAAAATGAGCTAAATCATACATAAATCCTTAAGTTCATAATTCAATAATTCTATAAAAGAAGAAAAGAGAATATATATATATATATATATATATATATATATATATAACACATAAAACAAAATTGAATCACATATAAAAATAGCTTAAGTATGCATTTGAATGATGTTTTTGTTAGAGTAAAATACTATTTTGGTATGTAAAATTTTAATTTAAATTATATTACTGTGTGAAAAAAAAAAACCATAATACCTATGCAACGTATTCAATAACAAAATCTTCCTCTTTACACGTGACTTTTTAAATAATTATTGTTCATACAGATTTACCAAAAATGTTTTGGATAAAGTTAAAAAAAAAAAATTAAATAAGGTAATAATATTTAAGTTTAGAGCAAGACTTAGGTACAGTATTTAAGTGTTGTTTCTTAGGTTCCTCTTAAAATTCTATCATGTGGCTTTTTTCACATTAATGGAAGTATATCTTTAAGTTAAGTAGCCACATGGCAAAATCTTAAAAGAGAAACTTAAAAAACAACACTTAAGATATTGTACATAAGTTTTGTCCTTAAGTTTAAAGTAAACACCTTCTCTTTTTTCTCCAAAAAAAAGTATCCATATATAATAAACTTTTATTCTTCTAACAAAAGAAACGTTTGTTAATACAAACTGTACAGAACATAAAGCAATGGAATTGATCACAAGAAGGATCAATTAAATTAGAATCTAATGAACCAACAGCAACAATGTAAGTGATCAGCAAAATTGTGAAGGTCACAAAAGAAGCAAAATATAAAACAATTTGTTTAAGGCAAGAATAGTATGGTTTGAGCTACCTCCTATGATAATATTGCAACGTAGGCAAGTTCAATTTGTTGTCCTCATAATGCATTCATCTTTTTGACAGTTTTTAATCTCGTCCCTAATTCCTTCAACAGATGACTCTCACTTCCTTATAAACCAAACATTATATATAATTGAAGCTGTAATTTTCTTCTTGAATAACATATATATTCAAAATCTGCCCCAGCCACATATATATGAAACTTCTTTTCAAGAATTTCTAGCAAAAGTGTATCAAAAAAAAAAAAAAGAATTAATTTCTAGCAAAAGAAGAAATTACTAACCTTTGGCTGCAGATTTTCATAAATGAAGTAACAAAGGATTTTCTCCAAATAATATGTATAAAGAGTTTGCCTGTGCACTCATTGGTATAATGAATTGGTGGCTTTGTAAGATTAAAAAAAATAGTGTAATATGGTGGAAGCCACTGATAACTGCAAATTCCATGCAAATTTTTAATGTATAAGAATGTGAAGTTTAATATTATGGTAGCCTTTCCCTTGTTATGTGCAATTAGTGTTTTTTTTTTTTTTTTGTTGCTGCTTAAATGAAGTGGTGAGAAAGATTCAAACCCTTTTTTTTTTTTGTTGCTTAAATGAAGTGGTGAGAAAGATTCAAACCCAAGTTCTCCTTCATGGGAGAACTGAGCAATGCAATTAAGCTACAGGGCTCTTGATTATAGGGAATTAGGTAATAACGTGAAGAGGTGTATACAGTACTAACATGGTAGAAGAATGTTGTGCATCCTATTCCACTATTTTTTATTTGACAAAAATCAATAATATAAAGTTAATATTATTATCATTCTGTGAAACATGGTTCTGTAATTGACTGTACAACTTATTGTTCGTTATAAAAACAGTTATATAATCTGTGTGCTTATTTATTCGTGGATAAATTTGTAAAATAGAATATCCAAATCATTTATCTTAGGACCCTACTTAGGTGAGACCAGAACCCAGTACTGATCCTATAAGGCACCTCCCTCCACCCCCCCTTTCTCTTTCATGTTTAGTTATGACCATACTTAGGTGCTAATGATTGTTCCAACTCAGTTATGTTTTGTTTTTGATAAGTAATAGAATTTTTATTGAACATGAGTAGGGCTACTCTATGTTCACGTTGATGTGCATAAAGCACCTTTAAAAAAATACAAGCAAATCAATCAGAAGATCTAAGAGAAAGTTGGAAATAATTCCTTCAACAGATGACTCTCAATTCCTTATAAGCCAAACATTATATATAATTGAAGCTGTAATTTTCTTCTTGAATAACATATATATTCAAAATCTGCCCCTGCCACATATATATGAAACTTCTTTTCAAGAATTTCTAGCAAAAGTGTATCCAAAAAAAAAAAGAATTTCTAGCAAAAGAAGAAATTACTAACCTTTGGCTGTAGATTTTCATAAATGAAGTAACAAAGGATTTTCTCCAAATAATATGTTATCATCCAGCAGGAACAAAAAAGAAAACGCCCGGCTTAAGTATAACTACAACTTGACACCATTAAACCAATCAATCCACTGACGTAAGACAAAAAAAACCTTTTCTTCTCAAAAGTCAATGGCAAGGCCACCATCAGTTGTGTCACCTGTTGCAAATTTGTAATCTAACACATGATATCTCCATAATTCCTTTCCACAACCAAATGAACATAACCAAAAATCATCAGAATTTCTTAGTCTAGTTTTAAAATAGACTGATCAGAAATATAATTTAGTGTCTCAAGAAAGTCAAACATCTAACAAGCAAATCCAGCAATGAATAAGCTACTGCATATTTAAAAGGAACGTACGGGCAATTCAACAATTAATCACATCATAGCCAAGAATGATCACAAAAAGGGATTACCGAATCATAAACTGATAATTCCAATGAACCATAGTCAAAATTATTGCAAAATTTATTTCATTAAAGATGAAAATAGGAAAATTAACATGAACAACTACTATTTAAAAAAGCTCCTAAACAAAGTCATGGACATTAATCATAGATTGCAAGCTTCTGGTACATCTCTCCAGAGATAGCTTCATGCATGACAGCAACAGGGTTGATAATCCCACCATTTTCCAAGAACAACTTGACCAAATTCTTAGAAAACCCACTCACCAGAGCCACCCCACTCTGATCGGATGGAACAGGAGTGGCCTCAGAGTTCCTAAGGTTCCAAAACACTATCTCAGGCACCTTATTGTACCCCTTCTCCCTAAACTTTCTCTGTATAACCTCATAGTCAGTTTCCCACCCTGACCTCCTCAGCCTAGCCTCTCTCTCTCGCTGTTGTCTAGCCTCATTCCGCCTCTGCCTCCTCTCATTCACATCGCTCTCCGACTCGTCACTATCAATATCCGAAGAATCATCATCCATACCAAAATAACCACCATAATAACCACCATACTCATAATGCCCGGATGCTTGATCAAACTCCATATCACTGAAAACAAACACTTTTTGTATAAGTTGGTCCTCAGTCAAGTCTGCTTGAACAGCCACATCCAGAATCTGATCGAACACAGCCTGAAAGTTGGTGCTCCCACCCCACTTCATATTTCTAATAAACTGAGTCTTTTCACTCAGGCTATCTCCTTGAACCATTTGAATGGTAGGGTTGGTGTCAAAAGTTATCACTTGACCTTTCCATGGGTCCTCACTAAGCTCCGAGATCATCAACCCTAGAGCCACACAAACATTCATAGGCTCACCATTCATACTCCCCGACACGTCACAAACCGCAATGCAGTTACTCAGCATGCCCTTCTTCAACAAGTCATCCACCATTCTCTTCCACTGAAGCTCCGCCACCTGTCCTCCATCGCCGTCATTCAACGAAGCGATAATCTCATGTGGGAGCAACGCACCCGCCGCGATTGTTGCCTCACCATGCTTCACACTTTCGAGGTACTCCTGGAATCGCTTGTTGTCGTGTTTCAGAAAGAGTTCCTTGTAATTCTTCATTGCCACCGAAGGTACACGGTTGTAAGGCAAGGTTTCCCACATATTTGCACTCATATACACTTCGGGGAGTTCCAGAACCTTATGGAGTGGAACCAAAACTTGCTTTCTCAACCTATCTCGGACTCTATAAGCATAGTGAGCATCTTCTAGGGTATGATATTCCGGGTCGGACTCTTTAGGGAAAACCCGTTTGGCAATGCTCTCGCATATCAACAGGGACTTGTCGTAGGCCGAGTCAATCGTAGGGCACCATTTCGCTGCAAGACTGATATCTCTATGCTTTCCTTCATTCAAAGCTTGCATATCAGCCTTCAACATCTCAGCAAAAACATCGGAAACGGCGTCGTGCAAGAACCGATAAACCGGATCTCTGTTATACCTCTCGAAAGCTTTCTTGGCCATGGCCAAGACCCGTTCTTTCCTCATCGTCCTTGCGTGCTCTCTTTCAAGATTGACTTTAGCGATATTCTGCTTAACCCTCAACTCCTTGGGCAACTTTGAAGTCTTATTCTTGTTCTTATTCTTCTCGGTTTTTTTCATATTTGCGAGGCGTTTTCTCCCCCTGCCTTGCATTCTTCTGCCTATGCCCTTGGCTCTTTTTCTCTGGTCCCATTCTCTCTTGGCGATTTCGCGTGCCGACTCACCTTCGAGAATTAGGTAAAGAATTTCCAGGAGGTCTTTGAAGTAACCGAAGTCGGCGAAGGATCTAGCATTGAGGGCTAGGGTTTTAGGGTGGTGTTTATGGAGCCAAAGCGCCGCCGTATAGAACCGTTGCTTGTCGGATTTGCCAGTGCCACGTACGCCACGGAGGTTACAGATGAGTTTGAGTGTGGTGAGAGGGTGGTAGGCCCAGGCTTTTTGGACTCGCTCGATGGTTTCATGGGATGGTGTGGAGGGGACAACGTGGAAAAAGAAATCTAAACATGGGTTTCCTGTTGCTTTGTAAGTTAACGAACAGTTTTCTGTGAAGCCGAGTGTGGGTTCTTGGGTTGAAAGATTTAGGGTTTCTACTGAGGACTCGATGGCGGTAGTGGTGGTGCTTTTGGTGTTGATCTGGGGTGGGCCGAGAAGCAGAGAATCTGAGGCCATTGGGATTTTGCTTTAGGAAGGGTGAGGGAGACTGAGATTTTTGATTGAGATTTGAGAGAGAGAGAGACGGAGTTTGATTATGATCTGTGATTGTGACTAGGGTTTACAAAGGGAATTTATATACACACGGAGTGCTTATATGCTGGGTTTGGTCGGTTTTAGTATGAACTCACCGTCTAAATAAAAGCTTTCATGTTGGGAAAGGGCCCACCTGATGCTAATTGATCCATCAGATGAAACAGAATGCACCTCAATTTTTTTACTGTTGTGTCCAGTTGGGTTATCGGGGTGGGCATGATAGTTGGCCCATTTTGGATGTCGAACCAACTTGAGAAAAACCCAAACCCAAACCAATCAGATCACTCAACCAAAAATCGATAAATACTTCAAGAACCCAGGTACAAAAATTTAAAGGATGCAAAACTCACAACAGTCAGAACATTTGAGGAAGTAACCTGGCCATGTTGGCTGTCTGCTCCTCATGATACTCATCGATTTAACGATAGATTTGCTTTCGAACCCATTTTCTTCTGGGTACTTCGTATTGAAGCACATAGTTGCTTAACTATTTAGAGGAAGTGAGGCAATCAAAGCAGTGTTGGTAAAAGTGTGTGAAGCGTATTTGAAGAAGTGCGCTATATGGGCAGAATGGGCGATGATAACGTGGGCTATATGGAACGCTAGGAACGAGTTTTGTTTTAAGGATACCCAAGCTCACCCAAAGGCTATATTACGTAATGCAAGGTCTCTCATGCATGGGAATCTAACGTTGATGGCCAACCAGAGGACATGATTTGGTCTAAGGCAGCTTTTTCAAATTTTTATTCTTTGATTTAGTCATTTTTTTGTCTGCCGCAGCTTTTTTCAATTTTTTATTCGTTTCCTTAGTCATGTCTTCTGTTTGGTGGCAGTGTTTAGCCTGTTTCTTGTCCTGTTGTCTAGGCGGATGGGCCTGTTGTGGCTCAGGATCCTATTCTTATACTTTTGTACTTTCGCCAATTTTAATATATTAAGTGCATGTTTGGATTCAACTTTTCACGGCTGCGTTTTCTTCTCCTACGTTTTCTCCCTTTTTTTTTTTTTCTTTAGCAGTTTATGTTGACTTTTCTTCCATGAACAGTACACGAATGTACTGTTTATAGACCCACAAACTTCACTTTTTATCAACTTTTTCATTAAAAATGGGTCTCACGGCACTATTTACACATTTAAAAATTATTTTGCTACAGTGTTTTTAGTTTTCAGTTTTCAGTTTCAGCAAAATAAGTTCTATCCAAACACACCCTAATTCTACCCTCTTCACTCAAAAAAAAAAAAAAAAAAAGTAGTGCGCCTTTTGGAGCACTTTGCGTTTTAGCTGTTGTTTTTGGGTCGAAATATTTGACTTTTTTTTTTCTTTTTAACAGTGTACGGTATGTATTGACTCTCAAATTTCATTTTTTAATAACTTTTTCATTAAAAATAAATTTGATGATACTATTCATATATTTAAAAATTATTTTACTATAGTATTTTTCAATTTTTAACTGTATCCAAACAAACCCTCAGTATGTGTTTGGATCGAATTATAAGTAGCTGCGTTTGCGTTGTTTGACTTTTTTTTTTTTTTTTGTCCCAGCCGCACTATTTGACCAAGTCAACCATAAACAGTGCACCCGTGTATTATTCACGGACTCACAAATTCTATTTTTAAACTACTTTTTCATTAAAAATGGGTACTATGGTATTATTTATACATTTAAAAATTATTTTGCTACAGTGTTTTCAGTTTCAGTTTTCAATTTCAACAAAAATAATCTCAATCCAAACGGACTCTCAGTATATGTTTGGATTCGCGTCATGTCTATTGCATTTGCGTTTTTTGCTTCTTTTTTTTTTTTTTTTTTTTTTTTTTTACGCGTTTTGCTTTAGGGCAGGGGACGATTATCATTGTTCATGTACTGTAGCAGCACTGTTCACATACTGTAGCAACACCGCACTGTTTATGGGACCTACAACCACTTTATTCAGAAAAAAATATTAAAAATGGATCTCGCGGTACTATTTACACATTTAAAAATTATTTTACTACAGTATTTTCAGTTTCAATAAAAATAAGTTGTATCCAAACGGACTCTCAATGTTCTATTTTATGAGATTTATATATGTATATATATATACACACACATATAATAAACTTTTGCATATATATACAACAACCCAAGTTTGCATTTATGTACATTATATATGCATATATATACATATATGCATCACACGGCTTAATGAAAATTTATATATAAATAATTATTTTATTAATTTACTTAAAATAAATAATATAAATATATAAATATTTTACTTTTAAGTTACATAATGAATATATGTTGTGTGAGATTAAGGTATTATAAAATGCATATATATATATATATATAATTGAATGGAAGATGGTAGATGTACCTAAACATATATATATATATATATATATATATATATATATATATATATAATAATTTTCAAAAATACATTGAACTTTAAGGCTCGATTAATCATAGATATTTAAATGGAAAACCTTTGAATTTAATAGTTAAAAACTATCCAAAACAATAATTAAGGCTCAAACTTTTGTACTCATTTATAATCTTCTACAATAATTGGTTCAAGTTTTAGTTACATAATCACACTTTCATCTCTCAAAGTAATAGAGAAAACAAACAGATTTATTCTTTGTTCTTTTTCTAAATTGATATCTTAACTAGCACTATGTTGTGCAATGCACGGCTTAATCAAAATTTATATGTAAATAATTATTTTATTAATTTACTTAAAATAAATAATAAAAATAAATGAATATTTTACTTTTAAATTACATAATGAATGCATGTTGTGTGAGATTAAAGTATCATAAAATGCATATATATAATTGAATGGAAGATGGTAGAGGTATCTAAATTTATATATATATAATGATTTTCAATAATACATTGAACTTTATGACTCAATTAATCACATATATTTAAATGGAAAACCCTTGAATTTAATAGTTAACTATCCAAAACAATAATTAAGGCTCAATTCAGTAATTAAGAATAATCTAAATTATTAAACATTTAAAAATTTGACCACCGCATATCCTTGGTGTGATGGTCACTCTATAAGTATAAATGTTTATGCGATAATCACATGAGAATTTAATTTTTGTCCTTGAAAGCATGGAAGAAGACACTGAAACTTGAGTGAGTTTCACCCTACCAAGTTTAAGTTTAAACTTAGGCCTCGTTTGGGAGGAGGGAATGGAATGGAAATGAATGAAAAAAATAATTTTAGAATATTCTTCTCTTCCCTTATTTGGGAGTTTTAATGGAGGGAATGGAAAGTCCATTCCCTTATTTTGGAGTTTAAATGGGAGGGAATGGAATGAGTAGGAGAGAACACTCATTCCTCTCTATTCGTTTAAAACCTCAAATTTTCATTCCCCCTAAAATTGGGAGAAATTATAAGATCCACATGGTAAACAAGTGATGTGATCCACCATTCCACTAAAAAACTTCCACCTATTTAAAATTGTTAATTAAAAAACTTTTTTAAATAGAAATTAATTACTGACTCAGCAATTTTAAACAAATGATAGTTTTTTAGTAGAATGGTGGATAAGTAACGTGGTCCACTAGAGGACTCTATAATTTTTTCAAAATTGGGAGGAATAAGAGTGAATGAAATTAGATTTAATAATTTTTTTACTAAAACTCCCAAAATACCCCTATATATTCAACTCTTTATTTTAAAATAGAGGTCTAACATTAATATTATTATAAAATAATTACATTCCATTCCCTCTATGTTACTCCCAAATAAGATTACTTACATTCCATTCATTTTCATTCTTTTTCATTCCTCAACTTTAAAACATCCAATCAAGGTTACTTAATTTCATTCCATTCTATTCCATTTTTTTCCATTCATTTCCCTTACTTAAATACATTTCATTCATTTCCATTCCCTTATGATCATTTCATTTCATTTTATTCCCTTCCCTTATGAACTCCCAAGCGAAGCCTTAAAGTTTAAGTCTTATGCGTTGCACGCTACATGTATGTGTACATGCATGAAAAATGATATGAATTTAATATTTATTGTAGAGAATAGGTGGTCTAGTCTTACCCCTGTCAGGCTAATTCTTGTTATAATCCTTTGTGTAGTGTGTATATGCATGAAAAATTATTTGAATTTAACATTTATTGTAGAAAAGAGGTGGTATAGTCTTACCCCTGTCTAGCTAATTTTAATTATAATTCCTTTGTTTTACGGGGAGAGAGAGAAATGCTTCTTTTGAAAAAAAAAAAAAAAAAGCTCAGCGTATAATATATAATAGCTAAGATATTAATCTTTGAAAGTGGTATCTCATACAGATTAGTATTTCAATTGTGGGTTTTGATAGTTAGAAGTAAATGCATAGTAGTTAATAATTAGAAAATTACTTTAAATTTTTTTAAACCAATCCCTTAAAAAAATTTGAGTAGAGTTTAAATCACGTTAATAAATTTTCTCTCTATTCAATTTTTTTTAAATCATGTTAATAAAAAGTTACTGATAAAACTATTATCAGTAAACATTTCCTAGGTTTATTTATTTAGCTTTGTTGCTAAATTTATATAAACTCTTTTATTTTATTTTATTTCTTTTATTTTTGAAGAATATAACACAACAAAAAACCTATAAACAACAATTTACATTCAATATAAAATATAATCAAACTTATTCATAATTTAAAATTAAGAAATTAACACAAATTATAAATTAAGATATAAATTTATAAAAAGAACAAAAAATAAACCGGTTTGTTTTCTCTATTACTTTGAGAGATGCAAGTGTGAGTATGTAACTAAAACCTGAACCAATTATTATAAAAGAGAATAAATGAGTACAAAAGTTTAATATTATGAATTGAGTTAAAACGTATATGAGAAGTTTTTAATAATTTTTTTGAAGTTAAAAAAAAATAGCTTAAACAAAATGAAAAAATAATAATGAAGAAAGAATGCATACCTGTTATGGGATTTAGGCATTCATATATTGGAATAAACTTTTTTTTTTTTTTGAGAAGATATTGGAATAAACTACACTTCAAAAAGGATATATATATATATAAAGGTAGAGTTTCATTTGATATAGAATTTAAATCCAAATGGAATTAAGATTTTTGAGTCTTTTGGCTAAAAATTGCAAAAAACGGAGTTTATTGTTGTTATAAGTACTGTTCAAAGTTATTTGGAAAAATGAGGAGAGAGACTAAATTTCTACAAATTCAAGAAAAAATACAATGTGTCAAGGGAGAAAGAAAATTGAATTTCGGTAATGAGATTACCAAAATTCTTGTCTTGCCCGCACTGCACGAAATAGAAACCAATTATGGCAATGGCATTGCCGAAAATGAGAGAAAAAAAAATATTGTGGCAACTAAGTTGCCGAAAATGGAGGGGGAAAAAAAAGATGCTACATTCACCACATTTTTCACAACAAATTACAGGTGATTAGTTGTTATTAGTTCAAATTTGAATCTAACACTAAGATTACTTTTTGGCCCCAATAATAATAATCAGTAACAACCTGCCATTTAAGATTTGTTGTAAAAATTTTGTGAAAATTTTGTGAATGTATCATTTCTAAAAAAAAATTGTGGTGTCGAAATAGAAGGAAAAAAAAAGTGGCAAATTGTTTTTTTTTTCTCTCTATTTCGGCAATGCCATTGCCACAAAACAATTTCCTTCTTTTTTTTTCCTTCTTTTTCGGCACCACAATTTTTTTATAGAAATGATACGTCCACAACATTTTTACAACAAATCCTAAGTGGCAGGTTATTAGCGATTGTTATTATTGGAGCAAAAAAGTAATCTTAGTGTTAGGTTCAAATTTAAACCAATAACAACTAATCACCTGTAATTTGTTGTGAAAAATGTTGTGAACGTATCATCTTTTTTTTTTCCCCTCCATTTTCAGCAACCTAGTTGCCACAATTTTTTTTTTCTCCCATTTTCAGCAATGCCATTACCACAATTGGTTTCCATTTCGAGCAGTACGAGTAGGACAAGAATTTCAGTAATCTCATTACTAAAATTCAATTTTCTCTCTCCCCTGACGCATTGTACTTTTTTTTGCTATTTCGGCAACACCATTGCCGAAATTCAGTCTCTCTTCTCATTTTGCCAAATAACTTTGAACAGTACCTAAAACAGCAATAAACTCCGTTTTTTGCAACTTTTAGCCAAAAGACTCATTTTAAATCAATTTGTTTGTTGCTATCTCATAAATCCCATAAAAAGTGGAATAAAAAAAAGGTCATATGAATAGAAAGAACAAAGAAAATATTTTTTTTTATGGAAAAAATGAAACCTTTCTTTTATAACTGTAAGGACACGATTTGGCGCGACCCAAAAACAGTATTTGGGTTCGCACGTAAAAAGGCCCATACAATATCATTTGTAGAGCGTGGGTTTGAAAGGATAGGCCTTGGTCACAAGTCGGTGGTGTTCTGGGGTGTTTGTTCATAAATAAATTGTGCACGCCCTAGGAATCTTTCCCCTGGAGGTGGGCTGGGAGGCTCTGGTTTTTGCCATTTTTCCCCGCCTTTATATAGGTTGCTTACTTCCCCTTTTATATTCGTTCGTATTCCTCCTCCAACGTCCACGTGTAGGTTCGATTTTCTAGGGATGATACCTGTCCCATCAGCCCATACCTAGAGTGGTTGGGGGTGGTTGAAAAGGTTGAAAAATATGGCTCTGTCAGGTGCAGAGCTTTTAAATGGCAGTCATGGCAGCCTTTACTTTGTCCTTAGTCGTTATACTATCCTGTGTCCCATTCTCTATTGGAATAGATATTTTAGATTTTTTCCAAGGCTGCTCCTATACCTTTTTTACCCTTTCTTTCGGTGGGGTTCTGGACATGCCGAGGACTGAGCCGTCCTCGGCGGTGTCCCGGGACCATTTCACACTGGTATTACCGAGCCCGAGCTGTAACCTTCCTCGGCTCGGGCCTTGGGCCCCAACGGTTTAACGGGCCAAGGCCACAAACTATTGGGCCCCACAATAGCCCCTTAAAACCCTGCTGTCCGACCCTTTGGTTGGAGAGGAGGGTTTTGGTAATACCAAGCCTTTATTACGGCTCGTTTAACTCTGCATCTCATCAATATTGGTGTCTCTTCCTCTACCCAGGAAACATACCGGGCTAAGGGACATCCCTTTGAATTCATTCACAATGCGTTATTGTCGTTTGATTGTCCAAGACGCACCTTTAATGATTTCCCTTTACGAGACCATTTAATTCGACGGTTATTGACGGTGTGGGGAAGTGGAACGGGTACGTTCTCATTTACCGCTTTTCCTGGAGACTTGGGCAGATTAAATGCCTCTCGTTTTGCCCCTCATATAAGAATGAAAGCAGGAGGTTACCCCTCTTACCCAGAGACCCTTCAATATTTTTGAAGACTGAAAAGCTCTTAGCTTTCCCCAGAATTCCCCATATCCGCCACCTACACTTTTGAATTTTGATTCGCTCATAATGGGCAGGGGGATGAAGAGACCACACCTTTCTCAGAAGTGCTACTCTCTTGTGAAACTCAAACTGGCTCGATCAGGGCAAAGATGGCAAAGACTTAAGGTGCTTCTTACCTTCCTTTTAGCCAAAATCCGAAGCAGGGGCTCGTCGCGTCGACCTCTTAGTGCGGCTGAGCTGGGGTTACCCATTATCAGTACCAGCCGCTCTCTCATGAGCATAGCTAACATGGCACCAGCGTGTTAGGAGTTAGGACTGATGCAGGGACAAAGTATCCCTGTTTCTTCCTCTCTCCTTTCACTGGTGCCTCCTTTTGCCTCCTCTTCCTCTTCTTCTTCATCACCAGATCCATCCTGGTGCTTTTATTTCTCCCTCTTCTTCTCCTCCTTCTCCTTATCCATCAAAGAAGGTCCTCCTCTCAATATGGGTGCTACTGGGGCAGAACTTGGAGAGATTTTCGGAGCAGAGTTTAAAATATTTCTGGTCATTTGTCTATTTGTTGTTTTTTTTTTTTTTGCAATTCGTTTTCCGTATAGGCTTTGTTTAAGCCCTTCATTGTACGCTGTAATACCGTTTTATATTAATGAAAGCCAATATTGCTTTATTTCACACACTCTATCTCTTTATTTCTGAAATGGTTATGCCGTGAATAGACATACTATCTTGCGAATTCTTTTTATTTTTACACTTTGACCGATGTCTAAGACCGAAATCCTAGTTAATAAAAAGATCTTGCTCTGTGTTTATAGACACTATCCGAATCGAATAAGTGATACTTAGGGTTGAAACCCCAATTAAGAAAAAAAAAAAGAAAGGAGCATTACAATGAGCTTATTGAGGCAGCCTGGCACAATACCGCCGACCTTAGAGCACAATACTTAGGGCCGAAATCCCTTATCAAAGAAAGAGGCGCTATTATGAACTTACGAGTGTTGTTCGGCACAATAATACAGACTTGAACTAATGACACTTAGGGTCAAAACTCTTGCTAAGGAAAAGATATTATCATGACTCTAATAGAGTAGTTTGGCACGACAATGCCGACCTGTGAAAACAACACTTACCCCAAAATAGCCGAGATGACAACTGAATGCTTGGTGCGGTGCAGGAAGTAATCATCTGAAGACATATAACCCAAAAAAAAATGAACAGCCCTTCCAGGTTGCTGAGTAATAGGGCGTTTCACCATCTTCTTAACAACTTTAATAACTTTAACCTTTTATGGTATTTGAGCCAAGGACTGAGTAACTTAGAATTTTTATTAAGTAGCCGACCTTACGAAACTCAGTTTTTCTTCCAAAACTCAGTTTTCTCATCTAAGTAGTTGGTTTCTCCATAGGTTTGAGTCTGAGGACCATACAATACCTTGGTTCTGTCCAAAACTCAGTTTTCTTACCTAAGTAGTTGGTTTCCCCGTAGGTTTGAGTCCGAGGACCATACAATACCTTGGTTCTGTCCAAAACTCAGTTTTTCTCATCTAAGTAGTTGGTTTCCCCGTAGGTTTGAGTCCGAGGACCATACAATACCTTGGTTCTGTCAAAAACTCAGTTTTTCTCATCTAAGTAGTTGGTTTCCCCGTAGGTTTGAGTTCGAGGACCATACAATACCTTGGTTCTGTCAAAAACTCAGTTTTTCTCATCTAAGTAATTGGTTTCCCCATAGGTTTGAGTCCGAGGACCATACAATACCTTGGTTCTGTCCAAAACCCAGTTTTCTCATCTAAGTAGTTGGTTTCCCCATAGGTTTGAGTCCGAGGACCATACAATACCTTGGTTCTGTCCAAAACCCAGTTTTCTCATCTAAGTAGTTGGTTTCCCCATAGGTTTGAGTCCGAGGACCATACAATACCTTGGTTCTATCCAAAACTCAGTTTTCTCATCTAAGTAGTTGGTTTCCCCATAGGTTTGAGTCCGAGGACCATACAATACTTTGGTTCTGTCCAAAACCCAGTTTTCTCATCTAAGTAGTTGGTTTCCCCATAGGTTTGAGTCCGAGGACCATACAATACCTTGGTTCTGTTCAAAACTCAGTTTTCTCATCTAAGTAGTTGGTTTCCCCATAGGTTTGAGTCCGAGGACCATACAATACCTTGGTTCTGTCCAAAACCCAGTTTTCTCATCTAAGTAGTTGGTTTCCCCATAGGTTTGAGTCCGAGGACCATACAATACCTTGGTTCTGTCCAAAACTCAGTTTTCTCATCTAAGTAGTTAGTTTCCCCATAGGTTTGAGTCCGAGGACCATACAATACCTTGGTTCTGTCCAAAACCCAGTTTTCTCATCTAAGTAGTTGGTTTCCCCATAGGTTTGAATCCGAGGACCATACAATACCTTGGTTCTGTCCAAAACCCAGTTTTCTCATCTAAGTAGTTGGTTTCCCCATAGGTTTGAGTCCGAGGACCATACAATACCTTGGTTCTGTCCAAAACTCAGTTTTCTCATCTAAGTAGTTGGTTTCCCCATAGGTTTGAGTCCGAGGACCATACAATACCTTGGTTCTGTCCAAAACTCAGTTTTCTCATCTAAGTAGTTGGTTTCCCCATAGGTTTGAGTCCGAGGACCATACAATACCTTGGTTCTGTCCAAAACTCAGTTTTGTGAAGTAGTTGAGGGAATTAACCTCTCGGTTAGGGCACGGGACCTTGGTTTTCGGGGAAGTAGCCCCTCAACCAAGCCCATAGAACCGTCCAGGTTGCTGACGCTATGAAGCGCAGCCCCTAATGAAGGAGCATAGCCCCTAGCGGAACTTTACGCTAAAACAACACAACCGGCTGTTTAGAAGCGACCAGGGGATTACTTCGCCCTACCGCCTGTGCCAACACACAAGCCTTCCCACAGACGGCGCCAATTGTAAGGACACGATTTGGCGCGACCCAAAAACAGTATTTGGGTTCGCACGTAAAAAGGCCCATACAATATCATTTGTAGAGCGTGGGTTTGAAAGGCTAGGCCTTGGTCACAAGTCGGTGGTGTTCTGGGGTGTTTGTTCATAAATAAATTGTGCACACCCTAGGAGTCTTTCCCCTGGAGGTGGGCTGGGAGGCTTTGGTTTTTGCCATTTTTCCCCGCCTTTATCTAGGTTGCTTACTTCCCCTTTTATATTCGTTCGTATTCCTCCTCCAACGTCCACGTGTAGGTTCGATTTTCTAGGGATGATACCTGTCCCATCAGCCCATACCTAGAGTGGTTGGGGGTGGTTGAAAAGGTTGAAAAATATGGCTCTGTCAGGTGCAGAGCTTTTAAATGGCAGTCATGGCAGCCTTTACTTTGTCCTTAGTCGTTATACTATCCTGTGTCCCATTCTCTATTGGAATAGATATTTTAGATTTTTTCCAAGGCTGCTCCTATACCTTTTTTACCATTTCTTTCGGTGGGGTTCTGGACATGCCGAGGACTGAGCCGTCCTCGGCGGTGTCACGGGACCATTTCACACTGGTATTATCGAGCCCGAGCTGTAACCTTCCTCGGCTCGAGCCTTGGGCCCCAACGGTTTAACGGGCCAAGGCCACAAACTATTGGGCCCCACAATAACCAAAAAAAAAAAACACACAAACAAACAAACAAACCTTTTGTTTTTTTTAGAAGAACAAACGTTTATTATATATAGATACTTTTTTTTTTTTTTTAGAAGAAAGAGAAGGTGTTTACTTTTAAATACTTATTACCTTATTTACAATTTTTTTTTTTACTTTATCCAATTTTTTTTTTTCGTAAATCTATATGAATAATAATTATCTAAAAAAAAAGAAGTCACGTGTGTGAAGAGGAAAATTTTACTATTGAATATGTTGTTGTTTTTTTAATGGGTATTATGTTGTTTATTTTTTTTATTTTTTACACAAAGTAATATAATTTAAATTTTAAAAAAGGAATAGATGAAGATTGTTGTTGTTGTTTTTTATTTTTTATGTGTACTGTGTTTTTTTTTACACGTAGTAATATAATTTAAATAAAAAAATGATTAGATAAAGAGTTTGAATTGTAATCAAATTAAATTTTTTTATCAAAACTTATAAATTATAATTAAAAAAAGGATTAGATAAAGAGTTTGGATTGTAATCAAATTAAGATTTTTATTAATTTAGAAATTGTAGGAGAAGAAGATAAGTACAACAATTTTTTTTTTTTTAAATTCTAAATTTTTTTTTTGCAATTTAGTGCAACCATTTAGCGCAATCACGACTTCTAAGCCCAATTTTTATTATATAGTATATTAGCCGCTAACTTGTGCAATGCACGAGAACTTAAATTGATTATGAAACCATACAATTGCATAAATTGCTCCTATCTAACTTGAATTTGTGTTTACTAATAATAGTTTTATCAGTAACTTTTCATTAATGTGATTTTTAAAAAAAAAAATTTTGAATAGAGAGATAATTTATTAACGTGATTTAAACTCTACTAAAACTTTTTTAAGGGATTGGTTTAAAAAAATTTCAAAGTAATTTTCTAATTATTAACTACTATGCGCTAATTTCTAAATACCAAAACTCACAATTGAAATACTAATTTGTATAAGATACTACTTCCAAAAATTAAAATCTTAGCTATTATATATTATACGCTGACTTTTTTTTTTTTTTTTTCAAAAGAAGAGTTTCTCTCTCCTCGCAAAACAAAGGGATTATAATAAGAATTAGTTATACAAGGGTAAGACCACACCACATCTTTTCTACAAAAAATGTTAAATTCAGATCATTTTTCATGTATATACACACACATATAGCAAACAACGCACAAGACTTAAACTTGGTAGGGTAAAACTCACTCAAGTTTCAGTGTTTTCTTCCATGCTTTCAAGGGCAAATTAAATTCCCATGCTAGTCTCTCTACTTCAAAATTTTAAATGTTAATAATTTAGATTGTTTTTAATTATTGAATTAAGGTCTCTACTTCTCAAAGTTTTGATAAGTAACTCTTACTTTTGGTCTTTGATAAGTCATATCAATATGGTATGAACCATATTTTCTTCACATTCAAAAAGAAAACTTTAAAATGTCTTCTAATATTTATTTTCTCTCTATACAAATAAAATAACAAACAAAGCACTCAAATATAATATATAAAAAATGAGCTAAATTATACATACCCTTAAGTTCTTAATTCAATAATTCTATAAAATAAGAAAAGAGAATATATATATATATATATATATATATATATATATCTTACATATAACACATAATACAAAGTTAAATCACATATAGAAATAGCTTTAGTATGCATTTGAATGAGGTTTTTTTTTTTTGATAAAATACTATTTTGGTATCTAAATTCTATAAAAAAAATTTGTATTTTGTCTCTAAACTTTAAAAAAGTTATTTTTTTCCTCTCTAAATTATTGAAATTTTTTTACTTTTTGTTCTTAAACTTTAAAATAAATTCTTTTTTCATTTCTAAACTATTTATAAAAAAAAAATTCTTTCTTCGTCTCTATTTTTGGTTTAGTCGTTTTAAAAAAACGACAGTCGTTTAGCATGCCATCTCTCCTTCTAATACCAGCATCTACACTCAGTACTACTCACTAAAGTCTCCACCTCTCTCTGTCTTCTCACAATATGGATCCTCTCTCGGCGGTCCGCGACTACACGATCCGAAACGAGCTGGACCGGATCGTCCGGTACAACGACGAGTTCCGGTTCGGGTCGGACTACTCGTTCCCATGCTCCATCGAAACCGGGTACCGATCGAAGCAAGGCAATCTCTACACCTTAGAAACCCTACTGTTCTTCATCAACAACCACCAACTCAAGCACATCGAGTACATACAGAAGGCTCGCACGCAGGGAATCACCGCCGTCACTTTGCCGGACCGGAAACCCTTGCTCGATTATCTCACCGGAAAAGTCTCCTCCTCCGATTCGGTACAATTGAACGACGTCGTTAACCTAAACCCCCAAAAGTTCCCCGATTTGCCCCTGAATTCTTCGGTTATTGCGTCCGAGCCATTTCCCCCAAATTTCTCCGAACAAAACAGCACCCAATTGCCCGAAAATGAGGTCGTCGAATTCACGGCGGCGATGGTGACCTCGATGGAGCGGCCGTTGAAGGATCGAGAGTCGTTGTTGGAGTGTAAGCAGAGGGATTTCTACAGCGTTCTGGTGGCGTCGACGAAGCGAGAGGAGGAGCGGCAGCGAGTCGAGTCGCAGCAGAGGAAAGACGGGCTCGTCGCGAAGAATCGGCTGATGGGCTCGGAGGAAACTCGGTACGGCGTTGACGAGTCGATGAATTACGATAACTCGATGACGCCGAAGCCGAAGATGATGCATTTGATGATGAAAGGGAGCAAGATTGGCGAAGGGGTGCCGATAATCCTGGTGCCCAGTGCGTTCCAGACCTTGATTACGATTTACAATGTGAAGGAGTTTTTGGAAGATGGGGTTTTTATACCTACGGATGTGAAGGTGAAGCAGATGAAGGGGGCGAAGCCGGACTGCGTGACGGTGCAGAAGAAGTTCAGTAGGGATAGGGTGGTGACGGCTTATGAGGTTAGGGATAAGCCCTCCGGGCTTAAACCCGAGGATTGGGATCGTGTTGTGGCGGTTTTCGTGTTGGGGAAAGAATGGCAGTTTAAGGATTGGCCGTTTAAGGACCATGTTGAGATATTCAATAAGAGTGAGTGTGATTGTTGTTTTTTATGCTGTGTTAGAACTAATTTTGAATTGGGTGTGGTGGTGTTTTTTTCTTATAGAATGGCATTTTGGGTTTTAGGGGAAATGGGTTTGTATTTTGCTTTATTTAAAGTTATGTACTTGGGTTGCGGAGGGTTGGATTAGGAATGGTTCTTTTTGCTTTTTTTGGTTATGAATTCGTGTATTCTTTGTGGAATTGACTCTGAGTTATGTGTTGGATTGGTGTTTGCAGTTTTAGGATTTTTTATGCGGTTTGAGGATGACAGTTTGGAGTCGGCAAAGACTGTGAAGCAGTGGAATGTAAAGATTATCTCAGTGAGTATTGTTTTTCTTGATCTGGTTGGTTGTTTTGATCTTAGTTATGTTGAATGGGATATGAGTATATTGGTGTTTGCAGCCATGTATTATTAGGATTTGATGTGAATGTATATTGCAAATGTGCAGATTAGCAAGAATAAGCGACACCAAGATAGAACTGCAGCGTTGGATGTGTGGGAAAAACTAGAAGATTTTGTTCGGTCACGATCACATTCTTGATGTGCACTGACTTTTTAGATAAGCTGTGTGAATATTTGTGATGTTTCTGAGATTTTTGACCTTCGTACTCAACGCAACTTTGTATTTATTTAGTTCTGGTATTGGAATAGATTGATTGCTTTTGCTAAAATTCTCTTGAGATTCTATTGCTAGGCTTCATGAGAGTTTATTTAAACTAATTTGCCAATTGAAAAAAGTTGAGCACAACCCTCGTTCCTGTGCTTATTTTTCTCATTAGCTAAGCCTAAATTTCCCTGAGTTTGCTTTGGTTATACTTGTCAATGCTGTGGAATTCATTTCATGCATATAACAGACTAAATGCTTATTTCAGTATGCTCTTAACCAACCAAGTTGAAGCAAAGCCAGGCTCAACTTAGATCTGTTATTGAGTAGTTGGGAAATTCATTTAGCTATGTCAGCAGATATTTTCAGTATCTTTTATAAAAACACTATTAATTACCAGAGTGAGTATCAGTGAACAAGTCATTGGTTGAGGTTATGAGAATACTGATGTGTATCTTATTAGAGGATGGGAAAATAGGAATTATTAGAATAGACCCTTCATGCTAAGGTGTTGATGTCTTATCTTTATTATCTTCTTTAGGACTGCTCAAAAGCTAAGCATATTTGAGCCAAGAGCCTTGTAGCTTAGTGGAATTGCTTGGTCTCCTTTATGAGGACAACCAGAGTTTGAAACTTCAAATCCCCCCTTGCCTACTTCTTGTAACAATTAAATCTATTAAAAAAAGAAACAAGAAAAAAGAAAAGAAGCTAAGCATATTTGAATATCCCCTGCTCTTTGCTTTTTGTTATCTGGTGTGGCTAAAAGTAAAAGATAATTCAACTCTTAATGATCTGCAATGTTATTAATTGGGTTTCAAATTAATTTGAACTGTAAAGAAAAAATATATAATGGAGCAGTGAAATAGAACTCAGTTCCTCACACTAATAAATTTTTTGACTTGGAAGACTGCATTCATCTTTGATCATTAAGTAGAAAAAGCATAGCTGCAGCTTTCCTATAGTAGCTAAATGGTTCTAGACAGATGTTTGATGTCATTGGGGGTAGGTAGGCAAGCGCGATTGATCTGAGATGATCTTTCGACCCTTCCTAATATTACCTATTTACACTAACAACCTGCTATGAAAAAGCCTCCTGTTGTATGAATGTTTTCCTGCTGACCTGTCTAGATGTAATTTAGAAGCAATTTTGTCACAGTATCAAGTACAACTAGCCTTCTCATTTTACTTAATAACTGGTTAAAATTTTTGTTCAAACCCATGTTTGAGAGTTTTTTTTAAAGCTCATTTCCCAATTGAAAAAGGTTGAGCACAAGCCTCGTTCCTGTGTGTATTTTTCTCATTAGCTAAGCATAAGTCACCCTGAGTTTTATTTGGTAATGCTTTTCAATGTTGTGAAATTCATACACATTGGGATATCAGAGATTAGGGATGAAAAGATAAATGCATAAACTTCTCATAAACAGCATGTGTGGAGCTTGGTAGTAGTTTATTTTTAGTATGCTTTTAACAGACCAAGTTGAAGCAAAGCCAGACTTAACTTAGTTTTGTTCTTGAATAGTTGGGAGCTTCATTTAGCTGTATCTGCAGATATTTTCAGTACCTTTGATAGAAACACTACCAAAGAGTGAGTATCAACTAACAAGTCATTAGTTGACGTTATGAGATTATTGATGTATAACTTATTATGGGGTGGGAAAATAGGAATTTTTAGAATCAAAGCGTCATGGTTGGTGTTGTCATCTCATCTGGCATGTCTTTACAATCTTCTTTAGGATTACTCAAAAGCTAAGCATATTTGGATATGCCATCCTCTGTTCTTTTATTATCTGGTGTGGCTTAGAGTAAAAGATAAAAACAACTTTAAATTTCCTGCTACTTTATTAACCGGCTTTCAAATTCTGGATTGTAAGGGAAAAATATATAATTGAGCAGTCTGAAATAGAACTCAGTTCCTTGCACTGATCTATTGATTGACCAGGAAAACTGCATTCATCTTCGATCCTTGAGTAGAAACGCTTAGCTTCAGCTTTCTGATTGTTGCCAAATGGATATAAACAGATGTTCAATGTTATTGGGGGTAGGCAGGCAAGGGTGATTGATCAGAGATGATCTTTATGCCCTTACTATTACCCTTTTACACTAACAAGCTGCTATGACAAAGCCCTTCTATTGCATGAATGTTTTGCCTCTAGTCCAGCAAGATGGATTTTTGGTTTTAAAAGCCATTTTGTCACAGTATCAAGTACAACTGGCCTTTTTATTTCACTTAATCACCGATTGTAAAAATTTTGGTTCAAACTGACTTAGAAACAACAGGCAAAACCATTAAAAACCTCCAATCATCTTTTTCTAAACCATCAAATTAGATTCTTAATCAATGATTCCAGATATGACTCTCAGACTTGATTGGAAATCGGACCAAAAAATATCTTAGATGAGTGGAAACGTGTGTATACTCGCTTGAACCTAGGTGCAAGTTGTATGGAATCAACTGTAATATTTAATGGCACATCCATGGGGATTAAAAGTCTTCTTCCTGCAGATATGTCACATGATGATGAATGCAGCTACACTGTGGCTGTAGTTTTAAGTTTTGTACTCAAATTCACATGGGCCAGGAAAAAAGAGGATATCACTATCACATGCGCAATCTATATTATTACCCCATGTCTTAGGGTCGCAGTTCTATTTTAATTTGATTGCAACAGCTTCTTCGACTGGTTGTATGCATATATTAATGGTCACTGCGAGTGTTTTTTTATATCTGGTACTTATCAGGTGCAGAGGCCGCAGAGGCCACAGAGCCAATGAGGGGGATCAAAAGAAATGAAAAACATTTCCTTGACTTGGCAAAAAAAGAAAAGAAAAAGACATTTGTTCGCTTGCCAGTATGCCTTACCGAAGAGCTTTTAATAGTGTTGATGGAAGTTTTTCACCAATGATGATTGGCCTTTTGTGACGTAATTGGGAAATACATTTGTTCCTGGCTTGGCAAAGAAGCTTGGGATGTTTCATTTCCTACTAGTTAGTTGCAATTTAAACAAATCAAGGGAGCAGGTTCCTTGTCCAGGGCTGGTGCCATTCTTGTATCTGTTTCTGCTTTTGCGTGTTACTTGTGTTTAGAGCAATCAGCTTCTTGTTCGTACGAGTAGCGTATCAATTATTTTACCTTTTGTGTAAGTGATGATGAAATGTGTGTGATAATGATAACAACTTATGTTGGTAGGCAACATTGAAAAATAATAGGGATATGCATTTGCAGCATATACAGTCATTCATTTTCAGCAACAATTTTCCTTATTTAAACTTCATTATTAGAGGTTTGTCACAGCTGCTAATCATTTTTTGTATATTGAAGGATCAAATACCATGTCAGAATACAGACTATAGTGGGAAGTAATGAAATTTGATATGCATATAAATTTTCTTTTCTGGCGGTGATGCAAACTTAAATACCAAAGATTGCTGAAGTTAATATTTTCAGTGAAGAAGTTCTAGAATCCTTGCTTTTTATAGTTTCATTTTGGTTAGTTTACTATCTTATTGTTGAATTGGTTATTGTTGACACTGGGAAGTGACACTGCATGACTTCTTGGTAATATGTTTAGGTGTCTGTTGTATTACTTATAACGCAGAAATCATCTTTATTAAGAAGGGAAGAGCACAAGATGTCTCCTCAATAATATAAGAACATATCAACCCCTGAAGAGGTCACAAAAAATAAATACATAAGAACCCCACAACCTAAGGGAAGTCATAAAAGGAAGAATACAGTAATAATCATCAAGAACAGGTAGGAATGTTTTGCTGTGAAAAGCAGGCTAACAAATGAGATCAATATGTTGTAAAGGCTGTAGCAACTGTTGCAGCACATATAAGGAAGAAGAGATGAGAAATCAACAACTTGATGGAATTTCCGGCTGATGAACTGCCTTCTGTTGATGGCACGGTTTTAGATCCACTTCCTACACAAGTGAACATCAACACGAACGAACAAAGTAGATAAATGAATCTTTGAGGATTCATTGATGAATAAATGATAAATAAAACTTGTTTAGTGCCACTTATTTATTAAGGTATATTGAAAAGATTGAACTTTTTAAACCCAGAATGTGGTTTGTATAAGTCAACATTTGACTGATCATGATATTTTTGCATGTAATTGAACAAATGAAGCAGTTTGTACCTGAAGGAGTTGTATTTGAAGATTCTGTTGATCCTGCAGGAGAGGCGGCCGGTGATGCAGCTGCTAATATTCAGGAAGTATGTTAGCGGAGATGAAAATGATGATTTAATATTTGTCTAAAATGGTAGCCAGGGAGGATTTTGCATCCATACACAAGGCTATATAAGCAGATTAAGGGTCTGTTTGGTTGTGTTGTTTAAATAACATAACACACATGTATTTCTACAACACTTTTTTATTCACATGTATTTTCATAATACTTAAACAAAGTTACTAAAATAATATTACCAAACGGCCCTAAAATGTTAAAAAAATGAGAATCATAATGTGTTCTTACCATTGCAGCGGCTGATAGGTGGGGTCTGAACATTACAAGCACCAGGCAGGGCTAGAGCCAGAGTCTGGTTAATGTTGATTCCCAATGACGCGCCACCTCCATTAAGGACTTGACACAAGCACTGTGGTTGCGAGCGGACTACACTAGCAAGCTGTGAGCAGCAGCTTGAAGATGGTGTTGAGGAGTTGCCGGTAATGTAGTTAAGGCATGGTGACATACTGATGATCACATTTGAACAACTTGACTGGGCCGTAGCTCCTGCCCAGAGCATAGCCACCAAGACTAGGACCAGAGCCATCTCCATTTTTCCATGAGCCATTGGAAGTTGTCAAATATGTGCTAGAAATGCCTGTGGATTGCTCTGATCTTGTACCACTTAAGTTTTGGATTAGTTTGGTGGAGCAAGGGGAGAGATTTTATGGCTTTTTGTAGGGAAATCAAGAAAGAAAGAGACAAATGAATGATGGGTTTGTGTGGTTCAACAACTTCTCCTACTTTCTAACGGGCTTCTAATGCGTGGTCCTAGACATTTGGCGTGCTTAGAAGTTCATGTGTTCTGACCTGGAGACTGGGAATTTTCATCAGTAGTTATGCCTAGGAAGAAAATATTAATCTTTGAAGTTCGTTTATGTTGGTGACTGACTCCAATTATAATTGAGAAGTCTAAAATACAAATTTCCTTAACCAATCAATTGATTGACTAGGAAGACTGCATTCATCTATGATCCTTGAGTAGAAAGTGTTTGTCACGGAATCTAGTACAAATGGCCTTGTCATTCATTTAATAAGTCCAATTCCTAACATTTTGGTTCTAACTGAATTTTTTTATTACGGTATCAGACTTCAGAGAGAATTTAATATTAATCCCTTACAAAATTTCAGCTGATTTAGGTTGCTTTTCTTTCCTTTAAAACCCTTTTTTATTCCTTTTATTGTGATTTAGATTTTGGGGTGATGAATTTGATTGGTGTTTGATATTTTGCATTATGGGATTTGATGATGGAGTTTTGTATGGCTCTGCTCAATGTTAAAAATAATGCCTCTTTGTGACATGGGCTAGGTGTTGACAAAATTTTGGGCCTAAAGTAGAAGTATTGAAAGGCCCAAAAGGCCATAAAAAGAGACTAAGAAATGAAACGGGCCCATGATTCAACGTGGCAAACTCAGAAAACAAAATCCAAAACCAAAGCCTTGCATATGTACTCGTTTGGTAAAAGATTTATAGTAATATTATTTGTATTTTTTGAAAATATGTATAATGTTATTTAAACAATGAAAACTGTTGTTTAAATAACAATAACAAACAGGCCCTATATTTATCAGACAACCCATGACTCTCTATGCAAACTCAGAAATAAAGAGTGTTGAGAAAAATCGTGTACTGGAGATTTGGGCATGGCTTGAGAGAGATTTCAGAGTGGACCTTTTTCTTTTTCCTTCCTACTTACTTTTAGAGCATTCTTATCAAGCCTCTTAAATCCTATAAATCTTATTTTTTAGTAGCCGAACCCCAAAAAACACTCTCCATCAAAACTGATAAATGCTCTAAAATTTACAATCCTGCTACAGTGCACTCTCATTTTTGAGAGCGCACTGTAGCTGTATTGTAAAATAAAAAATGGTTTTTTATTCACAACGGCTCTCTCATTTCTTAGTCTTTCCTCCCTCACTTCTTTCATCTCTGTTCTCTATTCTCTCTTCTCTCTTCTCTCTCCGTGGTTCATGGTTTATTGTGCTCGTCGCCAATCTCTGCACGTCGCCGGTCTCTGCTCGTCGCCGATCTCTCTGCTCTCAGTCACTCGATCTCTCTACTCTTCGTCTGCAACGTCGCTAGCACGTCGCCGATCTCTCTACTCTCAGTCGCTTGATCTCTTTACTCTTTGGCCGCAACGTCACTAGGTCGCCGCTGCCTCCGATTCGCTTTCCCACTCGCCCTCACCGGTTCAGATCTATGATTATCTCTCTCTCACGCCTTGGGTTCCGATTTGCAGGTTGTGGGTTTGTACAGGGGTTCCGATTTGGGCATATTTTGGTGGGTTTGTGATTTGGTTTTGGGTGGTGGGTTTGTGATTTGGTTTTGGATGGGTATGGTTTGTGGTGGGCCGGTGGTGGTGGGTTTGCTGGTGGCGACGATGGTGGAGGTTTTTTTTTTTTTTTTTGCTGCTGTGGTTGGTGGTGGTGAGTGGATGTGGTGGTTGTGGGTGGATGTGGATGTGGATGTGGAGGTTTCTTTCTGCTGTGATTTTTTTTTCTTTTTTTGTTAGTGGTGGTTGTGGTATGGGTGGTGGGTGGTTGGTAGTGTGGTGCCGGCGGTGCTGTGAGAAAGAGAGAGATAGAGGAGAGAGAGGAAAATAAAAAATTATTGAAAAATAATAAAGAAACATTATTTAAATGAAATGGTAAAATAAATAGAAGTTTTGATATAGGTTGTATCGTAAAGTGGTGTGTTATATGTTATAAAAATAGGTTTTAAGAGGGTAAATGCTAAATTTTTTACAAGTCTTGATAAGAATGCTCTAAGACACACCAATAGCATTCCTCTAAACTCTCTGCTAACTCAGTTCTTCTGACAAACCAATACAATTTCTCTAACTCTCTACTACATTCCAAAATCCAAACAAAAATATTAAACAAACATGATCTATCAAAGTATACATGGAGCACACAGCTCCACCTCCCATTCTGCACCGCCACAGATCTTGATAGACTTTTCAAATAATTCTCTAGTATATATGTAGTTCCACATTGAAAATAATTCTCTAGTATATGTGTAGTCCCACATTGAATAATGATAAGATAAATTAATAGTTTATATAACATAATTGAATATATGCTCATTGAGCTTGGGTCTTTTGGGTAATGGGTCAACCCAAAAGGCTTAAGCCTTTTTGAGTCTTATACAAGAACTTACGCCTCCCTGTATCTTTGATTTATCCCCTCTCTTCCTCTCTCTATCTCTTCCTAATACAGCAAAGTCTTAATCATCTCATTCAACCCACAGCAAGTGTAAAAATGAGATGAACAATCTCCCATCTAATCACCATTAGGAATGAGATTGAAGCATACTTATGATTGTTCAACCCAACTGATGGCAGTGGCATTGCTCGAGCCAAACGGCTCGAAGACACCCACAGTAATGTTCTGCTTATGCCCAATATATATATATATAAAAGGGACGGACCTAGGTGGGGGTCCAATTTTTTTTAGTCATTCTATATTTCATTTTTATAATTGAGTCTATTTTTCCCAATCAGTTTAGTTAGCTTAACTCAAATAGCAACTATTCAACCAAAAAACTTAACAAAAACAATAAAAATATTAACAATAGTAATTGTATTTTAGCAAAAAACTATTTTACCACCAAAGAACAAAAAAATCATATGTTATTAGAGAAGCTAAAGCTAAATTTTTTGCAATTACAGTAAACTGATATAAATACTAGTTGACTGTAGCAAGTTGTTAAGAATAAAATACAATATTTTATTAGGATTATATCTCTTCTTTTAATTAAAAAACTCAAATTCCCTCTCTTCCTTATTATTTTAATGAGTTGTTTATATTATTTTAAATGAAGTGATAAAAAAAAAAAAAAACATTTGATATTGGGTGTAATGTAAAGTGAGATGATAAAATAGATAAGGTAGCTTTTTAAGGTACTAAAAACTAAAATTTTTATCACCACTACTGTGAATGCTCTAACTTAAAATAAAAAAATAAAAAAAATAAAAAAATCTTAGCCAACGTAGTATTAAAAAAACATTATTTTGTTTTTGTTTTTATCTTTGTTGGTAGATGATTGCTTCTTAATGTATTTAGAAATAACAATTTTGCATATTTACAATTTTTTTAATACTATATGGATATTTGTTTGGAGTTTTTTTTTTTTTTTTCTTTATACTTTGTCCCTCACTAACTTAAAATCTTGGGTCCGTCCCAAATATATATATATATATATATATATATATATATATATATATATTACAATACACGAAAATCAGTAGGTTGGAATGCTTTGGGCTATGGTGATAGCTGTAGGTCTTGAAAATAAAGAAAGAACTGTCAAGGGTGACCAGTGTAACCCGGCCAAGGACCCTCCGACGGTTAAGTCAGTTTTCTCTTTAGAATACAAGGATGGAAAATAGTAAATGGTTGAACTTACCTTAGATGAATGGGACTTACTCCTTTTATAGAGAGTTTGAAGTGAGTCTATTTGTTCGGATCCACCACCATCATGGGTGATGTGTGTGGTTAATGGAGAAAGTAGGGTACATGGAGCAGATTACGGGAAATTCCCTCCCCGTTTTAGGAGTAGTATATCATGGTTTGATTAGATGAAGCCCTTTGAGAAGTTCACCTAAGAATGTTAGGAGAAGGAAACTTAGTCCTTAGGACTTAGGAGGTGGCATTGCTTAACTCAAGAGGAAAGTTCACACCAACTCCTGGAGGACCATAACCTAGTTGACATTGATGGAAGAGAGTTCCAAATTTTTGCAATTTAAATCGATGCTATACTTTGTGTCATCCCTATGAAATCAATTAAAAAAAAAACAAAAAAATATATATTATTATTATTATTTTTTACAAAAACCTTACCCCATTACCCAAAATCCACAAAGATGCACAACAAAAAGTACAACAGAAAAAGAAATGCACCAAAATATCAGGAAAAAAAAAAAATGAACTCAAAAAAAAAAAGTTCATCCAAAAAAAGATTCGGGCATGGCTTTAGAGTTTAGAGAGATTTGATAGTGGACTTCTTTTCCTTCCTACTACTCCATTAAATTCATTAAGACACACCAATAGCATTCCTCTAAACTCTCTGCAAACTCAGTTTTTCTGACAAGCCAATACAATTTCTCTAACTCTCTGCAACACACTTCTTCTTGTATTTGGTTCTTTATATGTGGTGCCATGTGCCAAACTTTGTCTCTTTCAACAGAGAGATTAAAAAGGGAGAGTTGTTGGGTATGATTGATTCAAACATTATTACCTTTCTCTTACTCAAGTTGGGAAATTCCTTTGTTTCTGGTTGATTTCTCCCCAGTGTTTTGCGTGTCAGGAGAAAGGGGAAAAAAGAAAAAAAAAAAAAAAAAATAAAGAGTTTCAGCGTATTTACCCAGTTGACTGAAATTTAAAGGAAACTTAAGACCCCGTTTGGATTGAGTTTTTTGATAACTCAATTCTCTGTTTTCATAACTCATAACTCAAAAATGGTGGGACTCATAGTAAAAAGTTTGTTTGGCAAACAATAACTCTGTTTCTATAACTCTGTTTCCATCACTCAATTCTCTGATTTTTGAGTTATGAGTTATGGAAACTGAAAACAACTTTTGGCTGTTTTCAGTTTCCATAACTCATAACTCAATGGCAATATTGTAATTAAACACACATAGGGGACCCACAGCCGCAACTTTTGACCACCTTTTGACTTTTCTTTTTTTTTTTCTGGGTTGGCGTTGGCTGTTTGTTTTTTTTTTTTTTTTTTTTGGGTTGGCATTGGCTGTTTGTTTTTTTTTTTTTTTTTTTTTCTTTTCCTGGGTTGGCCGTTCAGTTTTTTTTTTTTTTTTTTTTTTTTTTTTTTTTTTTTTTTTTTTTTTTCTGGGTTGGCGTTGGTTGTTTGTTTTTTTTTTTTTTTTTTCCTGGGTTGGCCGTTCAGTTTTTTTTTTTTTTTTTTTTTTCTTTTCCTGGGTTGGCTGTTCGGTTTTATATATATATATATATTAGCTTCGGTGAGTTGGGTACTAAAAAAAAAAAAAAAACTGTACTAGCTGACAGGTGTGGGACCCATGAATAGTGTGAAAAAATTGAGTGATGAAAATAAAAGTGATGTTGCCAAATGAGTGTGAAAAAATGAGTGATGAGTGATGAGTTATGAGTGATGAGTGATGAGTGATGGAAATTGAGTGACGGAAATTGAGTGATGAAAAAAGCTTACCCAAACAGGCCCTAAGAATCAGTATATAATTTATTGTACCTTTGTTATATATATCAACTTTTTTTTTGAAAAGAAGTTATATTTATATTAACTTCTTATCGATGATCTTAAGTGTGGGGTCCAATATTTTGTGGCCCTAGCCCATTTTTACATTGGGGCCCAAGGCCCGAGCCGAGGAGGGATATAGCCGAGGATATGTAATGAAAGTCCAAGTAATATTGAGACGTAGCCGAGGATGATTCTGTCCTCGGCATTCCCGAGGTCCTCCTGAAAGAAAGGGCAAGAACGGTATAGGTATAGTTTTGGAAAAAAAAACCTAAAATATCCATGTTAATAGAGAAAGGACCGCTGGACAGTATGGCGACCAAGGACAAAGGGAAAGCTGCCATTACTGCCATTGAATACTCTGCACCTGACAGAACCATGCTCTTCAGCTTTTACAACCACCCCCAACCACTTTGGGTATGGGCTGATGGGACAAGTATCAGTCCTGGAAAGTCGAACCTACACGTGGACGTTGGATAAGGGATACAAGCTAATATAAAAGGAGAAATAAGCAATCCGGGAAAGGGGCTGGGAAAAAAGGCCAAAAACCAGAACCTCCCAGACCGCATCGAGGAGAATGATTCCTCGAGCGAACACGACTCACTTTTGTATGAACACTATGACTAACCACCGTCCAGTGACCAAGGCCTAGCCTTTTAGCCCACGCTCTATAAATTTTATTGCAAGGGCCTTTTTACGTGCGAAACCCATATCATTTGGGATCGCCACAATTTGAGTCCTTACATTAAGTATATTATTTTATTTTATTTTTTGGTTATCGATGCTTCAATATAAAAGAAACTATGGAACAAGAAGTCATTTGGCGGATGAAAAAAAATTAAAGTAATTATTTATTATTTTTTTCGTAGAAAAATTAAAGTAATTATGAACTGCTTATATTAAATTAATTAGTGGATGTATTATTAGACTTTAGTCATAATATTTACAGATTCCACCAAAGCCGTTATGCGTGTCACATGCTGTTATCAAAAAAAAAAAAAAAAAATTATGGGTGTCACATGGACAAAAAATTTAATAAATATTTGGTATCTGGATTTTTATTAAATTTTTAGTAAGCTGGACCACGTCCTCTACCATTTGAGAAGAAAGTAATTTTTTTTTTTTTTTTTTTTTTTTGGAGAATAAAGCAATATGAATAGAACTTTACTCATTTCCAAAAGAAAAAGAATAGAACTTTATAGTTTGTCTAAATGCAATATAAATAGGACTTTATAGCTGGCCATCAAGAAGATAATCTTTCCTTTCTTTTCTCTTCCCAAACACAGAATGTGTAATTGTCATCAAATTTCCACTAAAGAACTTAAGAACTTATCTAAAAAATAAAAAGTTTCCACTAAAGCAAGTAAAGACTACATCAAAAAGATTTTAAAAAGGAAAAAAATTTAATAGATATTTGGTATCTAGATTTTTAATAAATATTTAGTAAGATGGACCACGTACTCTACCATTTGAGAAGAAAGCAATATATATATATATATATATATATATATATATATATATATATATATATATATATATATATATTTTCTGAAAATAAATATGAATAGAACTTTACTCATCTCCAAGAGAAAAATAATAGAACTTTATAGTTTGTCAAAATGCAATATAAATAAGACTTTATAGCTGGTAAAGTAAAAAAAAAAAAAAAAATTTACAGCTGGCCACCAAGAAGATAATCTTTCTTTTCTTTTCTTTTCTTGAACACAGAATGTGCAATTGTCATCAGATTTCCACTAACGGACTTATCTAAAAAATAAAAAGTTTCCACTAAAGCAAGTAAAGACTACATCAAAAAGATTTTAGAAAAAGGACAATAAAGTGTAAGCAAAACTTTATATAGGTTTTCAGGAATTTACACTTCTTTTTCACCTTTTTTTTTTTAAAATTTTTTTTTAACAAGATATAAATTCTACTTTATCCTAATTTAAGTATATAGGTGTGTAAATTTCTCTTTGGGAGACTTGAACTCCGGTCTTTTCCTTCCTTCTCCCCACAAAAACTTTGTACTTGTGAAGTTACCACCAAAGGTGCGCGGTGGTAAGATCATCCTCTTAATTACTTGCATAAGTCAACCTTAAAGAAACCAAAAAAACAAAGTCAAGAATAAATGCATTCACCATTAAGCACCTTAGCTTGATAGTCACTTCATAAGTATAAGTGTTTGTGGGATGTGGGGGGAAAGGGCTGGAGTTCAAGTCTCAAGAAAGGAACTTCGCACATATATATACACTTATATTAGATTAGAGTGAAATTCTATCTCAAATAAAAAAATAAATAAATAAATAAAAAAAAAAAAAAAAAAGAGAGAAGAAGAACAAATTCATTCAATAATAACCATTAGTGGTAGTAACGATATAAGAAAAGGTTGGAATCATATTTGAGAGCATTTCCTAAGCACAAAAACAAATAGTACAAAATAAGAAGTTGTTCTATTAATTAGAACTGTAGCCAGACGCTTTGTTTCAAGAAGTTTTAGAGCTTTACAGAAACCAATTGCTACAATTCTTCAAACTGTAAGTTACTACTCTTCTTGCACACATCCATGTTTTTATTTCTCCTTTAAATAAAATATCCACAACAAATTGTTTTCCCTCTTCTCCAATTTATTTTCCTTCTAATTTTTTACTTCAGTTTTATATTTTAATGGAATGCACTTTTTATATAAATCGTGATTCTAAGATATATTAGGACATGCTACGATTATTCGTTGGAAACAGATGATGGGGTTGAGAGTCGGTGAAAGGGAGGGAGGGAGTTTTGAGTTCCGAGTTTATGTGTGGGCTTCAGCTTGGTGTGGGTTGGGTCTAGTGGTCAGTGGGTTCTGTGATTTGGACTAGATAGGGGTCTGAGCTTTGGAATGTGCTAATGTTGTGTGTCGGCAATGTATGTTAGCTTGGTACATTCCTGAATGTAACCTCTCTTTTTTCTTCTTCTTTTTTATTTTATTTTTTGCCAGCATATTTCCGATGGCTTCCATAAGCACTCAAAAAGACTCATCTTCCTCATCATTTTCATCTTCAACCCCACAACGGAAATATGATGTCTTTCTCAGTTTTAGAGGTGAAGACACCTGCAATGGTTTTACGGACCATCTATATGCTACCTTGAAACAAAAGGGCATTGTCACCTTTAGAGATGAAGAAAAACTTGAGAGAGGTAAATCCATTTCACCAGAGCTCTTGAAAGCAATAGAAGAATCCAAATTTGCAATTGTCATTCTCTCAAGAAACTATGCATCTTCTACATGGTACTTGGATGAACTTGCAAAAATCATTGAATGCATGAGAGAGATAGGAACAACTGTTTGGCCAATTTTTTATGATGTGGATCCATCTAATGTGCGTAAGCAAATGGGAAGTTTTGCCCAAGCCTTTGCTACACATGAGGAGCATTTCAAGGACCACATAGAGAAGGTGCAAACCCAGAGAGCTACTTTGAAAGAAGTGGCCAATCTTAAAGGGTGGCATTTACAGGATAGGTAATCGAATATGAAATTTTCTTTCTTTTAAATATTCAAAACATACTCTTCTTATCTTTAGTCTTGTTGTGAACCTTAGGCATACCTATATACGCGTTCATGTTTCTTTCAATTTTGATCTGATCCAATTAATTTATATTTTCATATTTCTTTCAAATATGTCTTGAGCAAAGTTATTTAAATTTTTCTGGTTTCACCCAATAGAGTAGAACTTTGGATTTCAACTATCATAAGCTCACCAAATGTCATACTCTCTCAATTGCAGGTCTGAGTCAAAATTTATCCAAAATATTGTGTATGAGTTATGGCATGAACTGAGTTGTGCGTTCTCAAAAGATATTGAAGACCTTGTTGGAATAGAATCTCGAGTAAAGAAATTGAAGTCATATTTGGCTATAAAGTTTAACGATATTCGCATTACAGGGGTTTGGGGGATGGGGAGAATTGGTAAAACAACTCTTGCTAGAGTTGTTTCTCGTATGGTTGCTAAGAAATATGAAGGCTATTGTTTTCTTGCTAATGTTAGGGAGGTTTGTGAAAAAGATGGTTTAGTTCTATTACAACAACAACAACAACTAATTAGTCAAATTTTAAATGAAAATATGAATATACAGAATGCTGATGATGGGGTGTTCGTGATCAAGAATCGATTATGTCATAAAAGAATTCTTCTAGTTCTTGATGATGTAAATCAATTAGACCAGTTAAAAAAGTTAAGTTACCTATATTAAAAATGATGGATTGCCTCTCCTGAATATGTAGTATGGCAACAATCCCCTCAACCAAATATAACACGGAAAAAAACATGCAAAAGTAGAGTATAATAATAAAACCTGATATATATTGATTTGGGCTGAGGCTAATTATATCAGGGTCGTCAGATTATATGATTCAACAATCATGGATGCTACACAAGAGAAAAAAAAAATTATGAAAAAATTGCGTTCGGAAAAGCCTGAAGTTATCATATATAATTGGTGATAGCAACCTATGGACTTATGATCTCTACTATATTCCAAAATCCGAATAGTAAGATTTACAATAATATTAGGAAATATTAAACAAACATGATCTATCAAAGTATACACGGAACACAAGGCTCCACCTCCCATTTTGCATTGCCACAGATCTTGATAGACTTTTTAAATAATATCTAGTATATGTGTAGTCCCACATTGAATATAATTCTCTAGCATATATGTAGTCCCACATTAAATAATGATAAGAATAATTAGTAGTTTATATAACATAATTGAATACATGCTCCCTTTCAAAAAAAAAAAAAAAGAATACATGCTCATTGAGCTTGGGTCTTTTGGGTAATGGGTCAACCCAAAAGGCTTAAGCCTTTTTGAGTCTTATACAAAAACTTATAAATCAGTATTTATAACATGCAGAATCAATCAGAGACCGTTCCACCCAAGACCCAACCAACGGCAGTGTCATTGCTCGAACCAAACGGCTCAGAGACACCGTTAGGAATGAGCGGCATTGGCAAAAAGGTAATATACATGCTTCAATAATGTTCTGCTTAAATACCAAAGATTTCTATGGTTGGTTTTTTCAATGAAGAACTTCTGGAATCATTGCCTTTCGTTTTGGTCAGTTTTATTATCTTATAACTTAATTGGTTTTTGTTTATACTTTATATGTTAGGTGTTGTATAACATAATTTACATATAACCCTGAAATCGTCTTTATTAAGAAGGGAAGAGAGCAAGATGTCTCCTCAGTAATACAAAACCATATCAACCCCTAATTAAAGAGGCCACAAAAAATAAATATACATGAACCCCACAACCTATGGGAACTCTTATAATAAATGAAGAATACAATAATAGTCATCATTAATCAGGTAGGAATGTGGTGCTGCAAAAGGCAGGCTGACAAATGAGAAGATCAGTACGTTGTGAAGGTTGAAGCAACTGTTGCAGCACATATAAGGAAGAAGAGATGAGAAATCGACAACTTGATGGAACTTCCAGCTGATGTACTACCTTCAGTTGATGGCACGGTTTTAGATCCACTTCCTACACAAGTGAACATCAACACCAATGAACAAAGAAAATAAATAAATCCAATGATGTTTCATTAATGAGTACAAATTTAATAGAACTTGTTCAATGTCACTTATTTCTTAAGGTTCTTTGTAAGGATTGAACTTTTTGAACCTAGAATTTGGTTTGTATAAGTCAAAATTTGACTGATCATGATAATTTTGCACAATTGAACAAATGATGAAGCAGTTTGTACCTGAGTCCGAAGATGTTGGTGATCCTGCAGGAGAGTTGGATGGTGAAGCAGCTGCTGATATTCAAAAGTTAAGTTAGCATAGATGAAAATGATGCTCGTTTAGGAAAATTTTAAATCCATCCACAAGCTAAACAAGCAGTTTTGATGGGTAAATTACTAATTTTAACAGTTAAAATATGGGCTCTTACCATTACAGCTACTGAGAGGTGGGGTCTGAACATTACAAGCACCAGGCAAGGCTAGAGCCTGAGTTTGGTTGATGTTGATCCCCAATGAGGAGCTACCTCCATTAAGGACTTGGCACAAGCATTGTGGTTGTGAGCGGACTACACTAGCAAGCTGTGAGCAGCAGCCTGAAGATGGGGTTGAGGTGTTGCCAGTAATGTAGTTAAGGCATGGTGACATACTGATGATCACATTTGTACAACTCGACTGAGCCGAAGCTCCTGCCCAGAGCATAGTCACTAAGACTAGGACCAGACCCATCTGCATTTTTGTAAAAGCCATTGGAATTGGATGCTCTCAAGTTCAAATATAAGCTGGAAATGCCTGTGGATTTCTGTTATCTTGTAGCACTTAACTGACTTAAGTTTTGATTGGTTTGGTGGAGAAGGGGAGAGAGATGTATTGGCTTTTCTAGGGAAATCAATCAAGATAGAGACAAATGAATGGTCGGTTATGTGGCTCAACAACTTATCCTACTTTCTAACAGGTTTCTAACGCGTGGTACTTGGCATTTGGCATGCTTAATAAAAGTCTGTGTTCAGACCTGGAGACTTGGAATCTTCTTCTGTAGTTTAGGTTTAGGAAGAAAATACTAATTTTTGAAGTTCGGTTATGTAGGTGACTGACTTTTAATATTATTTGGCAAAGGGGCTAATAAGAACTTTCAAGGATTTCAAAGCTGGAGTCTTTAGACACCTATTTTGAGAAGAGACTAGAAAGCATAACGTGTTTCTGACTCCACCTTCACTAGAATTGGCTTTATACCTCTAATCTTTGAGAATCTGAACTTATAGGGTAGATAGAAAGCAGAAATTTCCTATAGAAAAATAAAAGGGGATACATGATGTAACATAGGTATTGAGTATTGGAGGAGGTTGATACTTCCCTGATAATGACATACCTTAATGTTTATTTGCTTCGAGCATAAGAAAATTGACTTGGCTAAAGATTGCTATTTGTGATTGAGTGACATCTGTCTAGGGAGCATGTCAGCAACTCTATCAAATATATTTTTCCTCAGAATTTTGTGCTTTGTTCGGTTTGCAAAAATGTTATAATAGCTTCATGGGGACCCTGACCATTATTTGGTATCATGTTCCTTCCAGGCTCTAGTATGGGGCTAGCTTTGTTGTGAAAGTTGAGGGCATCACTACCTTAAAACAAACCCTTTGATGCAAATGAGTTTTGAAAAAAATTTACCTTCAAAGGGAGGAAAATTCCATTTACATTAACCATTGATAAAAACATTTACATGTACTTTTTAGTCACATGACTTATTTAGTTATTCATATGGTTTTTTTTTCCCCAAATATAAGTATAATGCTTATATTTTTAAAACTTGAATTGTTTTCTTTCCAAATATAAGTATAATCCTTATATTTTTAAAACTTGAATTTTAAGGTAATATTTTGAATATTTATCATTTTTGTTACTCTTTTTTAAGGGAGTAATACTATAGCCACAAACAATTTTACAACATTTTATTGGTTTTCATCTAGGCCCACCATTAATATCACTTTTTCATTTACCAATAATTATTCACCACAACTGCAGTTTGTAATTTTTTTTGTAAAATAGTTTGTATCTCTAGCATTATTCTTTTTAAGGTTCATATCTCTAATTTATAATGCCTATTTTGTTTGTATTTTTTAGCCCAAAACTAAAGAGTTTGACCAAAATAGAATAAATTTTCATACTTTTTAACCCCAAAATTGAGAGAGAGAGAGAAAAAAATTGAGCCAAAACTGAAAAAGACAACTTACAAAAAGAATCAATTTAAGGCGTAATTAGTCTAAAATGGACCAAAGTAGATTGAGTGAACCGAATTGGGCCGAAATGGACAGAATGGACCAAAATGGGCCAAATGGTTCATTCGTTCCACTTCAGTCCATTTGTTTCATACGGTCCACATTGGTCCTTTCCATCTGCTTCGGTCCATTCAGTCCACATCAGTCAATTCGGTCTTTCTCGGTCCATTTAGTCCATTTTGGTCCAAAATTCTTTTAAAAAAAAAGTTTTGGACTCAAATGTCCATCTTTTTTCTTAATTTTTGGGTTGAAAAGTATGGAATTTTTTATTTATTTATTTATTTGGATCAAAATCTTAGTTTTGGGCTAAAAATTACAAACAAAATATGCATTAGAAATTAGCTTAAAATGATAAATATTTAAAGGGGAAATTTCACTTTGTCTACTTGTAGTTTGTCCGAAAAATACTTTGCCTACTTGTGGTTTAAAAATTGACACTTTACCCACCTAAAGTAAACTCTATTTGTCTCCAGTTATCCACCTTTGTTAAAAACATAGATAAATTTGTATTTTTGCTACTATACGGCACAAGGGTCCTTAGGCCCACTTAGGCCTTGAACTTCAACCCAACGGTATGGCCTATAACCCCAATCCCTTTGTTCGAGGCCGGGCCCTAGGCCTACTAGGGCCGTAGACCCAAGCCTCATGCCAACCTAAAGCCCATTGGGTGAATAATCTTAATATGTACACATCATGTTTCATCACCTGGGCCTTGCCCAGTCAACTATATCCCGGACAAGAAAGCGACTGCTTAGGGGTACCGCTTCTCGGTTGCCCGATAGTGCCTTGGGGAGTATCGCTGCCAAGCAGCTCTTCTGAGGTGGGAAGCAGTTCCAATGCCACTCCTCCCACTCCCACCTAAACACTCACTTTGAAATAATGGAATTGGACCCCTATGCCCACTAATAACCTAGAGTAATCATAACCCCCCCCCCCCCACTAATCTTGGGCTATAAATAAGAAATGAGAATGAGGAATAAGAGGTTGTTGAAGAGTTACCAGAGGAAACAAGGGGCAGAGAGTGAGAGCATTGGAGAGCAGCAAGAGAGAAAGGAGAGGAATTCATAGGGTAAGGTCACATTATTAGGTCTCTGCGTTTGAAACTACCCAGGGTAGGAAATCCAAAGCCCGCATCACAAATAGATTGTGAGCCCAAAAGAGGATCGACCCAACAACCTCAATTTTGGCGTGCACAGCTACCCTTTTATGTTTCTCTCTTCTCAAAACATAAAAAACTTAAAAAATCAAGAGAAAAGAAGATTTAAAAGCTAGGTTTTGTAAAAATTAAAATCTATCATATTTTGTTTGTAATCCAAAAACCTTAGTTTTTATTATTAAATCATAGTTACACTATATATTAACATATAACACTACAAATTCCAATTGCAACATAAAAATCTTGATAAAGGTATGGCTTTGTTAACTTCTCATTCTTTTTTAGGTTATTTAATCTGTTACATTTCGCATTCTAACAATTTTTTTTTCCCATTTTGAAGTTATTTTCTATTTCCTTTGATAAATAAAATAGTTTATTTTAACTTTGTTGTTGATGTTCTTCATAGATATAAAGTCACCGAAAAGTTCAACAAAATTTTGAAGCCAAGAGAGAGAGAGGCATGGAATTCATGAGCTTCCCCATCTTTTGATTCTGAAGGAGTTGTATTTGAAAATTTAATTTTTTAATTAGCTATAAAAGGAGAGCTACAAAGCTTCCCACATCATTTATCTTAATGCAAATGGAGTTATACACACACACACAGAGAGATAAAAATTATGTATTTAAAGGGAAAAAACATTCTAATCAAATTCAGACACAATTAATAGAGGACCAAGTAAAATAACAACAAAAAACTTTCATATATAATAAATTTTCTCTCAAATAAATAGTGTTTTTTTTCCCATAACATGTCTACTTATAATATTTATAACTTATAATAAGTTGAATAAAAAAAATCATGTGAAGCACGGGCCAATAACTAGTATACATCTAAAAGTTGAAGCGTAGTATTTATTGTTGCTATACTCCAGTTGAGCCATATTATTGCCAATCATCTTTTATCTCCCTCTCTCTCTCTCTCTCTCTCATCATCATCTTCCCATTATTAATTTTTCAACTTATTTTCATACATTCTCCAACTTTCCCCTTTCTTTTTACCTTTTCATATCCCTACTACTATCTACCTTAATGTCACTATTCCTCTATCCCTTTATCTTCATTTTATTTTTGCCTCTTCTTATTCCTGTCCTTTTACTATAAATTTGCAATTCTCTCTTTTATTCTATGCATAGTTTTCTCACACACAAAGAAATTATTCTCTCTCTCTTTCTCTCTCATTTTTTTTTTTTTTTTTTCCATTTTTTGGTGGATTTTACTATTTTTCTTACATCTCTACTTTAAGTTGATGAATTTTTTTTGTTTTTTATAGCTCAACTTTAGGTTGATGTGATTTAGTTTTGTATTTTTAAGTTGTTATATTTTTATATTCTTTGATTTCATAGATGTTATCTTATTGAGTTATAAAGATAGTATATAAGAAATTTAATGTTATTTTATTACATAGCATGACTTGGATAATTTGGTATTTATCACTCTATCTTTTATTTTTATTATTTTTCTTTTTATCTTATTTTCTATAAATTTGTTATTATCTCTTTTATTCTCTCTTGAAAAAGTGATTATTCTTTTTCTTTTGGTTTTATATTCTTCCTTGCAAGTCTACTTTAAGTTGATGAATCATTGTATTTTTTAAAACTCTATTTGGGTTAATACGTATTAGTGTTGTATTTTTGACTTCCCCATCACAAGTAGTCTTTCTCCCCTCTTATAGCTTTGATTTGATATTTGTTTGAGTTAATACTTAGTTATTTTTGAAGTGATAATTGAATTTATATCAAAATACAATATTGATTATGCATTTGAGTGTGCCTATATTTGTATAATATTAATTGCAATTTTGTTATGATTTTTTATTATCATGATAATCTCCTTTAAGAGGATGATGAATTTGAATAATTTATTTGAACTATTTACCATAGGCAGTGTAATTGTTTTTTACCATGTGAGGTTTAATTTGGCTAGGGTTTAATTTACTTGAGTTAAATTTAATTAGGTTGGGTTAAGATTCCCTAGTTTTATTTTACTCCGTTGGGTTAGGGGGCATTTTCAGTATTTTGTTATTAACTGGGGGTATTTTAGACTTAGGATAAAGATATATTCCAAGAATCAAAAGATACCATTGATTTAATTGATAAAGTAACCGATTGAGAGTATTTATTCATTTTCCAAATATAGTTGATATGTTTCAAAGTTGGGTTGCTGTTAGGGCATTTATTGATGGATTATTTTTAAAAAATTAATACCACTTTTATAGAAAATATAAAAAGTGGTAAAAAAAGTCAGTTTCTTTTTTCTTTTTCCATACAAAATTTCTAAAAATAGTTCCTAAATCAATATCCTTATGGCATTCATTAATTTTTCCTTTAAAAAAAATGGGAAATTGTGAATTAAAAAAAGAATAATGCTACAGGTACAAACTATTTTACAATATTTTTACAAATGGTTGATGTTGCCAGCTTTTTGTTGATTTTCATCTAGATCAACCTTTAACATCACTTTTTCATTTACCAATAACTACTCACCACATCATTTAAAAAAAAAAAAAAAATTGTAAAAAAGTTTGTATTTCTAACATTACTTTAAAAAAAATTTGGAGAAAGTATAATTTTTTTCCCCCTAAAAACACTTTTTGATCAAGTTATAAAAATCGTGAAAAGCATAATAAAATTATAGTTTTGATATTTTTTGGAGTGGAGTAACTATCAAAATCAAAGAGAGTTCAATTATCTGGTCCCAACGAGTGAACTAAGAGAGTAAGAGCCTGTTTGGTTTAGATCAGTTTTGGGTGATATCACTCAAAACTCATAACTGAGTTATCAAAAAACGTGAGACCCACACAAATTTTTTTGTTTGGCTTGATTTTCACATTGTGTTTCCATCACTCAAAACTCAAAAATTTTGAGTTAAAGTGATGGAAACAGGAAACACAAAATTGGTATTTTCAAAAACTGAGATACAAAACTCAGTGGCACTAAGGTAAATATTCAGACTTTGTAGGGCTCATAGGCTTCTGTGTTGTCTTGTTCGTTCAGAGTTGTTTGGTATTACCGTTGCAAACAACCATAGCACCACCACAACAAACCTAGCACCACCACAACAAAACACCATCAAAACACAAACCCAGCCCCACCCAGCACCGTCACAGCAACCCACTGCAACAAAACACCAATTGAAACCCAAAAACCCAATCTCAAACCCGATCTCCACCGTGACTTAAACTAGATCTCCACCGTGAAACCCAACCAACACCCAAATGACCACCACCGAAACCCACCATCACCAATTCGAACTTAGCAACCACTGAAACAACCCACCACTTTAAACCCAATAACCACCGATTCAAACCAACCAAAAACAGCTAAGAAAGAAACAGAGAAGAGAGAAAAAAAAATCAAATACAGATTGAAGAGGGAGAGACAGAAAAAGAGAGATAAACAAACAAAATTTGATAGAAAAGAGGGAGAGTCAAAGAAATGAAAGGTGAGAGGATGCCATGGTGGGAGAAGTAAAGGAGGAAGATTTTTTGTTAATGAGACGTGGGTAACAACAGTAACAACACTGGGTAGTGTCTATGGGTGAGGTCCACGGTTTTAGCAAAAAGTTGTAGAGATATGTAATTGAGTTATGAGTCCAAACAGGTGTTTTGCAATTTTTGAGTGAAGGTGAGGTTTGAGTAGAGAGTTATGAGTCTTGGGTTTGAGTTATGAGTTTTGAAAACTGAGTTATGAAAACTAAGCTATCTCTAAACCAAATGGGCTCTAAGAGCATCCGCACCTGGCATTGTAAATTCCATATGTAAAAGGTATTTAGCATTTTTTCTTCAAAAACCTCCCACATCCGGAATGCTATATACCAAGTATTGCAAAAAAATTTGCAATACTGCTACAGTGCAATTCTAAAGGTAGAATTGCACTGTAGCAGTATTGTAAAAAAAATAAAAAAATTTAATCTACTTTTCCCCCGAAATTTCTCTCTCCTCTCTCATTATTTCTGTTCTTTTCTCTCTCTTACTTCTCTGTTTCTCCATCGGCGGGTTTTGTGGTTTTTTTTTTTTTTGGGTTGTGATCGGTGCTTAAAGGAAGGCGTGGGCGTGGGAGGAAGGCGTGATCGGTGCCCAAAACCCATTTTCTCAAACCCAAAATCCCGTTTGGTGGTGGCAACGGTAGAGGTAGGCGTGACCTCTTTTTTCTTTTTTTCTCTCTATCTTCCCTTGAATCAACCCTCCATGGTGGAGATGTGGTGTGGGACTCATGGATCGGTGGCTGGTTTCATCATCCCTAATGTGGGTTTCATTTTTGGAGGTATGGGTTTCATGGATCAATGGATGGGTTTCATTTTTGGTGGTGTGGGTGGTCGGGTTTCTTTGTTCCTTGGTTTGGTGGTTGTGATTTTTGTGGGTTGGTGGTGGGTAATTTGATGGTGGTATGGGTAGTGGGTTGGTGGTGGTTTTGGTTGTGTTGATGGTGGTGGTTGGATGAGAGTTTTAATTTTGGTTGGGTTGATGGTGGTGGTGGTGGTGGTGGGTTGGGTTAGGTTTGGCTTGGTGGTGGTGGTGGTGGCGGCGGCGGCGGCTTGGTGGTGGTGGTAGTGGGCTGTGTGGGTAATTTATTGGGTAGTATAAATTATATTATTTTATTGTGTAGAAATATTATTTTAATGAGTAAAATAGGAAAATAAAAGTTAGAATGTTGAGAATAATATAAAATGATACGGTATAAATGATAAAGTAAGTTTTGAGATAGTAAAATAGAATAGTTTAAAGAAACTTGATACAAATGCTTTTAATAGTCAATCAGGAAACTGGAACTTTCCTACACTCTAACATGAACAGAACCAGTTCGAGCTGGTCATTGTCCCACGCGAGTCCCCTTTTTCTCCCCTCAAAAAAAAAAAAAAAAAAAAAAAACATGAACAGAACCCCACACTTCATTTAAAGTGAGTCGCCATTACCGTCCACAAGTTCTCTATAACATACACTTTGTGATCTCTATTATTTTCTATTTTTTCAACCTGAGCACACACAAAGTTCTTTTGCGGCCAATCGTTTGAGCCGCTTCATCTCTCGACCTGGACAACCTCATCAGCACCCTCAAGGTCCTCTCTCTTCTCTTATGCAATGCTTGTGTGAATTCAGAATTCTCTGCTTTTGTTTTAATATTAAATTTGTGTATAATTTTATTTGAGTGATCAGAAAGCAGGGGGAAAGGAGAGGAACAGAAAATTTGTTTATTGAGTTTTTGTGTTTTCTAATTATTTTATAGGTTGTGTTAATGGATACCCATAAATACAATATCTTATATACTGTTACTTATGTTCTTCTCTCAAATTTGCTAAAAAAAAGGGTGTTAAAAGAGAAGAGAGATTTGGTTTGTAGGGTCTGATTTTTTCTCACCGTGAGTCGGTTCTCCCTTCGTCAGCTCCGCTCATCACCGCCGGAGGTCGGTTCTCCGGCCTCCAGCGGTGCGGTTCCTGGACTCGGTTCGATGCGGTGCATCGGTAGATCGACGTCCACAGCCACTAAGCCACAGATTGATACCCACAACCACAGATCGACACCCTCAAATCCAAAAAAAGCAGATCAACACTCACAATCATACATCCAAATATCTACACCCACAAATTGAGACCCAGTAACCCACAAAACACAGAAAACTTAGCTGAGATTGAAGCTTATGAGTGTTGGATATCGAAGATCCGAGTTTGAGGAGAGAGAAGAGATCGATGGCGGCGGCGGTTAGGGTTTGGTGAGAGAAGGGATCGGTTCGGTTTTGCTTTGGTTTGGTTTTTGTATTTCGTCTCCGACGAATTCACCGCACCAGTGTCGGAGCAAGTCCCGATCTCCGCTTGCGGTGGTCGGCTTCATTTGTCGGTTCCTTTTTTGGTGCGGTTGCGTCGGTCGGTTTATGCACACCTCTGAGTCTGACGATTTCTCACCAGTGTTTTGCGTGTCGGGAGAAAGGGGGGGGGGGAAACAGGAGAGAATAAAGTAATATGAATAGAACTTTATAGTTTGTCAAAATGCAATATAAATAGGGCTTTATAGCTGGCCACAAAGAAGATAATCTTGCCTTTCTTTTCTTTTCCCGAACACAGAATGTGTAATTGTCATCAAATTTTCACTAAAGAACTTATCTAAAAAATAAAAAATAAAAATTTTCCACTAAAGCAAGTAAAAACTACATCAAAAATATTTTTAAAAAGGAAAATAAATTGGAAACAAAACTTTATACAGGTTTCCAGGAATTTACACTTTATTTTCACAATTCTAATCTATCTTAATTAAAATGTATATGTATGTGAGTCTCACTTTTGGAGACTTGAACCTTGTACCTTGCCTCCCCTTACCCCACAAGAATTTTATATTTTGTGAAGCGACCATTACGCCAATGGTGCGCAGTGGTAAGATCATCCCCTTAATTACTTGCATAAGCTACATTTAAAGAAACCAAAAAAGTGAAGTTCAGAATAAATGTATTCACCACCGCGCACTTTTGACATAATGGTTACTCTATAAGTATAAGTGCTTTTAAGGTGTGGGAGGTAAGGGCTAAGGTTCAAGTCTCTAGAAAAGAGTTTCACACATATATACACACTTAGTTAGGTTAGAGTAGAATTCTATCTTAGAAAAAAAAAAAAGAAAGAATAAATTCATTCAATAATAACCAGTCGTAGTATTAAGGATAAAAGAAAAGGTTTGAATCATATTTGAGAGCATTTCCTAAGCACAAAAACAAATAGTACAAAATAAGAAGTTGTTCTATTAATTAGAACTGTATCCAGAAGCTTTGTTTCAAGAAGTTTTAGAGCTTTACAGAAACCAGTTGCTACAATTCTTCAAATTGTAAGTTATTATTTTTCTTGCACACATCCGTGTCTTTATTTCTTCTTGAAATAAAATATCCACAACAAATTGTTTTCCCTCTTCTCTGATTTATTTTCCTTCTAATTTTTTACTTCAGTTTTAAATTTTAATGGAATGCGCTCTTTATATAATTTGTTGTTCTAAGATATATTAGGACATGCTACGATTATTCGTTGGAAACAGATGATGGGGTTGAGAGTCGGTGAAAGGGAGGGAGGGAGTTTTGAGTTCTGGGTTTATGTGGGCTTCAGCTTGGTGTGAGTTGGGTCTAGTGGTCAGTGGGTTCTGTGATTTGGATTTGATGGGGGGTCTGAGCTTTGGTATGTGCTAGTTTTGTGTGTTGGCAATGTATATTAGCTTGGTACGTTCCTGAATGTAACCTCTTTTTTTTTCAGTATATTTCCGATGGCTTCCATAAGCACTCAAAAAGACTCATCCTCCTCATCATTTTCTTCTTCAACACCACAATGGAAATATGATGTCTTTCTCAGTTTTAGAAGTGAGGATATCCGCAATGCTTTTACAGACCATCTATATGCTGCCTTGAAACAGAAGGGCATTGTCACCTTTAGAGATGAGGAAAAACTTGAGAGGGGTAAATCCATTTTACCAGAGCTCTTGAAAGCAATAGAAAAATCCAAGTTTGCAATTGTCATTCTTTCAAGAAACTATGCATCTTCTACATGGTGCTTGGATGAACTTGCAAAAATCATTGAATGCATGAAAGAGATAGGAACAACAGTTTGGCCAATTTTTTTCGACGTGGATCCATCTAATGTTGCCCAAGCCTTTGCTACACATGAGGAGCATTTTAAGGATCACATAGAGAAGGTGCAAACCTGGAGAGCTACTTTAAAAGAAGTGGCCAATCTTAAAGCGTGGAATTTACAAGATGGGTAATCGAATATGAAACTTTTCTCTCCATTAAATATTCAAAACATACTCTTCTTATCTTTAGTCTTGTTGTGAACCTTAGACATACCCATATACACGTTCGTGGTTCTTTCAAGTTTGACTTGATCCAATTAATTTATATTTTCATATTTCTTTCAATTATGTCTTGAGCAAAGTTATTTAAATTTTTCTGGTTTCACCCAATAGAGTAGAACTTTGGATTTCAACTATCATAAGCTCACCAAATGTCATACTCTCTCAATTGCAGGTCTGAGTCAAAATTTATCCAAAATATTGTGGGAGAGTTATGGCATAAATTGAGTTATGCATTCTTAGAAGATACTGAAGACCTTGTAGGAATAGAATCTCGAGTGAAGAAATTGGAGTCATATTTGGCTATAGAGTTTAACGATATTCGCATTGTAGGGGTTTGGGGGATGGGGGGAATTGGTAAAACAACCCTTGCTAGAGTTGTTTCTCGTATGGTTGCTAAGAAATATGAAGGCTATTGTTTTCTTGCTAATATTAGGGAGGTTTGTGAAAAAGATGGTTTAGTTCCATTACAACAACAGCTTATTAGTCAAATTTTAAATGAAAGTATGAATATACAAAATGTTGATGATGGGGTGTTCGTGATCAAGAATCGATTACGTCATAAAAGAATTCTTCTTGTTCTTGACGATGTAAATCAATTAGACCAGTTAAAAAAGTTAGCTGGGAAGCATAACTGGTTTGGTTTAGGTAGTAGAGTTATCATAACAACAAGGGATAAGCATTTACTACATATACTTGGAGTAGATGAAATATACGAAACTGAAGGATTGAATGATGAAGAAGCTCTTCATCTTTTGAGTTTGAAAGCTTTTCATAAATACCATCCTCCCAAAGATTATCTAGAGTTGTCTAAAGATGTTGTAAAATATACTAAAGGTCTGCCTCTGCCTATTGAGATTTTAGGTTCCTTTTTGTTTGGTAGAAGCATTAATCTATGGAAAAGTACATTAAATAGGCTTACAAAATTTCCAGAACGTGAAATTCTCCAAGCACTTAAAATAAGTTATGATGGATTACATGAAACAGAGAAAAAAATATTCCTATATATTGCATGTTTATTTAATCATGAGGACAAAGATAGTGTAGTAGAAAAACTAGATTATCTTGGTCTTTACCCTGAGGTTGGATTAGGGGTTCTTGTTGACAAATCTCTCATAAAGATGAGTGACAATGAAGTGTGGATGCATGATTTACTAGAAGAAATGGGCAGGAAAATAGTTCATGAAGAGAGCCCTGAAGATCCTGGAAGGCGTAGCAGTCTATGGTCATTTGAGGATATTAACAATGTTCTAACAAAAAATACGGTAAGAGGTTATTTAGAAAACTTGAGCACATACCCTATCATATTATTCAAAAAAGCTCAAGTTAGATTAGCTTAGGTAATCATACATTTTGCAATTCTCTAAGCCCTTTCATGATTATTATAGGGAACAGAAGCAATTCAAGCCATAATCCTAAAGCTGCCTGAGTCGAAAGAGGCAGATTGGAATCCTGAATCTTTTTCAAAGATGCATCATCTTAAATTGCTCATAATTAAGAACGTTCAACTTGTCCTTGGACCCAAACATCTTCCTAATGGCTTAAGATTTCTTGATTGGAGTGGATACCCTTCAAAATCTTTGCCATTAAATTTCCAATCAAACGATCTTATTGAACTTTACATGTGCAGTAGCTACATCGAACGGCTTTGGAAAGGAGCAAAGGTAATTTAAGTATCCTTGTACAAGTTTATATTTAAGTTCCATTAAACTGTAAGGTTTTGTTGAAGCTAATTGTTTCTTCTTTTTTTGGTTGCTTTTAATAGTCTTTTGAGAGGTTGAAAATCATCCAAATGAACGAGTCTTCAAATCTTATAGAAACCCCTGATTTCACCAAAGTTCCGAATCTTGAGAAATTGGTCCTAGAAGATTGTATAAATTTAACTGGGGTGCATCCATCAATTGGAGTTCATAAAAAGCTTACTCTTCTCAATTTAGAAGGCTGCAAAAACCTAAAAACTCTTCCGAACAAGTTTGAAATTGAGTCTCTGAAGATTCTTATTCTTTCTGGTTGCTCAAAAGTAAGGAAAATCCCAGAATTCGAAGAAAATATGCAACGTGTATTGAAGCTTTACTTGGATGGAACTGTGCTATTACTAAACTACCCACATCAATTGGGCATTTAACTGGCCTTGCTTTATTGAATATAAGAGATTGCAAAAGTCTTACATGTCTACCAAACACCATTTTTAATTTGAAATTTCTTAAAGATGTGAATATTTTTGGATGCAGAAAATTGGGGAGACTGCTAGAGAATTTGGGGAATGCAGAAAGTATAGAGAAGCTTGATTTGAGTGAAACTGCTATAAGACAGGTGCCTTCTTCCATTAGTCTCCTAAAAAATCTTAAAGTGCTATCTTTCTTTGGATGTAAGGGGTTGTCATCATCTAATAATTCATGGTATGAGCTCCTCCCTTTTTATTTTATGCCAAGAAGTCCAGATCCTGTGGGATTGTCCTCTCTATCGAGTTTGTGTTCTTTGACCAATTTGAATCTTAGTGGTTGCAATGTCAAGGCAATCCCCATTGATATTGGTAGTTTATTCTGTTTAGACAAAATGGATCTAAGTAAAAATAGTTTTGTTTGCCTTCCGGAAAGCATTGATCAACTACGTAAGTTGAGAATATTTTGGTTCACGGGTTGCACAGGTCTTCGATCATTGCCAAAGTTTCCATCAAATATTGTTTCTATTAGGGGATATGGTTGTACCTCACTAGAAACGGTACCAGATTTACTAAAACCTAATTCTTTATGTGAGGCAGAGCTTGTTCTTTCAAATTGCAGTAGACTGGCTAACAATCAAGGTGTAATTGACATGTTTTTTGCAGTGATAAGAAAGCAACTTCAGGTCTCTCTCTCTCTCTGTCTCTCTCTCTATGTGTGTGTGTGTGTGTCTCTTTGTTATAACAACTTTCTTTGTATGTTTTAGGGACTTTCTCTTGACGGTAGATATGACTTTCAAGATTTTAATTGGGTATATGAAATCCTTATTCCTGGAAGTGTAATTCCGAAGTGGTTTAGCCATCAAAGTATGGGGGCTGAAGTGACTATAACAATACCTTCTTCTCATTTGTGTGACAAGTTGATGGGAATTGCTGTTTGCGTTGTATTTTGTTCACTTCCACATCACCAAATTGATGAGAAAAGTTCACTTGAATGTTGGTTGATGGTCAATGGAAAAGATATGTCTTCTTCACCACAAATAAATGCCTTTGTTACTTTATCAGATCATATTTGGCTATTTTATGTGCTTTCTCAATACTACAAGGATGCTGAGGAAGACATAGCATTACTGAAGGAATGTGAAGCAAATGAATTCAATCAGATTGGTATTAAATTTGAAGCTGGTTCAGTCTTGGAGGTGAAGGAATGCGGTTTCCGGATGGTATACAAGAAAGACATAGAAGATCTCAACCAAACTATGGCTCAGAGCAGCAACACCAGCATCATTCCTTATGAGGACTTAGGTGTTCTCCATCATAATTTCGACAATTCGGTAGTGGTAGCGGAAGGCAACAAAGCAAAGCGAACCCGTGATGATTATGATGGGGTTGGACCTAGTGGAGATGGAAGCTCTAATGATGTGCCACACCCAAAAAGGATTGAAAGGCTCGCAGAATTTAACAACCATGGTAACTCTGATTGTGCGGAGTCAAGTGAGTACAAGGATTGAAGTGATGAGTTTAGTGATTGGTGGTAATCTAGTGAAACTGAATTGGAATGTTGATGGAATTTGAAGGGTTCAAATACTCTGTAAGTCAATGAATTATAATTAATTCCTATATTTTCTCTTGATTACTTGTATGTCATTGTCTTTTTTCTTAATCTCTAGTTTTGTCGATTGCTACATTATCATTCTTCCTTGAGGCTACTCGTTTAATCTAAAACCAAAAATTAAAAAATAAACATAGTTTTATAAAACAAACAATGGTTAGGGTAATTTTGGTTCAGTGATTTGTGTTAGTTGTTTTGTGTTGGTTTCCTCCTTGACGTAGGATTATTGGACTTGTTCATAAGGAGAAACTATCACACAGCCAAGAGACAAGAACACTAGGGCAGTCCATTGTATGCTTCTAATTTCACTTACTCTAATAGATTACAGGGTAAAATCTGCACTTTTGTTGCCTACATAATTCATCTTTTTTAAAAAAATTCGAAGTTTAAAAACAATATATTTATGCCTCTGCAAACATTATAATCAGAATTAAGTATTATGTCTTTACATATTGTATAGGAGAACTCGTGTATAGATCACAATCAGAATGATTAGTCTAACTAGATGTAGCATCAAGCTTCCTCGCTAAAGGTTTCCTATGGTTGTGTACCGATAACCTTCAACCAAAAAAACTTTTCTTTTGGTTTGGTTTAAGAGAACGGATAATTTTTCTATTATTGTTTTTTTCTTTTTCTTTTTATTTTTTGCTCTGAAATTTTTATTATTTTAATGTAGGATAACAATTTTAGAAGTTATTAAAATGATTTATATCAGCATGTTTGAGTACTTTGTTAATGTAATTCTCATAGTGTAACAAACTTTACAATTACGCAGTGAATGTTTAAAATTTAACTTTCTTTTTATTAGGAAATGTAAATATGCAAAATTTCCCTGTTGACCAAATCATTCAAAACAGTTCATGTATTGATGTTACAATTCAAAATAGTGAAGGCTTGGTGATTGCGTCTCTAGCTCAAAGGTTGAAACAAGCATACAAAGCTGTTGAAATTGAAGCTATAGCTGCCATTCGTGCCTTGGAATTTGCAGAAGAGATCGGTCTGGACAGAGTTGTGGTAGAGGGGGATTCCAAGATAGTAACACAAGCTTTGAAGACTAAAGATACAGGTTAGGCGTCGTATGGTCTGCTTATTGCAGATGTGTGTTTTTGAAAGAAACTTCTCTGAATTATCCTACTCTCACACTAAGAGAGAGGGTAACTAAGTAGCACATTGTTTAGCTAAGTTTGCTGCTAATTTTACAGCTAGTGTTGTATGGATGGAGGATCTTCCACCATCAGCTTTTTCTTTTGTTTAGGCTGATTTAGCCTTTCTTTCTTAATAAAGTTAGATGTCTTCCTTCTCCAAAAAAAAAAAAAAAAATTCATAATTGATTGATCCATGGATCAACTGAAAAAATGATTTGCATCAACATAAGTTATGTTTTTGTCAATTTTCTTATGCTATCATCATTAGGAACCTAAGATTGTACCTGTGTAAATAGATGTGTGATAACCAACTAAATAAAAAGCTCTCACAAGAGACAATCTTCAAAACTAAAAGCATGCTGTAATTGTTAGACAATCTTCAATTTATCTTCACCAAAATAATGTTATGAATGACTATATATTGCTTGATTGTTAGACTTAGACATGTTGCGATGATGCAATGATTTATCATAATTGAATATTGAATGGTAAGTAGTACTAAATAGCCTTAGCCATGTGTTGCTTTTATTCTGCAATGTAAGTAAATCATCATTCACATCAGTGTCCCATGTAATACTTGTGTAGAAGAATTGGTGAGACCTTAATAATATTCAATCCCACTTAAAAACCATAATCTTTTCCCTCTGCCATATATATATATATGATCTTGATCAAGTTTAATGAAAACTAGTTGCAGACCCATCCAATGTGTGAGAATATATATGAAATTGCACTAGCCAAATAATAAGTGCTATTTTAGAACACCCCCCCCCCCCCCCCCCCCCCCCAAATTTAATTATGACTTGCTAATTTTAGTCTAAACACAATTAAAATGGAATTTATGTAATTAGCGTAGAATTTATTTAATTAGCCAATTAATTAACTAGCGCATTCTACAATTGCATGGATAACCATAGTTGAACAAAGCAATTGAGTAAAGGGCAAAAAGAAAAGAAGATGCAAACCAAAGATAACATCCGATGTGTCAAAATAAAGAAAAAACATTGGCCTGAAACATAATCAATCATCTTTTCTTTCTCTCAACTCATCATCTTCACATCATTAATTTCCAAACTTATTTTTACACATTCTCCAACTTTTCCCCTCCCTTTTACCTTTTTATGTTCCCACTATTATCTACCTTAATATCACTCTTCTTTAATCCTTTTATCTTTCTTTTATTTCTGACTCTTCTTATTCCTAACATTTTACTATAAATTTGCAACTCTCTCTCTCTCTCTCTCTCTCATTTTTTGGTGGATTTTATTATTTTTCTTGCATCTCAACTTTAAGTAGATAAATTTTTCTGTTTTTTTATTTTTTTTTATTTTATTTTATTTTTATAACTCTACTTTAGGTTGATGTGATTTAGTTTTGTATTTATAAGCTGTTATATTTCTTTTCTTTGATTTCATAGATGTTATCTTATTGAATTATAAAGATAGTATATAAGAAATATAATGTTATTCTATTATATAGTATGACTTGGATAATTTGGTGTTTATTTCTAAATCTTTTATTTTTTCTATTTTTCTTCTCGTCTAATTTTCTATAAATTTGTTATTTTCTCTCATATTCTTTGTTGAAAAAGTGATTATTCTTTCTCTTTTGATTTTATATTTTTCCTTGCAACTCTCTACTTTAGGTTGATGAATAATTGTGTTTTTTAAAACTCTATTTTAGGTTAATATGTATTGATGTTGTATTTTTGAGTTCTCCATCATAAGTAGTCTCTCTCCCCTCTTATAGCTTTGATTTGATTTTTGTTTGAGTTAATACTTAGTTATTTTCAAAGTGATTATTGAATTTATATCAAAACACAATATTGATTGTGCATTTGAGCATGCCTATATTTGTGTAATATTAAGTGCAATTTTGTTATGATTTTTTATTATCATGATAATCTCCTTTAAAAGGATGGGGAATTTGAATAATTTATTTGAAATTTAAAAAGTATGACATAATTTTGAAGAATATGTACCATCTCGTAAAGGAATAATACCAATCAAACACACCCAAAATAATAGTATGATATTGTGGGGGTCAAAAACACTGAACTAAAGAACTAAACTTGGGTTTAAGATCAATACAACTAATTTCTTAAGAATGGGAGTTAGAATTCCATAATGGGAAGATCAAATAGGTGGTTGGAATCGAGTATAACTAAATTAAGATCTTGAATAAATGAAAAACGGTTTCCCGAGGTGCATACAAGAGTTCTAAAGGGAAAATACATTTATAGCTATCTTCCTCCTCCTCTAGCTGTCTTGCTCTTAGCTAGATTTAGGGGGATACTTGTCCCATCAACATCTTCTCTTGCCATTTCTTGATCATGAAGATAGACTTTTGGAAGTGCTTTTACTGTTTAGGTTAGTTATTCAGCATTTAATTTGGCTAACATTAGGTAGGGAGAGTTTATTAATGCAGAGGTGTCTTTGATATGAATACAGTAGGAAATAAAAAACTTTGATCTGTATATAAATTTTGTTTTCTAGTGGCAATGCACACTTAAATACCAAAGATTTCTAAGGTTGATTTTTTCAATGAAGAACTTCTAGACTCATTGCCTTCCGTTTTGGTCAGTTTTATTATCTTATAGCTTAATTGGTTTTTGTTTATATGTTAGGTGTTGTATTAGATATATCCCAGAAATCGTCTTTATTAAGAAGGGAAGAGAGCAAGATGTCTCCTCAGTAATACAAAACCATATCAACCCCTGAAAGAGGCCACAAAAAAAAATATACATGAACCCCACAACCTAAGGGAACTCTTATAATAAATGAAATCATCATTAATCAAAAATTGGTAGGAATGTGGTGCTGCAAAAGGCAGGTTTACAAATGAGAAGATCAGTATGCTGTGAAGGTTGAAGCAACTGTTGCAGCACATATAAGGAAGAAGAGATGAGAAATTGACAACTTGATGGAACTTCCAGCTGATGTACTACCTTCTGTTGATGGCACGGTTTTAGATCCACTTCCTACAAAAGTGAACATCAACCCCAATGAGCAAATTAAGAGAACAAATAAATCCAATGATATTTCATTGATGAGTATAAATTTAATAGAACTTGTTCAATGTCACTTATTTCTTAAGGTTCTTTGTAAGGATTGAACTTTTTGAACATAGAATTTGGTTTGTATAAGTCAAAATTTGACTGATCATGATAATTTTGCACAATTGAACAAATGATGAAGCAGTTTGTACCTGAAGGAACTGAATCCAAAGATGTTGGTGATCCTGCAGGAGAGTTGGATGGTGAAGCAGCTGCTGATATTCAAAAGGTAAGTTAGCATAGATTTAAAAAAAAAAAAAAAATGCTCAATTATGAGAATTTTACATCCATCCACAAGCTAAACAAGCAGTTTTGATGGGCAAATTACTAGTTTTACAGTTAAAATGAGAATTTGAATATGGGTTCTTACCATTACAGCTACTGAGAGGTGGGGTCTGAACATTACAGGCACCAGGCAAAGCTAGAGCCTGAGTTTGGTTGATGTTGATCCCCAATGATGAGCTACCTCCACTAAGGACTTGGCACAAGCATTGTGGTTGTGAGCGGACTACACTAGCAAGCTGTGAGCAGCAGCCTGAAGATGGGGTTGAGGTGTTGCCAGTAATGTAGTCAAGGCATGGTGACATACTGATGATCACATTTGTACAACTTGACTGAGCTGAAGCTCCTGCCCAGAGCATAGTCACCAAGACTAGGACCAGTCCCATCTCCATTTTTGTATAAGCTATTGGAATTGGATGATCTCAAATTCAAATATAAGCTGGAAATGCCTGTGGATTTCTGTGATCTTGTAGCACTTAACTGACTTAAGTTTTGATTAGTTTGGTGGAGAAAGGGAAAGATGTATAGGTTTTTGTAGGGAAATCAATCAAGATAGAGACAAATGAATGATGGGTTATGTGGCTCAAGAACTTCTCCTACTCTTTAACAGGTTTCTAACGCGTGGTAGTTGGCATTTGACATGCTTAAAAGTTTGTGTTTAGACCTGGAGACTTGGAATCTTCTTCTGTAGTTTAGCTTTAGGAAGAAAATATTACTTTTTGAAGTTCGGCTATGTAGGTGACTGACTGACTTTTAATATTATTTGGCAAGGAGCTAATAAGAACTTTCAAGGATTTCAAAGCTGGAGTCTTTAGACACCAATTTTGAGAAGAAACTAGAAAGCATAACGTGTTTCTGACTCCACCTTCACTAGAATTGGCTTTATACCTCTAATCTTTGAGAATCTGAACTTATAGGGTAGATAGAAAGTAGAAATTTCCTATAGAAAAATAAAAGGGGATACATGATGTAACATAGGTATTGAGTATTGGAGGAGGTTGATACTTCCCTGATAATGACATACCTTAATGTTTCTTTGCTTCGAGTAAAAGAAAATTGACTTGGCTAATGGTTGCTATTTGTGATTGAGTGACATCTGTCTAGGGAGCATGTCAGCAACTCTATCAAATGTATTTTTCCTCATAGAATTTTGTGCTTTGTTCGGTTTGCAAAAATGTTATAATAGCTTCATGGGGACCCTGACCATTATTTGGTATCATGTTCCTTCCAGACTCTAGTATGGGGCTAGCTTTGTTGTGATAGTTGAGGGCATCACTACCTTGAAACAACCCCTTTGATGCAAATGAGTTTTGAAAAAAATTTACCTTTAAAGGGAGGAAAATTCCATTTACATTAACCATTGATAAAACCATTTACTTGTACTTTTTAGTCACATGATTTATTTAGTAATTCATGTGGTTCCCCCCCCCCCCCCCCCCCAAAATATAAGTATAATCCTTATATTTTTAAAACTTGAATTGTTTTCTTTCCAAATATAAGTATAATCCTTATATTTTTGAAACTTGAATTTTAAGGTAATATTTTGAATATTTATCATTTTTGTTACTTTTTTAAGGGAGTAATGCTATAGCCACAAATTATTTTACAACATTTTATTGGTTTTCATCTAGGCTCACTATTAATATCACTTTTTCATTTACCAATAATTACTCACCACATCTGCAGTTTGTAAATTTTTTTGTAAAATAGTTTGTATCTCTAGCATTATTCTTTTTAAGGTTCATATCTCTAATTTATAATGTCTATTTTGTTTTTAGTTTTTAGCCCAAAACTAAAGAGTTTGACCTAAATAGAATAAATTTTCATACTTTTTAACCCCAAAATTGAGAGAGAGAGAGAAAAAAATTTTGAGCCAAAACTGAAAAAGATAACTTACAAAAAGAATCAATTTAAGGCGTAATTAGTCCAAAATTGACCAAGTAGATGAGTGAACCGAATTGGGCTGAAATGGACAGAATGGACCAAAATGGGCCAAATGGTTCATTCGTTCCACTTCAGTTCATTTGTTTCATACGGTCCACATTGGACCTTTCCATTTGCTTTGGTCCATTCAGTCAACATCAGTCGATTCGGTCCTTCTTGGTCCATTCAATCCATTTTGGTCCAAAAATTCTTTTTAAAAAAAAGTTTTGGACTCAAATGTCCATCTTTTTTCTTAATTTTTGGGTTGAAAAGTATGGATTATTTTTATTTTTATTTTTATTTTTATTTATAAATTTGGATCAAAATCTTAGTTTTGGGCTAAAAATTACAAACAAAATATGCATTAGAAATTAGCTTAAAATGATAAATATTTAAAGGTGAAATTTCATTTTGTCTACCTGTGGTTTGCCCAAAAAATACTTTACCTACTTGTGATTTAAAAATTGGCATTTTACCCACTTAAGGTAAACTCTGTCTGTCTCCAGTTACCCACCTTTGTTAAAAAAAGGTATAAATTTGTATTTTTGCTACCTTTTTATGTTTCATTCCTCTCAAAACATTAAAAAAAAAAAACTAAAAAAATCAAGAGAAAAGAAGATCTAAAAGCTAGGTTTTGTAAAAATTAAAATCTATCATATTTTGTTTGTAATCCAAAAACCTTAGTTTTTATTAATAAATCATAGTTACACTATATATTAACATTTAACACTACAAATTCCAATTGCAACAAAAAAATCTTGATAAAGGTATGGCTTTGTTAACTCTTCATTCTTTTTTAGGTTATTTAATCTTTTACATTTCGCATTCTAACAATTTTTCCCCATTTTGAAGTTATTTTCTATTTCCTTTGATAAATAAAATAGTATATTTTAACTTTGTTGTTGATGTTTGTTAAGGACTCTTTTTTCGGCCCACATGGCATCACTTCATTGGTAACCCATGCCACATCAACATATTATTGATTTTTTGAGTAAATCTCTTTAAAGCCCAAAATAAGCTCATATCTCATTCAACTAATTGGATTGGGCTCACATGGCTCATGAGATCCTTACTTCAAGAGGCCGATTCATGGTCCATATTTCCTTTTCATCAATTGGGATCATAACCCATGATATCATCAACATCAACATATGGATCGGGCTTAAGCAATGAATCAAACTCATGGCCCATGTTACCTCTCTTACACTCATGGAAAGCGGCTTCTTCGACAAAAGCCCATATTTACACAAAATGACAACAAAACCCAAGGTATGTCATCTCACCTTCGGCTTATGATCCAAGCTCATAAGTCTCTTTGGGGAAATTTTGGAAGTCGTGGTTTGGAGGGCCAAGAGGTATGTTCAGTAAAGCTCCAGCGGTTTAAAGTTGATAAAAGAAATATGTTGCTTGGTGTGTCTTCTCCAACTCCCTGAACTCTGACGAGTTGTGTGTAGCGGGTAACATATAGTAAACATCTCTTATCACATAACACTTAAAATGATAAGACTTCCCATTGCTCTTTTCCTAAAACTTGATATTCATCATATGACAAATACTCAATATCTCCAGCCATCTAACTGCTGAGAAAATAATTGTTCATTCAATCCCCAGCTGTTGTTATACAAATTTAGAAACTTTATTATATTATTCTATATAAATCTTATTACTACTTTCAGCTAAAATCCAACTCAAACACATGGCCTAATCTGATTGACTATCTCCAACTATATACAAAATATTTATGATATCTTTAATATCCAACTTCTGTCTGCCACAATCAGACCATATATTTCTCTACTAGCTACCAAAGCAGAGCATTAAATACTCTTCTTGCTCACCAAGATTAAGTCACAACACAATGAGACCTTAACTAGATCTCTAAAACTTCATTAACTTTCAATTAATCCTTCTATTACTTACTAAAAACATGTTGTAATTGAACCTTGGACCAAAAACACAAATACCCGAAAAATGAAACATTTCCAACTGAACCCCAGCAGTGTATTCAGCACTTGACACCTAGCTGGAAGTGATATCATCAGCCATTTAATGCTGAAATCCCAGCAACCAGTTGCTATACCCAAAATAACAAGATACCCTTGAAAAAGATCTTACCATTTTCAGCCAAATCCATGAAATAAATGTTGAATGTCCTCTCCAGCAGTCTAAAATCACCCAGCTGGCTGCATCTGCTTCTACCCAAAGCAGCAGCTGTCTCATGACAGCTATCATAGCTTTTCCTGACAGCTAGGACAACTTTTTTTAGAACAGATGTAACAGCTGACTCAGCAACCTTAACATTATAGATTTTCCACATTTGGCTAAAACTAAAACCAACTAAAGTAACTATCTCTTTCTTGCTAAAATACTTTCCTTTTCTACTACTCTTTCCCTAGCAGCTCTTACCCAAAACAGTAAGAACACCTTAAACCTAAACATACCATTTTTGGCCAAATTTTAGGATGGATTCTCTAAAAATTCATTGCTAGTTGGGACAGATTTTGGTTGATATTCTTTGCTAAAAACCCCCCCTTAAACTCAGCTCTAAATAGAACCCTTCATCAACACCTCAAGGGTATTTCTAAAAAAAAAACACCTCAAGGGGGGACATCAATGGAGGAAAACTTTCTCATAAACTTCTCAATTCTTTCTCTCTTTAATTATCTTCATAAGCTCTGAATGAAGTGCTGGAATTTCTGAGTTTCTTTTAGTTTCCAAATTAGGAATTAAACTCTTCAGCCCTTAACTCATAAATGCCCTTCATAAGACCTCATACATCCCAGCAGAAAATCCAAGCAGTTTTGCTAAACACACTACAACACCATTACTCTCTTATACTCATTCTCTCACTCTCCATATCCAGAAAATATGTCTATCTTATTGCTCCTATCTCCAAATACCTAAACACATCTCCATACTCTTCTCTTACAAAATCTCTCATCTTGGAAAGCAATCTCTACAACTTCTTCAGCAGTTATAATCTCATATTTTTACTATCTTTAACCACCATATTTATCATACTTCCATATATCATACATACTACATCCAACAAAACATCTATATCTTTTATCATCTTCACATTTCTCAAGAGATATCAAACACTCATACTAAAAGCCTTTCTCATGGAAGGCATAAGCTTTTATTACTAAAGCCCTTCGATACTAAAGCCCTTCTGCTAGAAGGCACCAAGATCTTCTATCAAAGCCCTTCTCATGGAAGGCACAAATCCATCTTACATTTAGCCCTTCTCTTAGAGGGCACAAGTACTCCATACAAAAGCCCTTCTCATGGAAAGCAACACTATTCATAACTTCACAACAACTAAAAGTCATTGTCAAGGAGAAAACTCATTTAAGTGCATAATAAGAGGGGTGTTCGGGGGCCTTTTTTGGTTCCTCGGCCACGTGTGGTCTGTTGGAGGGATGACCTTACTAGGCTCGGGTTTTTTTTGGGGAGTTGCCTCCGGAACTCAACATTGGGCCACGTGGTCCAATGGCTACCAACGTACTTTTTAGCCTACAAGACCATTAAAGCCAAAGTCTAAGAATCACAATAATGGTTGTAAAGTGGTGGGCCGTGCTAGTAGTGTTGGGCTGCTTCCTACTGCACTAGGCCCAAGTTTTCTGGATAAGGGAGTTGAGACCGGTCCAACTGCAACTCAATTTGGTCCGGTTTGTGCGCAAACTATGCCTGGTTTGCCAGGAATGTGCTTGCGGCAGGCAGAGCTATTTCAGGTAAGTTGTGATAGACAGACATGATAACGAAACAAAAAAAGATAAAATATTTGGCTACTTAGTAAGAAATGACCAAATGATCCCCAGACACAATCACAATAATAATAATCACTTTTACAAAAAAAAGAAAAGAACAAAAGGGAGCAAATAGTAATATGTATGGGTTAATCAGAAGATGAAGAAATCAACTTAAATCTGGTCCGCAGGAGCAAAACCATAGAGGAAAGAACATTCTTTCTCAACCCAATTAATCTCTCAGGAAAATCTTGTCGTGGAGATTAACTACCCTGAGGGAAACGGACTTGAATGGTTGATGTACAAGGGCTCCTTTTAGTTTTTTGACAGAGAGCAGGATTTCTTGAGGGAGAAAGGGAATCAATCTACCGGTGCATGCCTGCCGTCCTATTTCTCTCTTTATTTTCTTTCTGGTTGTTTTCTTTCTTTCCCTCCTACTCATTTCTTTTCTATTTCTTGATATCTCTTTTCGAATTCCTATTTCTTAGTTACGGTTCCCGTTGTTGCTCTGTTTTTTGTTCACAACAAGGTTCTCTTTTTATAGTGCCTGCCGTGACCGGATTTTACTGTTTTAGCCCTTAACCTCCTTTGTCTGGTCTAGATGTACTGGCCGACCACCACTGGTTCGTCTGTATGCCACCCCCCAATCACCAGACAAAGAAGGGTATTTTGTTTGTTTGTCTGCTGTGGCACCCTTTCCTGCTACGGTTTGGGTTCTTTCTCTCTCCTTATCCCTCATGGCATGCACCTAGTGGCTCCAACTTAACTTGCTTCTTTTGGGTAGTATGTCATCCCAGCAGGACACTTCCCCGAAAGAACCTGAGCCGGAACCTCAAAAATAGATTTTTCCCCTCTCCCCACCACCAAACCATGCCCTCTGAATCTCTGACCCACAACCTCACCATGGCCTGTATTGGTTAGGTACAGGCTGGTGGTGCTTGGGCCTTGCGCATGCCTCCCTTCCATGTGTGTCCAAAATCTGCCTGCTGGTTGTTCGCCTGCTGTGGTCTGGAGGCTTGCCTGCATAGTCTGCCGTCCGTTCCTTTTGACCTTTTATGTGAGCTGCTTTTTGATTTCCCGCTCCCTTGAGGAGTTGGACTTTATTTGATACTGGGTCTTACATTTTTTTCGGCCCATTTCTAGATTACCCTCATTTCCTGCCATATTACTCTGTAACTCCTGCTGTAATGACTCAATCCTGCTGGGCCTCTTTAGGCCAGTCGTTTACTCTTTCCCTCAATGGCTTGGTATGGCCATTGGTTTTCCTACTTATGGGCACCTGTGTCCCTTTTGTCTTCCTCTTGGGCATCCTTAGCCCACTTGCTTTCTTTAGGCTTCCTTGGCCCTTTTACTAACCCCGCATTCCCATGGGCTTTTACTAACTTCATTGGGCTTCCCTGACCCAATTACCTTATTTTCATCCTTGGGGTTCGTGAGCTTGCCATTAACCCCTTACTTTCTTTGTTTGCATTACTTTGGGCCTGCGATGGCCCTTTCTCACTTTTCTACATTATATACTGCCCATGGGTATGCTATTTCTCTCTTTCCGGGCTTCTTTAAGCCCACTTACCTCTTCAAGGCCCATATGTCTATTTCATGGGCCTGTGATCCATTATTCCTGCCGCTCGGGCCTAACGGTTTTGCCATCTGTTTGCCAATTCTTTGCTGCCCTTGTTGTTGGGCTTTCTTCTTTCTGCTTGGATTCTCACAAATGACCCTCAACAATGATCGAATAAATATATAATATGTGTTTGATATAATAGTTTTGATTATTAGTTGTAATAGTAGTTGAAATATAGTATTTATTCAGAGGTAAAGCAACCATGTACTTAATGATGTAAATTTAAAGATAAAGAAGCAAGGTCACTTATCTCTGATGGTTTGCAGCCCAGCTGTGTAGCATTAGTAAGCTGATGGGATTCCAATAGAATGCCAGTAGTAGAGGTTAGTTAAGTTTGTCTCTCTTATCATGCATTTAAATGAGTTTAAACCTTGGTTAATAGTTGTAATAGTAGTTGGAATAAAGTAATATATATTTAAATGTGAAATAATCATATACTCAATGATGTAAATTTAAAGATAAGGAAGCAAGGTCACTTATCTCTGATGGTTTGCAGCCCCAGCTGTACAACTTCTGTGAGTTGATAATATCCCAGCAGAGTGACCCCAGCGGTAGAGAGGCAGTTTGCCATGATAACTTCAAGATTGAGGGGGAAAATGGGTGCAACTGGAGGGAGAGAGAGTATGTCCTGCTATGTGTAGGGGCTGATTAAGCTTGCCCCTCTTATCATGCACTTATATGAGTTTTCCTCTTGACAATGCTCTTTTAGTTGTTGTGAAGTTATAAATAGTGTTACATTCTATGAGAAGGGCTTTTGCATGGAGTATTTGTGCCTTCTAAGAGAAGGGCTTTATGTAAGAAGTAGTTGTGCCTTCTAAGAGAAGGGTTTTTGTAAGAAGTAGTTGTGCATTCTAAGAGAATGACTTTAATATGAGATCTTGGTGCATTCTAGGAGAAGGACTTTAGTAATAGAAGTTCATGCCTTCCATGAGAAGGGCTTTTAGTATGAGTGTTTGATATCTCTTGAGAAGTGTGGAGATGGTAAAAGATATAGATGTTTTGTGAGATGTAGTATTTGTAATATGTATGATATATGGAAGTATGAGAGATATGTAGGTTAAAGATAGTAAAAATATGAGATTATAACTGCTGGAGAAGTTGTAGAGATTGCTTTCCAAGAGGAAAGATTTTATAAGAGAAGAGTATGGAGATGTGTTTAGGTATTTGGAGATAGGAGCAATAAGATAGATGTAGAAGAGTATTGAGATGTGTTTATGGGTAGCAAAACAATAGAATTTCAAAGTGAGAGAGTATGAGAGTGGAGCTTAGAAGAGTTGTGGTGTGTTATATGTAATGATGTAATAAGTATGTATGAGATTGTGTAAGAAAGGTGAAGAAAGAGATGTTTAGAGATATGGGCAACAAGATATATGTATTTTCAGAATATGGAGAGTGAGATAATGAGTATATGAGAGTAATAGTATTGTAGTGTGTTTAGCAAAGCTGCTGGGATTTTCTATTGGGATTGTATGAAGGTTTATGAAGGCATTTATGAGCTAAGGGCTGAAGAGTTTAGTTCCTAATTTGGAAACTAAAAAACTCAGAATTTTAGAACTTTATTGAGAGCTTAAGAAGATCCTTAGAGGGAGAAAGAATAGAGAAGTTTTTCAGAGAGTTCTCCTCCATTGGTCTCCCCTTTGAGGTGTTGATGAAAGGTTCCATTTAGCTGAGTTTAAAGGGGTATTTTAGCAAATAATATCAGCCAAAATCTGTCTCAAATAGCAATAAATCTTTAGAGAATCCATCTTAAGATTTGGTCAAAAAAGGTATGTTTAGTTTTAAGGTATTCTTGCTGTTTCGGGTAAGAGCTGCTGGGGAAAGAGCAACAGAAAAAGAAGGTATTTTAGCAAGAGAAAGGTAGTTTCAATAGTTGGTTTTGGTTTTAGCCAAATGTGGAAAAATCAGTAATGTTCAGGCTGTTGGGTCAGTTGTCACAGCTGTTCTGAAAAAGGCTATCCCAGCTGTCAGGAAAAGCTGTGACAACTATCATGAAACAGTTGTCACAGCTGTCATAAGACAGCTGTTTGCTTTGGGCAGAAGCCAATGAGGTCAGATGGGTGATTTCAGACTGCTGGGCAGGTCATTTCATGGATTTGACTAAAAAATGGTAAGATTTCTTTTAAGGGTATCTTGCTATTTTGGGTATAACAGCTAGTTGCTGGGATATCAGCATTAAATGGCTGGTGACATCAGTTTCAGCCAGGTGTCAAGTGCTGAATACAGTGTTGGGGTTCAGCTGGAAATGTTTCCTTTTCGGGTGTTTGTGTTTTTGGTGCAAGGTTTCATTACAACACATTTCTAGCAAGTAATAAAAGGATTGGTTGAAGGCTAAGGAAGCTTTAGAGATTTAGTCAAGGTCTCATTGTGTTGTGACATAATCTTGGTAAGCAAGAAGAGTATTTAATGCTCTGCTCTGGCAGCTAGCAGAAACATATATGGTCTGATTGTGGTAGACAACAGCTGGGTATTAGAGATATCATGAATATTTTGTATATAGTTGGAGATTAAAGATAGCCAATCAGATTAGGCCATGTGTTTGAGTTGAATTTTAACTGAAAGAAATAATGAGATTTATGTAGAATAATATAATGAAGTTTCTAAATTTGTATAGCAACAGCTGGGGATTGAATGAACAGTTACCCAGCAGTTAGATGGCTGGAGATATTAAGTATTTGTCATATGATGAATATTAAGCTTTAGAAAAAGAGTAATGGAGAATTTTATCATTTAAAGTGCTTTGTGATAAGAGATACTTACCATATGTTACCCGTTACACATGGACTCGTCAGAATTTAAGGAGTTGGAGAAGACACGCCAAGCAACATGTTTCTTTTATCAACTTTAAACTGCTGGAGTTTTACTGAACATACCTCTTGGTCCTCCAAACCACGACTCCCAAAGTTTCCCCAAAGAGACTTATGAACTTGGATCATAAGCTGAAGGTGAGATAATGTACCTTGGGTTTTGTTGTCATTTTGTGTAAATATGGGCTTTTGTTGAAGAAGTCACTTGCCATGAGTGTAAGAGAGGTAATATGGGCCATGAGTTTTGATTCATTGCTTAAGCTCGATCCATATGTTAATGTTGATGATGTCGTGGGGTTATGATCCCAATTGATGAAGAAGAAATGTGGACATGAGTCCGTCTCTTGAAGTAAGGATCTCGCGGGTCATGTGAGCCCAATCCATGTAGTTGAATGAGATATGAGCTTATTTTGGGATTTAAATAGATTTACCCAAAAAATAATAATATGTTGATGTGGCATGGGTTGCCAATGAAGTAATGTCACGTGGGCTGAAAAAACGGTCCTCAACAAGGGGCAAGCTTAACCAGCCCCTACACACAGCTGGGCATGCTCTCTCTTCCTCCAGTTGCACCAATTTTTTCCCTTCAATCTTGAAGTTATCGTGGCAAACTGCCTCTCTACCGCTGGAGTCATTTTGCTGGAATCCTATCAACTCACTAACGCTATACAGTTGGGCTACAAACCATACAAAGATAAGTGATTTTGCTTCCATATCTTTAAATTTACATCATTGAGTACATGATTACTTCACATTTAAATACATAATACTTTATTCCAACTACTATTATAACTATTAACCAAGGGTTAAACTTATTTAAATGCATGATAAGAGGGGCAAACTTAATTAGCCTCTACCGCTGGCATTCTGTTGGAATCCTATCAACTTACTGATGCTACACAACTGGAGCTATAAACCATATAAAGATAAGTGACTTTGCTTCCATATCTTTAAATTTACATCATTGAGTACATGATTACTTTACCTCTAAATAAATACTACTTTATTTCAACTATTATTACTACTACTAATCAAAACTATTATATCAAACGCATATTATATATTCATTCGACCATTATCGTGATTCTTAGACTTTAGCTTTAATGGTTTTGTAGGCTTAAAAATACGCCGGTAGCCAGACGCAACTCTCTAAACAAAACCCGGGCCTAGTAAGGTCATCCCTCCAACGGACCACACGTGGCTAGACAACCAAAAAAGGCCCCCGAACAATGTTCTTCATAGATATAAAGTCACCGAAAAGTTCAACAAAATTTTGAAGCCAAGAAAGAGAGAGAGAGAGAGACATGGAATTCATGAGCTTCCTTTCTCTTGATTCTGATGAAGTTGTATTTGAAAATTTAATTTTTTAATTAGCTATAAAAGGAGAGCTACAAAGCTTCCCACATCATTTATCTTAATGCAAATGGAGTTATACACACACACACATAAAAGTTATGTTTTTAAAGGAAAAAAACATTCTAATCAAATTCAGACACAATTAATAGAGGACCAAGTAAAATAACAACAAAAAACTTTCATATATAATAATAATAAATTTTCTCCCAAATAAATAATTTTTTTTTTCCCATAACATGTCTACTTATAATATTTATAACTTATAATAAGTTGAATAAAAAAATCATGCGAAGCACGGGCCAATAACTAGTATACATTTAAAAGTTGAAGCGCAATATTTATTGTTGCTATACTCCAGTTGAGCCACATTATTGCCATGTCACATTTTTTTTTTTTTTTTTTTGGGTTTCCACTTCACACATTCTCGATAATCAATCATCTTTTATCTCTCTCTCTCTCTCTCTCTCAATTCATCATCTTCCCATTATTAATTTTTCAACTTATTTTTACACATTCTCCAACTTTCCCCTTTCTTTTTACCTTTTCATATCCCCACTACTATCTACCTTAATGTCATCATTCCTCTATCCCTTTATCTTCATTTTATTTCTGCCTCTTCTTATTCATATCCTTTTACTATAAATTTGCAATTCTCTCTCTCATTCTATGCATAGTTTTCTCACACACAAAAAATTATTTCTCTCTCTCTCTCTCTCTTTCTCTCTCATTTTTTTTTTTTTTTTTCCATTTTTTGGTGGATTTTACTATTTTTCTTGCATCTCTACTTTAAGTTGATGAATTTTTTTTTTGTTTTTTATAACTCAACTTTAGGTTGATGTGATTTAGTTTTGTATTTTTAAGTTGTTATATTTTTATTTTCTTTGATTTCATAGATGTTATCTTATTGAGTTATAAAGATAGTATATAAGAAATATAATGTTATTTTATTACATAGCATGACTTGGATAATTTGGTATTTATTACTCTATCTTTTATTTTTATTATTTTTATTTTCATCTTATTTTCTATAAATTTGTTATTTTCTCTTTTATTCTCTCTTGAAAAAGTGATTATTCTTTTTCTTTTGATTTTATATTCTTCCTTGCAAGTCTACTTTAGGTTGATAAATCATTGTATTTTTTAAAACTCTATTTGGGTTAATACATATTAGTGTTGTATTTTTGAGTTCCCCATCACAAGTAGTCTTTCTTCCCTCTTATAGCTTTGATTTGATTTTTGTTTGAGTTAATACTTAGTTATTTTTTGAAGTGATAATTGAATTTATATCAAAATACAATATTGATTATACATTTGAGTGTGCCTATATTTGTGTAATATTAATTGCAGTTTTGTTATGATTTTTTATTATCATGATAATCTCCTTTAAGAGGAAGATGAATTTGAATAATTTATTTGAAACTAGTTACCATAGGCAGTGTAATTGTTTTTTTCCATGTGAGGTTTAATTTGGTTGGGGTTTAATTTACTTGAGTTAAATTTAATTAGGTTGGGTTAAGATTCCCTAGTTTTATTTTACTCGGTTGGGTTAGGGGGCATTTTCAGTATTTTGTTATTAACTAGGGGTATCTTAGACTTAGGCTAAAGATATATTCCAAGAATCAAAAGATACCATTGATTTAATTGATAAAGTAACCGATTGAGAGTATTTATTCATTCCAAATATAGTTGATTGGTTTCAATGTTGGTTTCAGTAAACGGGTGCCCTTAGGGCATATATTGATGGATTATTTTAAAAAAATTAATACCACTTTTATAGAAAATATAAAAAGTGGTAAAAAAAATCAGTTTCTTTTCTCTTTTTTCCATACAAAATTTCTAAAAATAGTTCCTAAATCAATATCTTTATGACATTCATTAATTTTTCCTTTAAAAAAAGGGGAAATTGTGAATTAAAAAAAGAATAATGTTACATGTACAAACTATTTTACAATATTTTTACAAATGGTTGATGTTACCAGCTTCTTATTGATTTTCATCTAGATCAACCTTTAACATCACTTTTTCATTTACTAATAACCACTCACTACATCAGTTTGAATTTTTTTTTTGTAAAAATGTTTGTATTTCTAATATTACTTTTAAAAAAAATTGGAGAAAGTATCATTTTTTTCCCCTAAAAACACTTTATGATAAAGTTATAAAAATCATGAAAAGCATAATAAAATTATAATTTTAATATTTTTTGGAGTGGAGTAACTATCAAAGAGAGCTCAACTATTCGGTCCCAACGAGTGGACTAAGTCTGTTTGGAATCTACTTATTTTGCTAAAAGTACTGTAAATAAATATAAAAATTAGTTGAAATAGTATAATAAAACACATAAATAGTACCAAAAAGTATAAAAAAATCTATAAATAATAAAAAAAATAAACTAAATAATAAAATAAATTGACAAAATTAATTATACACCGAGAGTAAAGAGGCGATCAGCAAACTGAAACTTTCCTTAACTCTCTAACATGAACAGAACCCCCCCACACTTCATTTAAAGCGAGTCACCATTACCGTCCACAAGTTCTCTATAATATACACTTTGTGGTCTCTATTATTTTCTATTTTTTTTTTTTTTTTTTTTTTTTTGAAAATGGCGCTGGCTTTTATTCATTTAACTGGGAATAGTCATGGTACAATGCATTAAGAGCTGGTGGAGGGGCATCCTCCATCCAAAACATATCTTCCTCTACATGTTTAGCATACCGAGCCATAACGTGCGCCACTGAGTTTGCATCCCTGTTAACACGGCTGAATCTTACCCATCTAAGACCTTGCGCCAGCCATTGAATATCTTGGATAATATGGCCAAGACGTGACTGGGTTGCCGCAGAAGACGTGATAGCTTGTATGACCGCAGCGTTGTCCCCTTCCACAATCAACTCTGTGAAACCTGCGTCAATGGCAAACTCCATAGCCTTTCTGCATGCTAGAATCTCAGCCTCTTCACTGTCATTAACGGGTGGACCTCTTGCGGACATCGAAGCCATCACATCTCCCTTTTCGTTGCGAATGATCGCCCCAGCTCCTGAGCAGTTCAAGTCCGAAAAAATCGCGCCGTCGAAGTTTAGCTTTAGAGCTGGGTACAGAGGAGGTTGCCAGGCTCTCGCAGTTGCACCAGATGGACTCGTTGGAGCTTGAAGTTGTTCTTGTGATTGATGGAACTCATCCAGGAACTCCCTAGCCCTTTTATTTAACCACCTCGGATCCTTCACTTTCCCCCCATGCGCCACCTCATTCCTCTGGTTCCATATCATCCAAGATTGAACTAGGAATAACTCAAACTCTGTTTTTTCAAATTGAGCCCACACAAAGTTCTTTTGCGGCCAATCGTTTGAGCCTCTTCATCTACTCGACCTGGACAACCTCATCAGCACCCTCAAGGTCCTCTCTCTTCTCTTATGCAATGCTTGTGTGAATTCAGAATTCTCTGCTTTTGTTTTTATATTTAATTTGTGCATAATTTTATTTGATGATCAGAAAGCAGGGGGAAAGGAGAGGAACAGAAAATTTATTTATTGAGTTTTTGTGTTTTTCAATTATTTTATGAGTCGGTTCTCCCTTCGTCAGCTCCTCTCATCACCGCCGGAGGTCGGTTCTCCGGCCTCCAGCGGTGCGATTCCTGGACTCGGTTCGATGCGGTGCATCGGTAGATCGACGTCCACAGCCACTAAGCCACAGATTGATACCCACAACCACAGATCGACACCCTCAAATCCAAAAAAAGCAGATCAACACCCACAATCATACATCCAAATATCTACACCCACAAATTGAGACCCAGTAACCCACAAAGATCAAAACCCACAAAACACAAAAAAAGCAGATCAACACCCACAATCATACATCCAAATACCTCTGTGAGTCTGATGATTTCTCACCAGTGTTTTGCGTGTCGGGAGAAAGGGAAAAAAATCAGGAGAGAATAAAGCAATATGAATAGAACTTTACTCATCTCCAACAAAAAAAAAATAGAACTTTATAGTTTGTCAAAATGCAATATAAATAGGACTTTATAGCTGGCCACCAAGAAGATAATCTTGCCTTTCTTTTCTTTTCCCGAACGTTGAAAACAATTGCCACAATTCTTCAAATCGTAAGTTATTACTTTTCTTGCACGCATCCATGTTTTTATTTCCCCTTGAAATAAAATATCCACAACAAATTGTTTTCCCTCTTCTCCAATTTATTTTTCTTCTAATTTTTTACTTCAGTTTTATATTTTAATGGAATGCACTTTTTATATAAATTGTGGTTCCAAGATATATTAGGACATGCTACGATTATTCCTTGGAAACAGATGATGGGGTTGAGAGTCGGTGAAAGGGAGGGAGGGAGTTTTGAGTTCTTGGTTTATGTGGGCTGGCTCTAGTGGTCAGTGGGTTCTGTGATTTGGACATGATAGGGGTCTGAGCTTTGGTATGTGCTAGTGTTGTGTGTTGGCAATGTATGTTAGCTTGGTACATTCCTGAATGTAACCTCTCTTTTCTTCTTTTTTATTTTTTTAATATATTTTATTTTTTGCCAGCATATTTTCGATGGCTTCCATAAGCACTCAAAAAGACTCATCTTTCTCATCATTTTCGTCTTCAACCCCACAATGGAAATATGATGTCTTTCTCAGTTTTAGAGGTGAGGATACCCGCAATGGTTTTACGGACCATCTGCTGCCTTGATACAGAAGGGCATTGTCACCTTTAGAGATGAGGAAAAACTTGAGAGAGGTAAATCCATTTCACCAGAGCTTTTGAAAGCAATAGAAGAATCCAAGTTTGCAATTGTCATTATCTCAAGAAACTATGCATCTTCTTCATGGTGCTTGGATGAACTTGCAAAAATCATTGAATGCATGAAAGAGATAGGAACAACAGTTTGGCCAATTTTTTATGATGTGGATCCATCTAATGTGCGTAAACAAACGGGAAGTTTTGCCCAAGCCTTTGCTACACACGAGGAGCGTTTCAAGGATCACATAGATAAGGTGCAAACTTGGAGAGCTACTTTGAAAGAAGTGACCAATCTTAAAGGGTGGCATTTACAGGATAGGTAATCAAATATATAATTTTTCTTTCTTTTAAATATTCAAAACATATGCTTCTTATCTTTAGTCTTGTTGTGAACCTCAGGCATACCTGTATACGCATTCATGGTTCTTTCAATTTTGATTTGATCCAATTAATTTATATTTTCATATTTCTTTCAATTATGTCTTGAGCAAAGTTATTTAAATTTTTCCTGTTTTACTAGAGTAGAACTTTGGATTTCAACTGTTTTAAGCTCACCAAATGTCATACTCTCTCAATTGCAGGCCTGAGTCAAAATTTATCCAAAATATTGTGGGAGAGTTATGGCATAAATTGAGTTGTGCATTCTCAGAAGATATTGAAGACCTTGTAGGAATAGAATCTCGAGTGAAAAAATTGGAGTCGTATTTGGCTATAGAGTTTAACGATATTCGCATTGTAGGGGTTTGGGGGATGGGGGGAATTGGTAAAACAACTCTTGTTAGAGTTGTTTCTCGTATGGTTGCTAAGAAATATGAAGGCTATTGTTTTCTTGCTAATGTTAGGGAGGTTTGTGAAAAAGATGGTTTAGTTTCATTACAAGAACAACTTATTAGTCAAATTTTAAATGAAAATATCAATATACAGAATGTTGATGATGGGGTGTTCGTGATCAAGAATCGATTACGTGATAAAAGAATTCTTCTAGTTCTTGATGATGTAAATCAATTAGACCAGTTAAAAAAGTTAGCTGGGAAGCATAATTGGTTTGGTTTAGGTAGTAGAGTTATCATAACAACAAGGGATAAGCATTTACTACATATTCTTGAAGTAGATGAAATATACGAAATTGAAGGATTGAATGATGATGAAGCTCTTCATCTTTTGAGTTTGAAAGCTTTTCATAATGACCATCCTCCCAAAGATTATCTGGAGTTGTCTAAAGATGTTGTACAATATACTAAAGGTCTTCCTCTGGCTATTGAGATTTTGGGTTCCTTTTTGTTTGGTAGAAGCATTAATCAATGGAAAAGTACATTAAGTAGGCCTACAGAATTTCCAGAACATGAAATTCTGCAAGCACTTAAAATAAGCTATGATGGACTACATGAAACAGAGAAAAAAATATTTCTATATATTGCATGTTTCTTTAATCATAAGGACAAAGATAGTGTAGTAGAAAAACTAAATTATCTTGGCCTTTATCTTGATGTTGGATTAGAGGATCTTGTTGACAAATCTCTCATAAAGATGAGTGACATTGAAGTGTGTGTGCATGATTTACTACAAGAAATGGGCAGGAAAATAGTTCATGAAGAGAGCCCTGAAGAGCCTGGAAAGCGTAGTAGTTTGTGGTCATTTGAGGACATTAACAATGTTCTAACAAAAAATGCGGTAGGTTATTTAGAAAACTTGAGCACATACCCTCTCATATTTTAAAAAAAGTTCAACTTAGAGTAGCTTTGGCAATCATACATTTTGCAATTCTCTAATTTCTTTTGTTCATGATTATTAGGGAACAGAAGCAATTCAAGCCATAGTCCTAAAGCTGCGTGAATTGAAAGAGGCAGATTGGAATCCTAAATCTTTTTCAAAGATGCATCATCTTAAATTGCTCATAATTAATAATGTTCAACTTCTCCGTGAACCCAAACATCTTCCTAATGGCTTAAGATTTATTGATTGGAGTGGATACCCTTCAAAGTCTTTGCCATTAAATTTCCAATCAAACGAGCTTATTGAACTTCACATGTGCAGTAGCTACATTGAACGACTTTGGAAAGGAGCAAAGGTAATTTAAGTACACTTGTACAAATTTATATTTAAGTTCCATTAAACTGTAAGGTTTTGTTGAAGCTAACTCTTTTTTTTTTTGCTTTCAATAGTCTTTTGAGAGGTTGAAAATCATCCAAATGAACCAGTCTTCAAATCTTATAGAAACCCCTGATTTCACTAAAGTCCCAAATCTTGAGCAATTGGTCCTAGAAGATTGTATAAATTTAACTGGGGTGCACCCATCAATTGGAGTTCATAAAAAGCTTACTCTTCTCAATTTAAAAGGGTGCAAAAACCTAAAAACTCTTCCAAACAAGTTTGAAATTGAGTCTCTTAATATTCTTATTCTTTCTGGTTGCTCAAAAGTAAGAAAAATCCCAGAATTCAGAGAAAATATACAATGTGTATTGGAGCTTTACTTGGATGGAACTGCTATTGCTAAACTACCCACATCAATTGGGCATTTGACTGGCCTTGCTTTATTGAATATAAGAGATTGCAAAAGACTTATGTGTCTACCAAGCACCATTTTTAATTTGAAATTTCTTAAAAATGTGGATATTTTTGGATGCACAAAATTGGGGAGACTGCCAGAGAATTTGGGGAATGCAGAAAGTATAGAGAAGCTTGATTTGGGCCAAACTGCTATAAGACATGTGCCTTCTTCCATTGTTCTCCTAAAAAATCTTAAAGTGCTATCTTTCTATGGATGCAAGGGGTTGTCATCATCTAAGAATTCATGGTATGAGCTCCTCACTTTTTATTTTATGTCAAGTAGTCCAGATCCTATGGGATTGTCCTCTCTATTGGGTTTGTGTTCTTTGACTGAATTGAATCTTAGTGACTGCAATCTCAAGGCAATCCCCAATGATATTAGTTGCTTAAATTGTTTAGAAATGATGGACCTAAGTGGAAATAATTTTGTTTACCTTCCTGAAAGCATCGGTCAACTATGTAAGTTGAGAGAAATGTTTTTGACGAATTGCACAAGTCTTCGATCATTGCCAAAGATTCCATTAAATATTGTTTCTATTAGGGGATATGGTTGTATCTCATTGGAAATGGTACCAGATCTACTGAAACCTAATTATTTATGTGAGGCAGAGCTTGTTCTTTCAAATTGCAGTAGACTGGCTAACAATCAAGGTGTCATTGACATGTTTTTTGCAGTGATAAGAAAGCACCTTCAGGTCTCTCTCTCTCTCTCTCTCTCCTGTGTGTGTGTTTTTGTTATAACAACCTTCTTTGTATGTTTCAGGGATTTTCTTTTGACAATAGACATGACTTTCAAGATTTTGACAATAGACATGACTTTCAAGATTTTGACAATAAATGGTATTATGAAATCCTTATTCCTGGAAGTGTAATTCCGAAGTGGTTTAGCCATCAAAGCATGGGGGCTAAAGTGACTATAACAGTATCTTCTTATTTGTGTGACGAGTGGATGGGAATTGCTGTTTGTGTTGTATTTTGTTCACTTCCACATCACCAAATTGACTTGGAAGGTGTACTTGAGTGTTGGTTGATGGTCAATGGAAAATATATGTCTTGTGCACCAAGCATGATCACATTTGTTGCTTTATCAGATCATATTTGGCTACTTTATGTGCTTCGTCAACGCTACAAGGATGACGAGGTGGACGTAAAATTACTGAAGGAATGGGAAGCAAATGAATTCAAACAGATTGGTATTGAAATTGTTGCCGGTCCAGGCTTGGAGGTGAAGGAATGCGGGTGCCGTATGGTATACAAGAAAGACATAGAAGATCTCAACCAAACTATGGCTCAGAGCAGCAACACCAGCATCATTCCTTATGGGGACTCAGGTGTTCTCCGTTATAATTTCGACAATTCGGTAGTGGTAGTGGAAGGCAACAAAGAAAAGCGAACCCGTGATGATTATGATGGGGTTGGAGCTAGTGGAGACGGAAGCTCCAATGATGTGCCACACCCAAAAAGGATTGAAAGGCTTGCAGAATTTAACAACCATGGTAACTCTAATTGTGCGAAGTCAAGTGAGTACAAGGATTGAAGTGATGAGTTTAGTGAGTGGCGGGAATCTAGTGAAACTGAATTGGAATGTTGATGGAATTTGAAGGGTTCAAAATACTTTGTAAGTCAATGAATTATAATTAATTCCTATATTTTCTCTTGATTACTTGTATGTCATTGTCTTTTTCTTTATCTCTAGTTTTGTTGATTGCTGCATTATCTTTCTTCCTTGAGGCTACTCGTTTAATATTAAAAAAAAAACATAGTTTTATAAAATAAACAATGATTATGGTAATTTTGGTTCAGTGATTTGTGTTAGTTGTTTTGTGTTGGTTTCCTCCTTGATGTAGGATTATTGGACTTGTTCATAAGGAGAAAATATCACACAGCCAAGAGACAAGAAGACTAGTGCGGTCCATTGTATGCTTCTAATTTTCGCCTACTCTAATAGATTACAGGGTAAAATCTGCACTTTTGTTGCCTATATAATTCATCTTTTTAAAAAAATTTCAAAGTTCAAAAACAATATATGTATGCCACTGCAAACATTATAATCGGAATTAATTATTATGTCGTTACATATTATATATGAGAACTTGTGTATAGATCACAATTAGAATGATTAGTCTAGCTAGATGTAGCATCAAGCTTCCTCGCTAAAGGTTTCCTACGGTTGTGTACCGATAACCTTCAACCAAAAAAACTTTTCTTTTGGTTTGGTTTAAGAGAACGGACAATTATTCTATTATTATTATTATTATTATTATTATTATTTATTATTTTTTTTGCTCTGAATTTTTTATTATTTTAATGTAGGATAACAAATTTTTTTTGATAGGTGTACGATAACAATTTTAATAGTTATTAAAATGATTTTTTTTTTTTGAGGAAAAGTTATTAAAATGATTTGTATCAGCATGTTTGAGGACTTTGTTATTAAAATGATTTGTAATTCTCATAATGTAACAAACTTTACGATTACGCATAGTGAAGGTTCAAAATTTAACTTTCTTTTTATGAGGAATTAATGTAAATATGCAAAATATCCTCGTTGACCAAATCATTCAATCAAGTTCTTGATATATCCAATATCATCAACATTGTTCATAATTGATTGATCCATGAATCAACTGAGAAAATGATCTGCATCAACATAAGTTATGTTTTTGTCAATTTTCTTAAGCTATCATCATTTGGAACTTAAGCTTGTGCCTATGTGTAAATAAATATGTGATTACCAATAAAATTAAAAGCTCTCACAAGAGACAATCTTCAAAGCTAAAAGCATGATGCTATTGTTAGACAATTTTCAATTTATATTCACCAAATTAATGTTATGAATGACTATATATTGCTTGATTGTTAGACTTAGACATGTCACGATGATTCAATGATTTATCATAAATTGAATATTGAATGGTAAGTAGTACTGAATAGCATTAGTCATTTGTTGCTTTTATTCTGCAATGTAAGTAAATCATCATTCACATCAATGTCCCCTGTAATACTTGTGTAGAAGCATTGGTGAGACCTTAATAATATTCAATCCCACTTAAAAACCATAGTCTTTTCCCTCTGCCCCATATATATATATGATTTTGATCAAGTTTAAAGAAAACTAGTTGACCCACCCAATATTTTAGACCCCCCCCCCCCCCCCCCCCCCCTTCAATTTTAATTAAGACTTATTAATTTTAGTCTAAACACAATTAAAATGGAATTTACGTAATTAGCCAATAAATTAACCAGAGCACTCTACAATTGCATGGATAACCATAGGAACAAAGCAATTGAGTAAAGGGCAAAATGAAAAGAAGACGCAAACCAAAGATAACACCCAATGTGTCAAAATAAAGAAAAACATTGGCCTGAAACATAATCAATCATCTTTTCTCTCTCTCAACTCATCATCGTCCCATCATTACTTTCCAAACTTACTTTTACACATTCTCCAACTTTTCCCCTCCCTTTTATCTTTTCATATCCTTATTATTATCTACCTTAATATCACTCTTCCTCAATCCTTTTATCTTTCTTTTATTTTTAGCTCATATTATTCCTATCATTTTACTATAAATTTGCAACTCTCTCTCTCTCTCTCTCTCTCTCATTTTTTGGTGGATTTTATTATTTTTCTTGCATCTCTACTTTAAGTTAATGAATTTTCCTGCTTTTTATAACTCTATTTTAGGTTGATGTGATTTAGTTTTGTATTTTTAAGTTGTTATATTTTTTCTTTTCTTTGATTTCATAGATGTTATCTTATTGAATTATAAAGATAGTATATAAGAAATATAAAATTATTTTATTACATAGTATGACTTGGGATAATTTGGTGTTTATTACTATATCTTTTTTTTTTTTTTTTTTTTTTTTTTTTTTTTCTCTCATATTCTTTCTCTCTTGATTTTATATTTTTCTTTGCAACTCTACTTTAGGTTGATGAATAATTGTGTTTTTTAAAACTCTATTTTGAGTTAATACGTATTGATGTTGTATTTTCGAGTTCCCCATCACAAGTAGCCTCTCTCCCCTCTTATAGCTTTGATTTGATTTTTCTTTGAGTTACTACTTAGTTATTTTCGAAGTGATGATTGAATTTATATCAAAACACAATATTGATTATGCATTTGAGTGTGCCTATATTTGTGTGATATTAAGTGCAATTTTGTTATGATTTTTTATTATCATGATAATCTCATTTAAGAGGATGAAGAATTTGAATAATTTATTAAAAACTTAAAAAGTATAACATAATTTTGAAGAATATGTATTACCTCGTAAAGGAATAATACCAATCAAACACACTCAAAACAATTTTATGATATTGTGGGGGTAAAAAACACAAAACTAAAGAACTAAACTTGGTTTAAGATCAACACAACTAATTTCTTAAAAATGGGAGGTAGAATTCCACAATGGAAAGATCAAATAGGTGGTTGAAGTTGAGAATAATTGAATTAAGATCTTGTATAAATGAAAAATGGTTTCCCGAGGTGCATACAGGAATTTGAAGGGGAAATACAAGTTAAGACTCTTCTCACTTTCTCTCTCTTGTTCTTCCTCTAATTTTTCTGGATCCATTCTCCTATTGTCATCCTCTTCCTTTATAGCCATCTTCCTCCTCCTCTAGTTGTCTTGCTCTTAGAAAGATTTAGGAAAATATTTGTCCCATCAGCACCTTCTCCTGCCATTTCTTGATCATGAAGTTAGATTTTTAAGGGTGTTTTTATTGTTCAGGCCAGTCATTCAACATTTAACATGATTGACATTAGTTAGGGAGAGTTTATTAATGCGGAGGTAACACTGTCTTTGATATGAATACAATAGGAAAAAAAGAACTTTGATTCGTACATAAATTTTGTTTTCTAGTGGTAATGCACACTTAAATACTAAAGATTGCTAAGGTTGATTTTTTTCAATGAAGAACTTCTAGAATCATTGCCTTCCGTTTTGGTCATTATCTTATAGCTTGATTGGTTTTGGATTATATGTTAGGTGTTGTATTACATATAACCTAGAAATCATCTTTATTAAGAAGGGAAGAGAACAAGATGTCTCCTCAATAATAAAAAACCATAATAACCCCTAAAAGAGGCCACAAAAATAAATATACATGAACCCCACAACCTAAGCGAACTCTATAATAAATGAAGAATACAATAATAATCATCATAAATCAAGTAGGAATGTGGTGCTGCAGAAGGCAGGCTGACAAATGAGAAGATCAGTACGTTGTGAAGGTTGAAGCAACTGTTGCAGCACGTATAAGTAAGAAGAGAAGAGAAATCGACAACTTGATGGAACTTCCAGCTGATGTACTACCTTCTGTTGATGGCACGGTTTAAGATCCACTTCCTACACAAGTGAACATCAACACCAATGAACAAAGAAAATAAATAAATCCAATTATGTTTCATTGATGAGTATAAATTTAATAGAACTTGTTCAATGTCACTTATTTCTTAAGGTTCTTTGTAAGGATTGAACAATCATGGTCAACAATCATGGATGTAAAAATTATGAAAAAATTGCGTTCGGAGAAGCCTGAAATTATCATAATTGGTGATAGCAAGCTATGGACTTATGATCTCTACTACATTCTAAAATCCAAATAGTAAGATTTACAATAATATTAGGAAATATTAAACAAACACGATCTATCAAAGTATACACGGAACACAAGGCTCCACCTCCCATTCTGCACCGCCACGGATCTTGATATATAGACTTTTTAAATAATTCTCTAGTATATGTGTAGTCCCACATTGAATAATGATAAGAAGAATTAGTAGTTTATATAACATCAGTTGATTTTTGGTGAAAACCACATTTTCGTCCTTACATTTTCATGCGATTCTCACTTTGGTCTTTAACTTTTTTTTCCACCGCTTTTAGTCCCTAAAATCAAAAAAGTGATCTCGTTTTTGTCTCTACCGTCAGTGCCCTAACAGCAAAGTCCTAGGTGGCAGACGGAACATCCTATTAGCTTACGTGACGCTGATGTGGTAGTGATGTGGCAATTAAAATATTATTTGGCATTTTTATATGCCACGTCAGCATTTTAATTTTTTTTTAAAGCCACATCAGAAAATTTTAAAAAAAAATTAAATTTAAAGAAAAACCTTAAATCTAATTAATTTAAAATTTTAATTAAAATTTTCTTTTCTTAATATTCATGTTCTTCACCTTGCTCTTTGTGTTCTTCACAGACCAAACCCAGTAACAAGAACTCAAACCCATATCAGAAGATCACAAACAAAAACAAGAAGAAAAAATCAAATTAAATACTAACAACAAATTTTCTTCATATTCTTCCCAAATCCAAGAAGCAAACAAACCAATTTTATAAAACAAAAAAGCAAAAACAGAAACAGAAACACATGCTTATAATTTCCCAGATCTACACGAAACCCACTTCTACTACTAACGAATTCAAATCACAAACCAACCTACGTTTTTTTTCAATGTCAGATTTGACATTTTCTAAGCCGCAATCCCACATCGACCACTTCGACCGTCTTCCCGACTCTATCCTCCTCTTGATCTTCAACAAGATCGACGATGTCAAGGCCTTGGGTCGGTGTTGCATTGTTTCGCGCCGTTTCCACTCCCTCGTCCCTCAGGTCGACAACATCGTCGTTCGGGTCGACTGTGTTTTCTCTGACGATGACTCTTCGTCTTCTTCTCTTTCCGCCTTGGCTATCTCCTCTTCCTCCGACAAGTCTCGCAACCCATTCTCGAACCTCTTCCAGTTCGTTTTCGGCGGAATTGTCAAGCCCCTTTAGCTCTTTACCCAATTCCTTAACCTTAAGAGACCCGCTTCGTCTTCTTCTGCCTCCTCCGCTCTGTTGCTCTCCTCAAAGACTTCTACGAAATTCGCTTCCTTCAAATCGAGCTTCCCAGCGGCGAATTGGGTATCGAGGACGGGGTTTTGTTTTTTCGAGAGGATGTGGAGTTTTTTGATTTTATGGGTTTTTTGTGTGTTTGTTTCCCAAGAAAATTTCTGGGTTTATGGGTTTGCTAGAGATTGGGTTAGTTGCTGTGTTTATGGGTTTGTTTCTTGGATTTATTTTTTGTTTTTCTGGATTTGATGGAGATTGGGTTTGGTTGCTGGATTTGGATTTGGGGTTTGCTATAGATTGGTTTGGTTGCTTCTTGAATTTGGGAAGAACATGAAGAAAATTTCCTGTTAGCATTTAATTTAATTTTTTCTTCTTGTTTTTGTTTGTGATCTCCTGGGTTTGAGTTTTTAGTTGCTGGGTTTGGTTTGTGAAGAACACGAAGAACAAGCTGAATAACATGAATATTAAGAAAAGAAAATTTAATTAAAATTTTAAATTAATTAGATTTAAGGTTTTTCTTTAAATTAAATTTTTTTTTAAATTTTCTGGTGGGGCTTTTAAAAAAAATTAAAATGCTGACGTGGCATATAAAAATGCCAAATAATATTTTTTAATAATATTTTAATTGCCACATCAGCGCCACGTCTGCCACCTAGGACTTTGCTGTTAGGGCATTGATGATAGGGACAAAAATGAGATCACTTTTTTTATTTTAGAGACTAAAAGCGGTGGAAAAAAAAGTTAGGGACCAAAGTGGAATCACTTGAAAATGTAGGAACGAAAATGTGGTTTTCGCCTTGATTTTTTTATGGTTACTATGATTGAACCCCTCTTATTTAAGAATAAAAGACTTTACTTATATAAATGAAACCAATTCTTCTAAATACTCCATACTCATAAATTGCCTTCAAATCGTTCTTTTCTTCCATGAAAATGCATATTAAATTAAGAGATGATTTTGAAAGCAAAAGACTGCTAAGACACCTAACAAAAGCATTTCTAACTAAATTTGAAAGGTGAAACAGGGAAATCAAGAATCAGCACACCCGGAAATCCCACGAGGCTGATAAAGCTCATCCTCAAGGAAACCAATCTTTCCTCTTAGAGTCGAGCACTCCTGCATCATCATTTCACTTTCACTCTCTCTCCTTGCGTTCTAGGCTAGAAGCTCCTGAACTTCAGCACGATGCCCCCTCTGACGCTCTTCGCCTCGAATACGAAGACGCTCAACCTCAGCTCTCAAGGCAACCCGCTCTGCTTTTGCCGCCCTCAATTGCCTTTTGAGCTTCATCAAAGTATCTTCTGAGCGGACTTCAGCCCCAGTAGCATGATCACGAAGGGAAGATTAGGATGGCCCGGCAGCCTCGAGACGAGGAATGAAACGTGGGTCCCTAGTGGCTCTCATTCAGCTCAAGACCAAACAAATAATCGACCCATCATTTCCCATCACCAGAGAAGGGAGGCTTGATTTGGGATCTAGGGAACACATTTTAATTTTAGAATTGGCCTCCAGATTGGTAATAATTTCCAGGCAAACATTTTGTGGTATTCTTTTATTTTTTATTATATATATATATTATTTATTTAAATATAATTTTGAATATATAGATTCTTTATTTAGATAGTTTGGAAGATGAAGAAGAGGGTCCCACAGGCTTGAAGCTCTCCATTGAGAAACCGGATTGTGGGAGCTGAGTTGATTAAGGTTGAGGTTGTGGTTGTGGGTTGAGAGATTTTTCCATGGCGGCTTTAGCAGAAGTCGCGTGTTCTTCTTTCATGTGGTAGTCTCTGTAGCACTTGGAGCAAAGGTTCATGGTCGCCGCACTGCCAAAGAACCCACAGTTGTTGGCGCAGAGCATTGGCAATGATGGCTGGTAGCTTGTACCATCGTCCTGCTCAGAACTCATCTTTCTCTCTCTCGGATCTCTGTTTCTCTATTTCTCTCTCTGTTGAAAAAGAAAAACTAGAATTTCTTAGAACGCTGGCGTTGTAGTGTGTGTGAATTTCAATGACTATCTTCGATTCTTTATATAGTATTAGTTTCAATAAGGTTTAAATTAAAAAGTTGTACACACACGGGTGGGATTAAAAACAAAAAAAGAAAAAAAGAAAGACCCAGCTGTCCAAAGGAGATTCGGCCTTTCGGCCGGCCTCATGAAAAGCATCCTCTGGAACTTTGATATACTTTAAAATAACAAGAGAAAAAAACTTTAATACATTGAAAGAACTTTGATATAATGTGCGTTTAGATACAACTTATTTTACTAAAAATTGAAAATAATAAAAAAATATTTTTTAGATTACTGTTCACAATAAAATTACTGTTTACTTGACTTCTTGCACTGTTCATATCCCATAAATAGTGCAAGAGACACTGGGTTTGTAAAAAAAAAGAGGTTGAAATGCAAACGTCTGCAACGCAGACGCCAATCCAAACCAACCTTATAGTGTCAGAGCCTCAGAGGTTTGTCTCAGCTGCTAATTATTTTAATATATTGAAAAGAACTTTGATATGAATATAGTAGAAAATAAAGAACTTTGACATGTCCGTAAATTTTGTTAGCCAGTGACACAATGCACACTTAAATACCAAAGATTTCTATGGTTGATTTTTTCAATGAAGAACTTCTGGAATCATTGCCGTTCGTTTTGGTCAGTTTTATTATCTCATAACTTAATTGGTTTTTGTTTATACTTTATATGTTAGGTGTTGTATAACATAATTTACATATAACCCAGAAATCGTCTTTATTAAGAAGGGAAGAGAGCAAGATGCCTCCTCAGTAATACAAAACCATATCAACCCCTAAAGAGGCCACAAAAAATAAATATACATGAACCCCACAACCTAAGGGAACTCTTATAATAAATGAAGAATACAATAATAATCATCATTAATCAAGAATAGGTAGGAATGTGGTGCTGCAAAAGGCAGGTTTACAAATGAGAAGATCAGTACGCTGTGAAGGTTGAAACAACTGTTGCAGCACATATAAGGAAGAAGAGATGAGAAATTGACAACTTGATGGAACTTCCAGCTGATGTACTACCTTCTGTTGATGGCACGGTTTTAGATCCACTTCCTAAAAAAGTGAACATCAACACCGATGAGCAAATTAAGAAAACAAATAAATCCAATGATATTTCATTGATGAGTATAAATTTAATAGAACTTGTTCAATGTCACTTATTTCTTAAGGTTCTTTGTATTGTAAGGATTGAACTTTTTGAACATAGAATTTGGTTTGTATAAGTCAAAATTTGACTGATCATGATAATTTTGCACAATTGAACAAATGATGAAGCAGTTTGTACCTGAAGGAACTGAATCCGAAGATGTTGGTGATCCTGCAGGAGAGTTGGATGGTGAAGCAGCTGCTGATATTCAAAAGGTAAGTTAGCATAGATTAAAATATATATATATATATAAAAGAATGCTCGATTATGAGAATTTTACATCCATCCACAAGCTAAACAAGCAGTTTTGATTGGCAAATTACTAGTTTTACAGTTAAAATGAGAATTTGAATATGGGTTCTTACCATTACAGCTACTGAGAGGTGGGGTCTGAACATTACAAGCACCAGGCAAAGCTAGAGCCTGAGTTTGGTTGATGTTGATCCCCAGTGATGAGCTACCTCCATTAAGGACTTGGCACAAGCATTGTGGTTGTGAGCGGACTACACTAGCAAGCTGTGAGCAGCAGCCTGAAGATGGGGTTGAGGTGTTGCCAGTAATGTAGTTAAGGCATGGTGACATACTGATGATCACATTTGTACAACTCGACTGAGCTGAAGCTCCTGCCCAGAGCATAGTCACCAAGACTAGGACCAGACCCATCTCCATTTTTGTAAAAGCCATTGGAATTGGATGCTCTCAAATTCAAATATAAGCTGGAAATGCCTGTGGATTTCTGTGATCTTGTAGCACTTAACTGACTTAAGTTTTGATTAGTTTGGTGGAGAAGGGGAAAGATGTATTGGCATTTGTAGGGAAATCAATCAAGATAGAGACAAATGAATGATGGGTTATGTGGCTCAACAACTTCTCCTACTCTCTAACTGGTTTCTAACGCGTGGTACTTGGCATTTGGCATGCTTAAAAGTTTGTGTTTAGACCTGGAGACTTGGAATCTTCTTCTGTAGTTTAGCTTTAGGAAGAAAATATTAATTTTTGAAGTTCGGTTATGTAGGTGACTGACCGACTTTTAATATTATTTGGCAAGGGGCTAATAAGAACTTTCAAGGATTTCAAAGCTGGAGTCTTTAGACACCTGTTTTGAGAAGAAACTAGAAAGCATAACGTGTTTCTGACTCCACCTTCACTAGAATTGGCTTTGTACCTCTAATCTTTGAGAATCTGAACTTATAGGGTAGATAGAAAGCAGAAATTTCCTATAGAAAAATAAAAAGGGATACATGATGTAACATAGGTATTGAGTATTGGAGGAGTTTGATACTTCCCTGATAATGACATACCTTAATGTTTCTTTGCTTCGAGCATAAGAAAATTGACTTGGCTAAAGATTGCTATTTGTGATTGAGTGACATCTGTCTAGGGAGCATGTCAGCAACTCTATCAATTGTATTTTTCCTCATAGAATTTTGTGCTTTGTTCGGTTTGCAAAAATGTTATAATAGCTTCATGGGGACCCTGACCATTATTTGGTATCATGTTCCTTCCAGACTCTAGTATGGACTATGGGGCTAGCTTTGTTGTGAAAGTTGAGGGCATCACTATCTTGAAACAACCCCTTTGATGCAAATGAGTTTCGAAAAAAATTAACCTTCAAAGGAAGGAAAATTCCATTTACATTAACCATTGATAAAACCATTATTTAGTAGTTTTTAGCCACATGACTTATTTAGTTATTCATGTTGTTTTCTTTTTTCTTTCCAAATATAAGTATAATGCTTAGGTTATATTTGGTAACAGTTTTTATTTTCTATTTTCAAAAACTTGTTTTTGGGAATATAAAGAAAAAACAATTTTCTTGTATTTTTGAAATCAAAAAACATGTTTGGTTAGTTGAAATTAAAAAGATAGTTTTTCGAAAAAAAAAATTGAAAATACTAAAATATGTTGTTACTAGGATTTAAACTCTAATGTTAACTCATTAAATACGATAGATTTATTGAATTAAATACGTGTTTTCATTAACTTTTGAAAATTAGAAACTAAAAACAGTCTTTTGCATGTTTTCTGTTTCCTTCACATATTGAATTTTGAGAACAGTTTTTGTTTTCTGTCCATTTTAGGTTGTCAAACAAGTTTTTTAGTCTTAAAAATAAAATAAAAAATTGTTTTTCAAAACAGAAAATAAAAGGAAAAATCAGTTACCAATTATACCCTTATATTTTTTTAACTTGAATTTTAAGGCAATATTTTGAATATTTATCATTTTTGTTACTTTTTTAAGGGAGTAACGCTATAGCCACAAACTATTTTACAACATTTTATTGGTTTTCATTTAGACCCACTATTAATATCACTTTTTCATTTACCAATAATTATTCACTATATCAGCAGTTTGTAAATTTTTTTGTAAAATAGTTTGTATCTCTAGCACTATTTTTTTAAGGTTCATATCTCTAATTTCTAATGCCTATTTTGTTTGTATTTTTTAGCCCAAAACTAAAGACTTTGACCTAAATAGAATAAAATTTCATACTTTTTAACCCCAAAATTAAGAGAGAGAAAAAAAGAATTTTTGAGCCAAAACTGAAAAAGACAACTTACAAAAGGATCAATTTAAGGCCTAATTAGTCCAAAATGGACCAAAGTAAATCGAGTGGATCGAATTGGACGAAATGGACCGAAGTTGACCGAACTGGGCTGAAATGGACAGAATGGACCAAAATGGGCCAAATGGTTCATTCGTTCCACTTCAGTCCATTTGTTTCATTAGGTCCACACTCGTCCTTTCCATCCACTTTAGTCCATTTAGTCCACATCAGTCTATTCAGTTCTTCTCGATCCATTCAATCCATTATGGTCCCTTTTTTTTCCCAATTTTGGACTCAAAAGTTCATCTTTTTTCTTAATTTTTGGGTTGAAAAGTATGAGATTTTATTTTATTTGGGTCAAAATCTTAGTTTTGGGCTAAAAATTCTATAAAAAAAGCATTATAAATTAGCTTAAAATGATAAATATTTAAAGGGGAAATTACACTTTGTCTACCTATAGTTTGTCCAAAAAATACTTTGCCTACTTGTGGTTTAAAAATTGGCACTTTATCCACCCGAGGTAAGTTATGTCTATCTCCAATTACCCACCTTTGGTAAAAATAGGGATAAATTTGTATTTTTGCTACCCTTTTATGTCTCTCTCCTCTCAAAACATAAAAAACTAAAAAAATCAAGAGAAAAAGAAGATCTAAAAGTTAGGTTTTGTAAAAATTAAAACCTAACTTAAAAGGAAGAATAACTTATAGGTTTTGCGTTATCTTATAAAAATTATCCTTTTCTGAGCTTCTGAAGTTGGTATCAATTACAAGTTAGTAGGAGGGTAACAATACTTTAAACCCAAACACTCATCATAAGACATGGGATCAGAATTTAAGTAAACCAGAACATACACCAAAAAATTTCCTTGAGAGGATTTCCTAATCTATGACCTTATAAACCAAAGTGAACCCCACTAACCTACCACCTTTGTTGGAGTTGTTGTTAAAGTAAAGACAAACCCAATCCTCCAAACACCTCTTGAACAAAGCCTTAAAACACAAGATTGAAGAAAACCCAAAAAGCCAAAACATGAAAAAAAACCAACATTTCGTTGCAGTGAGTGAGTCAAGGGCATCAACTAGGTAGAATGATTATGAGCAAAGACCTAGTTGGAGTCGTTGGACAACTCAAGCATGGACTAACTCTACCTAAAAGCAAGGAAATTTGGAAAAAGGAAACCATTGTTTGGTATTGTACATGAAGAGGAGTGTGGAACCCAAGGAGAATCAAAGAGGGTAGGTGAGGAAAAATCTGGTGCCAAAGGAAAAAAGGATTAGGTTTTAAAATAAAGAAGATGCAAAAGTTAGGTTTTAAGTTTTATAAAATCTAGTTTTTAAAGTTTTTTTTTCTCTTGATTTTTTTAACTTTTTATATTTTGAGAGGAGAGAGACATAAAAAGGGTGGCAAAAATACAAATTTACCTTTATTTTTAGCAAATGTGGGTAACTGGAGACAGACAGAACTTACCTCAGGTGGGTGAAGTGTCAATTCGTAAACCATAGGTAAGCAAAGTATTTTTCGAGTAAACTACAGATGGACAAAGTGCAATTTTCCCATATTTAAAAGATTAACTTGAAATTCAAGTTTCAATAATATAGACATTATGCTTATATTTGGAAAGAAAAAAAATGCTAAAATTTTAAACTTGTGTATTATTGTTGAATGCAAAATACATTATATGTTTTATCGCATGAAACTTACAAAATACATTATATCTAATTTTGGAGAGATTGACTCTTATACTCAAATTTAGGACAAATCGTTTTAGTGAAGGCTAGTTACCATAACAATAAGGTCTAACCTCAATGAATTTGCTTCTGATTCATGAAAAAAGAATCTTTGGCTCATCATCGTGTCTAGAGCATATTAAACTATTCCATGTATAATGCTCAGTAGATTCTTTTTGGGGCACGTATTCGAGAATTATGTGAGCTTATTGCTTAGGAGACACCAATCATGCCAAGCAAAATGAATAAGAATAGGCCAAAACATAAGAAGAACAAGTTGGGTTATTATTTTGCAGAGTACACCTTTCTTCTTAATATATATATATATATATATATATATATATAGGGTGAACCAAGTCTTGCAGTAGAGGTGAACATTAAACTATTGGAAACTGGAAAGTTATACCACTCACAAATATATTAAAAAGTGGAGACTTTGGAAAACATATTGTATTAAACAGGATTACGCAGTCATTAACCTAAAGCCGAACCAAGTGTTGGAGAAGAAACACTGGGACGTATATTTGATACAACAATAAGCTAGTACTACACACTTTCACACACACTCACAATCTGTCATATAGGACAGTTAGCAGAGTGTGCGTGAAAATGTGTGGTACAAGTTTTATAAAAGAGATTACATAAAAGCAAGTAAAACACACATGTAAGACCCCAAATTGTAGTTCGACTGTTCAAGCACCAAGAAATCCCAAAGAAAACTCAGAAGCTGCTACAAGTTGAACCATATGCAGCCAAGAAGATGAACAGGAAGATGAGCTGAAGGGGCATCTCTATGATAGCACCATTAGAAGAGTTTGCACCAGTCGATGGAACTGTTTTAGATCCAGCTCCTGCATCCATTCACATGTAAATATCTTTTTGTTTAGGGAAGTGACATAGTTTCCAATGATAATGCTTTCACTTTGAAGATGAATTTATGACACTCAAATGAAAATCAAAACATCATTGAATAATATTCACATCTTTGACGCTAAAGACATCATGACCGTTTGAGTTCTTTCATGGTTACTGCTAAACTTTTATATAAATGCTGGAGTTGGTATTCGAATTTAAAAAAAGACAAATTAATCAATGTAACTCTGACATTTCATTGAAGCTTCCTTTGATTGCTCAAGACTTAGTAGAACTCTTCTTGCAGAAGGATGGGCAACAAAATATTTAGTTTGAAAATAACAGATTGTATTGTGATACCCCACCTTATGTGGATTGGATTGATGTCAAACCAGTGAATCAGAATTAAACCTTTGTATATATATCATTAATTTTAAGAAAAATTTGGTTGCATATTTCAGATTGTCAAGTACCTGATGTTGATGAGCTAGTTGAAGAGTCACTAGGTGAGCCTTCTGGTGAACCAACTGGTGATGTTGTGGGTCCATTAGCAGCTGCCCCAATTTAAATTTAATCAACAACTCTATGTTATGCAGTTTGATATATCACTAAAATTGAAAATGAAGTGTTGGTTTGAAATTTACCATTGCACTTGCTGACAGGTGGAGTTTGCACATTACAAGCAGCTGGGAGCCCAAGGGCAAGTGTTTGATTGATTGTAACACCCAGTGATGCACCACCACCATTAAGTACTGTGCAAAGGCATTGTGGCTGTGATTGTACAACACTAGCGAGTTGTGAGCAACATGAAGCAGATGGGGTTGAGGAGCTCCCACTGACATAGTTAAGGCATGGAGCCATGCCAATAAGCACATTGGTGCAACCTGATTGAGCAGCGGCTCTTGCCCAAAGCATGCTCACTAGGATCAAGGTTAGACCCATATCAATCCCTCTTAAGGCCATGGATAGTTGAAGATCTTTCGGTTGTGTCCCAAATGTCTAGTAGTGAAGGAAATTGTGTTGCACTTGGGTTGAAAAGTGGAGGGGACTAATTTATACTCAGCCTAAAAGGTTTCATTTGTATTATTTTGGGCTCATGATTTCCAATTGTGGTGTGTTTGGTAAACTAAACAGGCTATATGAGGTAAGGTTTGCTATTATTATAAGAAATCTCTAATGTGTCATGTAAAGACGTTAAGACCTATGTAAATTGGTGTTGCTCTTATTGCAAGCTACGTGTCTTTATGTGTATGAAGGGCAATAAGCATCCCCGAGAAGAAAATGACCTTATATAGGATAGACATAGGCAATCAGGTCACCTAAGTTCCTAACCACGAAAGTATGTACCATCTAGTCTGAGTCTACTAGTTTTTATTCCAGAGTATGAAGGCTACCTCCATCTCTCTACCCCTTTTGTTATTCATAGCTGTTGTGAAGAAGACCTCATGGGACTTGTGGAGAACTAAGTTTCATTCAATAAGCTCACATGTAGTCAATCTAAGGTCTTAGATAAGATTGGCAAAGAACAAGAAGCACTGAGACCGTTAACAATGTATGCTTTTGGCTTCAATAATTAATTATCCTATGAGTGACGCCAATCAAGCCACCAGAGTCTAGAAGTGGAATACAAATCTTGTATACCATTTTATGTTCTACCGATCACAACTTACTATATGTATGATTTTTTTTTCCATTTTCAACTCCAATTATTTTGTAGGAAAAGTAAAATCAATACATGGCAAATTATTATGGGAAAAATGCCTACACACCCCCTAAACTTTGAAGTAGTGGCCAATACACCCCCTAAACTTTTTTATTGGTCAATTTATTCCATAAACTTTACCTACCAGTCAAATCATTACCCCAATTAATTTACCGTTAAAAAACTAACGGAATGGTCACGTGAGACGCATGAGCTTTAAAAAACAAATTGTGCCCTTTTCTTTTCTTTTTTTCTTTTTTTTTGACTGAAGAAGGTAGTGCCCCTTTCATTTGAAACACTATGGATTGATGAAAGGAAAAGAAACTTAGGTCTGACCAGAGAGGGGAGAGAGAGAGAGAGAGAGACAGCCACCGTGGCACGTCGTCCCATCATCTCGCCACCTGTGTCCCGACAACGCCTAATGGTTCTACCGCGCCGTCTAATAGCCACCGCTTGGTTTGTTTGTTTTTTCTTCTTCTTCTTTCTATCTTTCTTTCTAATCCAAGTATTTTTATTATTCAAATCCACAAAAAGCTCTCTGTTTTACTAATCTCCTTGTATGAATTTCTATAGGAATTTCTTGGTTTGGTCTAATTTTTGGGGTTGGGTCTTGTGAGCTTGTTTGTTTCATAGAAAATGAAATTTACAAATGAAACGAACATTAAAAATTTGGAGTTGTAATTACAGTATACATATTAGGTGAATGAATGATATTCTTTATATTGTTTTGCAATTGATGTTTATGTGGCTAGTGCTATAGTGAACATGTATTGCATTATTGCTTTTGAGTATGCTATACAACTGTTTGATGAAATGCTTGATAGAAATATGGCTACTGCTCTAATATATCAGCTACATTGATTCTGCTCTCTAGTGGAAGATTGCGTTTTGAAGTTACTTTTATTGGTTCAAAAGTAAGGAATTGAAGAAGAAAATTTGGAAAAGAAGTGATTATAATACATTGTTGTTTGATCGTATTTTGTGATACTATACATAATGATAGCCACCTTGTCAAAGCTACATATTTGAATTTAGTGATATTCATTGTTCCTGCTTGTTCACAAAATCGTTTCAAGCTTCTAGGCTCTTCTAGCATAACAATTGCAAGCACAACCTCTTGTTGCAAGATACACGAAGGACACACATACTCAATCCCAAGCCTTCATTGATAGCACAACCTAGACCATGATGGACCAATACCACTCAGTTCATCAGTGAGCATCTTGTTGAGCGCATAAAGGTCTCATACCACTCAGTTCATCAACCTAGATGTGGGGTGTGTCTAAAGCATAAATCTTTTTGATCACTGAGTGACATGTTATTGGTGAGATTTTATTTCATATGCATTCTAATCCAGAGTATTACATATTTTTGTTTTCTTTTTTTTTGAATCCTTTGGTGCAAGCACTGGGTGCGAGGTGTTTATTTGTTTGTATAAGTAATTTACAATGAATTATATTCTCCATATTGTTTCATTTAAATAAGTAGACTTGTAAAAATCTCTAGCTTTGAGGGAATAGTTTATGGATAGGGAGTTTTGTGTATTTTTACCCCCTGTTTTCTATATTGTTTTTCTTCCTTTTCTTTTTCCAGCTCTTTCTATTAATCTTCTTGTTAATTTTGTGTTACAGCCATGGATGAATGTCCACTGTCACTCCCTACAAATTCACCTTTTGTACCAAATGTACCAGCCCTTCAATCCCAATGTGATTCTATTGAGTTGGAATGGTGAAGGAGATTCAGACCTTGGTGATAAGTTGAGGATTGTAGAAGGGTTTTCTGATGATGAAGGAATTCGAGGTCTAGATTCCTTGAGTTTAACCAGTTTATCCAACACACTGACGTGAAGAATGTACATCTAACAGAGGGACTCGTATTTGCATCACATGCAATCTTCAAGGAGGCACTAAAGGAGTGGTGTATTAGAAAAGTGTAATTATTGATTCGTTTGGTGTTATTTTTGTGAAACAATATACCATTTGTAAACACTTACTGATATTTCAATTCATGGCAAATTGGAATATGTTCATTTTATTGGTTGGGACTTTCTTCACTTATTGGGAGACAGACATCTTTTAATGCTTATTGCATTTTTAAGCTTAATATATGAATCAAAGCGATTGAATAAGGTGACATTGTTAGTGTTAGCTAAGGAGAACGATTTGATCCCCAATTTATATACCTGGTAGTGACTTAATGCAAACCACAATGACTTAGACAAGTCATATATTGGCCTCTTCTTGATAGGAGAAATTTCCACTATTTCCTTGATAATTTTTTTTAAAAATATTTCTCATGAGCATAACAAAGAATATGCATCGACTCATTAGTATTTCAAGTTATAAGCTTTTTCAGGAACCCATATATTAATGGAATGCCATTAATTGCATAAGTTGTACATTACATAATTGTGAACATTTTTATATTAGTTTACATCACAAACCCTTCTTTTGGCAGCCTCTACATTGAAGCTTTCTTGAAGTTCACTTGAAGAAATACCAAGGATTTTGCATCATTCAGTTTTTATTTGTTGGCATAAATATAAATAGAAAACCGTGACCATATGTGTGCCATAAAAAATGGATTTGAAATAAGCTAGGATGCATGATGTCCATACTAAAACCCAATATTACGAACAAATTTCAAATAACAATAGAACTAAACTCTACAAGATACATCTATTGTTAAAGTAAACATGTAAGAAGTACAAAGTACAAGCTTAATTTAAGCATCTGTGAATAAGAATATTTGCAACTGGAGAAAGCTCTGGTATCCAATTTTTCACTGAAAGAACTTTGTTTGTCGAGAAACCGTCTGAATGATCCTTCTCTTGCTAGACCTTCAAGCATAGTTCTGGTTTTACTTGCCCTAACTATCTTATCTTTGGACAGAATTCCACCAATCAATTACCTGTCACAATCCTTGCATTCAATTAGAAAACCTCAATTTCACCAATACCACTGTCAAAGTGAGCTAAATTTGATGAAATACATGCAGATGGCCTTTTTATTTTAAGTGCAAATATCAAATTTGTCCACATGATACTTGCACAATATAAGCAAGAACCAACAAAGATTACTCACTTAACACATTTTTATTAAAAAAAAAACCAAGAAGGAGATTTCTCCATAGTATTGTCAATCTCTGCTATTGCTTAAAAATTCATTATAGTTTTATCACTCAATATAATTTGAGTTGAAACCCCAGCAACAACTTTTTCATACACCACTTAAACTACCTGCAATTCTATATAAGACACAAGATTACTCACTACAATTACTTATTTGTTGCAAATCCCCAAGTAGCAATTCTTAGCAATGAAACTTATAATCCCTTCACTTACCAGAAGCACATGATGGATTTTCCCATGCGGGAAAAATGCCATTTCTAGTTTCTACTCAAAAATCAAAACACAAAGGGCCAAACTTTCACAGACCAACAAATTCAAGGACTGTTGAAAGATGAAACTATTGAAATATTTCATCAATAGAAAGATGAAGCAAACCATAAACCAATAGGATCATAGGATCAAATATTGTCCATTGTAAAATTTTTGACAAGCGAATAGACTCAAGGGTTGATGAAATTATCATTTTCTTCTTCTCTGGAAATCAAACTAACAGAATCACTTCACCTGAACCACTAAGAAGAAGAAAATTTGACAAAAGAATCACCACACTTGATATGTATACGGTAATTTCAAGTCTCAAATTTAATGTTTGTTTCATTTATTTCCATTAACTTCTATGAAACAAGCACACAAAAACCCCAACCCAAAAATTAAATCAAACCAATAAATTCCAACTGAAAAACCGAGAGTACTTGAAAATTTGAAATAATAATACTTGCATTGGAAAGAAAGAAAGAAAAAAATACCAGGGGCGAGAGGTTGTGATAGTGGTGGGACCACGAGGGCAAGTCGGACAAGGACGGTGAGATAACAACCAAATAAAGAACTCGACGTTGTGCCGTGGTGGCTCTAATTCTACCGTTTCTCTCTCTCTTCTCTCCGCCGCTGGTCAGACCTAGGTTGTTCTTCTTTCTCCGTTGGTTTTTTTTTTTTTATTTATTTTTTTATGGTAATCCTTTGGGTTTCAATTTCATGGGATGAGTTTATATTTTAAAGTTACACGTGACTATTCCGTTATCACATTAATAGTAGACTAGCGGAAGTATTAATTTAACAGTGGTGTAAAGTTTAAGGAGTAAATTGGCTAATATAAAAGTTAAGGGGGTGTCTTGGCCACTAGTCTAAAGTTCAGGGGGTGTATGGGCATTTTTCCCAATTATTATTGGTGGAACATAGAGTAGTATCCAAAAAATGATACAGAGGGTGCATTTGGATATCGTTTATTTTGCTGAAAATTGAAAACAATAAAAAAATATTTTCCGAATTACTGTTCAAACCAAAAATATTGTTCATTTTCCGGATTACTGTTCATGTCCCATGAACAATGCAATAAGCATTGGTTAAAAAAAAAAAAAAAAAAAAAAAGAGACTGAAACGCAAAACGCGTCTACACCAGACGCAATCCAAACGCTCACAGAGTATTTGCATTCTTAAAAGTGAGTCCTTAATATAACACGTTACATGTAGAAGTTTTTTATTTATTATTTATTTATATTATATTTTTTTAAGTCTATGAATTTTAGATCCAATTATATTATGTTAGAGTTTACTTAATGGATATTCTTAAAGCAATTATTAATGAACTATTTAAAAAAAGTTATTATACTACTTTTATGAGAAATATAAAAGACTATAAATAAATAATAATAAAAAAATCAGTTAATTTTTAATCACTATTCTTGTAATTTCTACCTATGAATCTTAGATTCTTTTTTTTTTTTTGTTGAGAAACTTAGATCTAATTATATTAACCAATACTCTTACAACTTCTACCCCACTAGGTCTTTCCCTTACATGTGAGAGTCACTATAACATTCCTATTTAATAGAAATTTGTTTCAAGTTATTAACCAACAGTCCAAAAAACACTCGAGTTTTTAGGCTTTAATTGTTTCACATTTATTGGTGTCCTCGCTCTTTTTACATCATGTATTAAGTGTGGAACATTACTTGGAAAATGTGAACACGATATAAAAAAGGGGAATATCGTATGTAGTAGTGTACGTTCATGCGTGAAACAATAATTCTCTTTTCTTTTTCTTTTCTTTTTATTTTTTATTTTTTATTTTTTTTTGGTTTATAGAGCATGGAGCCGCACGGCATGGGCTCAAAGATTTGGGCGTTGCAAAAAGGAATGATTTTTATAAATACTGAGAAGCCTTGGGCCTTATTGGAGGCCATGTGTGGTGAAGATCTGGGCCTATACTAGGATCCACATTTGGTGAAGACTTGGGTTTTCAGTGGGCCCAAAAGAAAACCTAGCAACTTATGATACATTTTTGAACTCTCACCGGGCCAACGCCCAATCTATGTGGCTTCTTCTATTGAATTTCCATGGGCTTGAGTTACACAAAACCCACCAGAAAAAGGGCCCTAAAAATTGACTAGTGGTGTTACCCAGTTTTAGTCTCTCACCCAATGAGACTAGTATGGAATGACTAGATACCACTCTATCTTTTAGCAGTTTGTTTTGGCAACAATTTACCACTTTCATGAGAACTTGAGACAATCATTGCAGAGGACAATAGCTTGCCCTTGTCTATATATATATATATAAAACCGAAACCTTTGAAACTCTCACAATTTTCCACGTCAGCACAATAGTTATTTTATAAATCCGAAGCCTTTGAAGCTCTCACAATTTTCCACGTCAGCACAATATTTAAATAAAATTATCATTTTATTAATTATTTTTGTTTAATCCAAACTTAACAAGGAGTGAAATTCTATTTCTCTACCAAGTCCAACTTAAACTCAAACTCATCAATATCATTATCTTATTATTTTTGGTGAAGATAATTGTGATTTTGGATTTTGTTTGTATATTAAACTTTTCTTTAGAGAGATCTTTTTTTTTTTTTTTGGGGTGAATTTTAGAGAGATCGGTATTGTTTGTGTAATCTATTATAATTGGAGTAGTGAATCACATCCTCACGTATTTGATTTATTGCACACTTATCTTCACCAATATAATAAGATATTATCCTCAGTTATTATAGTTGGAACACGCCACTACTGAAAAAAAAAACCCTAAACCTACGTATCAAAAAAAAAAAAAAAAAAACCCTAAACCTAGAACAATATAACCAGCTTATTCCGTTCACTCCCTTCTCATTAAAGCCTCTCTTCCCTGCAGTATCAAGATCTCTCTTAATCTCTTCCGTCCAGTTTCGTTAAAGCTTTTGGTATTTGATGTTTGGTGTACCAACCTCAAGCTAAGGTATTATCTTCACCAATATAATAAGATATTATCCTCAGTTATTATAGTTGGAACACGCCACTACTGAAAAAAAAAAAACCCTAAACCTACGTATCAAAAAAAAAAAAAAAAAACCCTAAACCTAGAACAATATAACCAGCTTATTCCGTTCACTCCCTTCTCATTAAAGCCTCTCTTCCCTGCAGTATCAAGATCTCTCTTAATCTCTTCCGTCCAGTTTCGTTAAAGCTTTTGGTATTTGATGTTTGGTGTACCAACCTCAAGCTAAGGTATCTTTTTAATTGAAAGAGCTGGAAAATTTATTAATGAAGATTGTGGTCAGTATCTCTATACTATTCTTTTCTCACGTTTTTTCAATATTGTGCAATAAGAGTCTTGAATCATCATGTTGTTGTTAATTTAGTGCATTTTTTTGGCATTATATTATCTTAGACTCGTCCATTTAGGGAGAGGACGGTTAGAAAATTTACCTTTCAACTGTGATTATCTTAATTATGTTTGTTGATATTGCCCTCTTTAAGTGATTGCTCCATCAACAAACAGCTTAAGATGGAAATAGGAACAATCTTCTACTCAACTAATTCCTTCTTTTCCTTTGTCTTTGGTACACCAACAATTCAGTTTTTTAATTTTTTGGTTTTCAAAAAGGTTAGTTTTCGTAGCACAATTTTGTACCTTTATATTCTAAACATAGAGAATATTTTTCAAATTGTGTTTTTGAAACTTCAAATTATTGTTAAAATAATGGGTGTATATTGCAGGAAAAGTAGAGTTACATTGGAAGATGATGCATAAATTGATAGGAATTCTCCTTATGTTGCCTGTAAAATCAAATACGGTATTTTGTATACCCTTTGAGCAATTGCATGCATTGATGTATGATTGATATATTTTTTTTTTTTTGGTTCGAAGTAATGCTTGAAATTAAATGCGATTGATATGGCTCCACTATTTGCTATGGCTTTCTTCACGAACACTGCCATGGATTATTCTTTTGAGGGTAACCAATCTTTCACTTATATTTCTCTATTGTGTAGTCATATATTTCTCTAGACTCTAAATCTTTTAAATTTAATAGCTATAGTCATGGATTATTCTCTCGAGTGTTCCTTATCTCTCTCTCTTATATTTATTTGTAGTATATATTTTGTTTTTTTTTTTCGATAATTTTTAGGCTTTGAATCTTTTGATTTGCTAATTTTTATGGCCTTTTGAAAGTTTAACTTCTAAATTATTGGGTTCATTTTTCTAACATCTTAAATTGGTCTCTTATCTCTTATATTTCTCTATTGTATAGTCATTTTTTTTTTCAATAATTTATGGCTCTGAATCATCTTATTATTATTATTATTATTTTTTGACTTTTGGAAGTTTTGACATCTGGTTCTTTTTTTTTTTTTTTTTTGAGGTAACACGAATTTCTCTATATTTCTATGTAGAGTAGAGTAGTCACAATCATATATTTTTTGTTTTGTTTCAATCATTTTTTTTTTTTTTTTTTGTTTCAATAATTTCTAAGCTTTGTATATTTAATTTCTTTAATATTTTTAGGTTTTTGGAAGTTTTAACATTTGAATTTTTGGGTTCATTTTTTGCAATAATTGAACCTGTCAACTATAGCAATGTATTAGTCTTCCAAGGATAATTCCATCTTTCTTTTATTTTTTTTTTGTAGTGTAGTCATATATTTTTCATTTTGTTTTGATAATTTCAGCTCTGAATTTTGTAATGATATATTATACCTTTATGTAAAATTTTCGTGTGCATTGTATGAGATTAAGAAATATGAATTAAACTTAGTATAACCTAATAGATTTTATTTTTTCTCATGTCATGTGTTAGTAATTGAGCTGAATTTGACGTGATCCATAGGCCAAATCATAGAAGCTTATTTATTAAAACTTATTAATTAATATATCATTTGTTTCATAATACATTATACATTTATCCAAAGTTTTCCTGTGCATTGCACGGGTTAGCGACTAGTTATTATTAAAATGAAGGAAAAGAAAATGATGATATTTTATTGACCTAATCGTTTTTTTTTTTTTTTAATGAATTCAATAGTTATAATGAGAGAAAGAGAGTTTAAATCCGGAATGTTTCCGTTGAAAAACATTGGGAGATACTAGTTGAGCTCCAAAGTTATGCTTAAGATTTAGGAAATGTTGATTATTATTACATGCCTTATTGTACCCAAGTTAATGATTTTTTTTTGTGTGCGCGCGTGTGATTTTAATATTATTATTTAAAAAAAAAATTCCACTAGGCAAGTAAAATCCAAGATTTGTCCAGGAAAATTAGGAGTGATTTGGGCTCCGTTTGGTAGAGCATCTTAACAACATGTTTTCAGTTTTTAAACAACATTACACGCATTTACACACACTTTTTCACCTACACATATTTCAAAAAAATACAAACAACACTACTCACACTCCTCTACCAAATGGCTACTTAATTTCTAGAAAGCTAAACTAAAACTTTGAGATATCCATGAGCCCTATTGGCTGAATCATAAAGAGAATTTTTACTAGAGTAAATGGCCAATGATAGACTGACACAAAATGAGTGAAGGGGCGACCAGGTGAGCTGCCAGAAATGCAAAGTCAAAATAAAAGGCTACACACAGAGCTGACACAACATACTAGTTCCACCTACTCAAGCTACTTATAATTTCAAATAGATTAGTTATGGTAGTTGAGCTCCAAAACCAACTTCAAATCCACCTATGTAGTAGTATGTTCCCTCCACTTCTGCTTCCTGACCTGCTCTGCCTATAAATTCCCACACCCTTCTCATCCCTAAAACACCTAATTCACAAACCAAACTTTTCTTTGCTCTCTTAAAACCTTTAATCCCTTCCATTTCTCAAACTCCTATACTCAACATCAATTAACATATTTCACAATGGCTTTCCCTAGTTTTGTTCCAATGTTGGCAATGATTGTGGTCTTGATTATTCCAGTTTATGGGCAAATCAATAGCCCATGCAGTGCTTCAATGATTTCTAGCTTCAGTCCTTGCATGGGTTTTGTAACAAATAGCAGTGCCAATGGTACCTCACCAACTGCTGACTGTTGCAACTCTCTAAAGTCCCTCACAAGTGGTGGCATGGGTTGTTTGTGCCTCATTCTAACTGGAAATATTCCCCTCCAAATACCCATTAACAGGACCATGGCCATTTCTCTTCCTCGTGCTTGTAACATGGCTGGTATCCCTGTCCAATGCAAAGGTAAAATCTTTTGTGAAACATTTCATTAGGTAGGTCTTTATAGTACTGTTCTATCAACCTATGGAGACACTAATGAAATTTTTTGTACATTTGCAGCCTCTGCTTCACCACTTCCTGCTCCAGGTACGCTTCCTATTTCCTAATTTGAACTATCACAATTTCTACTTTTTGTTTCCCCACAACTAATTTTTCATTTTTTTCTATAAAAAATTTACCTAGAAAAAAAATTAAGCATAGAAAAGTTACTTTAAGAAGGTGCAATTTGAAACCAAATTACCAAAAAGGCACACTTAGACTAATCCTCAGGTCTGTATAGCTATCCCATTTTACACACACTGAATAAGAAATTTACCATTTCTACATATTGCTACTGAAATTTTTATAGCTCACACTTTAGAGGCCTTAGTTGGCCAAGATAACTCTGCATTGACTGTTACCAAAAAAAAAAAAAAAAAAAAAAAGCAGAAGAAAGAAAGAAACTCTGCATTTTTTCCCTTATTGTGGGTCCATTTACATGTTGGAAATTGATTGGCAGGTCCTATCTCACTGGCGCCAACACCTCTTCCTGAAGCCTCTTCTCCTAGTCCTAAAGGTATTATACAAACTATCAATCATAATTCATAGCTATAGTGATTAAAAGGCATACATATTATGGTTTGAGTTATTGGTATTAATATCAAATAATGATAAATTATCAACTGTTTCAAAAAATTAAACTATTAATGAATAATAAATTTAATCATATAACCATAATTCTAACTAATAATTTATTTTGTTGATCAGCTTCTTCTGTCACAGAACCACCCACATCGCCTGCTCAGGCACCGGAAGCTGACACAACACCACTTTTAACACCTCCATCTACAACAAGTTCTGAGGCTCCAACTGCTACTACTGGGAGCCGTCCGGTTCTGACCACATCTTCTGCCATGCCCTCTCACAGTCTCTCATCATCTCTTCTGCTATTTGCATTAGGACTGTTTGTTGTGAGCTACTGCTAGGTCCCTGGCATACACTTATATATAGTTTGATAAGTATTAATTTTGAGTGTGTTACTATTGTTTTGGGCTTGTTCAGATTATTGACAGCCCTGTTGGATGATTATTTAATTATATGAGATTGCATTCTTTGTAATATACATGTATTGGTGGAAATAAAGGTTTGGTTATTGTGCTTCAGAAAAATTTCTTCATTATTAGAGAGGAAGGTCCGAGCTCCATGAGCCCATGTCTGAGCTTAGGTAGGCTTTTAGGCCCACAATCTAGGCCCAAAATCAATAACTGTCGCCAAACTAGTTAGCTGATCAAAAAGTATTTGCCCTGAAAAGTCTACTATTGACCCGATCACTCTCTATGCATGGGTTTTTGAATGGGGCCTCAACCCCCCAGTGTACGTGGGGGAGATTACCAATTGACACACAACTCGACATAATTGGGCCCAAGCATGAGTGCAATCTTCATTCATATACTACTTGATTAACTTACAACACTTTTTTTTTTTTTAGACACATTGGCAACATAATCACTCTCAATGCTAATATGGGATAAGATATAAAAAGCCATCTCAAGGCACGGTCAAACTAGCTAGAAGATCTAATTTGGGCCATTGAACAAACTTGCACAATACAAATAACTATAAAATATTTCAAGAATACAATTAATAAATATATACTTTTTCCTCTTACATAAATACTGAATCCTATTAATTAAAGAATCCCATTAATTAAAATAATTATGAGAACTATTATTCAAATATATATACAACAAGATAAACACAACATTATATATATATATATATATATATATATATATATATGCATGTGTGTGTGAAAACACCAAGATAAATACACTTTTGAGTTAATGGTAAAATTAAAGACTAAATTTGCAAATACTATTTTACTCATATGCACGCACGCAAATAATGCATGAAAATCGTGATTTTAAGTCATCATTTCTGAATATTTTATGCGTGTACGAATGAATGTGTAAAAGTATGTATAACAAACATGACTCAGAATTAAATATATGTTTCATGTATCATGTATGCACTATTGAATTCTCTAGGTAAGACTAACCTGCCAAACCCATTTTGCAAACGCATTTCTATGGCAATGGCTTCCAAGCGCTCCCCATTGTGCACCATTTTTATCCTATTCATGCTCTTCTCTTGCTCTCCATCTCTTGCTAGCTCCTCTACCTCAACCCCTACTTTCCCACGTACCATTTGCAACTCCACACCCCATCCATCATTCTGCAAATCCAACTTACCACCAAATAAGCTCAGCACCATTCATGACTATGGCATGTACTACCTTCACCAGTCCTTATCATTTGCAAAAGGCTTTCTTTCGCTAGTCAAATCATACCCAATAATATTCCATTCCTCATATTCTATATCCGCCATTCATACCCTCAAAGATTGTCAGCTTTTAGCCGACTTGAACGTGGATTTCTTGTCAAAAACGTTCCAAACTATTAGCTCCACAAACAGTCTAAGTAGCATGCAAGTCGAGGATTTGCATACATTGCTTAGTGCCACTTTGACAAACCAAGAAACATGTTCTGATGGTCTTTTAGAGTTAACATCTGAGTTAGACTCTAGCCTTAAAAATAGTCTCTTGGGTCCTCTCTCTAATGGAACTAAGCTGCATAGCATATCACTTGCGCTTTTTAAGCATGGTTGGGTTCCAAAGACAAACACAAAGAGTTTCCCAACAGAAAGAAACCACATTATGTTTTCCAATATGGAAAAGATTATGAATGGTCTTTTTCCTTTAAAATTGTCCGTAACTGGAAGGAGGTTGCTTCAAACAACTCTTGGAAATGTATTGGTGAGCCGAACGGTGTTTGTGAACCCAGATGGTAGTGGAGACTTCACCACTATCAATCATGCTGTGGCTGCTGCACCAGAAAATACTGATATTAGTAATGGATACTTTGTCATTTACATTGCAGCTGGAGTTTATAATGAGTATGTTTCCATTGATAAGAACAAGCGCTATTTGATGATGATTGGGGAAGGTATCGGCCGGACTGTGATCTCAGGCAATCACAACAATGCGGATAATTGGACTACATTTAATTCTGCAACATTTGGTAAGCACCAATATTGGAACTTATATATTAAATAAGGTAATATCTTTTTTTTTGAGAAGAAAATAAGGTAATATCTTATATTAACATTTAAGATTAGATCTTATAAGATAAGATCTTAGAACCCATTTTCATCTCCTTGTGTGTGTGTTAATTTGTTTGTTTCTCAAAAAAAAAAAAAAAAGATTAGATCTTATGAAAAACATATTTAAGATTAGATAGATGTGATAAACTCTATAAAAAAAAAAGTCATATATTCTACGCTATAGTTATTTTAAATTTTATTAAAAATTTTGTGGAAATTGATATTGTTGATAGGATAAAAGTTAGGCATTGTTCCTTAAGTGCAACATGTTAGTTTTTTTAAGAAAATTTAAACATATAGTTGCATTGAATAATAAAACAAAAACTATATTGTCTTATCCTAGGGAAATTAAATTTAATGCATCTATATATTTAAATATAATTGAAGAACCTAATTAATGTACTATACTTAAGAAACTGAACTTAAACGTTACCCTTGGTGATAAACCCATCTCTCTTCCTTCGACCAATATAATTTTATGATACTAATTTTATGATACTACCTTAGCTATGATGATCTATAATTCTATGCACTATAATTTCTATTTCAGCTGTAGGTGGGCAAGGGTTTGTTGCTAAGGAAATATCCTTTCGTAACACTGCCGGACCAAGGAAGGGCCAAGCTGTGGCTGTACGAAATGGGGCCGAACTGTCCACATTTTATAGATGCAGTTTTGAAGGCTATCAAGACACATTATATACCCATTCTCTTAGGCAATTTTATAAAGAATGTGATATTTATGGTACAATTGATTTCATATTTGGCAACGCAGCAGTTGTGTTCCAAGATTGCAACATTTATCTACGACTTCCATTATATGGCCAATGCAATGTTATCACTGCGCAAGGCAAAACAGACCCGAATCAAAATACTGGGACTTCCATGCATCTTTCTAGCATTAGGGCGGCTGAGAATTTAGATGGAACAGAAACATACCTAGGGAGGCCATGGAAGGAGTATTCAACAACTGTTTATACGCAATCCTTTATAGATAGCCTAATTAACTCTAAAGGTTGGCTCACATGGAACAACTCAGGCTTTGCTCTGAATACATTATATTATGGGGAATATGATAACAAGGGCCCAGGATCAGTCACTAGTGAGCGAGTTACATGGCATGGTTACCATGTCATGAATAGAAAACAGGCGTATCATTTCACAGTGTGCAATTTTATACAAGGTAATAAGTGGTTGCCTGCAACACAAGGGCCTTACACTTGTGGTTTACTATAAATTGCACTTTGAGATCCTTCAATATGTCTCTTCTTATTGTTATTGTAGCTACTTTTCTATTATCAATTAATGTATGAGCATAATTGTGGATCATTTAAATAATATCCAATCCAAGATTTGGATAGTGAACTCTTGCAACCAAGCAACATCGATCTCTAGCTACCATATTATTATTTTTTAATTTTTTTTCAGTTTTTGGTTGAGACCATGTTATATCAATAAGCCTTTCAATATTATAACAGCTTCTTTTGGGTTAAAGTGATTATCAAGCAACCAACAATTCTAGAGTTAAAACGTTTTATCAATATTGTTTTCCATTCCTAAATTTTGCAAAACTTTTTACTTTAATTTTATTTCTTCCATTTGTGTTTGTTAATTAGTTTATGTCTTACATGGCTTAATGTAGTGTTGACATGACATCTGACTTTAATCACAAACCTTAGGGTAGGTTTGTGATAATACTAACTAGGTCCAAAACACTCTAAAACCCACCAATTTAGTCCTCAAAAGACAACTTTGTCCCTAACTTAAAAAAAAAAAAAAAAAAAAAAAAAGCAATTTTTCATCTGTCTGCGAGTTTAAATATGTTTAAACTAGCATAAAGCAACTGTTAGAGATTTTATGCTAGTCTAAAATGATTTTTAGAGATTTCAATCTTTTAAAAAAATCCGCAAACTGCTAAACAGCTAAATTAGCAAATTTTCAATCCTATAATTTGCACTTTTTGAGGAACTTGAAAAAAAAAAAAAAAGCATAAAATCTCCTAGAAAATTGATTTTTTCTGAGAAGGGCCTTGTATGACTCAAAACAAAAGGGTATTTTTGGAATTCTACCCTTAAAAAAAAAAAAAAAAAAAAAAAAAAAAAAAAAAAAAAAAAGAACTCTCCCGCCACTCAACTATATTTAAAAGCCACCACAGTGTACCCTTGGGACGATGGTCACTCCACAAATATAAGTGCTTGTGGAGTATAAGGGACAAAAGTCAAAGTTCAAGTCTCCAAGAGAAAGTTTCACATATATATACATTTAGATCAGATTAAAGTAGAATTTATATTTTGTATTAAAAAAGAAAAAAGAAAAAAAACTATATTTAAAAGCCAGCTCAACGCATGGTCAAACCAGCTATAGCCTATAGGATCTAAGTTGGCCACTGAACAAACTGGCACAATACGAGGTCAGACCAGAGTATATATAATGAAGAAACATATTTGAATTCCTTGTTTTCTTTTTTTCGTAGCTATATAATTTTATCTACCAAAAAGAATGTAGCTATATGATATAAATATAAAAAAGAGTGACGCTATATATTTTTATTTTGTCTTTGAGTCTAAGCATTTTCTAAAGTATTGATAACTACCAGTTTTTTTAATTCTCCCTGCTTATTATAAGTGGAAAAAGATAAATTTGAATATGGTTCTTCTTCATGAGCGAATCGGATAATACCATTGCCCATTAAATAGCTCATGAAACCTTCTATTCATGTCTTTTTCTTCCCCCTTGTTCTATTGTACTATTCCATTGTATGATTTTAACCTTTTAAAAAAAAAAAAAAAAAAAAAAAAAAAAAAAAAACCTAGCCTATAGCCTAAAGGTACTCATGTCAGGACCACAACAGATAACTTTAAATTCAGTTTGATCTATCCGGGGTAGGTGTTCTTAATAGTTAATACAATTGAAACCTCCTTGATTTGTTTGTATAGCCTAGCTAGACGCCCTAAACTAAGAACAAGGGATACGATCATACGATACATATTTTACTAGATTTCCTTGCTTCTGGTTGGTATTCAAAGAACTATAATTTTGGTCATGTCTGGTATACTACAGCAAAGTTCATTTTTTTCGAGGGTCAAAACCCTTGAAAAAAGTATTGAAATTTAAAAGCCGTTTAACTGACTCTTGATGACCTTTGAAACAAATACCCTCGAACTGAAAATTTCTACGGCCTTCATGACCCTTGAAACTGAAATTTCAACAGCCTACATGACCCCGAAACAAATGTTTTATCTTTATCAAGGATTGGCAACCTTTGAAAATTTTAAAAGGGATAAAAGAACAATAGCCTTTTTTTGAGGGTCTCCCAACCCTCAAAATAAGGTTTTTCTCTTGAAAAAAGAAAAAAAAAACCCACAGCCATGCACATGGACTTCAAAGAACCACATATTAAAAAACCTATATTATACCAAAACACAAATATCAAAATAAAATTCAATTAGTTTTCCAAGTTACTAAATTCTTCATTCTTGAAGTTTATGTAGACATTTTCATATTAACATAAAGGAACTTAGTATTTTAACTAGATAAAGGAGAAAAAAAAGGAAGAAGAAGAAGAAGAGAAATGAATCAGTACAAGAACCATGCATGATCAAAATCTTAATCTTAATATTATTCTATTTCAATGCAAAACAACATGATGTACTAATATTTAAAGGGTCTCACATAAAGGATTCTGCCTTCTCCTGGTACTTCTCAAAGACTGATGCATAGCCACCAACTTTCCCTTGCATTAAGAACTGCAAGGAAATAGACAAACCAATTAATCATGCACTTGTTAAATGGTTGAGGTGTTTGATTGAAAAATTGTCATACAATGAAGTCCATATTGACATGTGATTTTCAAAATGTAATATATTTCTAAAAAATCAAATAAATGATGCATATAAATCACTGTACCAATTTAAACTATAGACATGACTAGTTCATTAACACACAAGTACACACATTTACCCACTTTGTTTTGAACTTAATAAGGCTTGGCAACAATTGTCGTGTGACTGTGATCAGTTCATTCTCTGTTTCATAGTTACAAAGAATATTTATTTGTTTCAATCTGATTTTATTTATTATTGAATCCAATCTTTTCTACCAAAAAAAAGAAAAAAAGAATCCAATCCCATTTATATATGATATGAATATCCTCAATATTTGGTCTACGTCATTTACTCAAATTAGACAAGCTAGACAGCATATATTCAAGAAAACAGTAGTCCAAAGAATGCCATTAGGATATCACTTCACCTAATTCTTCTTACCTGCAATTCTCCTGGAGTCTCAACTACAATTCCAGTATATGTAGCATCTAAGATGCAATTTCTTCTTTGCTAAAGCAAGATCACTATAAGGAAATGGAATCCTCTGTTGTTCCTGTCAATGATAAAGCTAAATATCAACTCAAACCATATTGAAGAAACCACTATGTATGCATATGGTCCATATTATAGCATTGTTAGTCCCATAAAAATGATGAAAATTTTGATTTTTAACCAGTACTTGAAAGCTTAAAGGATTATAAATAGATTGACACTATGTAGTTTCCGGCAGCACAATTAACCTCCTAGCCCCATAATCATATTCTCATCCACTACAAAAAAATCAGGCTATAGCCGCATTCGCAAAACGCAGCTATAGCATATAAAAAACGCAGCTATAGGCTATAGCTGCGTTTTTATGGCTGCGTTTCCAAACACAGCCTATGCGGCGACGCCATAGGCCCTTGCGGGGACCTAGAGCTGCGTTTTCAAAAACGCAGCCCAAACCGGTGTCTGTAGCTGCGTTTCAGGCATACTAGAGCCGCGTTTTTTTACAAACCCAGATGCGACATATATAGCCGCGTTTCCTTAAAAAACGCAGCTATAGGTAGCATAGAGCTGCGTTTTAAACGCAGCCCAAAACCAACTATAGCCGCGTTTCTGTTGTCCTGGAGCTGCGTTTTTCCCACTCCCAACCGTGACATCTATAGCCGCGTTTTCTATGAAAACGCAGCTATAAATGCAACTTAGAGCTGCGTTTTGAACGCAGCCCAAAAGAAACTATAGCCGCGTTTCTGTTGTCCTGGAGCCGCGTTTTTTATGATACCAGGTGAGGAACCTATAGCCGCGTTTTCTATAGAAACGCGGCTATAGCTGAATCATATAGCTGCGTTTGTCATGTCCTAGAGCCGCGTTTTTTATGCTTCCAGTTAGGGACCTATAGCCGCGTTTTCTATTAAAACGCGGCTATAGATGGAACATAGAGCAGCATTTACACCGCAGCTATAGCCGGGTTCTTCACAGTGGATTGTTGGGGACCTATAGCGGCGTTGTCTTTTAAAACGCGGCTATAGGTTGGCTTGAGCTGCGTTTTATATACAGAGCGCATCTATACATTATGTTAGAGCCGCGTTTCAAACGCAGCTATAGGTCCTGCACCTATACGCTCAGTGGAAACGCGGCTATAGGGGCCCAAAACGCAGCTATAGTTTTTTTTTTTTTTAAATATTTTTTTTCTTCCTAAGCAAATTACTGTCCAAAACAAAACCTGTAATTCCACATACACATTCCTGCCAACACTCAAAGGCAACAATACTGAACCAACAAAACAAATTGCATATATGAAATCATTAATTACCCAAATATTAGCAAATTAAAACAAATTGCATATTTGATACTATATAGTATCAAATCATTACCAAAATATTAATTACATAAACGATAATTTTACATAAAGAAAACAATTAAGTTCGTTGCCAAAAGATGAATTACATATCCAAATAATTACATATAAAATAAAAGTTCCCAACAAACTTTGGTTTTTACATCACAAAATAAAAACATCCCTCAACAAACTTCCAGAAAGCGTCATGGTACAGCCAATTACCTGTGACAATGAGAACACCGGAAATAAGCTAACATTTGAAGCCCAAACAAACAGACTCTAAACAAAACCAAGTATTTTGCTAGCTGTACTTTAACAAGGTCAACATCTCTTAAATGTTTGGAGTCATTTTGATGTAAATTCATTTAAAACCATAGCTGTACTTCTACTTTTTTAGCAATTGTTTGGATACAAGCTATCCACCTGATCCTATTGGATCAATCTGTCTTATTGCTGATCGTTCACCTTCAATAGACATGATCATTTCACAGGCCCTACCAAACATTTCATTAATGAAAAAAATGGTGTTCATCAATTCTACCTCATCATAGTTATAGCATATAAACGTTTAATTAGTCTTTTTGTTTGATTCTAGTCTCTAAGAGTTGCTAATTAGTTACTGCATATTGGATTGTGTTGGAAGGAAATCTATTTCTTTCCTTGATTAAATATTTGTGAAGAAGGGGATTGTTTTCAAACTGTTGAATGAATGCTTCTTTGGCATAATTACCCTTTAGAACTATAATACCAGCCATGCCAGCATTAAATGCAGAGATGAACTTCAAATAAGAAAAGGACCCAACTATAATTAATCAAGGAGGTGGGGGTTTTACAAGCAGCCTAAGAATTTCTTATGGGTAGTGAAGTCTATTTCTTGTGTGGACATATCTTGGCACTAACTCATGCAACAAAAAATAAAATAAAAAATAAAATACAGTCAAACAACTTGCCCTGCATGTCAAGATGACTTACAAGTATTGCAGATTTAAAAGCTGACCAAGTTGTGGAACCAGTTGAGCAGAAAGATTTGCAATAGCCAATTCACAATAACCAAATCAAGCTATTAAATTCTTAACCTGTATATAGAAAAAGAGATGGAACATAAGTAACATACAAGGTTAATTAAACGAAATCAGAAAACATTCTTCAACAGTCGCATAAATCCATACTTCCTATTTAGAGATGGAAAATAGGCCTCATACATCTAAGATGATAAAATAGGCCTCATAGATTAAAAAAAAAAAAAAATACTAATACTAAATTGAAAATCATAGCACTAGTACGATATATAGAATTAACTAAATTTGATAGGAATTTGTGAAGGTCTAGGACTGAATAAAATTTTCCATGAATATAAGATTTTGGGTAACATTCCAAAACTCATTGGAATGGGTTGATTTTTCAAGAACATGTTTCCAATTATTTTTATAAGATGGTGGATCTTGATGTTTTTGTTTGCTATTAATATGATTTTATTTTATTTTTCCAACTGGAACATAACAAATTTCTATAACATAACCTAACATAAAATACTTTTTATTTTATGTCATGACATAATTAATTCCTTCTCTTCAACAAATATAAACAACATTGATTAGACACTTTTTTCCCTCTCTTTCTTTGTCTAGGCATCACGCCTAACTGCTGCATGCTTATTCATAAATGCATTATTGTTTCCAACTAAGTAATACATTACCCTTATCTACAAGTTCCTGATCTTACACTTAGGTGGGGTTTGGACTTATTATTTTGCACTTATCTCTTTGTCTCATAATTAAGCCTGATTATTCTGAGAACAAAATGATATTATAGAGGGAATCCTTTTCGTGGCAATGTGCCCTCACCATTCTTTAAATGTATTGTCCTTGTTTTTCTGTTTAAATTCTAATGATTGTATATGAAAGATGAGACATGACATGATTTTATCTTAATTTATTACAACATCTATTGTAATTCTTTATTTATAGATACCATACATATAACATATGACATCTACACTATGATGATTGCTTTTTATTTTAAGAGAAAACACAAATTAGTTTTGTATGTATATGCGAGACTTGAACTTGAGTCAATCTTGTATTAAGAATAAAATACTTTACCAATTGAAGTAAATGTACATACCTTTTTCATATTTGTGCTTTACTTTTAATTAGTCATCCATAAACTTAAAAGTTAAAATTATAACGATAGTTGTTTTGATTTGAAGATAGAGATTGTGCGATGAAAGCTGTAAATGCTACCCTCAGGCCACAAAATAATAACAAAAGTAAAAAATTATTATTATTTTCATTATTGTTATTATTTTTTTAGGCCAAAAATAATAGAGGAATCTTGTTATTTTGCTATGGATGGACCTACATCATTGGTTGGACCTATTAGAGCTCCCTTTAAATGTCAAGTGTAGGAGGCAACAATAAGACAAATGTCAAATTTTAATTAAAGACGAGTTTTTTTAAAAACAAATTATATATATAATAATAATTATATGCTAAACGTATAAGATATACTTTCTCCTATACTCGAAACTCACAAGTAAAAAGGTATAACCCTAAAGAAGAAAAGGTAAACAAACAAAACCTCTAATTCGTTACAACAAAAGTAAAACGTGTAAAATCAAAGATATATGTCACTTGCATCTCATTTCATGTGTTTACTTCTGAAATATAAAAAAGTGAAGAAACAAAAAAAAAATCTTTCCATTTCCGTATAAGTATACAACATTATCATACGAGCTATAATTTACTCATATCAAGTTCTTAGCAAATAACGTTTACATTAAAAAGAAGACACATACATATAATTCTGTAATGTATTTACCGGAAATTTTTAAGTTGGATTTGTGTATTTATAAGGTCCTTCTGAACATGATAGGCTAGCTATATATATATATATATATCTTTCTTGAACGTGTGGCCAAAAAATGTGTCGTTAGCTGAAAATATGAATTTAAAAAAGAAATGTAACTCAAATTTGTAATAACCTATTAGTTATATATTCAGGTTTCACAGAAAACATTTAACCTCAACTTCATGGAAGTTCTATAATTTAGCACGTTTTTTGGATTCCTTGGGGTAATTCTAATGTATATGGTTCTTAAAAACCTAAGCATTTTTAATGAAATGAATGATTCTTTTCATTTATTTTTTACCACCACTATCTTTCATGTATATAATTAGTGCTGGTTTATATTTGTTACATTGATGACCAATAAAATTTTGAATAATTTCATGAAAGAGTTATTGTTATTATTATTATTATTATTATTGATAATATTATTAATATATTAGTTAAAGAGTTCTAGAGAATATCTTTGGGGTCCAATTATTCGAGGTCCAAAAATTAGGTATGTTGAATTTTATGCACCTTTCCTCCTTTATTAGAGACCATAGACTTGGAGATCTAACTGTGTGGGCTCACCTTGCCCGGAATGTTGTAGAGACCATAGGAACCTCACATATCAAGGCTGACAAAAAATATGACAGGAAAGATCTGGCAAAACAATAAACTTTCTATTTTAAAATTATCACATCCTCCATTAGGGATGGAGAAAAATTCTCTTCAGTACTTATTGGATTTGTCAAGAACACCTTATTGTTTACGGCTTTCCATTGCAGGAAAAAACTAAAATGCGAATCTGACTGTAATGGATAGTTACAATCTGGACTTGACACATCCAGTGCCTAAATCCAAAGGTGACTCAGCTCACAGCCTCAGGAGTAAAAGTGGTGGTGTAACTAGTCCTACAGTACCATACATGTTTTTTAAAATCAAGATATGTTGTTGTCAAAAGCATGTTTTATTCGGACCATTGGTCCATATAGCAATATCTCTCTCTCTCTCTCTCTCTCTCTCTCTCTCTCTCTCTCTCTCTCTCTCTCTCTCTCTCGTGTGTGTCATGGGTTCTTAAAGCAGCTGACCAATCTCAGTCAGTGCAGTAGGACACATCATATAATTACAAGAAAGAATGGTCCAAGGTATTGATTAGAAGATTTGAGCCCGGAACTTTATGGATTACATGAAGCAGAGAACCATTAATTAGACCAATCACTTGGTCTTGGTCAATAGAAGCTTATAGCTGTAAAAATTTTCCTGACCACATAACAAAGTATACATGCTTAAATTGACAATGATATTTTCTTTAAACTTTACCTGTTTTAGAGTCTCCAACAAGGTTCCGGACTTCTAATCTGCAATGCACATATTGGAGCTTTGATGGTACTGATCAGTTCTGCCAAAAAAGTAAAGAATATTAAAATTTCAGTTAATTTTGGATAGTCATATGCAAGAGGGTGAACTTCAAAGATAAGGGCTAGATGGAGAGTGAAAGACTACTTGCATGGCAATGCACGAAGATGAAGACGTGGACGTGTACTTTCTTTTTTAAAATTTTTATGTAAAGCTTATCTCTCTAACATTGTTGACTACAATGATAAAGGAAACAAAAGCATGAGAATGGGTAGCGATTAGGACAGGGACAGATCACTTTGCTGGGCTAGAAAAGGAAAAACTAGTTAAAGCGACTAGAACAGGCTAAACAATTTGAAGAAATAAAGAAGTTGCCAAAGAAACTAGCTAGCCCTCCTAATTGTAACTTAAAGAAGAAAAAACATAGATTCTACCTATTTAAGATAGCATGTGCCTATCTAGCTACTTAGTGACATATGAAAGAAAGAGAAGTAATCTGTATATAAAAGAGAGAGGGCCAGATAGAGAGACTGCGTGTATGAGTGTAGTCCAGAATGATTGGAGGGAGATATTTTACCGGCCAAAAAGCGACTTAATCATTAGGGTAATATTTATTGCACACAAATTATTATACATAATTTTACACACATCTAATTTTTAAATTAAAACTGATTGAGAAGTCACAATTTCAATTCAAAATGAAATGCATATAAAATTATGTAATAGTTTATGTATAATAAACAAAACTCTAATCATTATATCACAATTGGTGTGTAAAGTCAAAAGAAAGTGAGTGGGGATTAAAAGCCTACGCCTAAGAGAAGAACACGCGGCGCATGGTACTATCACAAAACAATTTCTCCTTTTATGTACATTTGTGCACATACACATATGGAGGCATGAACAAAACATAAACGGCCATGAAACATGTTCAAGAAGGAAATGGCCATGAAATTAAGAAGGGTCCACAGTATGTTCAAAAAAAAAAAAAAAAAAAAAAGGTTCTCTTAAGTGAAAGGGAAACCCATCATCTTAGAAGATAGGACTTCTAATGATGCAAACTGTCCTTCGCATATTCTTTCCGCAATTTTATATTCCAAAAGCTCTTAACACATTGAGAACTTCAAGTTATTTGCTTTACCCACCACTAATGTCCCTTTTTAACTCGATTCTTTATATTAGGACTAGAGAATTATCGCACTCCTAATGTGAAAAACACACATAGTTTGGCCAAAAATAACCGTTTATCACAATCAAGGAAGGAGTATCTTTTAGCTATTGAAAAGAAAAAAAAAAATTAACACCTTCAGAATTACAATCACAAACATAATTCTTATATTTTTTGAGTAAATTTTAATAATTGACATCCATCATAATTTGGAATTGCTATATTTTTCAATCACAAAAATTCTTAAGAGTGTGATGAATGTTATGGGTGTGTGTGAAATAAGAATGCCATTCCAATAAAGAATGATCATAAGCTGCTTGTGTTTGAACTTGCAACATTGTCCTGGAATGGCAAGGAAGAACCAAAAAAATACTGAACTTTATGGAGAAAATTACTTACAAACTCAGTTTCTAAGTTCAACTTCCAAAGTTGCTAGATATTTGAGAAGTTTAAAAAATGCAAGGATTTGGCTACTAATTCAGTTCAGAGGACTAAGAAATCTTGCTCAACAAAAGGAAATCTTTCTATAAAAAAAACAAAACAAAACAAATTTGTGTGCAACCATGTAATAAGCTTTCTATAAAAAAAACAAAACAAATTTGCAACTATTAGATAAAATAAAAAATGCAGAAAAATTCAACAGACGCAATACCCATCAAAATCATCAACAATTTAAAAAAGAAAAGGCAATACCTCAAATTGCCTTGCGTTCGAGGGCTCAGGTGACAACTCAGAATCCAAGATCTCTTCCTTTGGCACTACTGCTTTCTCAGCATTAGGATTCGGGGAAACCTATAGAATATCAAGCATGTGATTATGTGAAATTACAAATGCATTCAACTATCTCTAAGGACCAAAATTATCACAAAAACTTACACACATACAATGTCAAGAAAAAACAAACACGGCAATCTTGAAAACAATTTTTAGCAATCCACTAAGCAACCAAATCAGCCTGCAAACAAAACAAATAGTTTCATTAAAGAAAGAATCATCAAACACATAGTTTCATTGTTCGTATTTGGTATTTAACAAATCTAACGACGAATAAAATCAATTAGGTAGCATAATTCTTCATTCACAAATGAGCAATGCTACATACACAATACTTTTCACAACTGTTAAATTATCAAATTGTTATTGATTCTCATCTGGGCTCATCACGAAATTACTTTATTGTCTACCATCTAGAACCCAGCCCAAAAAAAAAAAAAAAAACGTGATTCTAGAGTTATTGTTCACAAATATATGTCAAGCACTTTTCCTATAAAAAAAGTTATAAAAAAAAAAAAAAATGTCAGCCAAACATTTCATCGAACACATATAAGACTCACCGTCATGTATATTGGTCCGCTGTACCCACATACTTCCGTGAAGTAAGGAAGTGCACCAATGTGATCCAAATGGCTATCCAATTAACAAAATCAATAAAAATACAGTGATTTCAATCAAAATTGAAAAAAAAAATAACAAAGAAATAATAAGCTTGGGTTGAGAAAGTAAGGTACAAGTGGGTGATGACAATGCAAGTGAAGGCGCTGTCGAAATCGCTGGAGTTGGAGATGCGAGAGAAATCGGGGTAGCTTTGTTTCTAGAAACTTCGCCAATGCCGCTGCCTTGTTCGTCCTCAACAGTCCTCCTGGGTGCGCCAACCTTCAATTCAAAATCAATTTCCACTATCAATACCAAAAACAAAATACCTAGAAGAAGGGTACGTACACCTGGGTTGGGAACGGTGAGAAGAAGAAGGTCAAGGGAGAGGTGCAAACAACTGAGCCAAACCCAAAACCTCACCTTGCAACGAATCTCTGAAATCTTGGCCACTCGGAGCCCGAGAACCAGTTCTTCGCGGTCAAGCTCTCTGAGCGTGGGTCCAAGCAACAGAGTCAGAGGCCAACTGGGTCACCCTGCATTGTTGAGATTGCGGACTGTGGGTTGAGATCGAGCACGGCGGCGAGATTACCGGGAGCTAGGTTGAGAAGCTGAGTGTTTTTCAATTTAGGGATTGATTGGGTTTCAATTTTAGGGGTTTTTTTGAATTTATAGGAAGGCTATAGCTGCGGCATAAATGAGTCTGGAGCTGCGTTTAAATAAACGCAGGTCTACCACATACAGCTAGAGCTGCGTTCTTCTAAACGCAGCTTTGACATGTCTGGAGCTGCGTTTACAACAACGCAGCTCTATAAGTTTTGAAGCTGCGTTTGTTAAACGCAGCTCTCAGATATATTGAAAAAAAAAAAAAAAAATTTCCAGTTGGAACTAAAGCTGCGTTTTTGAAAACGCGGCTTCAATCCTACCGGGTTAAACGCAGCTCTAACATCAAAAAACGCAGCTTCAGAGATGGTCTATAGCCGGGTTTAATAAACACAGCTCAAACAGCATCCTGAAGCTGCGTTTAAGCAGAACGCAGCTTAAAATTCGACCCTAGAGCTGCGTTTTTGGAAAACGCAGCTCAAAAACGCAGCTTAAATTACCGATTTTAGTAGTGATCCCAGTCCCTTATGGAAAAAACAATATCATCACTGCGGCCTCCAACACATGGAAACTTCACTACTGTTCTTAGCATTGATGGAGGTGGAATAAGGGGGATTATTCCAGGAATCATACTTAGCTTCCTTGAGTCCGAGTTACAGGTTACAATATTGTTATATACCAGCCAGTTGGCACATGTCATCTATGTGTATAAAGTTGAAATATTAGTTTTCAATCTAAAGTATATCTGAACTAAAGCATAACTTATCTTATATTCTTGTGTAAAACACCATAGCGTTCAATTAAGCAACGGAGCATGCAGTCAACTACTCAAAAGATAATTAAAAGAAAACCACAAAGAAAAAACAAGTCATCAACCAACAAAATGCAAAATACAACAATTATAGAAAACCACCACATCTTCACTGCAAATTCCCAGAAGATCAAGAATCAATGAGACATAAATCTTCACTAACACAGAATAATAAATTTCCAGGTAGTAAAGGATGCTTACAATAACCATTACACTAAAGAGAATCAAATTTGATTATATGTATAGCATACAAGTAAAACTGTTGCACTTAAGATTAGTTAAACCAGAAACCATTGAAAAATGAAAATCGCAATAACTATTTATCTTATTAACATTCACGTTACCTTATAAAAGCAACTACTCCCAAATGGGCAGTTTCCATTCCCAAAATCGAAGTGCTTGCAATCAATGGACCTGCAAGAAAGACAATAGCAAATTATAAAACTGAGAACAACAATATGCGTTCACAATACTTCAATTGTTAGTTATCTAAATTGTTTATCAGTTTCTTGAATTTACTACCAACACTTTCAGGAAAATTGACTAAACAGTATCTGAAAGTTGCGAGTTCTCAAAAACTTTTTGATAGAATTTTCTCAACTAAACAAGAGAGTAGTAGTAGATGACTCCGTGTTACAAGATTGTTAGTGAATTACAACTCTAGTAGAAGTATTTAAAGGGGGACACAAATCAAATTTGAAAATCAAAAACCAGAAACAGGATCACAAGTAACATGAAGGTCTATCGTCTAGACAAGAGTTAAGAAATTACTTGAGCTTTGCCTTGTAGCTATCAACAATGTCCTGCTTCTCTTCAACAAAATTGATCAAAGCCATAACAGGACCAAAATACGATGGAAAGTATCTTCATAGCCTTCTGAAGGAAAAACTAAGGAATACTCAATTACTCCACACACTGACCAATGTGGTAATCCCAACCTTTGACATCAAGCAACTCCAGCCAGCCATTTTCTCCAGCTATGAGGTTTTCAAATTAATCCAAGTTTCTAACTTAACTTTACCTGAAATTAATCCAGCCTAATGAGAAGGAATTAAAACTTCACATAAACAAAAAAGAACTAACATATATTTGTGTTCATGCCTTAATTAGGTGAAGAACCATGCACACTTTGATGCCTTACTTTCAGATATGTGCATTGGAACCTCAGCTGCCCCAACATTAGGCAATAACCCCTGACTCCGCATCCTCCCAAACAAGCCCTTCACATCCTTCCACCTCTTCTGCTCCCCAAAACAACTGATCATAATATTATACGTCGCAGTACACGGCTTATGTGGCACTGTGCACGGCTTAAGGCGATAGCACTTTTATTGAATCGCAGCCATTAGGAACTGTGCCTCCTGTGCCTGCAAAAGGTACGTTTCCCAAACACACATCTTCTGAATTTGTTAAGAAGTAAGAGTTTGATGCAGCTACAGCTTGCATCTGTCTAAACTGCAAGTCATATGTACATCAGTCAAAACACAACAGCTACAGCGGGTAATGTTAAAAGTTCATGTAAGAGGCACATGTCAGATTAAGTGTGCTAGCCACATGTGTTTTTATCTGATTGGTTGTTTGTAAATAAGCTATTTACATTCTGTTTTTCTTGTATAGCGGCTAGATTTGGATTAGTTACAGAGAGAGTTAGATTAGTTCTCTCTCTGTTAATTCTAATTAAAGTAAGTACACCGATAGAATTCCTATCAGTTTATTGAGAGTTTCTCTTTTAGCGATGATAGTCACTCCACAAGTACAAACTCTTTCCCCTCTTCCATTGAGTAAAACATTGTCCTGTTCTTCAGATTTTTCCCTACTATAATCTCTCAACAGGTTATGCTTTTATGTGACACACTTCCCTTTGCCCATCTCCGCAGTAATAAATAAAATGGCCAACAAGAACAATAGAGTGCAATTGGTATGGAGTCTAAAGTTTTTCTTCTTTGTTTCCCTTTCCTCCTCTTGTGTGCGTGTCTTGTAGGATCCTAGATGATGGCTTTAATGACTGCACACATATTCTTGGAGGAAAAACATTCTAAGGTGTGCCAGCCACAGACTCAGTTATTGACAATTCAATCTTTAGGCTAACAATTTCAAACGTTTTATTTTTCACCCAAAATCCAAATAGCAAAATCAACCAATAATTTAAGCTCAAATCAAATCAGAATGTACAAATCAATCCCAAAATCCTCTCCAATACATCATTCTTTTCCTACAATTTTTAGACAACCAAACAGATTCTCGAATGAATCAAAGAAATTTAATAGAACTCAAATTTCAGCACAAGTTAACGGTTAGGGATTCGAGCTAGAAAATTTACCAATTGAAAACACCAACAATAAAATTATAAAAAATAAATAAAAAATAAAAACTAAAAATTTTCAACAAAAAAAAAAAATCTCAACAAAACCAATACAATACAAACTCATTTATTTTCCTACGATTTCTCAACAACCAAACAGATTCTAAACGAGTCCAAAGAAATTTAATCGAACTCAAATTCCACCACAAAGCTAACGAATTGAGCTAGAATTTCAAAGCAATGAAATGAAAAGCCGTAGAAGATCGTACCTAGTAGAATCGAATATAAGTGTAATTTCCATAATTTCTCGGGAAACAAGCAGAGAGAGACAGACCTGTAATCGGAAAATGGGGTGGCGAAGAGTGCTCAGTCTATCAACGGCTCGCTTGTCGACGGAGATGAGATAGCTGGCCACCGCAAATCAGCCCGTTGGAGATGAGATGAGCTCCGATCTTTGAGTTTTCTGAGACGAGCTCAGATTTTGAGAGAAATTTCTAAATGTGTGAGTGGTTTCTGAGTGTGGAGCGTGAAAAAAAATGAGTTTTCCTTTTGTATTTTAATTTTGGACTTTATTTCAAGGGTTAGAAATTTTGAGATATCTTCTATCAAAGGTTGCCATAGGATGCGTTGAAAAACTAGCCCGCCTAATTTTAAAAGATTATTCCGAGGGTTGTATAGGTTTATTTCAAGGATTTTAATGACCCTCGGAATAAAACTAATCAAACTTACCCATTCGCTCCAATTTTTACTGATGGTTTCGGCACTTTTTAGTCAACCCTTGAGAAAAGTGGGTTGAAACAAGTCAAAGTTTGTTGTAGTGTACTCCGTGACATAAAGAAGTAGACTCATTTTTTGACTCTTCCAACTGAACGTTTTAAATGAGCAGCTGTTAAATATTAGTGTATTACCTCTTGAAAAACGTATAACCCTACCTTTTTGTAGACTGAAAAACCAATCGTCCATGACTAAAATCTCGTTAACATAAAGAAGTAAAATCATTCTTCTAAAAGATCAGTTATTTTATGCCTAAAACTTCTCCTTTGAAGCACTCCTTAGGATCGAAAAGTAAAAACTAGCAAGATAAAATGGTAATAAAGAATAGGCTTGTCCATGCCAGTTTTTATCAATAATTGAAGATTCCTCCCTCAAAAAATTGTTGCACCACTAAAGTTCAACCTAAAAATACAAAATGCATGGAGATAATGCTTTTCTAACCAAGATTCCTTTCCCTAAAGACTGTAACAATTGACCACTCCGATTATATTTCTAAAGAAGGCGTTTCAATTAATTTGTAATGCTCGTGCAGCATGTGCATACAAGAAATGTAGGATATTTGATTTTGTTATACAACCTTATAATCTGTAACACATTAACAGAGGATTATTATATGATTGTGAACGTTATTATATGAGTTTATATAAGATCTCACAAACAAATAATAGGGAAAAAAATAATAGAAAATAAAAGAAACACTACACCTAAGATAAGAATACTAAGGATTTATGTGAATAATATGAAAAGAAATTTGGAAAATTACAACTGTAGAATAAAGGCATTATCACAAGACTCAAACCCTAAATATACCCAAAAACCTCTATGTGAATTTACAAAAAAAATTTGCATAAAGAAAAACCAAAAAGGCCAAATATATATATCCCAACTTGGCAAGAGTTGTTATGGTACATAACTAAAATCAAGAAAGAAATAGGATTCCAAATCATAACCAACCATGATTTTGAAACCTGGACCGTTCAATGAACCGTAAGAGAGAGAGATTCAAAGTTTTAAAGGTCAGACCAAGGTTCAATTGAAGTTGTACTATGATGACGTAATAAATAATTTAATAATTAAATAAAATAAAAAATGTAACAAATTTATAAAAATAAACAATATTGATCTGAAAATATAGAATATTTGTTCAAAAAAATATAGAATAGTAAATCTCTTTCAAATATATTTTCACAACTTTTATATTTTAATACTTTTAGGCCAAAAAAATGTAACAAACCGAATGAAAAAAACGAAAACCTATTGGCACAATGCCATGAGCCAACAGATGTCTTGTCTAATTTTTTTTTTTTAATAAAGAAAAAACACTTTACCCCAAATCAGGGATCTATCACTTTTTAGAGTTGTGCTAGTACCACATAATTGGGCACGACTTTGTCTCACAACTCGCCACATAACAAGTTGTGATTGGCAAAGATGTGTCAATGGGCCATGTGGGGACCATGGCTATGTCGACTGGGAGAGAGTTACAAGAAAGTGATTTTCATTTTTATGTTTAAGAGGAGAGAGGAGAAATGAAATATAAGAAACAAGCGGTTGGATTGAAATTTAAAATTTGAAATTGAGGTGGGCTTGAAAACTTGTGAAACTGATCAAGAACGCCACATGACAAGTTGTGATTGGCAAAGATGTGTCAATGGGCCATGTGGGGACCATGGCTATGTCGGTTGGGAGAGAGTTACAAGAAAGTGATTTTCATTTTTATGTTTAAGAGGAGAAATGAAATATAAGAAACAAGCGATTGGATTGAAATTTAAAATTTGAAATTGAGGTGGGCTTGAAAACTTGTGAAACTGATCAAGAAATGTTGAAAACAGCTAGCTAACGAGAACGTTAACAAGAAGACCAGCATTTAGCTATTGTTGATGAGCTGGAACATTTAAATGATGTCAACATTTTTATCTTACATATTTTGTTTTTATTGATTGGGACTACAAGGTTAGCAAAGAGATCTTATAATCCGGGACTAAGTAAGAATTCCTCCTTTTTATAACCCCTTCATATTCAAATTTTAAATTTCAAACAAAACAAGAAACAAACAAAAAAATCTACAGCCACTTATGTACTTCATCTTATTTAATTTTAAAAAAATACTATTTCCATAGCCCCCACTCATATGTCATATCACCCTCTTTTCAATACAACATCAGACCCAACTTGCCCCCACTTGCCGCTCTCTCCTCTTCCCTTTTCGTCTTCTTCTCTCTTTCACTCCCTAGGTTTCTCTCTATCCCCATGGGCTCTCTTTACAAACACAGATTTGTCCTCCCTCCGACAGAAACTAAACGGCAAGAACCAGTGATAATAGAGAAAGATCCAGTGACTGAAGCATTTTGGCTAAACAAGATATCAGGCTCTAGCTTCCAGTGAAGAAAAACGAGATAGACCACCGCAGATTTTTTTTTTTTTTACTTATTTGTTATCCAACCAATAAAATCGTGTCCGGTCTTGCAAATCGGGAGGTTTGACCGCGGTCCAAGCAGTTCGATGCAAATTAAAATTTTTCAGTTTTATACTTTTAAAGAACCGGATTGATGACTGGTTTTTTATTACCGCGATCTGACTGGCCGGTCCGGTCCGAATTTCAAAACCTTGTAATCAAGGTCAACATTTCTCACCAAAACAGCATCATTATAGTGTTTTTTTATACTACAAAAAAGTTAATTAACTTTTTAGTTTATATACAATTTTAAAGTCTTATTTTTTCCCCCAAGTACAACCATGCTTTAACTAGTTTTCAACAGTTAAACAATCAGCAAGAAGAGAGAAAAACTGCATCCAAATACATACGAAGAAGCATTCAAATTGAGAGTGAGCCATAGTACTCAGGCTAACTATGACTTATATTTAAATGCAAGCCACATCAAGATAAACACATCATTGGAACAATAGCATACTAAAAAATGAAGAGTACACACAGATAAACACGCTTTTGAGCACATGATAAAATTCAATATCTCTTTCTTGTATCATATGTATGATTGTATTCTCTATATAAGACCAACCAGCCACACCTATTTTGCAAACACATTTCTATGACAATGGCTTCCAAGCTCTCCCCATTGTGCAACTTTTTTCTCCTATTAATGCTCTTCTCCTACTCTCCTTCTCTTGCTAGCTCCTCTACTTTCCCAAGTACCGTTTGCAACTCCACACCCCACCCATCTTTCTGCAAATCCAACTTACCACCAAATGAGTTCAACACCATTCAAGACTATGGCTGGTACTTCATTCACCAGTCCTTATCATCAGCAAAAGACATTCTTTCGCTAATCAAATCATACCCAATATCACATTCCTCGTATTCTAAACGTACCGTTCATGCCCTCAAAGATTGTCAGCTTTTAGCTGACTTGACCGTGGATTTCTTGTCAAAAACTTTGCAAACTATTAGCTCTACAAACAGTCTAAATAGCTTGCAAGCTGAGGATTTGCATACACTGCTTAGTGCCACTTTGACAAACCAAGAAACATGTTCTGATGGCCTGCTAGAGTTAGCATCAGACTCTAGCGTTAAAAAAGGCTTGTTGGGTCCTCTCTCTAATGGGACTAAGCTTCATAGCATATCGCTTGCGCTTTTTAAGCATGGTTGGGTTGCAAAGACAAAGAGAGAGAGTTTTCCAACAGAAAGAAACCATTTGTTATTTTCCAATATGGAAAATATTATTAATGGTCTTTTGCCTTTAAGAATGTCTATAACTGGAAGAAGGTTGCTTCAAACAACTCTTGGCGATGTATTGGTGAGCCAAACGGTATTTGTGAACCCAGATGGCAGTGGAGACTTCACAACTATCAATGATGCTGTGGCTGCTGCACCGGAAAATACAGATATTAGTGATGGATACTTTGTCATTTACATCGTAGCTGGGGTTTATTATGAGTATGTTTCCATTGATAAGAACAAGCAATATTTGATGATGGTTGGGTACGGTATCGACCAAACTGTGATCACAGGCGATCATAGCCAGAAGGATGATTCGAGTACATTCGATTCTGCAACATTTGGTAAGCTACAATATATTGCTTTGGGTAATGTTTTTGTTTTTATATACACTAGTTGCTAACTCATGCGATGCACGAAAAAACTATTGAAAATGAGATCAACTCTAAAATTAGAATCATTTTGCAATTAGACTACAAAATTAGGTAAAAGAATTAATTTCATGTTATAGTCTAGTTTTTTATTGGTAGCAGAATCACTTGCACGATTGAATTTGGTCTCAATGGATCAAGTGCAAATCCTTCATCTAGACATTCAAGTATTAGGATAAATGATGTGTTTTTGATAGGTAAAAATTAAGATAAACAACAATTACACATATACACAGAACCAAAAAAAAAAAATTTGTTTACCAAAGAACCTCATATATGTAAAAGTTGCCAAAAAGATACATCACATATTAATGCATAAACACGTCTACATAACTTTTGAATAATCCAAGTACAGCAACATTAGAAGCAACCTTTAGGCTTCTTCACTATTTCAAGTGGCTCCTAAACAATGTCATATTTACTTCTCAATTCTATTCATCATTCTACAGTATAAAAGTCACAATCAACATGTATGCATCTCATAAAATCCATAAGCAAGTTTTTGTTTTTTGCTTTTTAATTTTCCTTCACCCTTCTCAGTTTGACTAAAGAAAAACCAAAGTGAATAAAAAAAGCTTATAATTTAAAACTGAAAAGTTAAAGTTAAATTCTTTATGGTGTTCCACGCAGAGTAGATACAAAACCATGTCTTTTTTATAAGAGTTCAAGTTAATTTCAAAACACAAACAGGTCAAGTTTAATATGATGTAGCAAGAACCTTTGAGAATGATACTACAACATACTTCAAATAATGATGAAATGGCCCATTTCCGTAATCTGACTCTCTTCCCTACAAATAAGAGGACTCATAATGTTGAAAGAACTTCCTCTTCTTTTAGTGGGTAAAACAGTAAGATCAAAAGTATTGTGTAACAAATATTATCATATTAAGGTGAAAATAAATTGGTTAAGCATAGATATTCAGCTGAACACAGATGTACCTACATCTTCTGCATCATCAAGAATCAATATAGCACTATCTTGGCCAAGCAAGATATCAAGACCCTTTTGATGTTCTTGGGTGCCATGCTTACGTGAAATCACTTTAGCACTTAAGTACTCTCCTAGAGGATCAAGTAGCTTAGCCATTTACATTGCATAGTGCCGATAGGCGATCACTCATTGTATAAATGTACATCTCAAACATTTCACTTTCTTCTTTTAAAAATGTGTGAATAAAGGGCCTTAGCTTCGTCATCATATATGTTTTTTTGATAGGTAGCTTCATCTTCATATCAATTTGCATAAATTTCACCATGAAGAGGCTACCTTTTGTGACACGTCCATTTCATAATTTTTGAATACCGTAAGGCTACAAGCACATCAAGTCACTCAAATGGCCAAAATGTCAAAGAAAAAACAATGCAATCAAAGCCTTTTTAAAAAGAATTAATACACATCTGCAGCAGAGCAAATATAGTGAAATGAAAAGCCAACTTGATAATCAATCAAATTGATAAGAGAGCCTCTATTTAGTTTCCAAGTTATAGGGATTTTCCCCCAATAACTACCAAACCTTTCCTACCTACAGTTCGCCTCATGCATTATGGAACAAAAAAATCTCATAGTGATATTACAAATAAAAATAGTATTTAAGCTTGCCTTAAGCATAACATAAAAATCCTGCCAATCTTTCTTAAAAAGAAGGGAGGGTGGAGGACAAAAAAAAGTACAGACAAGTGAGGCAGTGCTTCCCAAAAATCAAAAGAGCCCACCAGAAAATTCCTCAAAACTTCCAAGTGATTCATGGTTATGGTGATTTTACAACATAAGACTGCATAAGCAGTAAACTATATCCCTTCCATGTCTTTGAAAGTTTTACCAACCTTTGGTTAGAAGTCTGAACATTCTATTGACAAATTGAAAGCACTCAAATTAAACTTTCATCAACAGATTCAGAACCTAACGGTAATCATTCATGTTGACCTCTAAAAGTTCTACAACATGACAAGTTACAATGGTATATAGCCAAAGATGGAATGTCACCATGATACCTGAAAACAAAGATATACAAAATGCTAAGCACACTACCAAAGTACAATAAAATATAAAGGTAAAAGAAATACCTTGCAAATCTGTTTTTTATTATAAATATTCTTCTTCTAATGTCATATCTGTTTTTTATTTTAAATATTCTTCTTCTGTAGCATATGATCTATATAAGTATAGTTTCTTATGGTTTAATAAATCTGCTTCTTTCAAATTGACAATTTCAGCATTGTGAAGCCGTAGTCCCAGCAAATAATGTTTAAGCTTAAATGAATTACTATTTAAAAAAGAAAGAAGAAAAAAAGATCATCACTATACTTTATGATTCTATTATTCTTGAATAGGAATAGATTTATAAGTTCAAAATTGGTTTACATCTCTCCAGTTGTAATTTAAAAAATAGTTTCATATTAGGGGAATATTACTTAGTGAATGAGCAGTGACACTATCTTCCATTATGCAGAGAAGGATAACCAAAATTCATAACTCCACCAAATAGTCTTACCTCAAAGAAGGTTACCTCATGAATGTAACCCAATGCCACACCAGATTTGGCCAGCAACCTTTGCCCACAAAATGTACATGTTGTCATCTTGCAATTCTTGAAATCTTCAAACTTCAGACTAGTCATCCAAATATCTCTTTTTATTACCAATGAAACCCATCATCAGAATTTATCTTTACCTACCAAAATAAATAAATAAATAAAAATAGATTGGTTAAACTCCATTTGTTCCAACAAAAATACCTTCATTCAGTTCCATTAATGTAACAGTTCCTCATGCGAAGAGCCATCCCAAAGCTATGATAAAACCATGAAAAAGAATTATATTGATATCCGTAACCATAATGCATAAACTACATCTTCTTATATGAATTTATAAGTAGCAGCAAGTAAAAAACATATAAAGAAGAAATCATACAGATTAAAGAGGAAATTCAAAGTCCATAGTTCATCCAGATTAATCCAACATCATTCAAAGCAAAAACCTTCCTCTAATAGAGGGAAAAACAAAAACAAAAAGTCGACCATGAAACAAAATTGATGAAAATCTTCAATTGGGTAGTCAAAATTCTATGGGGAGTGAAGCAGAAAATCTGAACCACAAATGAGAAGGAAAACAGCCTCAACTTAAAACACAAAATTCCTATATCAAAACCAATACACCCACAATACCCAAACCTAAATCACATTTAACGCTCAACAAAGGGTCAAGAAAAAAAATTTACCTGCAGTGGTTCCAGCCATCTGATGGTGATGGTAGACCGGTGGTGACAGCCTTCTAAACTCTCTCCGCACCCTTACGAAGTCTTAGGAAAAAGCACAATACGGTAGCGTGACAGTGTGAACATCGAGGGGAAGGAAAAAGAAATTGAGCCACCCAAATTACACAAACAAACTCTCACTCAGAAGGAGAAGAAGATTAAGAAAGAAAATCCCAAGTATTACAACTGAAAGGGGAAAACGCAAGAAATTAGTTTTACCAGTAGTGGTTTTGCTGGCTGACCGGTGGTGGCAGGCTAGTGAAGGCAGGACTCTGTTCTTTCTCTTCAACCGTGTGGGTTTTTAAAAGTTAACTTGTGTGAAGGTGAGGATAAAAGTAATTTTTTTGGCCTAATTGGTTTTTTTTTTTTTTAGATGGGAACATCAAGCTTGATAAGTAAGCTTGATGGGAGCTGATTAGAAGGTTGTCACCACCTTGATAACATAAGTAAGCTTCCTTCACACCCTTGAGCATAAGAGCCTAGGCATCCACCCCAAATTTATTATCTTTGACCCCATAGTTTCTTCTCAAACTCAATCTACTACCAATCTAAATCACACACACAAATAAAACACAACAAAAAGAGGGGGATCAATACAAACGCCAACACTGTAACACAGATAATTATATAAGTTTTACAGTTAAAGTAAATACAACCACTGATTCTCTCACCTGCTGGGTTGTGTTCCTAGCAACCCTACAAAACCAAAAGCAAAAAAAAAAAAAAAAAGCATTAAGATTTTTTTTTCCTGAAAAAAAAAAAAATGAAATACAGCAGTAAGTTTTATAACCTTGAACAAAAAAGAATTAAAGATATCAACTATTCTAATTATTTCTCTTTTGATGTTGGTAATCTAACATGTTCTCAGGACCAAATAGAAAAAGGGCCAATCAAAATCAAATAAACCCATTTGCAAATCACAATTTCAAATACAACCCACTATAAGATTCCCCTTAAAACAACCATACATCCTCTGCATCCTGTCTCTTGTCTTTGTCTCTCTCTCACACTTGCTGGCAGATTTTTTTATTTTTTATTTTAACAAAAAAATTCAGCATTGTAATATAAAAAAGTGTCTATCCAATGGTGACACACAACATAAGAAAAGTGTTGCTTTTACTGGATTACTCTTAGCACTTGTATAAAAAGTCAGTTTTCCTCATTAATGGCACAATACAATCTTTTTGAGACATTTTATCAAACACACATCATGCATTATTGTTGCAACCATTCCCTGCATATAATGTGATCAAAGAACTACCTAAAATTTCAACAATAACAGAATACCATAATACCTCCAAAACATAGTCAAATTAGAATTTCAACAATAACTGACTGTAATCAAGAGTACAGTGGAAACAAACAACACAATAGTCACAGTTCCAAAATCCAAAAAACAAAAAAACTTTCCAAGTCCTTCAAAATCATCTATGTTTGTATATGTAATCATAAGGATACGTTTTGACAATTCCATTAGTTACACATTGAAAAATAATAAACTGGTATAAAACTCATATCCAGGAGATGCATAGACACGGGTATAAACAATTAAACAGAGATTATTACCTGAGTCTCAGTCCGAGTCGCATGTTACAGGTTTTAGTTTTAGTTTTTAGAAAAATTTTCAGAGTTGGGTTTTTGAGGGAAGGAAAAGGGTAGAGATTTTGGTTTTGGGGGAAGCAGAACGGTGGAGAAGACTTTCAGAGTTGTGGGAGAGGAGGACCGATGGTGGTGTGGGTTGTGGAGAGAGAACTGATTGTAAAGAGGGGACGAGAGTATGGGTGTGAGAAAGGGGAGTGTAAATATTTAATAGAGAGAAATAAATTGCAAATGTCTAAAATTGTGGTGCGGCTAACAAAAAATCAAAAGTATCTAAAACTGAAAAGTTACTTGTTAATAAATGAAACTGTGGGAAAATGTGCCTCTTGAAAAATAAAAAGGGATAATTGTTCATGTTTTTAAACGAATACATGTCGTTAATTTATGTAGAGCGGTTAACAAAAAGTTAAATGTTTCGACTATTAATTATTATATAGATATATAGATTTTATAATTATTTTTACAAGCACGAAGATAGCAGGTTATAATTGGTGTACAATAAAAATGATATTTATGATAATTTATGGTGATGTTACACTAATCACAATCTTATCAGTTTAAATCGGAGATGGACCCAGTAATTTAAACTAGAGGGACTAGAGTATAAGAAAAAAAACTCTAAATAAGTATTCATATAGTATTATCAAGCTATCATTCAAGATATATATATATATATATATATATATATATATATATATATATATATAATCATTGTTTCTTAATATATTAAGATGCAATCATCTTTTTCTCAAAAAAAAAAAGATGCAATCATTTACCAAAAAAAAAAAAAGACACAAAACATCTTTGTTTTTTAATGCATTATAATGCAATTATTTATAAAAAGAGAATTACTTTACCATTGTTTCTTAATATTTTGTTAACTTTTTTTGTTTTGTTTTTAAATAAAATTTGTTATATTTTGGGTCGAGGATTTACATGGCCGGATTTGGGCTGGATTGAGCTAGGTTAGGCTGATGATTTGGGCTGGATTGAGCCAAAATAATTTTAAATGTCAACTTTAGGTCACGTTAAGAAGCAAGTCTATTATTAACCATGTTTCCCCTATATTTCCTTAAAAAAAACTCGTATATATTCCATTAAAGATTTCGACGAAAATAATGTTTGTGATATACCCATCTCTCTTATACTGACTTAATTATGATGATCTATAATTCTATTCACTATAATTTCTATTGCAGCTGTTGTTGGGCAAGGATTTGTTGCAATGAACATTACCTTTAGTAACACAGCCGGACCACACAAGGGCCAAGCTGTGGCAGTCCTAAGTGGGGCTGACATGTCCGCATTTTATAAATGCAGTTTTGAAGGCTATCAAGACACATTACATACCCATTCTCTTAGGCAATTTTATAAAGAATGTGATATTTATGGTACAATTGATTTCATATTTGGCAATGCAGCGGTTGTCTTCCAAGATTGCAATATTTATCTACGACTTCCATTACATGGCCAGTACAATGTTATCACTGCGCAAGGCAAAACAGACCCAAATCAAAATACTGGGACTTCCATACATCTTTGTAGCATCAACGCAGCTGAGGAATTAAATAGAACAAAAACATACCTAGGGAGGCCATGGAAGGAGTATTCAACAACTGTTTATATACAATCTTTTATGGATAGCCTAATTAACTCTGAAGGTTGGCACACATGGAACGACACTGACTTTGCTATTAATACTTTATATTATGGGGAATATGATAACAATGGGCCAGGATCAGACACTAGTAACCGGGTTACATGGCCTGGTTACCATGTCATGAATAGAGACGAGGCTAATGATTTTAATGTATCGCATTTTATACAAGGAGATGAATGGTTGCCTGCAACAGGAGTGCCCTACACTGGTGGTTTACTATAAATTGTACTTTGAGATCGTTCACCATGTTTCTTTAATATTGTTCTTGGAGCTACTTTTCTAATGTCAATTAATGTATGGGCACAATTGTTTATCATTTCAATAATATCTAATCACAGTGATCTCTTTGCATCCAAGCAACATCTCTCTCTTCCATATTCTTTCTTTCTTTTTCACTTTTTTGGTCGAGACCATATTAAATCAGTAACCCCTTCAATATTTTAACAGCTTCATTTTGGGTTGAACGAGCATAAAGCAAATAATAATTCTAAAATCAACCATTTTCACAAAATATTTCATAATCATCAAGGTGCGTGGTAGATTATGAACGGTATATTTATATGGGTAATTAAGCAGTCTCATATACAAACTGGAACCTGTTGGTTTTCTATGGAAAGCATGGACCTGAACTCAAACTAGGATATGTTACATATTATTCCAGATTACCTTGGTTTTCTGGTTGGCAAAAGCACTATTTTCCTTTTTAATAAATAATGTTGCCCATGTCTGGTAACCCGTGGCACAAAGGAGGTGCATTTTCAATAATATCAATTCTATTTTGCATGTTTACTTTATTTATTTTTACTGTTATTAAATGATTCAATTTTTTGTGATTGCTGCCCACCTCATTAGTAGGGCGGGGTTGGCCTATTTAAACCAAATATATATTGTTGACAAAAATTATTAACCCATGCTTAACAATAATTGTTAGATTATGCTTAACAAATATTGTCAAATTATGTTTAACAAACATTGTCCAAATTATATTTAACAAGAATTGTTAAATTATGTATAACAAGAATTGTCAAATTAGTCAAATTCATCAAACATAATTTCACCCATAGTCCTTTTAGGGTATGAGTTTTATTGATGTGAGTAGTGCCCATTCAAGATAATGTATCTCTTAATTACAATCTCTTGTTTCAAGGGAAGGCCCTTTGATTTCAACCACGTCGTCTTTGTACATAAGCTTATTTATTTTCATGTTTAAGGGGATATGTATTTTTATTTATTTGTGGCTGCACCTAATAATTTATTTAGGTTGCCTACATACCCTTGACAGTGATCAAGCCAATTCGTAGTTCTTAATTGGAGGTTTTCGATTTAAAATCGTCAAATATGATTTTGCCCTATGTAAATGATGGACATTTAAGTCAAATACTTTGTATTTAATTAAGCATCAACTTAATCTTGTTTTTGAGTGAGATAATTGATTATAATCTCAAGGATAAGTCAAGGACCATGTTTTTATATATGGAAATTGAACCAAGGATTCTCTCTTTGAAAAGTTGAATGTCCAAGCAATTTTCCTTTTCTTTCATTTGCTTTTTTGTAGGAATTTTAATGATATTTTGATTGAGGTTACCAAATTTAATTAAAGGAAAGAAAACTCCTTTGAAGCAATTTTATTTTTTATGAACATGTTTCAGGAATTGAGAATTGGAAAATTTCCTCAAATCAATTTTTATGGTCATTTTATTTTGTGAATTATTAACTCCAATCTTGATTAAGAAGTTAGGAGTTCCAAAGAATTAGTCATGTTGCAATTTGAAGGAATTAGAATCCCCACTTTATTTAAAATATTTTTGGGAGTCAAGGACTCCATTAATTTAGTAGAGTTAATGACTCCATTAATCGAGTAGAGTTAAAGACTCCATTAAAATATAGTAGAGTCAAAGACTCTACTAAGATGTGGTAGAATCAAGGACTCCATTAGTTCAGTGTAGAGTCAAGAACTCCATTAATTTTGTGTAGAGTCGAGAATTCCATTAATTTGGTAGAGTCAAAGACTCCAATTGAGAAGACATTGCACCAAAACTTGAGTGAATTTTTATTTAGTAATTTTCAAATATGATTTATGAGTCAAGGACTCGCATCTAAAGTTTCATGTATGGAGTTAGGAACTCCTCATGAAACCTAATCCTATTTGTTTTACCAAACAAAAATTCAGATTTGAAGAAGAGGGAGAGAGAGATTTTGGTAGGATCAAGATGAGAGAATTTTTATTTGGTAATTTTCAAATAGGATTTACGAGTCAGAGACTCGTATCTAACACTTTATGTACGAAGTTAGGAACTCCTCATGAAATCCAACCCTATTTGTTTTACCAAACAAAAATTCAAATTAGAGGAAGAGGGGGAGAAAAATTTAGAGAAAAAAATAGACTAATGAAATCCCATATACAAACCTATGTTATGTTTTCCTCCTCTGCTTAATATTGTTCCCTCTGTCCGTGCCTCTTGTTTTTTCTTCTCTCTTTTTGCTGTGTGCGTGCTTGCTGTATTCTCCTTTTGTACGTGTTTTTTTCTTTTTGTGCGTGCTTCTCCTCTTATTTTTCTCTTAATTGATCATATCATGAGCCAAAACTATAGGGAGGGTGCAGTACTGCACTAGCATATTTCGGGGACCGTTAATTTCTTTCACGTGTTCATGTCATCACCCACTTTTCAGCTTTTCAATTTTTTTTATTATTATTTTTGTTCCTGCCACGGCTACCTTTTCAGCCTTTATCTCCCTTTCTTTTTATAATGGCAGAATAGTTTTTCACAATGCTCTGCCCACCTTTCCTTTAGCTCTTTTTTTTCTCTTCTGAGTCCTTTCTTATAGGTAATGGCAGACTAGGTAGCTTTTCAGCCTCACTAATTATGACACTTTTTATGACACAGTTTTTTTAGTTTCAACATAGATACAACACTGTTTCTCAAAAAAAAAATAGATACAACACTCCAAGTCGGCATAACTAAAACCTAGAAGGAAATAGGATTCCAAAACATAGCCAACGACAGCATTTCTAACCAAAATGGAGTCGTTTGTTATACTTTTTCATTTTAACATTTTAATTTATTTTTTCTTATACAGTTTTTAAAGCCTCATTTTTTTTTTTTTCTAGGTATAATCATATTTCAACATTCTTTCAACAAGTAAGCAATAGGCAATGAGGGAAAAACTGCATCTAAAATCTAAATACATCTAAAGAAATATTCAAATTGAGAGCTATCCAAAGTCAGATTAACTATGAGTTATATTTAAATTCTAGTGACATCAACTGATTAATGTAACGTACATGACCTAGAGGCTAGAGCTTGAGTTTATCTAAACCTCGTATCTTTGTATGTCAGAAAAAATTATATACAACAAGATAAACACCTTATTGGAACAATAACTTTAAAAAAAAAAAAAAATCTTTATAAAATAACCAACGTTTAAAATAATAAACAAAAATGGAATAAAGAATTTATATTCCTCAAAAAACTGTCGCACTACTAATACTCAACTTAAAGTAACAAAATGCATGGAGATAATGATTTTCTAACTAAGATTCCTTTCCTAAAAGTCTCTAATAATTGACCACTTCGATTATATTTCTAAAGATGGTTTTTCAATTCAAAATGCTCGTGCAACATGTGCATATATAAAAGAAATGTAGGATCAGAGATGGAGCTAGAAATTTTCCCTTTGGGGAGGAAGGGAATTCTAGAACCAAAATAATATTGTATGACACAATATCACAAAATGATATACACGCATACACATATATATTTGCTATTTTGTTTGAAAACGTGATCACAATTTAAAAAAAAAAAAATTGTGAGAGAACTAACTAAAATTTATAGAAAAATTCTTAGTTCAATAACTTTTTTTTTTCGATGTTTAACTTGATAAATTTATATATATATATATATATATATATATATATATATATATAGTGATTTTTTCATATAAAATTGAATAAGTCACATATTATTAATTAAGTAGTTGAAATATTTGTAAGTTTTATATAAAAAATTGAATTTAAATTGATCACTTATGTTATATTTGTAATATTTTTTTTAGTTTTATTTATGTCTTAATTATGTGATAATTTTTGCTCTAATGAAACCTATAAACTTTTAAGCATTTGAAATTTTACTTCAAAGAAGTAATTTCATTTATGACTCACAATACTAACAAATTTGTGGAATACACTAGATACCTAGCATATAAAATAATTGACCCACAAATAACAAAGCAATACACCAATTATGAATCATTATATTTTAAGAAACTATCACTCTAACGAAAATCTCGAAAAACTTGATTTTCTTTACAATTGACATCTTATGTAACCTTTTGCTCTTCCTTATTACAAATATCAAAAGACCAAGTGCTTGAAAAATATGAGAAAAAAAAAATACTTGTCTAAGCATATTGATACATGATTCAAAAAGTGCATTGTTGAAACTAGGTTGACAAAACTTAAAACTCATTAGACAGTATTTTATTACTCATACCATATAGGTTTTTTATTTTAGAGTTTGACAATTAATTTTATTTAATTTGGCCACATGCCTTAAATATAATTGTATTCACTAAAGAATAATCATGTATTATTCTCACAAAAATAATGAATTTGGGTAGGGTTTTTAAATTTTTTATACCATTTGTATACTTTATTAGTAATCTCATTGTTATTTTTATTTTTATATGAAAAACTATAATTTTGTAACTTATTTATTTCCATAAAAGATGAGTTTTTTTAGGGGGCCAATTGATATTTTTTTAGGAGACTAAACTATTAAAAATTTAAATTTTAACAAAATAACATATAAAAAATAAAAAATTTGAGGGAGGGGGGGGGGGGGGGGGGGGAAGCCCTTGGGCCCATTATTATGATTTGAGATTATATAAAATCTCACAAACAGATAATGGGGATAAAATAAAGACTACACCTAAGAGAAGAATACTATAGATTTATGTGGTTTGATAATAACTTACATTTATTAATAGTGATTAAAAAAACCTAAGAAATTAGAGAAATTACCACCAAAAAAAAAAAAAAAAACAAAGACATTATTAGAAAAATCAATCCTAGATTCACCCAAAATCCTCTATGTGAATTTACAAACATTTTAGCTTAAAGATAACGAAAGAGGCCAAATATGAAATATGCATAACACTCCCAGTTGGCAAGAGTTATTATGGTACACAACTTAAACTTAGAAGGAATAGGATTCCAAAACATAGCCAACGTCAACATTTCTCATCAAAATAGAGTCTTTTTTTTAGTTTTTTTTTTTTTTAAATTTTAATTTTTAGTTAAAATTTATAAAGTCTCATTTCTTCCCCCCAAGTATAACCATTTTTTAACTAGCATTCAACAAGTAAACAATAAGCAAGGAGAGAAAAACTGTATCCAAAGTGAGGCTAAGTATGATTTATTTAAGCCACATGATCAACAGATTAATGTAATGCACATGATCTAGAGTCTAGAGCTTGAGTTTATCCAAACATCGAATCTTTGTATGCCAGAAAAATCATATACAACAAGACAAATACCGTATTGGAACGCTAACATTTAAATAAATAACAAAATGTACAGATTGAGATAAACACGCTTTTGAGCACATGTATGCTTGATTGTATTCTCTATATAAGACTGACCTGCTACACCTATTTTGCAAACACATTTCTATGACAATGGCTTCCAAACTATCCCCATTGTGCAACACTTTTCTCCTATTCATGCTCTTCTCCTGCTCTCCATCTCTTGCTAGTTCCTCTACTTCCCCAAGTACCATTTGCAATTCCACACCCCACCCATCATTCTGCAAATCCAACTTACCACCACATGAGCTCAGCACCATTCATGACTATGGCTGGTACTTCCTTCACCAGTCCTTATCATCAGCAAAAGACTTTCTTTCGCTAGTCAAATCATACCCAATATTCCATTCCTCATATTCTAAACCAACCGTTCATGCCCTCAAAGATTGTCAACTTTTAGCTGACTTGAATGTGGATTTCTTGTCAAAAACTTTTCAAACTATTAGCTCCACAAAAAGTCTAAATAGCATGCAAACCAAGGATTTGCATACATTGCTTAGTGCCACTTTGACAAACCAAGAAACATGTTCTGATGGCCTGCAAGAGTTAACATCTGAGTTAGACTCTAGCCTTAAAAATGGTCTTTTGGGTCCTCTCTCTAATGGAACTAAGCTTCATAGCATATCACTTGCTCTTTTTAAGCATGGTTGGGTTCCAAAGATAAATCCAGAGAGTTTCCCATGGCCAACAGAAAAAAAGCACATAATGTTTCCCAATATGGAAAAGATAATGAAGGGTCTTTTGCCTTTAAAATTGTCCATATCTGGAAGAAGGTTGCTTCAAACAACTTTTGGCAATGTATTGGCGAGCCAAACGGTGTTTGTGAACCCAGATGGTAGTGGAGACTTCACCACTATCAATGATGCTGTGGCTGCTGCACCAGAAAAGACTGATATTAGTGATGGATACTTTGTCATTTACATTGCAGCTGGGGTTTATAATGAGTATGTTTCCGTCGACTCTAACAAGCACTATTTGATGATGATTGGGGAAGGTATTGGCCGGACTGTGATCACAGGCGATCACAATTATGTCGATGGTTCGAGTACATTCGATTCTGCAACATTTGGTAAGCTACAATATAGTAACTTTGGGTAATGTTATATGTTTTTTGGGTCAATATTCTATGGTACATATTATTTATTATTATTTTATAGGCATCTTATGTACAAAATCTTAATTAACTATTGATTTATTATTAAAAAAAATATTAAATAAGAATATCTTATATTAACATTTAATATTGTATCTTTTATATATATATATATAAAAAGAGATTAGATAGACATGATAACCTCTAAAAAGGTCGAATATTGTATGCCATGGTTATCTTAAATTCTAGGGTCCGGTTAATATGTGCCCTAAAGGCATAAATTAATCTATTTATTTTTTAAAACATTTTCTCAAAATTTGAAAAAGTTGTCAATACTTTTTCAATTCTTGAGAAATTTTTTTTCAAAAATGAAAATTATTGTGTGCCCTTAGGGCACACATTAGCAAAATCCTAAATTCTATTAAAATTTTCTGAAAATTAATATGGTTGATTGGACGGAAATTAAGTATAGCTCCTAAATGAAAAATATTATATTTTTCAATAAAATTTAAACATATATTTACATTGATCAATAAAATACAAACTATATTATCTTTTTAAGGGATAATAAAATTTAATTCAACTATATGTTTAAATCTAATTGAAGAAACTAGTGTATTATACTTTAAAAACTGTACCTAAATTTTATCCTTGGTGATAAAACCCATCTCTCTTCCTTTGAACAATTTTATGATACTAACTTAATTATGATGATCTATAATTTTATACACAATAATTTCCATTGCAGCTGTAGTTGGGCAAGGGTTTGTTGCTAAGGAAATAACCTTTCGTAACACAGCCGGACCAAGCAAGTACCAAGCTGTGGCTGTACGAAATGGGGCTGACCTGTCCACATTTTATAAATGCAGTTTTGAAGGCTATCAAGATACATTATATACCCATTCTCTTAGGCAATTTTATAAAGAATGTGATATTTATGGTACAATTGATTTCATATTTGGCAATGCAGCAGTTGTGTTCCAAGATTGCAACATTTATCTACGACTTCCATTACATGGCCAATACAATGTTATTACTGCGCAAGGTAAAACAGATCCAAATCAAAATACTGGGACTTCCATACATCTTTGTAGCATTAGGGCAGCTGAGGAATTAAATGGGACAGAAACATACCTAGGAAGGCCATGGAAGGAGTATTCAACAACTGTTTATATACAATCGTTTATGGATAGCCTAATTAATCCTTTAGGTTGGCACACATGGAATGACACTGACTTTGCTCTTGATACATTATATTATGGGGAATATGATAACACGGGGCCAGGATCAGACACTAGCAGCCGAGTTACATGGCCTGGTTACCATGTCATGAATGAAGATGAGGCGAATCAATTCACTGTTTGCAATTTTATTCAAGGAGATGAATGGTTGCCTGCAACACAAGGGCCTTACACTTGTGGTTTAGTATAAATTGCAGTTTGAGATCCTTCAATATCTCTCTTTAATATTGTACTTGTAGCTACTTTTCTATTATCATTTCAATAATATCCGATCCTAGATTTGGATGGTGTACTCAAAGCAACTTTCATCTCTAGCTACCATATTCTTTCTTCTTACTTTTTCAGTTTTTGGTGGAGACCAGATTAAATCAATAGGCCCTTCAATACTTTAATAGCTTCTTTTTGGGTTAAGCGATCATCAAGCAATTAATAATTCTATAGTCAAATAATTTTTATAAATATCTCATAGATGTTGAAATGATAAGTTGTAGATGGTAAATAATAAAATGATGTTAATTGTAGATTAAGATGAAAATCAATGAAAAATTACTATAAACCTACCGTTAGACATACTTGGAACTATTTTTATGAGTTTCTCTGTGAGTTTTAAGTGTGTAGAGGCACACTTATTTCAACATATATATGGGGTAAGAAGTTTAAGTGTAAATTGGAGCCTCTTGGTTTTCTCTATGGAACCATTCTCCTAGGTACACAAATAATTTTACAAAAGATTTAATACCTACTTAGGTTGCAAGTTGTTAATAGTAAGTAAAAAGTAATGTCAATTATGGGCATAATGAGAATCTATAAAAACTAACCAACTTAACCGTTGTGAAAAATATTATGTAAATTATTGTATTCGTAACATTATTTTTCTTTGGAAAGCGTAGGCCCTGGAGGCCCTATGCTCAACAAGGATACTTAATATTATAAAAGATTACCTCGCTTCTGGTCGGCAAATATATATATATATATATATAAATATATATATTTATATATTCTCCCTTTTTTCCTCTTTAACAAATAATTTTGCCCATGTCTAGTTACCTGTGACAGAAAAAAAAAAAAGGTGCCTCAGCTTTTTAAATAATATTGATTCTATTGTGCACGTTTTCTTCATTTATTTGTATTGTTATTTATTAATTCAATAAATGGAACAAAAGAAAAGGACCTTAAAGGTATTGACTAGGCCGTAATTGTATTAGAAAACTGCTAAGCCCTAATGTATCTAGGTTGCTACTGCTAGTTTAGAGAATTAATATTAAAATTTTGATAATTAATTTTAGGATCATAACCCACATAATCATAGATTTTAATAAGAAGAAACCACCGCGCACTCTTAACATAATGAGTAGGAAAACAAAGACTGAATTTTTTTTTTATAGAGAATTTCAACTTTTGGCATCCACTTCTGATGATAGCTTTTTATTATTAAACTAAGACACCAATCAGTTTTTGATGTAGGCGGGGATTGAACCTCAGATCTCTTATTCAATTATCAGAGACTTTACTAGTTGAACTAACTGGAACCCACCAAAGATTGAACTTTAGGCTGCATTTGTTTTGGTGTAAAACCATTTCAGGAAATGATTTTACACCTCACCGCGTGTTTGGTTGCGCATGGAAAATAGAATTTTCCAGAAAACAATTTCAGTTGACCGTGTGTTTTATGGTTTTGACCCGGAAAATATTTTACACTTTTATTTTCACTACAAATGATTTCCGGACTCAGACGTGCAAAGAGAGAGAGAGAGAAATAGAAAGAGCACGAAGAGAGACTAGAGAGAGTGAGATTGGGCTCGGGCTGTCGAGCTCAGACCATCGCCCCAAGCCCAGACGTGCCGTTGAGCTCAGACCATCGCCCCAAGCCCAGACGCACCGTTGAGCTCGCGCCGGCGAGATCTAGCCGCAAGATGGCGCCATAGAGCTCGCGCCGCGAGATCGCGCCATCAAGATTACTCTAGGGAGATCGTCCCGCCGAGATCGCACCGTGAGATCACACCCCTCTAGCTCGCGCCGGCGAGATCGTCCCGCCACCCTCTAGATCGAACTCTTTTCGTCTCAATCTCGAGTCGCCTGAAGCCTGCCGCCGCTGGACCGGTGTCGTCGCCCATGACCGGCACATGAGCGATCTCTCTCTTTCTCGATCTACCTCTCCCTTTCCCTCGATTTGCGATCACTCTCTCTTCCTCCTCCCTCTCTCAATTTGACCGAATGGTTTTGTGTATTGAGAATGGTTTTGTTTTGATTTTTGTTTCTTTAAAAGTTTACATATTACAATTTTCTATTATAAAATTTGTTTGGTAGCTGAGAAAATTGATGAGAAAATGTGAGAAACTAGTAGGAAAATAGCATTTTCAGAATGCAACCAAACACATGAAAACATTTTCTAGAACAATTTTCATAATGCAGCCAAACACTTGAAAATATTTTCCTTTCTCGAAAATATTTTACACTCGGAAAATATTTTACACCTAACCAAACGTAGCCTTAAGTATTCAGGAAGGAGTTAACCATGATTTTTAGAGATTTTTCATTTTTTTTTTTTTAACCTGCAAAATGCTAAACAGCTAAAGTAGCAGAATTAAACCACTACCATGAATTCCAATCCTATGGTTTGCACATTTTGATGGAACCTAAAAAAATAAAATATAAAAAATCATAAAATCTCCCAAAAATTTGATTTTTCTTAGAAGGGCATTGTATAATTCAAAACCTGTGGGCTCCAATAATTTCTACAGCACCTTCTCATTGGCTTTAAACTCTGTTAGGGTAATATTTTACGTAATTGGCTAATCCTTTGACAAAATGCATTTTACTTGTAATTGGGTAGATCTAAATTGGTTTTAATACATCAAGAAATATATTGTTCAAGAATATCAAGTGTTCGTATTAAAAGACATGAAGATTGATCCAAGAAATAAGTAAAGAAAAATTGATCATTAAGTCTTGATAGGTAGCTTGATAGACGACTACAATCGAGACTTACTATAAAGCTCAATAGATGGCTCGACACATCCTCGATCTATCGAGAATTACGATTTTAGAATTTTCAGGTTTGAAATTTGGCCTAGACTTATGTATTTTTTTAGAGTTTCTTTTCTCACAACCCTAAACATATATAAGGCTTATTTTAAGAGCCGTCACATATGGATACTGAGAACAAGAGATTTATTTTCTCTATGAGAAGCTACTGCGTTTGTACGCCATAGGGTTTTGTAACCAAGTGCTTCCTGATCTTCATTGTTGATGAAGTGAATAATTTTGCAACCAACAATATCATTCAAGTTGCTGGAATTAGTCACGTACTAAGATCCATGCAAAGGGTTAGTCACAGATTGAAAATTTGTGCATCAAGGGAAAAAAGGCTATTACAAGATCGAGTTCAATTGAGTATTGAAGCGAAGGTTTAACTGTAGGTTGGTATTTTGAGATAGGCTAGGGTAGTGGTAAGATTTCTTATACTTATAATTGTTTGATTATTGATTAGTGGATTCTTGGGAGTAGTGACCTTAAATTCACCTGGTGAAGTTTCTGCCTTGCGAAAGGTTTTCCCCATTTGTTAACAAATCATCGTGTCAATTTATTTTCTGCTGCATTTAGTTTATTTGGTAATTTGTTGATGCCTTCAAGATTTGCATGCAATTGAACCTAATTAATCAACTTGGGTAATTGAATTAATTAACCAGGGTCAAACTATCTTAACCCAACAAAATTTGCCAATGGTTTTTGCTTGTTACTTTGTCCGGCAGCCTTCAATCCTCGGGTTTCCATCAATGACACAAGATTGTTCTCTTTCTTTGTATTTGCTTTCCAATTTACAAATTTGATTGTTACTTGCATCTTTCTAATAATCGATATTCTTTTTTCGCTCTTAATTAGCGTCAACTCAGATGAAGCTGTGAGCTCAACTAACAGATTGAAAGCTTCTATTTTGGCCGCTTTTTATGTCCTATTGAATAGGTTTGGGTTCTCGGTTTTATCTCTCGATTCTTTTGTTTTTCATTTTTTTTTACAGATGATTTGGATCATTTTTTTTGTTTAATATTGATTTTTTAACCTTTTGTTTTCTACGAGTTCAGCTTTAAAACGGCTGCGATTATAGTGGTGGAACTAATTTCTAAAGCACTTGTACACCTACTGAAAAGGTTTGGGTTCTCCTTCGTTTTTCAATTTTTCAAATTTGATTGTTATTGGCCTTTTAGTTTTCTACAAGTTTCAGCTTAAATTCGGCAGTTAATTTATTGAAGGTTTCAATCTTGGAAGTTTTTATCACCTATTGAATATATTTGGGTTCTTGTATAAATATGTTCTTCATGTATGTACTCATATGTGCTTGTATAGCTCATTGAACTTAGAGCATTCATGGAAAATTATATCTTATCCTATTTTACCATCTCAAAAAGGAATTTTATTAATTATAACATACCATTTTACAACACACTCAATATCTCAATTTTTATTTTCCTATTCCACTCAATAAAATAATATACATTACCCACTAAAATAATATAATATATTCCAATACAACTCTCCCTCTCTCTTCTCCCTCATCTCTCTTCCACTTTATCAATTAAAATATATTATAATTTTTACAATTGTGCTATAGTGCCATCCTATAGCACAATTGCAAAAAAATTTGCAATTCTAGCATTTTACAAGTCTGGTTGCCAACACCCTTTTGTGCCTTGATTGTACTTTTTCCCTACATTTCCCATTTGCAATTGCCAATAGGAATGCTCTAAGGGCTAGCTTCTGGATATGCATAATTTGGGATTATTTAGATGGGTTAGATAAAGCGTATTATTATGTCTATATATTTTTCTCAAAAAAAAAAATTATGTCTATTATATTTATTAATATGTAATTGTTAAAATTATCGGTTGAAGTTGGAAGGAAAGTTTATTGTTAACTATCTGTTTTTGGGCTGTCCATTTTCATTTGGGATTTGTTTTACGTGAGTTGAGTTTCTAAATTATTGCTCAATTCATGGTATGTTTTAGTTATAGTGTTTTTTTTTTTTTTTGGTTTGATGTAGTTGTTGAAGATTAATTTGTTACTACTTCAAAATTCTTCTAAGGATCTGGGTGTGAAATTCAATTAAAGTAAAAATCATTTGTTTTTGAAGGTTTAGTTATATGTGTCCTTATGTTAAAACGGTTTTTAATATGGGTTTTTAACTTTTTATTTAACAAGTTATTGGTCAATTCTCTATTCAAAGGCAAAATTGACCAGAACTTACTAAACACAAAATTGAACTTAATAAATAAAAAAATCCCATGTAAAAAACTGTTTTGACCCAAAGACACAATTGGACTTTTAAAATCACATGACTTTTAAGCATGGCCCTCACAAAATATATCTTGAATATGCGAATTTGTAAATTAGTAACATTTTAATGCTCCATGGCTGCATCAAATTGGAAGAAAAAGTAATATTAAAGCTGAAGGATTTCTCGTTTGTTTATTTGCTAGTGATGGAGGAATCTCTTTCATTGAAAAATTTCACAAGCTTCTTGGTGACTTCAACTTGATTCCAACTGCCTTAATTGGTTCACACTTTCAAGTCTTGGGCGTCTCACCACTTAATACACATTCTAATATCATCCTGCCTTTCATAGTGGCTACAATCATCTATCATAGTGCAGACATGAAGATACAACTACAACCTCAAGACGCTAATCCCATATTAAGGTTCATTTGTCTGGTTTTTGGAATTATTTTTATTGAGCTGCTCTTCGCAATAATCTTGTCTCCCTTTCTGCTAATCAAGGTTCATTTATACCTAAGCCTAATCCTAAGGGGGTACTGTGTCATTTGTACCAGCAAATTTATCAGTGTGTTTATTACATAGCTAATTTAGTACTCATTACTCAATGCAGTATGTAGCTTGTTTTCAAAGATTTGTCAATTATTTTATTAGATATATGGTTTGTCCTACAGAAATTCCAGTAAGCAGCTTCTCAATCATTTTCTTCAAGGGATTAGGAAGACAATGGTACCTGTTCAGATGGAAGAGTCTCTTGTTATTGTAACTAGCTTGTAAATAATAATAAAATTGAAAAAAATTGTCAGTATTGTGCTTATTATATTTATTTTTAATAATAATAATAATAATAATGTTGTTGTTGTTGTTAATATTTGTATGTTGAGTATGATATTATGAAAGTCTATGGTTAACAATAGCCATTGAAAAAAAAATTACATAATGAAGTTGTTTGTTTATTGATTAGGAATTAAAAAAACAAATTGAAATTAACATTTAGAATAATAAATGTAAATCAGCTTGTTTTTTATATTAAATAAAAGACTTTTATTGCATACGAAAGAAATATACAATAGAATTAGTCATGCCAAGACTATTCTTCCTAAGGGACCAATCCCTTTACCAAAATAACTTGGAAAAGAGTTTGACAAAGATCATCTTGCTAAGACATGTGTTGCTTTGTTTGCATTCCTATACACCCAATTAAACTCCAGCTGGTCAAATCTTGCATAGAGCAATCTGACTTCAACAACAAAATTAACAACTCTTGAGTGCACTAATTTGGATCTATTAGTCACTTCCTCAGCACAATTTTTGGAATTACCCTCAATTACCACATTCTAATGCTACATTTGACCTGCTAATTCCATTGCCCACAAAAAAGTTTTGGCTTCCACTTGAATAGGGACATTAGTATTTACTTTTTTTGAGAAGGCAAATAAGCTACACTATAAGCCTCATTCTATGGGTGCATGTAGGAGCTATGCTTCATACATGATTCTAATATCAAGTTCAACATGACACAAAATGACCATGAATTACAACATTCAGGAGAAAAAGTTGTCTTAAAAATTAAAAACTTAGAGCATGCCTTGAACCATGGACAACGACAATGCCTCAACAGTCAAGGTCAAGTTATGTACATTTGATTTGCCTTGAACTATGGACAATGACAATGCCTTTTTCGGTAAAAATTAATAATTTGCTAGTATTATAATTTGGGATTACTATAGTAATATATATTGATATTGTTTGAGTCTTTATGAGTATTTGCTTCAATTTTTATTTACTTACAATTTTTCTGGCCTCAAGTGTCCATCCTAAATTGCTAATTTTTCACCATTGGAAATTCTTTGATTGGTGAGCCTCTAAAATTTATGACATTAGAAGAGATGAATGAATAGAAAATTATTACACTAAACCCAAATTAAAAAAAAAAAAAAGAAAAAAAAAAAAGCCTCATTGTATGGGCAAAGTGTGTGCAATGAGGTTTTTTTTTTTTTTTTTTTTTTTTTTTTTTTTTTTTTTGTGTCTTCCATATTTTTGTTTCTCAAAAAAAAAAATTGTGAATTGCTTACACATATGACAACTCCATCTGAGAAAAAGAAGAAGAAGAAGATGCAAGTAGTTGGTAATTTGATGAAGCCCCAACAATATTGCCTAATTCATATTGAAAGAAAACATTTCGAGATCCATAGCATGTTGCCTTATTTTGAAAACAGAAATATATACACAGTTACAACTTGCAGTTCATACATCCCAATCATTCTTCTTAATCTTCCTGATCAACCTACTGAAAAAAAAAAAAAAAAAAAAAAAAAAAACCATAACTTATAAATAAAAAAGAATTACAAAATTTTCTTCTTCTTTTTTTCCTTACCAAATCCAACAAAGAATATAAGTCTACAACAGTAGGTGAAGATATAAAAATAAAAAATAAAAAAGTAGATGTCGGCCCTGTTGGTGAGCAAGTTCTAACACACATTTTCACATTTTAAATGACTTTACACACATTTCAATACACTTTTTCACCTACACATATATTAAAAACACCTAAACAACATTACTCAAACTCCTTTACCAAACAGACCCTAATGCTCCTTTGCATTCATCCGGGCTCTTTAATCTAGAGAATATTCTCCTCGAATAAGAGCTTTATATTCTCTCACGCATTCACTTAATGTTGTTGGTGCCTTGTTTATCTCTTGGCATTACACTGCACTCATATGGTGGAGGGGAAAATGAGCATTTATCCCAAATTTATAAATTATTATATAGTAAAATGCCTCTGTTTTGAAATTATTTAGCCAAATGTTTATATTTTTTAAACTCGATTTTAACAAAATTAAGTTCTGAGTAAAACTCAATATCCTCAAAATCGAGTTCCACTTAAATTTTCAAAAAACTTATAAGTGGAAAAATATGTATAAAACTCGATATTGCTAAAGTCGAGTTCCATCTGTAACTCGATTTTGTTAAAATTAAGTTTAAAAAATAGGGGCATTTTGCTAAATAGTTTCAAAATATGGTCATTTTGCTACATAGTTTGTAAATTAAGGGAAGATGCCCATTTTCCATGGACTTGGTCTTCCTTTCTTTTTTACTTTTTCTTTTTGGTGGAGAAACTAAAGTGGATTTTGTGGGATTTTAATTTTACTATGTTTGGAGGAAAAAGTAATATTAAAGCCCAAGGGTTTTTTTTTTTTTTTTTTTTTTTTAAACTTTTTAGTGCCAATAATGAAGGTCTCAGTTTCTTTGAAGCATTTCATGGGTTTCTTTGAAGCATATACAATTGGTAATCTATATATGTAATAATAGGTAAAGCTAAGAGAAACTCGAATTAGAATTTCAAATTATAGTTCCAATTTTGTGCCATGTGTCTAGATTTATGTGAGGATCACAACATATTTATCTTTTCAAGTGTTCAATTAAAATTTGAAATTGAAGTCCAATTTTGATCCATGTACCTAAATTTGTGTGAGAACCACACCATAGATATCATATTCAAATCACGTACAAAATTAATTGTCTTGGAAGAGCATAAATAACAGATTTGCTTGATAGATTTTGAAGTTTACACTTTAACATAACACTCACACACTCTTTCTCTAGGCTCTTCCCCTTCTGAACTGAATGACTCTTCATATTTCTTATTCTTCATGCCTGTTTAGTTGCCTCTACTCCTAAAACATCAAAGAGCCCATTAGATGTTCGGAGGTCTATTCTTTCTCTCAACTGGAAGGGAAAAGGTTTTGAGTTTAGGTTCTACTAAAAAAGGCTCCATTAGGAGGAACATGATAGTCTGCAATTCTTGATTGGGGATTGGGAACAAGCAGTCCAATTATCATGGGAGAAGAATTACAAAATTCGTAAGGTGTGTGTTCCAGGTTTTTTTTTTCTCCTCTAAAAAATTTAAGATATTCTTTCAATTTTGATTTGTGCCTGAGATTTTTTTTTTTTTGGGTGATTTGAATGAGTTCTTGATGCTGATTTAATATGTTCTGTTTTAGTTTTCGCCATTTGCTTGTCTGTTTTAGTTTTTTTGTTAAACAACAATAAAAGTTTCCTTCAAATGACTACCATGTATTTTATAAATTAAAAAAAAAAAAAATGATGGCCATCTAATTTAGATAGTAATCTGTTCCACAAAAGCAAAAACGCTTTGGCTGGCCATATTTATGTCAGGTTAGTCACCCTGTTTGTATACCACATGATTGAAAGTATTGCTGCACTTCTTACAACATTCAACCCAATAGTTTTGTTGGCAAGATTGAGTGAGATAGAGCACTAAATACTACAAGCAGACCCTAATTCAATGTCCATCTATTTGCTTTTTCAAATAGGTTATTTACATGCATGTGTAGTGAACGTCATCAATTTTACTTCCATACTCTAATATCATAAATTGCATCAGTTGCAGAATACATCAAGAATAGACATACAAATGTTGGTTTTTGTCGTACGCATGAGTCATCAATTTCCATCAATTTACTCCACATGATCAGTTTTTGTAATTTATGGCTCACCTGCATACTATTTTGTAAATTGGTAGAGATGCTAGCAAAGCTGGAAAAGAGGAATGCTCAAAGGCAAGCAAATAAGTAAACTACAGAACTTAAACTTCAGAAAATAGGTACAGTTTAGGGAGCGGATTAAAGTCTCTATAATGCATTCTACCAGCAGTACTTTAATTGACTAATGTAACGTGATTGTTTCGCTAGAATTTATTGGTCTTGGCCAATTTCAAAAACATAATCTTCTCAAAAAAAAAAAAAAAAAAAGAAGCTTGCATATAACATAAGTACTTTACACTTTATATATTTTTTTTATTAGTCCATCATGACTATTAGCATGTTTCAGATGTTTGTGTAATCCTTTGGGAGTGCATTTCTTGCTAAGAGCTATAGGAGATTTTCTAGATAAATTACAAAAGAAATGTATTGCGTGATTGTGGTTACTTTGACAATGCTATTTCCATGCAATTGATAGTAATTAAAAGAAATTGTAATTAAAAATAGATAATTGGGATTTGTGAGATTGATTGATAAATTTGAGATTTATTTTTATTTTTGTTTTTGTTAAAGTGAAATATATTTTTAAGATTTTGTGCATGTACCTTTGCAACATGATTTTACTCTTATAACATGACTTTTGTTGGCTTCCATTTTGATTCAACTGTTAGAAAGGAAGTAAGGGATAAGGACTAACGGCTAAGGAGGGCAACTAGTGAATTGTCATACAATTGGGGAACTCTCTTGGCAATTATAGTGATGTATTTTTGACTCCTTATTTTCTTATTATTAATGCCAGATGATATGATTTATTTTTGGTATGCTAATAGGGACGATCAAATTTAGCATTTTATTCGAACTTTGTATATAATCATAAAGTTTTCAACGTCCTTTTGAAGGAAGAATTAATTTGATGCTCATACACTTCAAAAATATTGTGTTTTATTTCTTACAGTAGGGTTTTGTTTTGTATGTATGTGTTTTATTAATATCTAAAATCTATATCTATTTAAATTGTCCATTGATTAATAGACTTATTAGTTGAACCAACTACATAAATTGAAGTTTCTACTTTTAATGTCCATTCTAGGGATGTAAGTTTCATTTTCTTAGTCATTTCAAAAATGTTTGAAATTCAGCTTAGACATTGTTGTTTGCAATTTATATTTGTCACTCAATATTTGATGCTTCTAGCAAGTAACATCAAAATTGGAGGCCTAATTTAGTGCCACGTGTCCTACTAAATTTCTTAATTTTGCTGCAAACATTTAACAACATTGTGAAAACCAAAGAGCCCGATGAAGAAATCATGTTCAAAACACCATTTCACTATTTTACAATTTAGAAATCATGGAATTCAAGGAGTTGCTTCAAAATTATTTTCACTATTTAATGGTTTAGAAATCATGGAATTTAAGGAAATACTTCAAATTTGATATTGTGATTAATTTAAGCACAGCTTATAATTTTTATTTTCTGGGTTTGTAGGTGGAAAGACAAATCCTTTGGAGCACTCCAAGTCTGAGAAGGAGTAAAACGAGGTATAGTTTTTGCTTTATTAAAATCTCTTGGAATTCGTATTTAAATGAGTGGATTGATCTTTTATTTGGGTAGGTATCCCAATTTTGTGAGAAGAATTATTATTTTTTGTATCATTGCATTGTTATTTGGTGTTAACTGTGTTGAATTGGGACATTCAAGTATAAGCAACAAGGTAAAGAGGTCATATTGGAAAATAATGTATTCTATTATGTCACCTATGGCTCTTCAATTTTTCTGTTTTTTAAAGGTAAAGATATTAAACCCAGTAAATTTTGTTTTGCTGTGCCATAATGGCTCTTCAATTTTTTCTATTTCTTACTCATGTTCTTTTTGTTTTCCTCTTTTGGACCAACAAAAGGTACAACAGCGCACTACACAAGACCATCAAGTTGTGCATGTTTCTATCTGTCTGTTGTACAATTTTATTTTATTTTCTCCTTGGAATCTAGATTTGTTGTCATCTCTAGCTATTTTTGTAGTTTGAATGGTAGCTTAATTTGATGCCAAGCATCCCTTTTAAATATTCAACAAAATAAGAAAAATAAACCTAAGATTTCTTTAAATCTCATTTTCAATAGTTTTTAGTGTGTTCAATTTAGCTTCTTTTTTTTTTTTGGGTTAAAAGTGAACAATTTTTTTTTTTTTTAATTGTAGCCTAATAAAATAAATTGTGGTCTAAAAAAACAATATCATGAAAATTGTTTAATAACCTAAGCTTAAGATCAATAGCATCATTACAATTGACTATTCCTGTGCATAAGCACGACTTATATACTATTACTCCCTCCGTCCCACTTTGTTTGTCCTGTTTGAAAAGTCAAAATTTTTAAGGGAACATCATTTATTATCTTGTCTACCTTTTAAAAATGTATAAATTTCCAAAACTACCCTTAAATAAATTTATCAAAAAATTGAATTAGTAAATTAATAGGGGTATAATAGGAACATTAGTAAATTAATGACTTTTATTTTTAGAAACAGGACAATATTTTGGGACATCCTAAAATGGAATAGAGGACAAACAAAGTGGGACGGAGGGAGTATATATTAATAGCCAAAGCTCAGAGAAAATTCAATTAGATTTTAATTGGACTCTCAGTTTTGTGCCACGTGTCCCATATAATTTTTAATTTTGTGCCAAGTGAATAACTGAGTGTAGAAATCAAAGAGCCCAAATCTAATTAGATTCTAAATTGGAGTCCAATTCTTCGCCACGTGTCCATCTAAGTTTTTAATTTTTGTGGCAAATGAATTATTAGGTGTAAAAACAGAAGAATCTAAAACCAATTAAATTCTAAATCATATATATATATATATGAGAAACCATTACATATTTTAGAAATGTATGATTTAAAAAAAGTGTAAGCTAATACCATGTATAATTTGGACATCTTTTCAAAAAAATGTATAATTTGAACTGTATAATTGTGATTGTTTTTAATTGTACCCGTGCATATGCACGGGGCTATACACTAGTTTAATATAGTATCAGAGCAGCAGGTCCTGAGTAGTAATCTTTGCAATACTCACAAAAAGTTAGTATTCATTATTTTCTACAAGTTTTCATCCAATGAATTAAAAAGTTTTTTCCAGATGGGTTCAATCCCTCCATTTCTTTGTTTTTCAAATAATTACAAATATGAATGTAAGTTGGATCTCTATTTAAACATGATTTTCTTTCTTTCTTTTCATCAGTTTTTACTCAAATGCGTCTGTGAGATTAGTGATTGGACTGAGAGTTCTAATTTCATGAGCTTTTTTTGGCCTATTGAACATGTTTGGATTTTGGGTTCAATCTTTAGAATTTCTAATTCAAAATACGTCAATATAAAATAAAACCTATCTCAATTTAGTATACAAAAAGAGGATCATAAGAATATTGGAAAATCCAAAATAAAATCTATCACAATTCTTTTTTGAAATTTTCTAATTATTCAAAATACATTCATATGAAATAAAACTTGACACAACTCAAAATTAAAGAAGATAATTCCCTCCACCACAATTAAAACATTATGTAACCAAAAAATATTAATATTCATTCCATCATCTCTAAACAAAACTTGTTTGTAGATCACTCCTCCTGGAATTGTTGCTGCGTGACATCTAACAAGTAACAATAAATCCTGGGAAAAAGAGAGGATAACCAAACTGTAAAAACATATTAGAATAACAAAAGTTCAAATAGGCACCTGACAATTCCCATGACAAATTTCAAAAGCCTTTTATCAAGCTACATTCAATCAAAAATAGAAATTGAAAAAAAAAATGAAAATACCATGATAACTCCCAAAATGAACATATTTATAAATACTTGACTATACTGTGCATGATGTTTCAAAATGTGGTTTTGTAATAGGCGGCTAGATAACCACATTAAAGTAGTTTCACACCTTAGATTCCTCAACTACGCAGAAAGAGAAACCTCAAGAGTAATTCTAGTGCCACAAACTTTTCCACAACTTTGCTACGTGGCGACTCATGAGTGGTGAAATCATAGACCCATATGGACTCATTATTTTATTTCCACCACTCACGAGTCACCACATAGTAAAGTTGTGGAAAAGTTTGTGGCGTTAGACTTACTCATAACCTCAAACCCTTAATCCCTTCATCTCTTGTTATCTTGAAATTACTCTTATCCATCACCTATATAGGAAAGAAATGTTGGAATGTTTGAATAGAAACGAAACCAAATGAACTCTAAACAAATTTTTTTGATAGGTAAAAATAATTTTATTGAACAAAATTACATTGTGAAAATAGTCAAGAAGTAGCCTAAAGAATTATAAATGGAAAACTATCTACACATGGATCAAATCTATACAAGAATGAATAGAGTTATAAACTCTAAAATTAAAACTCCAAACAATAGACTATTTTAATTTTTTATGATGTTCAAATTTGTTCATTAATGGTACACATAAAAAGGGAATATGTAACGACTTAAGAAAAAATGCTAGCTACATCTGCGCTATACCTTAAAAGGACTAGTCACAATTGAGGTTTCTTGTAGTTGTCAATAAAGCCCAATTCAATCAAATTGAGGTATCACAATCTTCCCCACTAAAATCCCTAACATCCTCATTAGGGCCCACAAGGGATTCATACTGAGTCGGCTCTAATACCATATATAACAATTCAAGGAAAAACGCTAATCACATCTACGCTATACCTCAAAAGGACTAGTCATAGTTGAGGCTCTTTGTAGTTGTTAATAAAACCCAGTTCAACCCAGTATATGCCTAGTGTGAAACTCATCACACACCCACACATAACACACAATCAATCTCACAGAATATCATTCTTATTCAAATTATAAACAATAGTGGTTTCAAACATGTAGAATGCAAATAAGAAGATAGTTTAGGGATTTTACAAGAAGTTGCAACAACCTTGATATCAAAAATAAGTATGACACAAAATTCTGTTCAAAAACATCAATTTTTTTCAGAAGTTAGGTTATGTTGCCCCAATTTCTAGGCCTCATGGATTGGATCAAATAAGGTGCATAATTGCCGCAACATAAGTAATCTGATCAAGGGTACCGTAAATGAAAATTTCAATCAATGAAGCCTTAGAAAAATGACAAAGCATCATAACCTCAAACTCGAGATTAGGATGAGGAATTGTGCAAAATTAAAACAAAATCAAACAATTCAAAAATCCATTCAAGATCAAGCAATTGTTACCATTATTAATAAAGCATTGTGATAGGAATCCCAAATTATGTCATATGCTTTATAATCTCCTCATAGTTATTGTAATCTTTTTAGTTACTTAGTTAGCTGAGATTAGGATGAGTTAGTTAGGATTTGAATACATGTAACTCATTTAATACATGACTTCATTTATAAAGCACATGTTAAATTAACTAGCCAATTATTTTGAGTCATGTGGACCAATGATATTAGAATTAGTCGTATTCATTGGCCCCCCTTGGAGAATTTGTTCTCTCAAAATTTAGAGTAGACTCCTCAAATTTTTGAACTTATCCAATAAAAATAAAACCTCAAAAAAATGGTAGAAAAAAATCCTCAAAATATTAAATTTGGTATATATATAAAAATAAAAAAATAAAACCAAAAAAAGAATCCACCATGACCAATCCACTCTTGGCCGAATAGTATTAAATCTTGAATGTATAGCACATTTCACATATAATAGTTTTGTTTTAATTTTTTATTGTTGATAAAAGATATTTGTTTGGTTAATTTGATGTTATTTAATAATAATATATAATATAACTGTATTTTTTATATTATGTTTATCTATTTATATTTGGTATAGTGATTAAATATTTACACTTGTTTGTTCACTTTATTTTTATTTGGTTATTTAATTTGTTTATAAAATTCAATATTTGAATTTTAAAATTTGAGTAATTTATGAAGAAATCATCCATTATAAACATATATTTTAAGAGAACAAATATTCAAAATTGGGAAACTATTAGTCAATTTTTTGTCCCAAGTGATGGAACTCTAGATGTTTAACGCCTTAAAAAGGCTCAAAGATATAAAAATAAGAAAATAAAAATTGACTCCTTATAACGTGATCCTAAATCATAGATAGTTATATGAGATATCATATTAATCAATGCAACAAAATTTGTTAAGTGTATTTCAAAATTAGACAGTTAAAAGTAAATTTGTTGATCCTAGCTTGGTCCCCTTGAAAAATTTACTGGCTTGACTACTGATAGAAGGTAACTACCTCGAATTAAGTTAATTCCCCTACAATTCATACTCGTTTCATTAGGAACCACCGAATTCCTAACACAATGTGTGAAGGACCAAAGGGAAAAGTAATCTTAGAGTCCTACATTACCAAAGAAAGCACATGAAGATACATTTATAAGGAGCAAAAAAAAGAGAAAAAAATATAAAATAAATTATGAAAGTCCTCCCAGGGGCAGTAACTGTAATTACCGTTATAAATGGGTCTCCCAGCTTACTTCCTAGCTAGAGCTTTGTGAGAGCTAATGGGTCGCTTTGTGAGAGCTACACTTTAACCGTAATGCTTTGTGAGAGCTACACTGAATCCTAATGAAAGTCCTCCTCTCACGGAGATTCCCAGGGGCAGTAACTGTAATTACCGTTATAAATGGGTCGCTTTGTGAGAGCTACACTTTAACTGTAAATGACGTAGCCATTCATGGACTAGGGGGTGCAATGGCTCCCCTAATTTTTTTTAAAAATAATATAATTATATACCTGTATATCTAGGTACTAACTTTAGTAATTTTATTCAATAAAATTACATTTTGTCCTTTTTATTGATCATTATAAGAGAAATGTTACAGGTACTAATTTTTTTACAACATTTTTACAAACTATTGAGGTAGTAAATTCTTACTGATTTGCATCTGAGTCTAACATTTACATCACTTTTTTACTTACTAATCTAGTATTTTCCACCTTTTAAAGTTCATAAAAAAATTTATAGATCTAAAATCTATATATATATATATATATATACAAGCCCAAAATATTAGCCCAACAACAAAAATTACTAATAGGCGATAGCAAAGCTAAAAAGAATTTGAGACTAATCAACTAATTTTACTAAAAACAAACAAGTTAGCCCTTCAAAAAAATTGAAACAAAATAATTTTATCCTTACCAACAAAAAACACGCTCTACACACATAAAAAAATAAAATAAATAATAATAATAATAATAAAAGAAAACCTCTGTCGGCTAAGCAGTAGAGCCGAAAGCCAAAACTATCGCATGCAACTAACAATAAAATCGCCCCCCTTAACTTTAAGTCTTGGTTCCGTCCAGGATTGTAATGCTTTGTGAGAGCTACACTGAATACTAATGAAAGTCCTCCTCCCACGGAGATTCCCAGGGGCAGTAACTGTAATTACCGATAGTCTCCTAGCTAGAGCCTCCCACGGAGATTCCCAGGGGCAGTAACTGTAATTACGCTTTGTGAGAGCTACACTTTAACTGTAATGCTTTGTGAGGGCAGTAAACCGTTATAAATAAGTCTAGTTTGGTCTACTAACTTTATCATATATGCATTTTTACAGATATTCCTGCCTCGCCTTTTGAATTTTTATTATTATTATTATAATAGAATGGATGGGAGCACAGAGTTGGAGTTGCAGACCACCATTTCCGATTCTGAGGTTGATCAAGAAAGGTTAGTCTACTGACTTCATTTTCTTCTTCATCATATATATGCATTTTTCCTTTGATGCGGACAACAGATATTCCTTCCTCGCCTACTGACTTCATTGGCTATCTCTGCGCTAAGAAAACAACATACACTGCAGATTTATTTATTTATTTATTTTTCAGCTGGTTACTATTAGTTTCATTATATACAGGCCTCAATGTTGGCTGGTACAGTGACAAAACAATTGACCATATGAAGTAGGTTTCAGTTAGTTCAATTGGTAAAATCTTTGATGATTGAGTAAAAAATCTGGAGTTCAATCTTTGCATACACCAAAAATCAATTGGTGCCTTGGTCTAATAATAAAGAACATTATCAGAAGTGGACTTAAAAATTGAAACTTTCTTAATTTAAAAAAAAAAATTGACCATTGAGGAAAGGTGCTATATATAATACTTGAGGGTGGCCAGCACAATGACAGATATGCCACAAAGCGTTCCTACAAGAAATGTGTAATTGGATAAACAACTGCACTTCTAAGTTTATGAAAATTATTCGGAAGGAAAAATGTCAACAAATACTTATTTAATTCAGGAGGTTAATTTCGTACTTTCAACAAAAATAATCGTCAATAACTTGCTACATCGCACAAGTTAGCTATTAGAGTGGTTCTACGTCCATAATATTTTTACAATATTTTCATAATAAATCATAGGTAGTTAGTTGTTATTAGTTCAAATTTGAACTTAACACTAAGATTACTTTTTTGCCCTAACAATAATATCCAGTAACAACATGCTACTTCAAATTTATTATAAAAATATTGTGAAAATAATAAAAATATTGTGAAAATATTGTGAACGTATCATTTTGACAAAAGATAAAAGTTTTTATTTTATTCAACGGTTAAGATTCGAAGTTACTTTTCTCTAACTCTCAATCTCAGCCGTCCATCTTACCAAGCAAGCTCTATCATAGTAATAGCTACGGACGGGAACAGAAAGCCTTGTGAGCTTCGATGGCAGCGGCAATGGTAGTTTGTGGTGGCCGGTCTGTGTTAAGAAGCGTGGATTTCAAAGGTTGGGATCCAAACCCCCTACTTGTGCGTCAGAATCCCAAAATTCATTGACATCAAACAACGGCATGCGTCGAGCCGCTGAGGTTAGGAATTTTAGAATTTAGTGCTCGAACAACGCCTCTTCTTCGTCTCCTATAAATAAACTTAACCCTATCCCTAAGTCCCTAACCATGACTATTCCTATGCCCTCTTATCTGCCATTTTCAAGTCCTCTCTTTCTTTGTCTAAATTTGATTGTTACTTGGATCTGTTTGTATTTAGTCGATCAGATTGAAAGCTTTAATTTAATATCTCTATTCTTTTGCTTTTCAATTTTGATTGTTACTTCGATGGTTGGATCAATTTTTTGTTTATTAATTGATTTTTTTGCCTTTTGTTTCTACAAGATTCAGCATATTTGCTGCTGTGCTTTTAGCGATCCGTTTGAGGATTTCAATTTGGGCAACTCTTGAACGCACATTGGACAGGTTAGGCTTTTGGGCTTTTATCTCTCTATTCCTTCGTTTTTCTATTTTCAAATTTGATTGTAAAACTCATAAGAGAAACCAAAGAAGTTTGGTTTTGATATATGTGTTACATAAATTGTTGAGGCCTTACAATTTTACACATCATTATTCTAATACTGCATTAGAATCTTTAGAGTAGGCAGTATGCTTATTTGTGTTAATAGCATCTCACAAACTCATCTCCCTGTTATTTTAACCTAATTGGAATTTGTTACACAAATCCTTCTTTTACATATTATTTTAAGTCAATTCAATATTAATTTTCTATTTATTATATCTGTTTAATACTCTTCACCCCAACCCTTCCTTAACCTGTTTTGCACCTTCAACTTAAAATGGATTTTTTGTTTGTGAATGTGCTAGTGATGAGGCACTTGTTTTCTTCGAAGAATTTCATGTGCTTCTTGTCTTCTTCGACACAATTCTGGGTGCCATAGTTGGTATACACTTTCAAGCCTTGAACATCTCGCCACTTGAAAAACATATGGGTATTATCCTGCTTTTCATAATGGCTACAATTGTCTATATCATTGCATATTTGGAGATAAAATTACAACGGCAAGATGCTGCCTACCTTTTCATATTCAGGCTCGTTTGTCTGGTTTCTGGAATTCTCTCTGTTGAGCTACTTGTCAAATTAATCATTTCTCCCGTCTGGTTTTTCATGGTTAACTTATGTCCAATCCTGATCATTGGGGTACTGCGTCATTGGTATCAAGGTATTTATGAGGGTCTCTATGACACAGCTGATATGGTACTCAAGGCAGTACATATCTTGTATAACAAGATTTATGGATTACTTTATTGGATGTATGGGCGGCTCCTACAGATATCTCAATCAGGAGCTTCTAATGCAATTTCTTCAAGGGAAGGAGACATTGAGATGCAGCTGGCATTAATTGCGGGTTAAGTGGCCTGATATTGTCAACTACCCACAAAGTAAGCAAAATTTTCACTTACGCAATTTTCCCTGTGGAAGTTTGAATTATTTTCACTTTGTTCAAAGTAAGGTTAATTATATTAATTTCAATATATGTTTTTATACTTTAATAATGATTTCCATTCTTTTTAAACCAGACAGAAGCCAGAACATGACACCACATCGGACCTAACCACGGCAGCCATAATAGAATACTACAAATAGACAGCACAGTTGCCCTAGCTTAGAACAAAAAGCATGCATATATAGTCATGGTGCTACTTTAGTCCAATTGATTATGTCTGTCAAGATCTGGAATGGACCTTTCTAACTGATGTTTACAAACTTTGTGGTTACTAAATAGGATCACGATGCTTGTGATTCCTTTCCTGTGTAATAGTCATAGCTGGTCTAAGAGTTAAAACTGATTGCAGTATCCTTTTTGTGTTGCATTCCCAAGAGTGGCTATTGCTTTATCTGTGTTTGCGCACATGAGCAGTAGCCTTCCATTTGGTTCTTTTGGATCCTGCTCTATCTAGTGTTAAAATGACTTGCCACTACAGCACTTACCAATTCTGGATCCTTTCTCTGCTAACATCAGCATTGCATTGTGACTGTATATCCTCATCACATTTATTGTGGTGCTCCAGTATTTCTTGTACGAAATTGGTGCTTGTCTTAGTTGTCTACCATTTTGAGCCTTAAGATTCTGTTATTCGCTCTTCTTATGTTGATACATGCTCATGTTTATGCTATGTTCCAGGGAGACGTTGGATTAAGTGTTGCAGCTGCATATAATGACTAGAAGACGATGGTTGCTGAGAAGATAATACCTCAATTAGGATTGCTGTTATTTGAATTATATTAAAATTGTTGCTATTAAGATTGTTGTTATCAATAAGTAATCACTTGATGATAGGACTTCCCTGTTATCTTGGGATAGGATTAGTTGATTAGTAGGTTGTTGGAGTTATTCTTATAATTTGAATTTCAAAGATTATGTATTTTAGGAGGAAGTGAATAATAAGAGGCATCAGATTAAAATTCCAGAATATGACTAATTCCTACTCTTATTTTACCAGTACACAGCAGTTTACTTCCAATGATACGAAAGTATCAAGAGATGGAAAGCATGTGTTTTGGAAAGATTTACAAAATATATGAAATTGATTAGTTTTGAAACCTACGTACTGTGAGCACTTTGAGAAATGGTTTTAATACCCAGAGGCATGTCTTGAATGGAAGTACGATATTGTAGCTAGTCCCAATGCACCTTTGGTAGCTCCAATACCCAGAGGCACTCTAATCATATATTCTAAAGTAAGGTTTCTTGATTATCACCTTTTCTTGTCCAACAAAAGTGAATTATCTCATCATTATACATTATAAGAACATTGACTCACTAGATTATTCGATGACTAAAATTGATTGAAAATTGTATGTGAAGTAAAAATATACACTTGTGTTGCTGTAAGACAGTATGAGCAACATAGCAGGGAGATTGAAAAAGGTCTACAGATGTATATTCTTTCTTGAGGCAAAGAGACTGATTATTTAAACAGAACTGCCACACCTCTTTATCTTGTTCACAAGTTCTGGCTATGAGCTCAGATAAAACTCATTTTTGAAGATCAAATATGAAAGCAAATGAAGAGCAAGCCTGGAAAGCTCTGACTTCTAGCAACTATTGAACAAGTTCACATCTTACATGAATTTCTGTCATTACATACTCCATCCTGCAATGAAAACAGAACGTCTAAAATGAATCAGCACCATATACCTCAAATATGGTAATACCTGAAGAGTAGTATTAGTAATAGTATACAAACCTTGTTCTTCTTTTCGTGATCCCAAAATCTCTTCTAAAGGTGGTTGGCCTGGATAAAAACAGATAATTTTGAATGAAATATTAATAAGTTAATAGTTTGATTGAGCAGAGCAGAATCATATTAGTCATTAAGGTGGTTAGTTTTCAAAGCAAGCCTCACGAGTTTCCTGTGAACTATGTTGCATGCTAGAAGTTTGACTTAAAAACTATGCAAAAAAAAGAGAAATTAAAATAGTGCAAAGAGAATTTTTCATGGTGCAACTAAATCCAAATGATAGGTTTTTCTGTTAATGGACAATTTAAAGGCTATTAAAAGAATTAATTGCTTATCACAACAATTTAAAGTCACTGATTTGGGTGTGTGGATCATAAGGCTGGTGCTACTCTGTGATTATGTAAATCCATGGAAAAAAAAAAAAACTCAGCTATAGCATCATGTTTTGGTCACTGAAGCAAACAAGGCATGACTGCATGAGAACTTTGAAGGAGTTAATAACACAAAATTGTTTATGCAATATGAATTTACTTGTGATTTGAAGACGATATTTAGCCCAAACACCATATATGGCATCAGTTATTGTTGCAATTTGTTAAATGCATATTGTTATAGTTAGTACACATAATGACAAAAGACTAGTGAGCATTAGCCAAAACCCTATGTGTCTGCAAGATGATAGCATTTCGATTGAACTACGGGTAAAACTAAAATCAGAAAGAACAAAGAAACTTACAGTTTCATATTTGGTAATGGCATAAACCCATCCAAGACCAACTTGTTCATGTAGTCTTCTAAATGCCTGCAAAAGATGTCAATTGCGTTCATTTTTCTTGTTTAATACGAATCTCAGATAATAAAAACAGTGACAGCTTAATGTAAAGTCTTATCAGAGTCTGTTAGGCAGCTTCTTCAAACAGATTCTATATCTAAAGATTCCAAATGTGTCCCCCACCATAGACATTTACTATTGAAAATTTGTTTAATCACTGCAAAGGTGGCATGACGGATAAGGAAATTGGCTAGTGAGAGTCATTGCCCATGTGCCTATAAGAGGTCCTCAGTAAATTTCTTATGCAAGCATTAATAGAATGATAGAATCATGTTGATGATTATTGGAAATTCACAGTTCTGCATCCTTTTGCTGCACTTAGACCTCCTTCAGAGTTTAGATATCCGAACAATTAGTGATTGTCTATTGGTGGGGTTTTCTTTCCACCATTTTTCTTGTAACATGCACTGGTTGGACCACTGAACCACAAATTGGTTCACATTACATAGATGACATGCACACGTGATAATAAATAGAAGATAGTGAAGTTAGACTTGACGAAAATTTGGAAAGAAAGTAAAACACATAATAAGAAGAGCAAGCACAGTTAATATCCAATTATAGGGAAAAAGGGTTAGGAAATGTGACATACTTCAACATCAGTAACTATAGTTCCATCAGAAAGGATTGCGTGAATTCTTCCCATAACCTAAACAACAAACAAAGATTCATCAATATTTTGTAATAAATCTAATGAACAAATGCTCTAAAATCGATGTATGCATACCACAAAATTAATATGCTCTATTATGTATTCTACAAAGCTATCACTTATCATTTACTTTCCTATGACCAAACCATAGAGCTACATTGTTTCGTGGTGGAATTTTCAAGGAAATTTCTTATAGACCCATAAGAGCCACAAACACACAAAAAGAAGGTAATATTAATCTGTGAAGTCATATTGGATATGACTAATAGGTAGCGTTACTGTCACATTTACTGTTTCTTATCTTACAGCTCCTACCAAGCCCTCTTAATCCAGGAAATTGTGTCTACTAAAAATTTCAGAACTATTTAGAACATACAGTTTTGTAGTCTAAGCCTTGATTGTCCTTCGGAGAGTAATCATCTGGACTTATGTCAACAAACTTGATTGTACCATAGCGCTTATTCCTCTCCCTGAGCATGTTAACTTGACATTATAATGAACTTTAAAAACATTAAATATTCAAAATCACCAAATTAACACATTTTACACACAAATCAACCAACATTGTATGCATAAGTTAAAAATAAATGCAAAAAAGATCCTTGAAGATACACCTCACGCATACAAAGCGGGCAGTCCCCATCATAGAGCATTTTAATCGTCCAATTCTGAGGTGATTGTTCTTCATCTTCTTTCTTGGGTATTAAGGGATCCACAGTAGCCTCACTTATAGCCCGGATTGGATATTTAAGTCCTACATAAATTTAAATAGCACAACTGTCGATACCGTATTTTGTCTGGTTCCGATTTACGTGTCCAAACAAAAACCAAGAAAATCAAAAAATTATAAAAGGTGCAAAATCTTAAATTTCAAAGCCCAAAAAGGGTAAAAATAAATACAACATGTTTGAATGGTGAATCAAAAAGTCACAACATTTGAAAAAGTCATTAAGATCAAAACCTTAACTTGGTGTGGTCAAAAGTTGAATTTTTATCCGACCATTGGATCATGTTGAATTTTGGACTGTCTCGTAGGACATATTTTTTTCTTCGAAACGATAGTTTACGAGCCAAAATTGGAGTTAAAGTGGATGAGATATCACAAAAATACCGAAACCCTAATAAAATCTTAACTGTATTTTTCAAGAAAATTGGCAGTTTTTTACTCGACTTCACGCAATAAACTGAATCGATTGGGCAAGAATTGGAATGAGAGGGATGGACCATCTTGAAGAACAAAGTCTTAGCTAATTTTCACCAAATGGGCTTGTTGATATCTGCTTTGGATTGGAAGTTATGAATTTTTCAAGAAAAAATGTCTAGAATTTTTCAACTTTGCGTCACTTTCCTTCTGAGTGCGATATCTCGACAACCGTAGCTCCAAATCGAACGAGGCTAGGACCATTAGAAACTAGACATCCAGAAATTTCGATGAATATAAAATCCGAAGAAAAAGGAGCTCGGAAAGGCCTCCAAAAAGCCTCGGGAAAATTGGACCAGAAGTTAGAAAAAGATGAAAAAGTCTGCTGACATAGCAAAAAGAGGAGGCTAGCACTAGTATATCACCAACACCCCCCCCCCCCCCCCCCCCCCCACCGGGTGCCCATTATGAAGAAAATTATGAGAAAAACAGTGGAAAAAATAGAGAAATAGAGAGAAAAAGTGAAAGGAAAAAAAAAGTGAGGAAATTCTGAAAAAATAGCCTTAGAAAAAAAAAAATCTCTCTCTCTCTCTCTCTCTCTAGGAAACCCTACACAAAAAAGCCTCATCCTTTTTCTTTTTTTTTTGGTTGTAATCTTTGTGGGTAAGGCTTTTGGGATGGGTTAGTTTCTTAATAACTAAACCCATCCCACCCCTTTTACTATTGTAATCATCATTTTCATATATATATATATATATATATAAATCATTTCTTTACTTTACTCGTTGTTTCATAGTTGCTTATTTTTACTGTGTTCTTGTACATATTATGTATATGTCTAACCCTCTATTTCAATGTTCATATTGCTGTTGGTTATTATTATTGTGTTGGTATCCCTAGATGGATATTGGACCTTCTCCTAAGCTATGTATGGGAAGTACCCTTAGAGGGAAGAAATCCCATCCCACCTAAGCATCTCGGGATTTTATTATTGCTTTTTAATTTCATGTCATCCCATTTACTTTCAAGCAATCCCCATCCCCTTTTAATTTTATGTCATCCCATTTATTTTCAAGCAACCCCCATCCCTTTTATTTTTTGTCATCCCATTTAATTTCTTGCACTCATATATATATGTGTGTGTGTGTGTGTGTGTGTGTGTATACTAAATCTAGACACTTAAAAAAAAAAAATTTCTACTATCTCTTTTAAGTGGTTTTTAAACCTCCATTAAAATACAATATGGGTATGTCTCATAAGAATGGTGACAACTTAAAACTCCCATTTCTTTATGTTGAAGAATCCATAAGGCTTGAAAGAGATTAAAATTTATTTAAGAGAGGGAAAAAAAAAAGCCTTTTTAAATCAATCTTTACAATATTCCAAGCTCTTTACTTTTATGTCATTTAAATTCCAAGTCTTTACTTTTACATCATTTAAATTTTAAGCTCTTTATTTTCTTTGCAATTTACTTTCTGCACTTTATTTTCGTTGTTTCTTTACTTTTCTCATTAATAATGTGCCATAAAATAAATATGCTTGGGTAAAACATTTCCTCTACACACTATTCTAAGAAAATGTTTTTCTTTCCTAAAAAAAAAAAAAAAAAAAAAGCTTTTCCCATCTCTTCCTCTAAAAATAAAGTATTTTTCAAAAAAGAATCTTTTCAAAATGTCTTTTGTTCCTCTTAAAAGTTTTCAAAACCAAAAACCTTTTCTCTGTTTTCAAAAATGTTTTTTTTCAAAGTACTTTAAAAAATGCTTCTTTTCAAAAATGTTTATAAAGGTGCGTTTAAAAGAAAATTCTGTTTTTTTAGGGGTAAACCCGAATTTTTTTTTAAACCTTTTTTTTTTTTTTTGTAAAACTTTTTTCTTTTTAAAAAAAAAAAAAATTATCTCAACAAAAAAAAAAAAAAAAAAAATCTGCTTTTATAAAATCATATAATAAAAAAAATCTGTTTTTATAAAATCTGTTTTCATTAAAAAAAAAAAAAACTGTTTCATAAAATCTGTTTCCATAAAAAAAAAAAAAAAAAAACTGTTTTATAAAATTTGTTTTCATAAAATAAAAAAATAAAAACTGTTTCATAAAATCTGTTTCCATAAAAAAAAATGTTTTATAAAATCTGTTTTCTTAATATTAAAAAAATGTTTTTCAAATATAAGTGCTTGTGGAATGTGGGGAGTAAGGGCCGGGGTTCAAGTCTCCAGAATGGAGTTTTACACACATATTCACTTAGATTAGACTAAATTAGAATTCTATCTTGTATCAAAAAAAAAAAAAAAAGTTTTCCAACAAATTGTTTTCTAAAAAAAAATATGTTTTTACAAATCTGTTTTTAAATTTTTTTTTTTTAAGAATATAAATCTGTTTTTCAAAACTGCTTTTTCAAAATAAAAATCAGTTTTCAAAAACTGAAAATCTTTTTTTTTTTAAACAAAAATCTGTTTTCAAAAATAATAATAAATCAAAATCTGTTTTTTTTTTTAGAGGAGTGCCGAAACAAAAAGAAAAAAAAAATGTTCTTGAAGTTTATATAAAATGTTTTCCAAAGTGTTTTTACATACAAAAATGTGTTTTCAAAAATTGCTTTCTTCAAAAACAAATACACGTTTTCAAAAAGAAAATGTTTTCATAAAACACTTTTAGCACAAAAAAAGTTTTTTTTTCTCAAAACCTCACAATAAAATCTTTTCTAAAAGAAATGTGCCTTTCAAAAATAATAAAGTTAACGTTGTAACTTTTTTATTTCCATGCTTTTCTTAGAATAGTTATAGTTTGTGGATTTGTGTTCAATGCTCATCCTCGAGTCTTTGAATACCTTATAAGCTTACATTGTCCCTAACATTTCTTGGCAGTAATGAGTTTCTTTTATCATTTTTTTGCATGAATAAAAATGAGAAAATTGTGGGTAACAACAAGGTGCTACTCTTCTAACCCTCTCTTTTTACGGTGTGTTTATTTTTGTATAGTACCTAGTATACCATGTCATCATTTATTTTCCTTCTTTCTTTTTTAATTTTTGTTTTCCTGATTGCCATTTATTGATTCTTTTCTTAAATTCAGGTGTTACTTTATCTCCAAATCTATCGAGTATCTCTCCATTAACCCAAACTCTTGAAATGCTACTATTATATAGAATTCGTATAGTCATTGATACTTTATCTCCAAATCTATCATGTGTCTCTCCATTAACCCAAACTCTTAAGATGCTGCTATCATATGGAATTCTTATAGTCATCGATAGATTGCAACCTCCTCACCTCTGTTTTTTTTTTTTTTTTTTTTTTTTTTTTTTTTTTTTTTTTCTATAAATTCAATTGTTCTCTCTTTACAAATTGATTGGTATGACCTTCAATAGGATAGTTTTTGAATGTTTTTTCCATTCTTTCAGTCATGGCTTGAGTCCGTCTACCAAAACCCAATCAAATGAGTGCAAGAGACAGATAGTGACTCTAGAGCTTGCAGACGAAACTGAAGTAGATGAGATGAGAGGTGAACATTAGTAGCCCAGGTCCAAAGGGTATAAACTCAAAAGGAGTTCCGCTATTTGCATTATTCTTATTCTTTATTTATTTATTCCCATCTCATTACTAGAAAAAAAAAATGTAGTTCAATTTTGGGATTTCGTGATGAAAGAGATTGAGTTTTCATGGTCTCAAAACTATTAAAATATATTTTTTTTCTTTTTCAAAATTGATTTGAGTTGGGCATTTGATCATGTTTGTTATAAATTGTTTTGCGGTTGCCTTTCTCTAGATTGTAGGAATGTTACTCTCAATATATTTGCTATAATGTATGATAATTAACTTCAATGTGATATTTTTATTTTGGTCTTTGTTTTATAGTAAGAGTGTTATTCGTTTTCATCAAAGAGAAATTCCTATTGTTCTTTTTCTAGTCGTCTTATATGCTGAACTAAATTTCATTTTTATCTCTTTTTCATTTGTCAATTCCTCGACAGATGTCATTGATCAAGACTTGCAATCACTGGAGACTTTTTAATCTATTGAAGGTCATACTAATCAATTGGTAACCATTCTTTTCTTAAAACCTTTTGAAGGAAAGAGGAATAAATTTGTTGCTTTTCTTGGGTGGTACTTGATAATTTGCTTTTTATGGTTCAATACACATCAGCTATATTAGATTTTCATTTCCTTATACTAATAATTTGTTGTTTATTGTTTAATTTGATTGTTTGGTGTCCGAAAAATTGTGGGAAATGGAAGAGAAAAGAGAGTAGAGTTTGAATATGAAATTTTTTTGTGTATGGAACTTGGGATGTAGCAATTAAAATTTTTTTTATCTTAATTTGTTTAATGGAAACTCTAATTCTTCAAAGTACATCAGCTTAAGTAGACTGTTGTGTCGTGGCTAGAATTTTTGTGTTTGGGACCTTAGTTGGCCTGTTTGATTAACGAATAACTTTGGGGAATGTTTAGCTTATGAGAAATTTTTTGATATTTTAGGAGTGAAGAAATTTAAAGAACTGAATTATTTTTAAATTCCACTAGTACCTAGCTTTATGCTAATTGTTGTGTGGATAGAAAAACTAATTGGCTCTTGATTTTTGAATACCTATCTATAATACTGTGTACATGAACAATAATTGAGTTTTTAGTTTTAGATTTTGAATTATGCTATTTTTTTGACAACTTGATTTTCGTTTTATAATTTTTTCTTCTTGAATATCTAGAATACTATGTACATGAGTTTTAGACAAAACTTAACAATACTATTTCTTTCCTTATTAAACATAATATAATATAGCTGATGTGTTCCAATGAAGGCAGAAGCAATTGCTATTTTTGGGGCATAACAACTGATACAATTTGATATCTTCTTGTAGCCATTTAAATTCATAACCTGGAATGCTAATAGACATCTTCTTCGAGGCAAGAACAATTGGCCGAGTTTAGCAAGTTAGCCACCAACTTTGACCACGTTATGGCAATACAGATGACATGAGTGGAATCAATGGCACATTACTATTTGACAATTTGGTCTTTGATGGAAATTGATATAAGCGAGGGTCTATTAAATTTGATTCTTTTGCTGAAGTAAGGTTTGTTTAATATATGTATTTTATTTATAAAACTTCACTTTACTTTCTTTTTTTCTTTTTTTTGTGGTCTTTTTTTTTTTTTTTTTTTTCTGTCTGCAACTAACTAGACATCACTTTTAGGAATTAAGGATTTAGCAATTGGTACGAAGGTTGCACCTCAAAATTTAGAAGAATTAAAATATGATACAATCTCATCATGGGAAGAAAGATAGGAAATCTAATGTTGTGTTGGCTTGTCCCTCCATTATTGGGTTACAAATATCATATCTAAAAAAAACCCAAAATAATATAATGATATATTTGTAAAGATAGAGAATTGAAAAATACTTTTAGAAATAATTCAATTTTTTAGGAGAAAACTATCTTCAATAAATTTTAGAGAATAAATTATGGATTATATCTGTAAGGGCACGATTCTGTTGAGGCCCAATAAGGATGTTGGGCTCGCACATGGAAGATCCCTCACAATATGATTTGTAGAGAGTGGGCTTGAAAAGCTAGCCGTTGGGCACGGGGCGATATTTCGGTCTGATTTTGAGAGGAATTCATATAGAGAGAGGAGTTGGGTTTGAACATTCAAGCCCTATAGTGTCGCATCCCATGGGGTCGGGCTCCTCGGACTCTATCCGAGGAGCATTAAGGTCCTATTCCGGTTCCCCAACGGTGGGTGTTTTTCTGATCTGCATGAGTTGTTCCGGTATTTTTCCCCATGGAGTCTCTTCCTGAGGTGGGATCGAAAGAGCCCCCTCCCTTGGCTCACTTACTTTTTCTTTTATACTAGCCTGCGTTCGTTGTCCTTCGTCCACGTGTAGGGTCAACCTTTACAAGACTGATATTTGTCCCATCAGTCTAATCCCAGCATTGTTGGGGATGGTTGATAAAGCTGAAGAATACGGCTCTGGTAGGTGCAGAGCCTTAGCTGGGAAGGCTAGTAAGGATAACTTTCCCAAGATATTTTAGATCTTCTTTCGAGTTTTAGTCCTATACCAGTTTTACCCTTTCTTTTCTTTGGTGGGATTTTGGATTTGCCGAGGACTGAACTGTCCTCGGCTGTATCCCAAAACTGTTTGGTGCTCTCTACTATCGGGCTTGGTCCATAGCTCTCCTCGGCTTGGGCCTTCGGACTCTCCACGAGCAAATGGGCCTGGCCCATAAATTATTGGGCTCCACAATATCATATTACAAAATAATTATATATTCCCACGCATCGCGTGGGTTTGTGACTAGTTAAGTTTATTAGGATATTCTGCTTGCAAAGATTCTTGACCTCATAAATAATGTCAAAAAACATGGTGCCAGTTTTGCTACCTGCCTTTATTGCTAATGGTTCAGCAGTTGAACTGTAAGTACCAGGTCTAACCAGACAAGACAAAATTTGATGAGCACTCGTCTAGACCATATTCCAGGTGGAGAAATTCCTAACAATTCAAAAGCAACATTGACATGAACTTAGTTCTATAAATATACCTGTGTGTACAGAATATGGATCAGATATAGATGCAATCTTTTAGACACTTTTTTTTTTCTTTAATAATTCAATTGTTTCTAAGCTAGAAAATTAGAAAACTCTTGTCTAGATGACACTGTTATCAATAGGTTTTGTTAATAGTAATGTGTGGGTTTCCTTATATCTGCCTAAATTAATAAAAACAACAGCTTGCAATAGAAAAGAAATTACCTGTTGATGATGTGCGGATTCCCGATTATGACCAACAAGGATATGGCACGGGTTACAGCCACATTAAACCTGCTTGGATTGCTCAAAAATCCCAAAAAATACGTTCTGTCAAATTCATTGTGTTTGATTGTTGAACGGACAGTAGATATAATAATTACTTTCTTCCCTTGACCTCGAAATTGTTCAACACTTCCACACTTGATATCTGTCATCAACTTTCTAGGGTGTTCTTTAGTTTAAGCACTAGCTGCCTATAAGGTGTTAAACAACGATGGATTATTTCTTTCCCTCTCATCACAGCCTTGGATACCAAAGAAAAGAACAGGAAACTCCATTATGGTAAACAAAAGAAAATTTTGTTACATAATTTTCCCCTCCATTATGGTAAATTTCAGAAAAATTGAGCCACTAGCTGAATTCACATCCTATGGTTTGTAGTCTGTACATTTTGATATATGGAACTATAAAAAAGAATATCTACCAGAAAATTAATTTCTCATAGAAGGGTCTATGTCAAACTGTTTAATGAAACCGAAATTGAAGCCTATAACTCAAAACCAAAGGGCATTTTCGGAATTCCATCCTTTAAAAAAACAGAACTCTCCCGCCACTCAACTATATTTATAACTGTTTTACCAGGCTCCAAAATTATCCTTATACCACCAACAAAACAAACCAAGCAGTCCAAACCAAGCCCCTCTCTCTCCAAAATCAATCAACAGTCACTCTAAAGACTACCCCAAAACTCCCAACCATGATCACCGCCATGAATCTGCAGCTCATTGTTCTCGTTCTCAGTGTCACCTCCACGCTCCTCCTCATCGCGGCGGCCCAGCCACCACCACGGCAGCCATTGCCACCGCCTTCAAGTTGTTCCGACGAGCTTGTTCTGTTCTCGCCATGCCTGCCCTATGTCTCGTCTCCGCCAAACAACCTCTCCAACACTGCCTCCGACAGCTGCTGTGATGCCTTCTCCTCGGCTTTAAACTCTACCAATGGTGTTTGCCTCTGTTACCTTGTCCGGCAGCCTTCAATCCTCGGGTTTCCTGTCATTGACACAAGAGTTCTCTCTCTTTCTTCGGTTTGCCCCATTGGAGAAGACAACAACAGTTCCATAAAGATTGGATCTTTGGAGTCACTTTGCTCAGGTACAAAAAGCCAAACCCAGTTCTTGGTTTCTTGAAGTCTTGAGCTTTTCTTGGTTAAACTTAGTTTCCATAGATTTTTTTGGGTGTAATTAGGATAAAGTTGGAATCTTTATAATGGGGTTTTGCAACTCTGTTCCTTTTCTCTTTGCTTTATATTTTTTTTCCTAGAAAGAAAATCAAAGATTAAACAATGGATTAATTGAATTCTACTTTTGGTCTATATTGAAACAGGGTCACCAGCATTGCCTCCTCTGCGGAGCACAACAAATACCTCAGTAGTTACAAATCATTCTGCTTCTGGTAACTAGGCAGAGTGGTCTTTTACTCTTACAAACTACTATTTTTAGAAATTTACATTTCCCTTAATGCACAGTTATATTTGGATCACCAATTTTCCATTTCTTTGAATGATTTAATTATACTCTTTTTTAAATCTTAGCAACTCGTGCAAGTATTATTCAGAAATTAGATTTTAGGGTATATTTTTAATGCTTCATTTGCTATGAGATAGTGTCAACTTATTAGAGAATCAAGTGAAATTCTTATTTTCACAGAAAGAGTTAAATTGTAGGGGCAGAGGTTATAGTGGTTATTTGCCTTATCTTTTTACTTAAAATTGCAGTGCTTAATAAACCAATTTATATAGCAAACTATTATGGACATTACACTTCCCTTAATGCAATTATAGTTAATAAACCAATTAAAGTATCGCCAATTTTCCATTGGTTTGAATGATTTAATCCATCTCATTTTTTTTTTCCTTCCGAATCTTAGCAACTCATGCAAGTATTAATCAGAATTTAGGTTTGAGAATATATTATTAATGCTTAAATTGTTTTGAGATAATGTCAACTCACTAGAGAATAAAGTAAAAAAACTTGATTTCACGTAAAGAGTGAGTGAATTGTAAGGGGGCATAGGCCATAGGGGAGCCATTTGTCTTATATTTTTAGTTAAAATTATTAACATCTTGGCCTTGATACCCAATGTAAATAATAAATTGATCAATTATCACACACTATAACCATGTCAAAACCGACTTATCTTAAATCCCAATTGTAAAATGGTTATTAGACATAAGTTTTGAATTTCCTTATAAGGCAGGAGCCTTGGTGGTTAGTAGAAACATGGTATGATCTCTCAGGTTTCGAATCCCTTTATTGCAGGTATTAATGACGTTCATTCTCCACCAAATCAGTTTGCTAAGACACCACCCACACAGCAGAACTCATCACTAGAACCGGCTAGAATTTCATTGGCCACAACCACAAAACAACTTTGTAGCAGCTACAGTTGCTTCGCATCCGGCATAGTGATTCTCCTTGTTCCCATCTCCATTCATCTATGCTCATCATGCAACTTATAATTAGCTCTTTCAGCACCCATTTCCATGGTGGGATTGTAGACAAGGATTCCTTTAATTACTGTTACCCAGCAAATTAGATATGTACTTTGATATGAGTGTGTGCATAAATGTGTATTCTCACTTGTCAGAAAATTTCTACCCCTATATTGACACTACTGGAATTTAACCATAATTCATTGTGTTTTAAAGCCCAAACAAAGAACAATATGTCAACATTCACAAACTTTGTTTTTCCTCCTTTCACAATTACAGCATATGCTAAAAAGTGCAGAATGCTTTAAGGCAAAGATAGTGAAGCTCCATTCAGAAAAGAAGACTATATACACTTAAATGACATATGCAAATCTCAACTAAATGCAGTCTTAATAGAACAATGCAACATGGATCCTTCTTCAACATTCAACTGCATGTGGATCATAGTTTCCTTGCATACAAAAATCAAGATATGTGTGAACCTAATTTTGAATATATATATACACACACGCGCCACTTCTTAAGTGAAGATATAAACACTACAAAAAAAAAAAAAAAAAAAAAAAAAAAAAAAAAAAAAAACAAAACAAACAAACAAACCAAACCAAAAAAGCAAATGCCAGTTTCCTCATGTCCTTAGATGTTGAGCAAATTTAATTCTTCCAACCATAAGACCATTCATCTTCATCCTTATTAGGTTTATTAGGATATTTTGCTTGCAAAGATTCTTGACCTCATAAATAACGTAAAAAACATGGTGCCAGTTTTGCTACCTGCCTCTATTGCTAATGGTTCAGCAGTTGAACTATAAGTACCTGGTCTAACCAGACAAGACAAAATTTGAAGAGCACTCAACTAGACCATATTCCAGGTGGAGAAATTCCTAACAATTCAAAGTGTATACCTTCACACTGCATAAGCAACATTGATATAAACTTAGTTCTATAAATATACCTGTGTGTATAGAATATGGATCAGATATAGATGCAATCTTTTAGAGGGCGCTTTTTTTTTTTAATTATAATTCAATTGTTACTAAGCTAGAAAACTAGAAAACTTTTGTTATGAGGTGCGGATTCCCAAAATTATGACAGACAAAGATATAGCACGGGTTACAACTATAAAAAAGAATTTCTCCCAGAAAAATAATTTCTCATAGAAGGGCCTGTGTCCAACTGTTTAATGAATCGGAAATTGAAGCGTATAACTTAAAACCAAAGGGCATTTTCGGACTTCCCTCCTTTAAACAAACAGAACACTCCCGCCGCTCAACTATATTTGTAACTGTTTTACCAGACTCCAAAATTATCCTCATACCACCAACAAAGAAAACCAAACCCCTCTCTCCGATATCACTCAACAGTCTCTAAAGACCCCCCATAACCCCCAACCATGATCACCACCATGACTCTGCAGCTCGTTGTTCTTGCTCGCGGTGTCACCTCCATGCTCCTCCTCATCGTGGCGGCCCCACTACCACTACCACCCCCACTGCCACCGGCTTCAAGCTGCACTGACGAGCTTGTTCTGTTCTCACCATGCCTGCCCTACGTCTTGTCTCCCCCTAACAACCTCTCCAACACGGCCTCCGTCAGCTGCTGCCATGCCTTCTCCTCGGCTTTAAACTCTAACAATGGTGTCTGCCTCTGTTACCTTGTTCGGCAGCCTTCAATCCTCAGGTTTCCGGTCAATAACACTAGAATCCTCTCTCTTTCTTCGGTTTGTCCCATTGGAGAAGACAACAACAGTTCCATAAAGATTGGATCTTTGGAGTCACTTTGCTCAGGTTCAAAAAGATAAACCCAGTTCTTGGTTTCTTAAAGTTTTGAGCTTTTCTTGGTGAAACTTAGTTTCCATCGATCTTTTTTGGCTATAACTAGGATAATGTAGCAATCTTTATAATGGGGTTTTGATACTCTGTTCCTTTTCTCTTTGCTTTATCATTTTTTTTTTCCGGGAAAGAAAATTAATGACTAAATAATGGACTAATCGAATTATACTTCTCTCTTTTATTGAAACAGGGTCACCAGCATTGCCTCCCCTCCAGAGCACAATTTCCGGGCTTACAAATCCTTCTGGTTCTGGTAACTAAGCAGAGTAGTGTTTTACTCTTAGGCACTACTATTTTGATATTAACATTTTTCTTATTGCACGGTTAATCGGTTATATTTGGATCACCAATTTTTCATTTCTTCAATGAATAAATTTATTCATTTTTTCAAAAAAAAAACAATTAGCAATATATTCAAGTATTAATCAGAATTTAGTTTTAAGAGTATATTATTTATGCTTAAATTTTTCTAAGATAGTGTCAATTTATTGGAGAATAGAGTGAAAAACTTGTTTTCACAATACGGGTTAAGTAAACTGTAGGGGCGTAGGCCATATATAGACTAGTGGCTAATTAAGAGGCCGTTTGGATTGCGCGTTTCAGTTTCAGCGTTTTGGGTTTTTTTTTTTTTTTTCAGCGTTTGAATAGTAAAATCATATGAATGTCATGTGCAGAGACAAAATCACTGTTCATACATTGTAGCAGTACTATTCACGCACTGTAGCAATACTGTTCACGCATTTAAAAAATATTAAAAATGTATCCCACGGCACTATTCACACATTTAAAAATTATTTTGCTACAGTATTTTCAGTTTTCAATTTCAGCAAAAATAAGTTCAATCCAAACGGACCCTAATTGTCTTATATTCTTAGTTTAAAATGTTAGGGAATTTTTTTTTTTTTTTTTTTTTTTTATTTTAATAAAAAACTTCGAATAGAATGATTTAATATTGTAAGGGCGGTTTTTGGAGCCCAGGCCCGGCAAGCAAGCGATTCTGGCCCAAAAGACCCTCGACAATGAATTTGTAGAGAGTGGGTCTCAGAGCTAGGTCTTGACAGAGTGAACGTGATTAGTGGTGAACCATGCAGCGAATGGAACGTGGAAATGTTTTGTTAAGTCTCATGAGATAGCAGTCCGTAGGGCCGTTTTAGTGTTTCTTCTGCTCTGTTCTTCGAAAGTCCTCTTTTCCTTCTCCTCCCCTTTCTTATGGGGACTTTCTTCTCTTATATATCCTCTTTCAATTGATAATGACCTTACATTTGTTAACCATCTAGGCCTCTACTTGAGTGCCTGTCCCCAAGGACATCCTCCACCTTTTTCTGTGAGTTGCAATGGCCGAGATAATACTATTTTCCTGTCCAATCCACATTAATGCGGCTGGAAAAGTAACTTCCTTGCATTTAATGCGGCTGTAGTGGTTGCTCCCTGCCCGTTTAGCATTTTCCTTTCATTTAGAATGATTCCTCACCAGGGACAGGGCGCGCGCTGGATCTCCATTTAGTGCGTCCGAGGAGACACTCCTCCTCGGACGACCCTCAAACAAGCCCGGCCCGGCCCAACAGGATTGGGCTAAAAGTCTTCCGACCCTGTTTCTCGCTTCCCGCTATGGCTGGGCTTCATCCGGGTCCCAAGGCCCACTGTTGACTGACAAAGTTTGCCCCCACAATAGCCCCTCAAAATTCCGGTTCTTTCTTCTTGATCCGAGGAGGAAAAAACGGGATTTTGATAACTGCTGGACAGTCCATTGTGGTCCCCTGCTTCACCCGGGCGAGCGTGCGTCCTCACATGCCTCATTAATGCTGAAGGTATTTAATGCCCCAGGGGGAGTTAACTGCAGCTTTTGGAGTTTTACGCCCTTTCAATCCAACGGTTGGAGGCCAGATCAACGGCGGATAACGTTTTATTTGTTCTAGGCGGGAGTATGTCTGTCCAACTCCCTCTGAGTATATAAGGTTTTGAAGGCGTTTACTCCCCATTTTTGACGAAAACGCCAGTACTCAGAAGATCTTAGTGCATTCTTCTTCAGTACGCTCTCACCTTCGCCGCCATTCTATTGAAGATTCCGTCGAGTTTCTTACCCGTAAGTGCGCGCTTCTTCTTCGTTACTCTTCTTTAGGCAAACTGCCTTCACGTTACCTAGGATTAGGGGGAATGGGTAGGCTTTCAAAATTGGTAGACTCTCCGGCCGGTATGGCGGGCTTCAGGGCGAAGTATCGTATTCCACCGGAGGTAGGTTTAGAGTACTGCCATGAGGAGGAAATTTTCTTCAAAAGGAAGTCAGGGCAGGTCGTAATTCCCATGATAGCCTTCGTGGAAGGAGGAATGACGATTCCCATGGGGGGAATAACTAGGGACTACCTGCGTGGTCATAGATTGACCCCCTACCAGTGCACCGCAAACCTGCTCCGGATCTTGGGGTGCACCGACGTATTAAACGACCAGATGAACCTTGGCCTAACTTGGCGCGACGTGGTTCATCTCTATGAATGCCACAAGCTCGGTGACTCATACTACCTAAAGTCCAGGTCCGATGAAGTGAGATTGATATCCTGCCTTCTCAAGTCCAGCAAAGGCTTGAAGGACGACCATTTGATCGTCTTCGGACCATGGCATGACGGCATTCACTGTCCGACCAGGGCAGGAACGCCAGGTGGGGTGCCATAAAATTAGATTCCGTGGAGAGGACCTTAGTTTGAGCTCTCCCCCTCTGTTTTGCTTTGTTTGTGTTGTGTTTTCCTTTTTTTATGGCTGCATGTCTCCTCGGACTAACATAACTCATTTAACGATCATTGCAGACAAAGAGCACACATCTCCTCGGCTGAGCTTGGTCAACGTTCCCGCTCTAAATTACCTCTTGAGATCTGAGATTTTCGTAAGCGAGGACGGACAGTTATGGTCGGCTCCTTTGATTTTGGATTTTGTTCCCCTTACTCGATCCTTGGTGGAAGCCGGTCAAGCTATCAGGGCTGGAAGTCCGAGATTGGCACGTATAAACGTTTCCATACCAGGGTTTCTCGCTTCGACAGACTTGCCTCCTGTTCAACTGCCCGATCAGCGCCCCCTTCCTGCAGCGATTGTCCCGGAGGAGGAGGCTGGTTCTTCGCATTCATCCCTAGAGGAACAAATAGACCATTTCCAGTTTGTCGAGGAAGGGGAGGTGTCGGCCAGAGTTGTAGAGCTTTCGGACTCTGACACAGATTTAGACCGTGCTTCAGCAGCTCCTGCCCTCGGTCTAGTCGTTGCACAAGTTGATACTAGTCAAGAGACTGAGGAAGAAGGGATGGACTTGAAGCCAAGGTCTGGCCTCAGGGGCCTTCTATCGAACAGGAACAAGGGACAATCCTCTAAGGACGCCCCCAAGGAGCAGGCTCCGGCTAAGCTTCCCCCTCCTCCTCCTTCATCCACCGACCCCCCACTTCAGCCTATGCCCAATCTGAGGCGGAAGAGGCCAGTGGAAGAACTGGAGGAGGGTGAGGTCGGCCCTCAGCAAACCAAGCAGCAAAAGAAAGGAAAGGAGCCTAAGGATAAGCGGGCCAAGTCCACTAACAGCCAAGACGAAGCAGCGCTGAGGAGGGCGCAACGCACTTGGAGCCCGCGGCTGGAAATGGACGGCGCTCCCATTCCCTGGGATGCCACAATTTGGGAGTCCCAACGGGGACAGGCGTCGCACCTCGCCGAGGCCCTGCAGCAACCCCTGCTTTTGCCCCGCGACATGGATGGGCTCAGGAAAACGGGGCAACCAGACTTCTTCAAGTCTTTGAAGAGGGATCTCGCTATGGTAAGACACAAGTCTCGGCAAGGTTGGACACCTTGCTCCACCTTCATCTAGCCGTTGTTTTAGTTTTAACGACACTTTTATTAACTCTATGCAGATCACCCAGCAAATTTACGTCGCCGAAGAGCGGGCGAAAAATGCACGGGACGAGGTTAATGGCGAGGTTCAATCCCGCGTAGCCGCGGAGAAAACTGCTGCTGTCCTCAAGCTGGAAAAGGAGAGCCTAAAAGAAAAACTTAAAGAGGCTATGAGGGATCGGGACAGCGCCAATGCGGGCCTTGAGAGCACAATGAAGCAGGCCGAGGACATGCACCAACAGCTTCATTTATCGGAGATAAACCTTGCGACCGAGAGGCAAATGGTCCTAGATCTTAAGGCGCAGCTGCTACAAGTGAAGGAAGGGGCCAGATTGGCCAGGGAGGCGGCTGAGGCTGCGGTGGCGGCCTCTTATGAACGGGGAGTGGTGGACACTGAAGCCAGGCTGACCGAAGAGGTAGCTGTGGTTTGCAGGGACTACGTTACTGAGTCTTGGGGAGTCGCCATGGACCGAGCAGCAATTCCTGTGGATTCCGACCTTAGGAGGCTCGAGAGTATCTTCTTCCCAAAGCATATTCGCGAGATCCCTAGCTCGGATTCCCCAGGGGATCTCGCCTCTGCCCAAACCGTTCCTCTCGGCGCCGACATCCCAGAGGGCAAGAATGGAAACGAGGAGGTGCAGCCACCAGCCAGGGACAAATCGCCAGAGGACGCCCTTACGATAAGGGACGTCGTTGCACAGGCTAAGGAAGCCGGGCCCAAACCAACGGCCGAGGAGGAAATCCCCGTGGCCGTTGTCCCCGTGAAGGGCTCAGCCCAGGACAAAGTTTAAGGCATTAGTGTAGGGATTTGCTTGTAGTAGGTTTTGCTTTTTGTTTGCTTAGGCTTCGCAAATATGTGTAAAACGAAATATTTTGGGATTTAATGAATGATATAACTTCGTTTCGTTTTGTTTTGCTGCTTCCATTTTGCCTTTGTTATGAATGAATCTTGACTATGTCAGGAGACTCCCGAGGATGAGCCATTAGTCGTAACTTAAACAATGCGATTAAGTATGAGCTAATAAAGTAGTAGTTAATTTCACCAAGGCTGTGGTCCGAGGGGAAGAAAGACTTGGGTTCCTTCCAACACTTAGATACATGTGGTTAATTTCCCCCAAGTCTGTGGTCCGAAGAGCCAGGCAGGACTTAAGTTCTGTTTAACGCTTAGGTTTTCTTAACGTAGCTAGTTTCCCCATAGGCTTGAGTCCGAGGACCATGCAAAACCTTGGTTCTGTCTAGTACTTAAATACATGTGGTTAATTTCCCCCAAGTCTGTGGTCCGAAGAGCCAGGCAAGACTTAGGTTCTGTTTAACGCTTATTGAGAACGGCTTAGCAGTTAATTTCCCCCAAGTCTGTGGTCCGAAGAGCCAGACAGGACTTAGGTTCTGTTTAACGCTTAGGTTTTCTTAACGTAGCTAGTTTCCCCATAGGCTCGAGTCCGAGGACCATGCAAACCCTTGGTTCTGTCTAGTACTTAAATAGGCATGGTTAATTTCCCCCAAGTCTGTGGTCCGAAGAGCCAGGCAAGACTTAGGTTCTGTTTAACGCTTATTGAGAACGGCTTAGCAGTTAATTTCCCCCAGTCTGTGGTCCGAAGAGCCAGGCAGGACTTAGGTTCTGTTTAACGCTTAGGTTTTCTTAACGTAGCTAGTTTCCCCATAGGCTTGAGTCCGAGGACCATGCAAGACCTTGGTTCTGTCTAGTACTTAAAGGAAAGAAAATAATCAACAAGGTGGAGAATCACAAAGAACCCAGTACTCAAATGAAAAGGATGATTTTTATTAATAGTGATACCTTTTGAGGTTATTTACATTCCAAGGGCGGGGCACTACACGTTCGTCCAAGTCTTCCAAGAAGTAGGCTCCTATGCCGGCTACGGAAGTGATACGGTACGGTCCCTCCCAGTTTGGTCCGAGCTTTCCCCACGCAGGGTTCTTTGCGGTGCCCAAGACCTTCCTCAATACTAGGTCTCCAGGCGCCAGCGGTCTGGGCTTTATCTTGGTGTCGTAACCCTGCTTGAGTTTCTGCTGATAGTGAGCTAGATGGACCAACGCGCCTTCCCTTCTTTCATCGATGAGATCCAAGCTCGTTTCCAGAAGTTTGTCATTGGCAGTGGGGTAGAAAGCGGCAGTTCTCTGGGTAGGGAAGTTCACTTCCAGTGGGATGACAGCCTCGGCTCCATAGGTCATAGAAAAAGGGGTTTCCCCAGTGGACCTATGGGGTGTGGTGCGGTATGTCCATAAGACATGGGCTAGCTCCTCGGCCCACCTTCCCTTCGCGTCATCTAATCTCTTTTTAAGTCCGTTCAGTATGGTTTTGTTGACAGCTTCTGCTTGTCCATTACCCTGTGGGTAAGCTGGCGTGGAATACCGGTTAACAATTCCTAGTTCACTGCAGTACCTTCTGAAGGCTTTGCTGTCAAACTGGAGTCCATTGTCGGACACCAAGGTGTGTGGGGTGCCGAACCTGGTGACAATGTTCTTCCAAAGAAATCTCTTGACATCGACGTCCCTAATGTTCGCCAGCGCCTCAGCTTCCACCCATTTGGTGAAGTAGTCAGTGCCGACGAGAAGGAATCTTCTGTTCCCTGTTGCCTTGGGAAACGGACCAAGTATGTCTAGGCCCCATTGTGCGAATGGCCAGGGGCTGGACAACGGGTTCAACACTCCGCCAGGCTGGTGTATATTTGGGGCGAACCTCTGGCACTGGTTGCACTTCTTCACATACTCCAGGGCTTCCTTATGCATGCTCGGCCACCAGTAACCGAGCGTTAGGGCCCTGTGGGACAAAGACCTACCCCCTGTATGACTTCCGCAAATTCCCTCGTGTAACTCTTCCAGGATGAGTTCAGTGGCCTCTGGGTGCACACACAGCAAGTACGGCCCCGAAAACGAACGTCTGTAGAGTTTGGAGTCCTCGGACAGCTAGAATCGAGCAGCTTTTCTCCTAATTTTGTCGGCTTCCATCTTATCGTCTGGTAAGGTGTCGTGCTTTAAGTACAGCACTAGAGGATCCATCCAGCTCGGTCCTGTCCTGACGGTATGTACTCGAATACCGCTGGCCTTCTCCGTTAATGGATGGGTGAGGTCTTCTACCAGAATGACTCGAGGGAGGGGTTGGGCCGAGGAGGTAGCCAACGTCGCGAGGCAGTCAGCATGAGTGTTTCCATTTCTTGGCACGTGCGTCAGGCGGAAATGATGGAAGAGGGCCTGCAGGTGCCTAACCCGAACCAAATAGACTTGCATCCTTTCGTCCTTAGCTTCCAAATCTCCGTTTACTTGCCCCACAATGAGTCTCGAATCCGAGAGCATGTCCGCGGATTTCCCCCCCATTTTCAAAATCATCGACATTCCCTCCAGTAGCGCCTCATACTCGGCTTCGTTATTCGTGGCTGGAAATCCGAGTCTCAATGACTTCTCTATGGTTATGCCTTCGGGTGAGAGCAGAACGAGTCCGACTCCTGAGCCCCTTTGATTCGCTGTGCCATCGACGTGCGCTCTCCAGCAAGTGTGTTCATGTTGAGAAATTGTGCTGATCATCTTCCCATCAGCCCCTAGCGATCCTGACACCCATTGTCCTTCTAGCGTGGGTTCCGCAAACTCTGCTACTAGGTCGGCGAGGACCTGGCCTTTTATAGCAGTGCGAGGCATGTATCTGATATCAAAAGCGCCCAGGATCGTTCCCCATTTCGCAATTCGGCTGGTGTAATCCGCACTGCGTAGGACGGCCTTTAAGGGGAGTTGCGTTAGCACCACTACAGTGTGTGCTTGAAAGTAGTGGGGAAGCTTTCGCGTGGCTTGTACAACGGCCAAGACAGCTTTTTCAAGGGGAAGATAGCGGGTTTCTGCCTCCTGCAGTGATTTGCTCACATAATAAACTGGTCGCTGCTTGCCGTTGTCTTCTCGGATTAAAACCAAGCTGACAGCATGAGGGGCGACGGCAATGTAAGCGAACAAGACCTCGTCGGCATCGGGGCTGGACATAATAGGTGGTCGGGCGAGGTATTCTTTTAGCTGTTGGAAAGCTGTAACGCACTCCTCATTCCACTCAAATCCCTTCCACTTGTGTAATAGGAGAAAGAATGGCCTGCATCTGTCTGCTGAGCGCGAGATGAAACGGTTTAAGGCAGCTATCATACTGGTAAGCTTTTGGACCTCTTTAGGATTCCGAGGAGGCTGCAAGCTGTCGATGGCTCTTATCTGGTCGGGGTTAATCTCTATGCCTCTGTGAGTGACCATATAACCCAGGAACTTCCCAGATCCCACCCCAAATGAACACTTAGTTGCATTGAGCCGTAGCTTGTACTTTCTCAGTGTTTGAAAAATGTTGCCGAGGTCTTCAATATGGTCGGGCACCAACTTGCTTTTAACCACCATGTCGTCTATGTACACTTCAACGCTCTTACCCATCTGCTGTTCGAACATCCTGGTCATCATCCTTTGATAGGTTGAGCCGGCATTCTTCAGACCAAAAGGCATCACTTTATAATGATAATTCCCAATCAGTGTGACGAAAGCAGTCTTCTCTTGGTCTTCAACGGCCAAGGGTATTTGGTGATAGCCCTGAAAGGCATCTAGAAAACTCATTCTAGGGTGTCCAACAGTCGAATCTACCAATCGGTCTATCCGGGGCATAGGAAAGGGATCTTTCGGGCAGGCCTTGTTTAGGTCTGTGAAGTCTACGCAGACCCGCCATTTCCCACTCTTCTTTCTTACCACGACCGTGTTGGCTAGCCACTCGGGATAGAATACTTCTTTGATAGCCCCTGCTTTCTTCAGTTTTGCGACCTTTTCTCTTACGGCGTCGGTATGTTCTTTCGACGGTCGTCGATGAGGCTGCCTTTTAGGTGTTATAGACGGATTCACATTAAGGTGATGGCAAATGAAACCTGGGTCGACCCCGGGGGCCTCATAGGGGTCCCACGCAAACACATCTACATTCTGTCGGAGAAAAGCAATTAGTGCTGACCTCTCCTGGGGCGGTAGTTCTGAACCAATTTGAAAGAACCTCTCAGGATCTGATCCGACGAGTACTTTCTCCAGATCCTCACAACTTACCTCCGGGGATGGTCTTCGCTCACCCGCGGTTGGAGTCAAGTTCATTAATTGCTATAATCCCTTCTCGGCTGATGTGGAAGGCTCACCACTTTGCCGTCGTGAAATCGCCGACACCATGCATTGCCTGGCCATGCCCTGGTTCCCCATTATTTCCTTTACTTGACCTCCTAACGGGTATTTCACTTTTTGGTGCAGGGTTGATGGTACAACCCCTAACGCATGAAGCCACGGCCGGGCCACGATAGCTGTGTAGGGGGAGTACGCATCTACTACAATGAAGTCCACTTCCACCACTTCCGAGTCCGTTTGCACAGGCAGCCTGATCATGCCTTTCGGGGTGACGATTGCTCCTTCAAAGCTGACCAGGGGAGAATCGTATGGTGAAAGGTCTTCCGGCCTTAAATTCAGCCCCTTATATAGGTCGGGGTACATTACTTCCACAGCGCTACCTTGATCAACTAGCACCCTTTTCACGTCATAACCTCCGATTCTGAGCGTGACGACCAGGGCATCATCATGGGGTTGAATGGTACCCCGCTTATCATCCTCCGAGAATCCGATTAAGGGAGCGGCATCCACCTTGGCCCTTTTAGATACTCTGCTGTCCGGCTCAGCTGGGAGACCGCTCACTGACATTACCCTGAAAGGGGCAGAACCTGTCCTTCCAGGTGCGGCGAGGATGACATTAATTGTGCCGATGGGCGGCCTCAACGTACTTTGTCTGGTTTCATTGTTCGACGGTTCCTGTCCTCCTTCAGGGCGATGCAGCAGATGCCTCAGCTTCCCTTCTCGGACGAGCCGATCTAAAAGGTTCTTCAGACTTCTGCAATCGTCCGTGGTGTGACCTGGCTCCTGATGGTACGCGCAATACAGGTTCTGATTGTGCTTCAAAGGATCACCAGCCATCTTGTTCGGCCACTGAAAGAAAGGTTCATACTTCACTTTCTCTAGGATTTTATGAAGCGGTTCTCGGAATACAGCATGGACCGCCTGAGCCCCAGTAGATCCGTGATGCCCTATATAATCTCCTCTCGGCCTGTTACTATTGTTAAAACGATCTGACCTGAAGTCCCGCCTCTCCTGAGGGCCAACCTTCGCCTTACCCTTCCCCATCTGCTGGTCTTCCTCGACCCTTTTGTACTTGTCAATCCTGTCCATGAGTTGACGCACGCTGGTGACCGGCTTCCCAGTGAGGGACTTCCTTAGGCCATGATCTGTCGGCAGGCCCCTCTTGAACGTGCTAATGGCGACATCATCATAATTCCCTTCTATCTCGTTATACATCTCCCAGTACCTGTCTGAGTAGGCTTTCAACGTCTCACCTTCTCGCATGGACAAGGATAGGAGGGAATCCAGAGGCCGAGGAACTCTACTGCTGGTTATGAAGCGGGATCCAAAAGCCTGTGTCAGCTGTTTAAAGGAGTCAATGGAGTTTGGTGGGAGGGAATCAAACCATCTCATGGCCATAGGTCCCAAGCTGGACGGAAACACCTTACACATCAGCGCCTCATCCCTGGAATGGACGGCCATCCTCTGATTAAATTGGCTTACATGCTCTACTGGGTCGGTCCGACCATTGTATATGGCGAACGTCGGTTGATTGAACCGCCGAGGAAGTACTGCCCTCTCAATCCTTCGCGTGAAAGGCGACTGGGATATGCGATCCAAAGCACGGCTCATGGCATCATTGGCTGTGCCGTGGTGAGATGGACTCTTGTGGCCGCGCTTGTAAGGCCACTCTTCTTCGTAGGAAAAGGTCTCGCTCGGAGGAGTTCCTGATATTTGCTTGTATTCGTTGTCCCCATCACTGCTACTGTCCGAGCGGAGTAAAGGACGTTTTCGCTGCGCTCGGCGCAACTCTTTCTTTAAGGCATCAATCTCTTGCAGCAGAATCCTTCGATCGTTTTGCTCAGGGGATGCGCGACCCTTCCCCTTTGAACGGCTTTCTCCTGTGTGAGAGGTGTTCACACTTCCCCCTCGCTGTTTATTTTGGTCCTTCTCTCGTTCAAGATTCATAACATTGTCCTGTCGTTGGGAATTTGCACGTCCAATTTGGCGTGGACCTGATCCTTCCATTTCTCGCGGTTTCACTTGTCGAGACACAAGTTCTTCCCACAGACGGCGCCAATTGTAAGGGCGGTTTTTGGAGCCCAGGCCCGGCAAGCAAGCGATTCTGGCCCAAAAGACCCTCGACAATGAATTTGAAGAGAGTGGGTCTCAGAGCTAGGTCTTGACAGAGTGAACGTGATTAGTGGTGAACCATGCAGCGAATGGAACGTGGAAATGTTTTGTTAAGTCTCATGAGATAGCAATCCGTAGGGCCGTTTTAGTGTTTCTTCTGCTCTGTTCTTCGAAAGTCCTCTTTTCCTTCTCCTCCCCTTTCTTATGGGGACTTTCTTCTCTTATATATCCTCTTTCAATTGATAATGACTTTACATTTGTTAACTATCTAGGCCTCTACTTGAGTGCCTGTCCCCAAGGACATCCTCCACCTTTTTCTGTGAGTTGCAATGGCCGAGATAATACTATTTTCATGTCCAATCCACATTAATGCGGCTGGAAAAGTAGCTTCCTTGCATTTAATGCGGCTGTAGTGGTTGCTCCCTGCCCGTTTAGCATTTTCCTTTCATTTAGAATGATTCCTCACCAGGGACAGGGCGCGCGCTAGATCTCCATTTAGTGCGTCCGAGGAGACACTCCTCCTCGGACGACCCTCAAACAAGCCCGGCCCGGCCCAACAGGATTGGGCTAAAAGTCTTCCGACCCTGTTTCTCGCTTCCCGCTATGGCTGGGTTTCATCCGGGTCCCAAGGCCCACTGTTGACTGACAAAGTTTGCCCCCACAAATATTAAATATAATCAAGTTTTTTAGTTAATAAACTTTTTTTTTTTTGAGGAACATAAACCAATTTAGTTAATCAAACTAATTTGGAATTTACATTTCCCTTCATGCATAATTATAGTATCACCAATTTGCCATTAGTTCAAATGATTTTTTATTTTTTATTTTTATTTTTAAATCTTAGCAACTCATGCAAGTATAAATCAGAAATTAGTTTTTTTGAGTATATTATTCATGCTTAAATTGTTCCGACTTCTGAGATAGTGTCAGCTTATTAGAGAACTGTAGAGGCATTGGCACAGGCCAGTGTCCATTTGTCTTATCTTTTTAGTTAAAATCATTATCATCATGATAGCCATGATAACTCTATATAAATTGATCAATCATCACACACTGTAACCATGGCAAAACTAACTTATCTTAAATCCCAATTGTAAAATGGATATTACTAGAAACTTTGGTCTTGTCTCTCAAGTTTTGAATCCCTTTATAGAAGGTCCTAATGATGTTAAATCTCCGTCACATCCAAGCTCGCCATAACAGAACTCATCACTAGAACCAGCTAGAATTTCATCAGCCACAGCCACAAACAACTTCGTAGCCCTAGCTTCTCATGTGGATGGTTTTCAGTAGTGTTTCTCCTTGTTATTTTCTTCGTTCAACAATACCCTCTCAACCTAGCAACATATCTTGCTATCCTATTCTTCCTTTTAAAGGCTTTAAATTGGGTAAGCCCTACAATATTTTAACAGCTTCATATATTTTGGGTTATCTGTGACACAAAGGAGGCTCATTTATTTCTACTTTTATTCAGAAATTCAATAAAAGGAACAAAAAAAAGGGACCATAAAGATATTGGCCATGCCATGCATGATCATATTTGAAAATTGCTAAGCTCTAATGTATCTTACTCCCACTCCCACATAATCATAGGAATAGGAGCCTCTCCTTTTGAAATGGACTATATACGTTATAGACTATTCGATCTAGAAAATAAAATACTGAAATGAAATTCTCTTATCAAAATCTTAATCTCTCTATTTTCAGTGAAATGAAGAAGATTGTGTTCTATAATCATAGATCTTGATAATAATAGAATGTGTATTTCTCTTAACAATCCAAATGTGTTACCTTTTAAGGAATTTACACCTCCATCTCCTTTCATTTTTAGGGATTTGTAGATATCTATACTCTATAATAACACAAAATAGTTCCGATCGCCAACTAGGTTATGGTGTCTTAAGATTTTGACAAAAACCCTAGAAACTAGATAGGATATATTAGAGGTGTGATCCTTAGGAAACCCCGTCTTTGGAAAATTGAAAAGGCTAATTATTGCTTCACATCAAAACATGCACATGCTCTTTCCTTAAAAATTATTATCTTCAAATGTAACACCATATATATGAAAACTCTAATCAAATAGTTTTGAGTAATCAATATAATGTATAAAAACACTACTTAACTCAAAAAAACTTAAACTTATAAGTTTGGACTTCAACTATGTTATGTTATATTTACCACTTACTCTTCTCATGTAGTATTATTTAATGTGAGACTATCATTACACGAGTTTACCCACACTACCTAACTAAGCCACTGCAAAATGAAAAATTTGGACATTATCTCCAATGTTCACATTAAAAAAAAAAAAAAAAAAAAAAAAACAGAAACTGCTAAAGCTGCTAGCTGAATTCACATCCTATTGTTTGAACATTTTGATGGAACTTAAGGGAAAAATATATATATATATATATATATATATATATATATATATATATATATATATATCTCTCTCTCTCTCTCTCTCAGAAGGGCAAATATAACTCAAAAACAAAGGGTATTTTTAGAATTCCATCCTTTTCTTTTGCAACTCTGTTTCTTTTCTCTTTGCTTTATCTTTATTTTCCTACCAAAAATAAAGAATGATTACATAATGGACTATTTTTCTTTTTATCTATATTGAAACAGGGTCAACGGCATCATTGCTTCCCCCCAAGAGCACAAAAATATATTCCGTTCTTAAAAATCTCTCTAGTTCCGGTAATCAGGCAGTGTGGTCTTTACTATTACCAATTTGTCATTTCTTTGAGTAATTTAATTTTACTCCTCCTTTTTTAAAAAATAAAATATCTTAGCAACTCGTGCAAGTATTAATCAGAAATTGTTTTTTCAATAATGTTGAATCTGTTCAGAGATAGTGTCAACTTATAAAGAAAATAAAGTGAAAAACTTGTTTTCACAAAGAAGAGCTAAGTGAACTGTAGGGGAATAAGCCATATTTGGACAGAAGTCTTTGTTCCCTTATATAAGGCAAGGAGCCTTGGTGGTTACTAGAAACATGGTTTAGTCTCTCAAATTTTCAAATCCCTTTATTGCAGTTCCTAATGCTGGCGCATCTCCACCACAAGTACCAGAGAGATTATCCACAAAACGAAGCTCGCCCCCAGATTATGCTAATACGCTGCCACCCACACAACAGAATTCATCGCTAGAACTGGCTAGAATTTCATCAGCCACAACCACAAAACAACTTTGTAGCGGCTACAGTTGGTTCACACCCAGCGTAGTGATTTTCCTTGTTCCTATCTCTATTCATCTAAACTCATCATGCAACTTCTTAGCTAAAGTGCTTCTTTGATATGAGTGTGTGCATAAATGTGTATTCTCACTAATCAGAAAATTTCCACCCATCTCTTGATATAGCACGGAATTTAACCACAAACCATTGTGTTGTAATTCCCCTAACAAATAATATTCACAAACTATTTTTCATTTTTCCTTTCTCAATTACAGCTTGGTAAACGTCTGGACTGCTTTATGGCAAAGATTGTGAAGTTTCATTCACTATATAGGCTTAACTGACATGCAAATCCCAACTAAATGCCGTCTTAATAGGACAATGTGACATGGATCCCGCTTCAACATTCAACTGCATGTGGATCATAGTTTCTTGGCATACAGAAAGCTTATATGTAACCGAAGTTTGATTGTATGATAGATATACCACTTCTTCTGTGAAGACATAAATAACAAAAGCACATGCCAGTTTCCTCATGTCCCTAGATGTCAAGAAAATTAATCCTTCCAACCATCAGACCATTCATCTTCATCCTTATTAGGTTTAGGATATTCTTCTTGCCAAGACTCTTGATAGATATCCTTCCAACCATCAGACCATTCATCTTCATCCTTATTAGGTTTAGGATATTCTTCTTGCCAAGACCCTTGATAGATATCCTTCCAACCATCAGACCATTCATCCTCATCCTTATTAGGTTTATGATATTCTTCTTGCCAAGACCCTTGATAGATATCCTTCCAACCATCAGACCATTCATCTTCATCCTTATTAGGTTCATGATATTCTTCTTGCCAAGACTCTTGATAGTTAGGTTTAGGATATTCTTCTTGCCAAGACTCTTGATAGATATCCTTCCAACCATCAGACCATTCATCTTCATCCTTATTAGGTTTATGATATTCTTCTTGCCAAGACTCTTGATAGATATCCTTCCAACCATCAGACCATTCATCTTCATCCTTATTAGGTTCATGATATTCTTCTTGCCAAGACTCTTGATAGATATCCTTCCAACCATCAGACCATTCATCTTCAACTTCTTTAGAGGGTAGAGGGTTTTCTTCATCATTGTTCAAGTAATTTTTCTGTGTGAGATCCTCATCAACAAACTCCTCCTTTTCGGGGAGAGCACAACCCTGATATGAGTTGTTGTCTGCACAATGCCATAAAAGCATGTTCCAGTGGGGGTCCTGAAAAAAATGCAAAAAACTGGGTGTTAGCAATGTAAAAAACTAAATCCTGAATTTGTTGGCATGTAAGCTCAATCAATTTGATTACTTAATGAGAAGAAAATCACAAGACAGGTAAGTTTAACACATCAGATTTTGGTCTTAATCATATCTGAATTGTTTGACACGTTCATGAATACCTTTTTTTTACCTAACAAAAGAAACCCTGATTTCTCCATGCTTCTGCAAAGGGGAAAAAGCATTTATCCTTTTTATGTTTAATCAACAAGAAGAGTAATATCCTATCAAAAAAAACAAGAAGAGTAATATCTAAAAGAGTCATTTCCAAACTCATTGGTAGGAAGTGCTGCAAATATGAAATAACAGAGCAGTAGCATAAGCAGCACATTCAGAACATGCAAAGAGCATAATAGCATAATTAATTTTATTCACAAGAATAAGATATTCATGTAATCTTTTAAAAAATGTGTATCTTATTACCATCAGGTTTTGTTCATAGTAATGTGTGGGTTTTCTTATAGTTACCTAAATTAATCGCAAATAACAGCTTGCAATAGAAAAGGCATTACCTTGTTGATGATGTGTGGATTCCCGATTATGACCAACAAGGATATGGCACGGGTTACAGCCACATTAAACCTTCTTGGATTGCTCAAAAATCCCAAACAATACTTTCGGTCAAATTCATTGTGTTTGATTGTTGAACGGACAGTAGATATAATAATTACTTTCTTCTCTTGACCTTGAAATTGTTCAACACTTCCAACCTTGATATCTGTCATATCCAAACTTTCAAGGGTGTTCTTGAGTTTTAGAACTTGCTGCCGATAGGGTGTTATCACCCCAATATCTTCCTCACTCAGATTTCCAGTAGCAGTCAGTCGCCTGACAACCTCTACTACCTTGCTTGCCTCGATTCGGTTAAACCATGATGGATTATTTCCTTCCCTCTCATCACAACCTTGGATACCAAAGAAAAGAACAGGAAAATCCCTGTTAGGAAGGAGATTCACCCCATCCAAGAAGGCACTTTCGTCATCTTTACATGCAATTAATTCGCTATTATAGAACAGCATTGAAGGGAGATAAAGAATTTCTGGGTGACATCTGTAGTTCCGCACCAATTTTGTAACATAATTTTCCTCCCCATTATAGTAAATGTCAGATTCAGACAATCTTTCCAAGTACGATTTCCCCAATCCATAAGTTTCTGCCTCTTTAGAGTATATTACTGGACCTAACTGCATGGGATCTCCAGCAAGAACGACAACTGTCTTTCTTTGACAGAGATTGGCTATAGGAATCATGGTTTCTGGCTCTGAAGCTTGGCCAGCCTCATCCAAGAAAATATGAGAGAAGTGGCCTCGCTTGACATCTTCTGCATGAAGAAGAGAGGCACTCATATAAGTCGATATGACGATCCTATATCGCATGAGGACACTCGGTGGAGGACACCTGAAGATATGCTCATCAAAGAAGCAAAAGCGGATAATATTAGGTGTTACATCCTCATAGGTACGGGTAGGTGCATTGAGCCTGAATATTTCATTATCGTGAACCTTAACGGCCTTTTCACTGAGGAGCTTCTCTAGAATGTGGTCTGCTGCACTATTTGAAGGGGCACACACAAGAATCCTAGCATTCTTTCGAGTTGTGTAGAGCTGGAGGATTGCTTCCACTAAAGTCATGGTCTTACCTGTACCCGGAGGCCCATGAATCATATAAGGTGGTGCTCCTTTGCGGCCAAGGATCATCTCAACTGCGCGCATCTGCTCAGGATTAAGATGACATGATATAGGCACCAGTGGAGTGGTTTCAATCAGCCTCATGTTAGGGGCCTCAGATGGAAATAGGAACTTTATCTCTAACCTTGCTGTGGCTTCAATGGCTTGATATAACCTTCTCATGTTGACTCGATTATATTTGAACCGTATATTATAGAGATTCCCATCTCTATGCCACGAGTGAAAGTCTTGAGCAAACTTCAGGCAAACTTCATCAGCCTCAACACGGTGGACAAAACCCTGTAAAAAACCACATTCAATTTTGGCAAAACTGCTCTAGGATTCTAAATATTCAACTAATAGTGAAAAGACTCAATATTTTCTTTTTAATGAGTAAATACTTTATTAGAAATATAGAAGCCTAAATACACAGATGTGTACAGGAGTCTTTGAAGAATTATAATCTGAAATTTAAACAATAAAAATAAAAATCAAGAAAAAATGAGATAGGATAGTGCCTAAAGTTGACATCCAGTCATAGAACAACCTCAAAAATCTAAAGGGATATGGGATAATGTTAAACACCATCAACTGCTTGACCTGTTCCCTCCAAATGGACCACCTAGACAACGTGGAATAGCATTCCAAATGTTACCATTTTTTTATGAACAAGTTTTGTTTTCCAAGAAGCAAGCAAGTCAAACTCAAAAGCCTCTTCTTCACCACCTGTTGAAACCTGGAACTGGAATAGAGAACACTAGTGATCACATATCTATTGTCATCCAACAGCGGAGCAGAAGAAGACCAACCAATTCACAAGAATATTCACACATACAATCAGTCCACCACAATTAGTCTCCTCTTAATATGGTTATTGCTATCAAATTTCCACCAAAAAAGCACCCTTTCCATATGAATTTTGTACCATATGCTCCTCTAAGGGAAATTGCTATTAATTTTCCTTCTAAAGGCTATATAAAAACGAATGAACCTAATATTTTTCATTACACACCATGCTGCCATCTCCCAAAAAATAAAAAATAAAAAAATGCACAACAAACTTCAAGTTTGAATTCGGGATGAAATGCACAAAGTAGGATTCCAACAACAAATACTGCCCTCTTCCAATCTTCCCCTATAGGCAGTAAAAGTGTCCTTATCAACAGCTAAAAGAAACAACTCTAGAAACAAGTCCTTCAAAGCCTTATCCTCATCACATAAATCATGCCAAAATCAAATTCACCTGTCATCATCTATTAGGCGTGGAAAAAGATCCTATCTGCTCATCCCGTGAGATCCTCCAACCTCTATATACTCCAAGCCGCCACTAACAAAGCTTTTACAGAAACTTACTTATCTAACCCTCAACCCACCTTTACTAATAGAATAGACAAAACTACTTATAGCTTTCACTCAAAAGGCACTTCCTCCTTCCATGAGAATGGGTTCAGTGTATGGTCATGAGTTCAAAACCCACTAGATGCATTTGCAACTTATCGATAAAAAAAATAACAAATTGAAAAAATAATGATGATGATGACGACAAGGAAAGAGAACATGAAAACCACCATATTAAGAGGAAATGGGGCATTTCTTAGTGAGTCCAAAGCAATTACAACTCTAAATGGCCAAAATATTTCAAGAAGTGTTACCGAAAAGTGACATTTGTTCAATCGCTTAGCCATATCTTTCAAACTACCAAGCATATTGTGGTGAAACTTGTTCCACTAGAAACTAAATATCCAAGTTCAAATGAACACAATAATAACTAATAAATTACAAGGAAAAAAAAATTATATATATATATATATATATATATATATATATATATATATATAGATAAAGGCTCCAATTATTTCGTTGTAAAACCATGTTTTGAAGTTTGGTGTAACTAAAAATTGCTAATGAATAGAAAACATTTTAATGGTCAATGGAAATTTTAACTAAATCGGTGATAAATAATCTACACTTCGTAAATGTGTAAATCATTTTTGGAGCAAGCTTGTAAAAGCGTAAATGCTCTACACTTTATAAAAATGTTTTATATTGAAACAAATGGAGCCTAAACATAATAATGAGTAACATACACAAGGCACTTTTCAACTATGCACAAACACGTCTAATTGACATAGATGAAATACATAAGTCAATTGAGAACTACTCATGTTGGACCATTATCTGCCAAACAGGAAAACATCCAAGGAGGCAAGAATCCTTCAATTTGTTCTATAGCCATAAATCAAAATCAATGGATGGTTGAGAGTATGATGATGATATTTTCTTTTTAATGAGTAAATGAAATTCCCTAAAACATCCAAGAGATCCCAGTAGAACACCACCTATATCTTCTCATCTGAACAATGCATCTAACACAAATAATTTGCCCATCTTTTTAATCAAAATCAAAAAGTTCAGTAGTTCCGGAAAAACCTCAAATTTTATAGCAACTAGTATCACACATAATTATAGCTAGAAGTTGCTGATACATTCAAACCATTGAAGACAAACAGACAAAAACCTGATATGAAGTAGTCTCATTTTCATCTTTAGAGGCAAGCCTGGCAAAAATATCATCTCCTTGGACAAGTGAAGGCCTTCTCTCGGCAAGACCTGGAACCACAAGGGACAAAAAATGAGCTCCCCTCTTCCTCATAGTTACACATTCCATGTCATGACCCCTCATGTCTTCCTGAAGTAAACAACATGCCAATTTTAGCACAAATCAAAAAAGGACTCTCATTTAATCATCATTATTGTTCTTTACTTTGCAAATAAAAAGTTACCTCCAATTGTATTTCTTCCATGATTACTAAATTCTGGAAGAAGGAAGTATAATTTTCAATTGAAAGGCCTTCTTCAACAGCATTAGGGATCTGCTTTTTCTCAAGCAATTCCCTGACTTCCCTTGGAATGTCATACCGAGGAAGTCTATTCTTGAAAACTTTGTCTGTTTTCTTTGGAGGACGTACACCCATAACAAATGTACCATCGGTCACAGATTGCTTCTTTCTTCTGTCCCTTGAATAAGGCCTTCTAGAAGCCAAAGACTGTGATATGTTATCATCACACATAAGAAACACCACTCGTTCTATCCTCGTACTCCCAACATCAAAATACATAACTGAAGTGTGCAAACCGATTGCCTTTGGTTTGCAAGAGATCCATACAGTCAAGGTCTCTCTTGGCTGAATCATCCTGTCCTCCAAGGTGAAAAAGTCTACATAGCCTCTGCTAGTTTCATTTCCTGATGGAGGCTTCATCAGAGAAAGTTTGAATGAATTCTCAGGAGTTGAGGCAAAAATTGAAACAGACCAGAGAGTCACTGGTTCACTAGTAGTATTCTTGATGGTAATCGACTCTGCAGCGGTTTCTCCAACGACTATTGATTGCGGGTTTCCCCCTGACATAGGAAATGGGACAGAAATAACAACAGAACCCTCTTGACCTGGGTTGTAACTACACACAGATTGATCGTCCCCAAAATCAAGAAACCCAATTTCTCCTTTGTCTCCAACAGTAGAGAATTCCTCATCCCACTTACCACCAAAGTCACCCATCACCAAGTAGAGACTAAAATAAACAAACTGTCAGTTTCAATAATTACAAACCTACAAGAAAGGAAACAACCCCATAAACAAAAAGTGCCCAATTTTTATTTGAATAAAAATAAAAAATTATATACAATGCTACTAAAAACCCCCCAATTACTTAAGCTACATTGAAAGTATAAAAAAACAATCAAAATTCAGAAAGATCAAGGATAACATAAAAGATCTCAAATACCTAATAAACTCAAAATCAGAAGCACCATAACCTAAAGAGAATCAAGTAGTACTAGATTGCAATAAAGCATACTAATGATAGGTAGAGCCACAAAGAGAGTAAAACAAACAGTCATCATTCTGATTGGCATTCCTTACTTTAAGGTTCAATGAACCAAACATCAATGCCCAAATCCCCATATAAGAATCAAAACCCCCCACAATAACGTTTTCCACAATAAAAGCACAGACAGACATATTAGAAACTGTATGGAAAACAAAAGGCAAATGCAGACTATGGTTAAGGAGACAAACCGTGGAAGAATCAAAGAGAGACCCTTCTGATGACAGAGACAAAGACAAAGAGAACCCAACTTTGATCAAAGCTCAGCCTCTTCAATAACCTATGACAAAACAAAAAGTGCTCTCTCAATACAAATTAATAGTGAAAAATGCAATGACCCTTTTACTTCAGTAACCAGAAGAACCCCAAAACAGAAACAAAATCATATAACCTTCTTGTAGAAGTATTTTGATGTGACTTTCATTATATTCCAAAAAAAAAAAAATTGTAACAAAAAAAAGGTAAAGATATAAACTTGATGGCATTGGCTTATTATTTTCATACCTTTGGCTGAAAAATACAGTATCTTGGCAAAGCATTCACAAAAATAAAGAATTCCATCCTTTTATTTTGCAACTCTGTTTCTTTTCTCTTTGCTTTATCTTTACTTTCCTACCAAAAATAAAGAATGATTACATAATGGACTATTTTTCTTTTTATCTATATTGAAACAGGGTCAACGGCATCATTGCTTCCCCCCCGAGCACAAAAATATATTCCGTTCTTAAAACTCTCTCTAGTTCCGGTAATCAGGCAGTGTGGTCTTTGCTATTACCAATTTGTCATTTCTTTGAATAATTTAGTTTTACTCTTCCTTTTTTTTTAAAATAAAATATTTTAACAACTCATGCAAGTATTAATCAGAAATTATTTTTTTAATAATGTTGAATCTGTTCTGAGATAGTGTCAACTTATATAGAAAATAAAGTGAAAAACTAGTTTTCACAAAGAAGAGTTAAGTGAACTGTAGGGGCATAAGCCATATTTGGACAGAAGTCTTTGTTCCCTTATAAGGCAAGGAGCCTTGGTGGTTACTAGAAACATGGTTTAGTCTCTCAAGTTTTCAAATCCCTTTATTGCAGTTCCTAATGCTGGCGCATCTCCACCACAAGTACAAGAGAGATTATCCACAAAACGAAGCTCACCCCCAGATTATGCTAATACGCCGCCACCCACACAACAGAATTCATCGCTAGAACTGGCTAGAATTTCATCAGCCACAACCACAAAACAACTTTGTAGCAGCTACAGTTGGTTCACACCCAGCATAGTGATTTTCCTTGTTCCTATCTCCATTCATTTCATGCAACTTATACTTAGCTAAAGTGCTTCTTTGATATGAGTGTGTGCATAAATGTGTATTCTCACTTGTCAGAAAATTTCCACCCATCTCTTGATATATAGCACGGAATTTAACCACTAACCATTGTGTTGTAATTCCCCAAAAAAATAATATTCACAAACTATTTTTCTTTTTCCTTTCTCAATTACAGCTTGGTAAACGTCTGGAATGCTTTATGGCAAAGATTGTAAAGTTTCATTCACTATATAGACTTAAATGACATGCAAATCCCAACTAAATGCCGTCTTAATAGGACAACGTGACATGGATCCCGCTTCAACATTCAACTGCATGTGGATCATAGTTTCTTGGCATACAGAAAGAAAGATATATGTAACCAAAGTTTGATTGTATGATAGATATACCACTTCTTCTGTGAAGACATAAATAACAAAAGCACAAGCCAGTTTCCTCATGTCCCTAGATGTCAAGAAAATTAATCCTTCCAACCATCAGACCATTCATCTTCATCCTTATTAGGTTTAGGATATTCTTCTTGCCAAGACTCTTGATCGCATTCAACTTCTTTAGAGGGTAGAGGGTTTTCTTCATCATTGTTCAAGTAATTTTCCTGTATGGGATCCTCATCAACAAACTCCTCCTTTTCGGGGAGAGCACAACCCTGATATGAGTTGTTGTCTGCACAATGCCATAAAAGCATGTTCCAGTGGGGGTCCTGAAAAAAATGCAAAAAACTGGGTGTTAGCAATGTAAAAAACTAAATCCTGAATTTGTTGGCATGTAAGCTCAATCAATTTGATTACTTAATGAGAAGAAAATCACAAGACAGGTAAGTTTAACACATCAGATTTTGGTCTTAATCATATCTGAATTGTTTGACACGTTCATGAATACCTTTTTTTTACCTAACAAAAGAAACCCTGATTTCTCCATGCTTCTGCAAAGGGGAAAAAGCATTTATCCTTTTTATGTTTAATCAACAAGAAGAGTAATATCCTATCAAAAAAAACAAGAAGAGTAATATCTAAAAGAGTCATTTCCAAACTCATTGGTAGGAAGTGCTGCAAATATGAAATAACAGAGCAGTAGCATAAGCAGCACATTCAGAACATGCAAAGAGCATAATAGCATAATTAATTTTATTCACAAGAATAAGATATTCATGTAATCTTTTAAAAAATGTGTATCTTATTACCATCAGGTTTTGTTCATAGTAATGTGTGGGTTTTCTTATAGTTACCTAAATTAATCACAAATAACAGCTTGCAATAGAAAAGGCATTACCTTGTTGATGATGTGTGGATTCCCGATTATGACCAACAAGGATATGGCACGGGTTACAGCCACATTAAACCTTCTTGGATTGCTCAAAAATCCCAAACAATACGTTCGGTCAAATTCATTGTGTTTGATTGTTGAACGGACAGTAGATATAATAATTACTTTCTTCTCTTGACCTTGAAATTGTTCAACACTTCCAACCTTGATATCTGTCATATCCAAACTTTCAAGGGTGTTCTTGAGTTTTAGCACTTGCTGCCGATAAGGTGTTATCACCCCAATATCTTCCTCACTCAGATTTCTAGTAGCAGTCAGTCGCCTGATGACCTCTACTACCTTGCTTGCCTCGATTCGGTTAAACCACGATGGATTATTTCCTTCCCTCTCATCACAACCTTGGATACCAAAGAAAAGAACAGGAAAATCTCTGTTAGGAAGGAGATTCACCCCATCCAAGAAGGCACTTTCGTCATCTTTACATGCAATTAATTCGCTATTATAGAACAGCATTGAAGGGAGATAAAGAATTTCTGGGTGACATCTGTAGTTCCGCACCAATTTTGTAACATAATTTTCTTCCCCATTATAGTAAATGTCAGATTCAGACAATCTTTCCAAGTACGATTTCCCCAATCCGTAAGTTTCTGCCTCTTTAGAGTATATTACTGGACCTAACTGCATGGGGTCTCCAGCAAGAACAACAACTGTCTTTCTTTGACAAAGACTGGCTATAGGAATCATGGTTTCTGGCTCTGAAGCTTGGCCAGCCTCATCCAAGAAAATATGAGAGAAGTGGCCTCGCTTGACATCTTCTGCATAAAGAAGAGAGGCACTCATATAAGTCGATATGACGATCCTATATCGCATGAGGGCATTCGGTGGAGGACACTTGAAGATATGCTCATCAAAGAAGCAAAAGCGGATAATATTAGGTGTTACATCCTCATAGGTACGGGTAGGTGCATTGAGCCTGAATATTTCATTATCGTGAACCTTTACAGCCTTTTCACTGAGGAGCTTCTCTAGAATGTGGTCTGCTGCACTATTTGAAGGGGCACACACAAGAATCCGAGCATTCTTTCGAGTTGTGTAGAGCTGGAGGATTGCTTCCACTAAAGTCATAGTCTTACCAGTACCCGGAGGCCCATGAATCACATAAGGCGGTGCTCCTTTGCAGCCAAGGATCATCTCAACTGCACACATCTGCTCAGGATTAAGATGACATGATATAGGCACCAGTGGAGTGGTTTCAATCAGCCTCATGTTAGGGGCCTCAGATGGAAATAGGAACTCTATCTCTAACCTTGCTGCAGCTTTAATGGCTTGATATAACCTTCTCATGTTGACTCGATTATATTTGAACCGTATATTATAGAGATTCCCATCTCTATGCCACGAGTGAAAGTCTTTAGCAAACTTCAGGTAAACTTCATCAGCTTCAACACGGTGGATAAAACCCTGTAAAAAACCACATTCAATTTTGGGAAAACTGCTCTAGGATTCTAAATATTCAACTAATAGTGAAAAGACTCAATATTTTCTTTTTAATGAGTAAATACTTTATTAGAAATATAGAAGCCTAAATACACAGATGTGTACAGGATTCTTTGAAGAATTATAATCTGAAATTTAAACAATAAAAATAAAAATCAAGAAAAAATGAGATAGGATAGTGCCTAAAGTTGACATCCAGTCATAGAACAACCTCAAAAATCTAAAGGGATATGGGATAATGTTATACACCATCAACTGCTTGACCTGTTCTCTCCAAATGGACCACCTAGACAATGTGGAATAGCATTCCAAATGTTACCATTTTTTTATGAACAAGTTTTGTTTTCCAAGAAGCAAGCAAGTCAAACTCAAAAGCCTCTTCTTCACCACCTGTTGAAACCCGGAACTGGAATAGAGAACACTAGTGTTCACATATCTATTGTCATCCAACAGCGGAGCAGAAGAAGACCAATCAATTCACAAGAATATTCACACATACAATCAGTCCACCACAATTAGTCTCCTCTTAAAATGGTTATTGCTATCAAATTTCCACCAAAAAAACTCCCTTTCCCATATGAATTTTGTACCATATGCTCCTCTAAGGGAAATTGCTATTAATTTTCCTTCTAAAGGCTATATAAAAACGAATGAACCTAATATTTTTCATTACACACCATGCCGCCATCTCCAAAAAAAAAAAAAAAAAAAATGCGCAACAAACTTCAAGGTTCAATTCGGGATGAAATGCACAAAGTAGGATTCCAATAACAAATACTGCCCTCTTCCAATCTTCCCCTATAGACAGCAAAAGTGTTCTTATAAACAGCTAAAAGAAACAACTCTAGAAACAAGTCCTTCAAAGCCTTATCCTCACCACATTTTTTTTGATAGGTAATAAAGATTATATTCAAAAACACTACCTTATGCAGAAAAACATAAGGCAGAGAGAAAAATACTAGGCGTGGAAAAATCATCTACTAGGCGTGGAAAAAGATCCTATCTGCTCATCCCATGAGATCCTCCAACCTCTATATACTCCAAGCTGCCACTAACAAAGCTTTTATAAAAACTTAATTATCTAACCCTCAACCCACCTTTACTAATAGAATAGACAAAACTACTTATAGCTTTCACTCAAAAGGCACTTCCTCCTTCCATGAGAATGGGTTTAGTGTATGGTCATGAATTCAAAACCCACTAGATGCATTTGCAACTTATCGATAAAAAAATTAACAAAAATTAAAAAAATAATGATGATAATGATGACGATGAAAGAGAACATGAAACCACCATATTCAGAGGAAATGACTTAGTGAGTCCAAAGCAATTACAACTCTAAATGGCCAAAACATTTCAAGAAGTGTTACCGAAAAGTGACATTTGTTCAATTGCTTAGCCATATCTTTCAAACTACCAAGCATATTGTGGTGAAACTTGTTCCATTAGAAACTAAACATCCAAGTTCAAATGAGCACAATAATAACTAATAAATTACAAGAAAAAAAAATATATATATATATATATATATAAAGGCTCCAATTATTTCATTGTAAAACCATGTTCTGAAGTTTGGTGCAACTAAAAATTGCTAATGAATAGAAAACATTTTAATGGTCAATGGAAATTTTAACTAAATCGGTGATAAATAATCTACACTTTGTAAAAGCGTAAATCATTTTTGGAGCAAGCTTGTAAAAGCATAAATGCTCTAAACTTTATAAAAATGTTTTATACTGAAACGAATGGAGCCTAAACGTAATAGTGATTAACATACACAAGGCACTTTTCAACTATGCACAAACACATGTCTATTTGACATAGATGAAATACATAAGTCAAATGAGAACTACTCATGTTGGACCATTATCTGCCAAACAGGAAAACATCCAAGGAGGCAAGAATCCTTCAATTTGTTCTATAGCCATAAATCAAAATCAATGGATGGTTGAGAGTATGATGATGATATTTTCTTTTTAATAAGTAAATGAAATTCCCTAAAACATCCAAGAGATCCCAGTAGAACACCACCTATATCTTCTTATCTGAACAATGCATCTGACACATGTTGGACCATTATCTGCCAAACAGGAAAACATCCAAGGAGGCAAGAATCCTTCAATTTGTTCTATAGCCATAAATCAAAATCAATGGATGGTTGAGAGTATGATGATGATATTTTCTTTTTAATAAGTAAATGAAATTCCCTAAAACATCCAAGAGATCCCAGTAGAACACCACCTATATCTTCTTATCTGAACAATGCATCTGACACAAATAATTTGCCCATCTTTTTAATCAAAATCAAAAAGTTCAGTAGTTCCGGAAAAACCTCAAATTTTGTAGCAACTAGTATCACACATAATTATAGCTAGAAGTTGCTGATACATTCAAACCATTGAAGACAAACAGACACGAACCTGATATGAAGTAGTCTCATTTTCATCTTCAGAGGTAAGCCTGGCAAAAATATCATCTCCTTGGACAAGTGAAGGCCTTCTCTCGGCAAGACCTGGAACCACAAGGGACAAAAAATGAGCTCCCCTCTTCCTCATAGTTACACATTCCATGTCATGACCCCTCATGTCTTCCTGAAGTAAACAACATGCCAATTTTAGCACAAAATCAAAAAAGGACTCTCATTTAATCATCATTATTGTACTTTACTTTGCAAATAAAAAGTTACCTCCAATTGTATTTCTTCCATGATTACTAAATTCTTGAAGAAGTCGGTATAATTTTCAATTGAAAGGCCTTCTTCAACAGCATTAGGGATCTGCTTTTTCTCAAGCAATTCCCTGACTTCCCTTGGAATGTCATATCGAGGAAGTCTGTTCTTGAAAACTTTGTCCGTTTTCTTCGGAGGACGTACACCCATAACAAATGTACCATCAGTCACAACTTGCTTCTTTCTTCTGTCCCTTGAATAAGGCCTTCTAGAAGCCAAAGACTGTGATATGTTATCATCACACATAAGGAACACCACTCGTTCTATCCTTGTACTCTCAACATCAAAATACATAACTGAAGTGTGCAAACCAATTGCCTTTGGTTTGCAAGAGATCCATACAGTCAAGGTCTCTCTTGGCTGAATCATCCTGTCCTCCAAGGTGAAAAAGTCTACATAGCCTCTGCTAGTTTCATTTCCTGATGGCGGCTTCATCAGAGAAAGTTTGAACGAATTCTCAGGAGTTGAGGCAAAAATTGAAACAGACCAGAGAGTCACTGGTTCACTAGTAGTATTCTTGATGGTAATCGACTCTGCAGCGGTTTCTCCTACGGCTATTGATTGCGGGTTTCCCCCTGACATAGGAAATGGGACAGAAATAATAACAGGACCCTCTTGATCTGGGTTGTAACTACACACAGATTGATCGTCCCCAAAATCAAGAAACCCAATTTCTCCTTTGTCTCCAACAGTAGAGAATTCCTCATCCCACTTACCACCAAAGTCACCCATCACCAAGTAGAGACTAAAATAAACAAACTGTCAGTTTCAATAATTACAAACCTACAAGAAAGGAAACAACCCCATATACTAAAGGTGCCCAATTTTTATTTGAATAAAAAAAAAATTACATACAATGCTACTAAAAACCCCCCAATTACTTAAGCTACATTGAAAGTATAAAAAAACAATCAAAATTCAGAAAGATCAAGGATAACATAAAAGATCTCAAATACCTAATAAACTCAAAATCAGAAGCACCATAACCTAAAGAGAATTAAGTAGTACTAGATTGCAATAAAGCATACTAATGATGGGTAGAGCCACAAAGAGAGTAAAAAAACAGTCATCATTCTGATTGGCATTCCTTACTTTAAGGTTCAATGAACCAAACATCAATGCCCAAATCCCATTTAAGAATCAAAAACCCCCCACAATAACGTTGTCCACAACAAAAGCACATACAGACATATTAGAAACTGTATAGAAAACAAAAGCCAAATGCAGACTACGGTTAAGGAGACAAACCGTGGAAGAATCAAAGAGAGACGCTTCTGATGACAGAGACAAAGACAAAGAGAACCCAACTTTGAACAAAGCTCAGCCTCTTCAATAACCTATGACAAAACAAAAAGTGCTCTCTCAATGCAAATTAATAGCGAAATATGCAATGACCCTTTTACTTTAGTAACCAGAAGAACCCCAAAACAGAAACAAAATCATATAACCTTCTTGTAGAAGTATTTTGATGTGACTTTCATTATATTTCCAAAAAAAAAAAAAAAAAATTGTAACAAAAAAAAGGTATAGATATAAACTTGATGGCATTGGCTTATTATTTTCGTACCTTTGGGTGAAAAATACAGTATCTTGGCAAAGCATTCACAAGAAGGGTATGATTGGGTAATCAAAATGGAACCCAGTTTACCCATTTATCATTAAAAGGTGAAAACTGAAAAGTAAAACTGCTCTCTCTGTAGGGAAGTGTGTGTAAGCCTGGTCTGTACTGAAAAACTGAAAGTGAGATTGCTCTGTTCTGTAGAGGGAATGAGAGTCCCATTGTTTTTAGGAGGTGGGCCTATTGTTAAAAGGATTTGATTGGTGGAACTTAGAAGTGAAAGCGTCTTTATTGTTGGTTTCTTTGTAAGTGGAGCCATGGACTTTGAAGACCCATCAATGCCTTCAATTAATAAAATAAAAATAAAAAAAAAATTGTTAAAAAATTTAATTAATTGAAGGCATTGATGGGTCTTCAATTAATTAAATTGGCCTATTGGAAGTGCATCCCTTAATATTTTTATCTTTTAGTTTTTAGGAAATATTTTTAGTTTTTACTTCCATCTGATCACGTTTGTTTTGTTTTGTTTTGTTTTGTTTTTTTTTTTTTTTTTTCACTAAAATCTAAATGGTAACCTTATTTTTGTTGAATTATCGTTATCATTGATAAAAGATTTTTTGTTTTTAGTCAGTGTAGTCTTTAAATTTTAACATTCTTATCAGGATTGTCTATTGTCATTTACAAAACTGTTACTTTTCAAATATGGACTTGATTTACGTTCAGTGCATTTAGTACACTGAACTTGGTCAGATGATGACATGTGTTTAAAAGTAGATATATGTCATCAACTCAACGGGTCTAATATCATTGAACACTGAGCTTAAGCCTAACCTTTCAAATATATAATACTAAGCTCTTTTACTAAACTTCACAGTAGTTTTATTATAATGACCAATTTTAAAGTTTAAAGTTTCAAATAATTTTAAAAATTAAGAACAAAAATGATAATTCATCATTTTTTTTAAATGGGAATAATTCACCCACTTGAAGGGTATAATCTAAATATTAACTTTTTTTTTTCAAAAACATTTTTCCCTTTTTCTTAATGGGAATAATTCACCCACTCGAAGGGTATAATCTAAATATTGACCTTTTTTTTTTTTTTTTTTTTTTGTTTGTCAATAACATAAGGAGCGAGCTACAAATTTGAACATTTTTACTGCGTGACAATTCATTCAAACCAACAAACGCACTTAAAAAAAAAAAAAAAAAAAAAAAAATCTAAAACATGCAATTACTAAATGAAAATATTGATTAAACAAAAACTTTAATAAATAACACATGTTAAAATAATGAAGTGATTTGAGACTTTTATCCAAAAGGTGCGTACACATCACATACCCAGTGTAAGCACCTTTTGTAAACCTCAAGCAAATTGAGTCAAAAATGGCTTTTAGGGTTAGTTCTTAGGTCACATTTGGGTTTGAGCTTGGTTATGTTAGGCCACCTAAGGTTTATTGGCTCATTGGGTTCCATTCCATATACGATGTTAATCATTTTGAAATTGAGTTAATTTCTTGTCATTAGGACCGGGGACCTCAGATACAAGTCAAAATGAAATGAGGTGTCTATATACGTGATACGCAAAAAAGTATGTGTGTATATATATATATTCTGCCAATAAATCAAAATGTAAGTTAAGGGAAATATTCATTCCTTAATAACAATTATTTATAACATCTTGTGCATTATTAGAAAAGTATGTTAGAAATTGAAAATTATTCTTTTAAGTTTTAAACAAACTTTCTTAAACCCTTTCTTTTTTCTCCCTACAATCCAAAATACCAAAAATTTATCTAAAAAATTAATAAAACTCAACAACTACAAGTCCAAACCAAAGTGTAAAATAAATTACTTAAACACCTTTTACTTGATATTAAGACCAAAGTTACCAATAAAAATTTAAAATAGAAAAAACGATAGTTGGAATAAGAGACGACAAGAAAGAATTGGGAAAAAAAATCATTTCTATTATCGCCTATTTATGTGGATTCATGAGAGAGAGAGAGAGAGAGAGAGAGAGTTAGGCTGTGACAGAGTGAAGAGAATAAAAAAAAGAATTTTATTAACATTGTTAATGACAGTTTCTAAATTTATTGAAAATTCATGTTATTTGTTGAATGCAAATAATTTTTTTTGCTAAATAAAAAAAGGGGATCTCCAGTTTAGGCTCATTGACCCCACACCACGTGACGGCAATGGATAATACCACATGTACTACATGGGCCTTGCTGGGGCTATCGCTCAAACCACTCATTTTTGGGTGCAGGACGAGGACGAGGACTCCTACCATCAAGCCACACCTCCGTGTGGTGTTGAAATGCAAATAATTGAGTATGACTATGAGGGATTTAGTTATATTTTTACCAAAATTACTAGTTTGACTAGCTTAAAAAGAATGCTATTACCGACATGATTAAAAGTTAGTGGATCGAAAAGAGGTTTTGTCGAAAAGAATGCTCTTACCGACATAATTAAGTTAGTGGATTGAAAAAAAAAAAAAAAACCAACAAACGCATCTATTTGATCATTAGGACATTCCTTTTGCCTTTTTATTGCCAATCTTATTAAAATAATTGGGTAGTGTTTGTTGCATGCATATGTGTTTATACTCATCTACAAACAACTAAAAATATGCATTGAAGACACAATTTCAAGATGGAATTCGTATCTTCAGCTCATGTTTTTTCAATTGTTGCACACCTTTATATCCATATGTGCAACAAGAGTTTACTAAAATAATTTGACTTTAAAGTTCAAAAGGTAAAATGGAACATCAATACAGATTCTAATTTTTTTTTTTTAAAGGGAAATTAAATACATCCAATTTCAATGACAATTGTCTAACGACAGTGCTTTCAAAGATTGATGTATCTAATTTTATGTTTTAACTTATCCTGGGTGTGAAAATTATGGCTTAGAAGTTAGAAGCAATTTATAGCTTCTTGAAGGTATAAACCGATCCCAACTTGCAAGGACTGAGTGGCCTTTCTGAATGCAATGATCTATATGCAGTTTTATCATATCTTGTAAACGTGTTTAACCTTAATTTTAAAAGCAAAATAACCCCAATACTCAAATTTAACCAAAGAGATTAACTCAATCGGATCATGCATTTAGCCAATACAGCAGCCTGGCATTTTCTGCATGACTAACAAATTCCTTCACCATTACTTTCAAGAGACAAAGCTGTTGACATTTCATCTTACATCAATGAGAAAATAAGGTGTGGTTACCTCTTATAAGTTTTGAAACTAGACATTTTCTTTCCTGCTCATGGTAAAGGTAAAACGATAAACAAAACATCCTTCATCAAGGTGTTAATTGTGGAAAGTACTGTGAGAATTATATTAAGGCATGGTCAAACAAGTACCACTTAGAAAAAAAAAAAAAAAAAAAAGGAAAAACACAAGCGTTGCATTAATTTTCCAACAATACAACTATTCTGGCATATCAACAAATGAAACAAGAATAGTTAGTACGAGTATTTCAAACTAAAGTTCAGGAAGAGATATGTAACTTTCCCTTTTAACTCATTTAAATTAAAACATAAAAAGGAATTCAGGCTGTAGAAACTGCACCATCCTTGACAGATTCACGCCAGGCATACTCCCTTGCTCCATCCTTGTCAACAATCTTGATAACAAAGTTTGGTGGTGCCACAACCAACCGGGATCGAATCTCCAATATGCACTTATCAACCAGATCAATTGCTTCTTCAACCGACATGCCACTGTGGTAGTGCCTATCCATTATGGAGAGAAAAATAGGATCCATAACCAAATGCTCCTTTGTCAAGTTTATGAAGTGTAGCGATGTAGTCAATATAGTAAAGAGATGGGCTTGTCTCTTTATCGTAGCCAGCTAGAAGGATATTCACAGAGTATGGATTCTGAAAAACAAATATCACAATTATATCAAGTAGCCAAAGTATCAATTACCTAGCCATTATGCCTATAAGATGTGTATGTCCCCACATGTGGATGTACTAGGCAACCGCATTAGCAACTGTAACTCCTTAGGACCAACTCAATGAGAGGGGCACAATCACAGAACAGATCCAGAACAAGCATTTATATGTGATTTGATTATATAATTACATCCCCCACCTTCCTATCTCTCTCTCTCTCTCTCTCTCTCTCGTGCACACATTTTTTTTAGGTTTCTCTCTCTCACATTTACACACAGAAATAAACACAAAATTATTGCAACTTCTGAACATAACGAGCATAACTCTATGTCAACTGGCTTAAACGATTACCTCTTGATCTTAATGCAAGTTCACTAGAGAAGACCACTGAGCATCAACGTTAGTGTTCTTCTCTGTTGGGTATATATATTTCAATTTGATTACAATTAGGAAAGAGGCATTACTGCTATAATAAAAGTAGGCAGAAAAGTTTAAGTGAGGTATCCTCCAAGGAAAAACTCAAAAGAACATGGATGAAGCACCAAGAAGGAATGAAAGAAAAAATCTGGAAGCTAAAGCTTAAACTAGAACAAATTTCTCCAATATCACTATACTAAGAAGTCAGCCTCGAATTACCTGATCTTTTTAATCAAAGAACATATGCAATCAGCAAGATCAATGGTACAAATAACTCAGCCTATACATAATCCTCCGAGCACAACAATGGACCAAGCACAGTATCTCTCCACCACAATGTCAGCAACATATGGTGATTGATTAACATTCCTTGTGCCGATAAAGAAAAGCATCTAGCTTTCTTTATATGACATCTTGAAAAGGCAAGAATTAAAAACCTGTTTAAGAATCCTGTAAACCCCCTAAGATTCCTATCCTTTTTTTCTTTTGCTATTAGTAAGTTATATACACAACCAGCGAGCATTGAACCAATGACCTTGCCATGGATCCCTGCCTAGAATAAACTTACAATATAACCATCTAATTATCAATTACAATTTCCATATAGCAATGACTGCTATTTCCAAATGAGAAACCAAAGTAGAAAAACAAAACCCTCAAATGAGCTCAGAGTCTTTAGGCCAAACAGGATGGGTTCCCACTCTACATGCCTAGCTGAGGATATATATATATTACACATGTTTTAGTTGTGTGGGGGCCTAATTGATCTTTTGTTTCTCTAAAAGTATATATATGAAAGGATGCTGACGTGCAAGTGAGATGGATGACTCACCAACAAGAGTGCTGATGGGGTTGTAAGTCAGAAAAGGACAGACCTTTCTCTCGACACTAGCTCCAGAGGAAGGACTAAAAGACACTCTTGTCCAGGCTGTGGGAAGACAAGCCTACTTTGGTCTTCAATCAAACTATGTCGTCTCTTAGTGAGAAAAAGAGGTAGCACCTTTTCTAAGGTAGCCAAATGGTAAGCCCCAAATTCGTTAAACAAAAACTTCAAAGCAGATGCTAATTTTTTTCATTATAATCAAAAGTGAAAGTTCCTTATGTCATAGCCTCTATTTATAAGAGAGAAACTCTAACATTGTATCATAACCCTTAATTACTGAAACCCATGCATATCACAATAACTAAAAATAACTAAAAAACACAAACCCCCATAATTTGATTAATATTTTTCCTACATCAACTTAGTCTCCTCAGAAGCACAAACACAATAAAAACCTATGTGTCCGTGTCATACACGTGCCAGACATAGACATGCTTGGGACATGATTGCATGAGTGTCAATTTATCGATAAAGCATGAAAGCCCTCCATGATCTTCTCTCTCTCTCTTTGGGTGCATTTTCTCTCATATTTTAAGCCTGCTATAATCTTTATTTGGGTGGTCCTCAGATTAGACCAATATCATTTGTTCTGGTTTCTTTTTTTTCCCCAAATATATATATATATATATATATATATATATATATATATATATATATATATATATATATATATATTTTAAATGTGTAATATTTAAGAGTTCCTTTGTTTAATGTTCTCTTTCTCATGACTGACACTTAATTGCATTTTTCTAATTACTGTTTTGGTTAATTGTTTGTAGTTTATTTGCACTCTAAACATCAATTTTTAGGCATCAATGTACTTTTTTGCTATCTATTATTGCTTTAAAATTTATATTAGATATGTTTTCAAGAAATTTTTTTGGTTATTACTAATTTTTAAAAACCTAGAACAAACATAAAATATGCCTAAAAGTACATTTATTTATTAATTTTTATGTTCTTCTGCTTCTGCTAGGTTCCCATGGATCACTACAACCACCACCCCCTTCCCTTTGTGGTTGGGCAGGGGGTTCCTTTGCATTTCCGGCTCCTTTTGAGTGAGCTCTAGGGTTCCTTCTCTTAGCTTTTTGTGAAAGAGCCTACGGAGGATCCAGCAATCCTTGGTGGAATGCTTGACATAATTATGAATCCTGCAAAACAATGGGTTCTTTCTTTCTTCCTCAGTTGGTGGCCTGGACACGGTAAATGGCCTAACAACTCCATCCCCGTCCATTTGTCCAGGACATGGTTTAACTCCTCTACGGTACATGGGATCACTGGTGGTTCCTCGAACACCTTCTCGTCAGGCCTCTTCCTTTTCTCTCCCACTAATGCTGTCATGGCTTGGGATACTGGCATCCTTTTTGTCCTCATAGTTTGTGCTGTCCTTCTAGTTCTCTGTAATAGGTCAGCAAACTGTGTGATGCATAGATTTTCGAGGTTGAGTCTGTAATCGAAAAGCATGTTGGATATGCAGGTTTCTACGAGTTCTTTTTCTTCATAGTCCCCATAACAAGCTAGAGACACATCTTCAAACCTTTTAATGAACTGGACGGGATCCTCCCCAGGTCTCTACCTTACCATCTGAAGGCTTTGGAAAGTGATCTAGTCCTCACCGGGGTAATACTTCGCACAGAATCTCTCCATCATTTCATCCCAGGTTTTAATGAACCCAGGTCTCAGCGTGGTGTACTAAGTATATGCTCTGTCCACTAAGGATTTAACAAATTCTCTTAGACACAGTTCTCGGTCTCCTGCATAGAGGCCCATAGTGTGAATGAACCTACTCACGTGCTCCACGACACTTCCATTTCTTCCATCGAAAGGATGGAACTTTGGGGGTTCATACCCTTTGAAGTATGGCTTGCCAAGGAGTTCTGGTGGAAATGGGGGATCTCAAGAGAATTGCTTAGGGATCCCCGAAAGTTTTTCCCTTTCTTGCTCCAGGAGGGCACTGACATCTGCTAGTGTTAGGTACTGGGGGTTGGCTCCCCCTCCCACTGTTGACCCTCATTCTAGTTGAGTTTTGTCTTGGTTGCCCACGGGGGGAACATTGTCTCTGACTTCCTGTGTCTTGCCTTCTTTGAGAAGGCAAACTTCTTGCTGCAAATCCTTCAACATCGCTGTCATTCGAGCCATGGGGTCTGGCTCCTGCCTTGCGTGCCTTTGTTCTGACACGACCTCTTGCTCCGTCAAGGGCACCTCGCCCCTCTGTCTGGAGGCTACTTCATTTTCTCCCACGGGTTTAGAGGCCACGGGTGGCATATTAGTACCTTTGCTGTTCCTTGGTCTTGGAGGCATGTTCTGCGAAGGGATTGCTTCTTCCCTCTTCTTTACCCAATCCTCAGTGAAGTCACCAAAATGTGAGAGTGCCTTTTTCTTCAGCACACTGGCCCAAGAATTCTGGGCCAAATAGTTGTAGTTTGGTGGATTGAGCTTGGTTCACCGCAGTTAAAGGGGCTGTTTAAGAACCAAGTGGCGCACAGGGCATGTTTCCTACAATACACATAAACTAGCAAAATGAGAATATTTGTATTGAACAAAAATGAAAACAGCAAAGGAGTGCAAAGTAATCAGGAAATACACAAAACAATTGTTAGGGATCCTTGGATTAATAAGAAATACTTCATTAGTTTTCTTTAGTTATGGTTACAATGCGCTCACTAAAACGTGATACAAAGTTCAAATAAGCTTAAAAATTACAGACTTTGATGGCTATCCAAGCCTCTAAGACTTGCAAAATTTGAACCTTTTTGAATCCAAGTATGTGCTATAGTGGCTGTTTCTGGGATACCGGGAGATATTTCACTGTTTTCCCTTGAATTTGACAGAGTTTTCTTAATAGTTTTTTATCGAGATTTTCTATTGCTCGCCCAAAAATTCCTCCCCTTTGCTAGCTGCCTTCCCCCCTTTTTATAGTGTCATTCTAGGGTCCCGGGGAACTATTGATTTCCCTCCTTTGCTCCCTGGGTACTAGAGCCCGTTTTGTGCCCATCACCCAGAAGGTTGAGTATTTCCCTGTTTCTCATAATTTCCTCCTTTTGGTGCTGTTTCTTTGAAAGCCCATGGCTAACTTTCCATTCCGGAGTGCGCTTGTTCTTAATTTCACGTTCCTCAAAACCTCTTACCCCTTTTTGATTTAGCTTTTGGTCGTCCTTCCTCTTTGTCATTTTTCCCAAGTGAGCGGAATCCATCTCTGCTGGGCCGAAGGTCTTTCCTGCTACTTCCTTTTTTATAGCTCCTCATTCTAGTTCCCCAAGGTACTGTTCCCTTGCATCGTGAGTGGTTACTCTAGGCTTTCTACTTTTCTTGCTACATCTCTGGTGCCTGAGAAGGACATATCTGCCCTTCGTTTCTTGTGTTTCTTTTCGCGTTTCCTTTGAGCTGTCTTAATCCTATCTTAGCTGTGCTACACGTCTCGGGGATCTTGAGCCTTTGGCAGCCTCTGGGGATCTTGACTCAGCTCTTTACACTAGTCTTTCTTCAATTTTTTGATCTTGACAGACTGGGCTTTTTTCTCTTTCTTCCCTTTTTTCTCATAGGCTCTAAGGCTTGTCCCTTTATGGCTTTTGGGCTTCAAGCCTTTTGGGCTTACCACCTTTTTTTTTGTGATAGGCTTAATCTTTTTAAATTCACTTTCTATAGCCCTTTGTGTTATTTCTTTGGGCCTGGGTGTTGTGATTTTTTAGACCTCAACAAACCCTATAGCTGCATTTTATAAACGCAGCTAAAATAATTCCTATAGTCGCGTTTTTAGAAACGCAACTATAAGTCTACAACTTATAGCTGCGTTTTGAAAAACGTGGCTATAGACCGTCGGATCTATAGTCACGGTGTTTAGGCCATGTCTTAAAACACGGCTATAGACCAAATGGACCTATAGTCACGTTTTTAGAAGCTATAGCCGCGTTTTAAAAACGCGGCTATAGCAACAACAACATGTTGCCGAAACCCAGATTGAACAGCAGTTATATATGTGTTATAAAAATCTCCTTTATATGCCCGACATACAAGTAACACAGGGTCAGACTCAAGAACAGTTGCCTAAAGTTCAAGCGTAGATCGAGCAGCAATTAAAAGAAAGTAATGAGCGACTTCTCAATCTGATAATCGACCCAGCACTCCAAATCCACCAGCAGCTACCAGTGTGTCAGGTCCAAACCCCCCATCAAACACAACATGAACAGGTCCACGAGACGCAGCCATTGTTGAATCTAGCCCTGATCGAGGATGAGTTGCAATTACTACAGAATTTGACTAAGGCTGAGCTGCAACCAATACAAGACAGGACCGGGGAGGAAGAAATGAACGAGTTTTTCTTGAACGTCAAAGACCATTTCCCCAACCAAGACCAACAAACACCACATGGCTAGTTCCACCTCCTTCAGCCTAAAATATTTAGACTTTAGTTGTAGGTTAATATCGGCCCTTTAAGGGGTCTTCATAATTTTTTTTTTTTTAAAGGTCTTATACAAATAGATAGAGATGAAAAAAAAAAAGGTTTAGGGCGTAATGAGTTAATGAGTTAGCATATAAACTCTATCCTATGGAATTGCTAACGATCTTGAGCTATGCTAGTTTTATCTTCTACGAACCATGATGGCGGGATTGTATTGGATTTATAAAAGTAGTCAAAAAACTGTAAACTAGAATTGAATGGATGACATTTATAAATACATAAAATATTGAATTTAATTTTTTCTTTTTAACCCCTCCCTAGTTTTCATTTTTGTACATTAGGCGCTCTAGAAGCTGAGTGACTAGGTGAGTCATTAGAAAGGGCCTTTAGACCCTTGTGGTATGGCTATATCGTGAGGTTCTTGGCTTATCTTCTTATTGTCTAGGCAAGTCATTAGATAGTGCCTTAGGACCCTCATGGCAAGGTTACTTTACAGAGTTTCTTGCCTTTTGTGCCTAATCATGCGCTTTAAACTGGGTGGCTTGTGTTAAGATTTAATATCTTATTATATTAATGGCTTTATTTTTAACTTATAACTTCTTTCCCTCTCTTTTGTGTGTGTTTGTTTCTAAAAAAAAATAGTAATGGGTAATTATCCCACATTACTTAAGAGAGTGTGTTGTGTGTAGTATAACTTGTCTCATCCTCCCTTAAAAAGTTATCTTAATTTTTGAGTGGAGTTGTATGTCTTTATGTTAACCTTCTTCACTGACCTTGTCAACTGTCGCTGCTATCAATGATTTACTACGCAAACCCAAAGCTACTTTAACTTTAATAGGTGGTCATGCATGGCACACATAAGTTGAGCATGTTTGCTTATCATGTGTATGGAACTAACCTGAGAACACATAGACCGGCAAGAAGTAAATGGAGCTGCAGAACATTGTCATCTGCATTCTTCACAAATAGAAAAAGGAGGAAGTGGGTGTGAGAATGTTATCAACTTTACTAGTGTTTATGGGTAGGTAGAGTCTGGAGTGTGAACTATATATAGTATATATACTAAAGTTACTTTAAGGAAGTTAGGATGCCTTAATGGGAAGATATAGAATGATAAGGTTATCAATGCATTCTCATCAGTTTCATGATTTCATGCCATAGGGGCCGGATAAACTACAAAAATTAAATGTTTTTTTTTTTTTAATTTTTTATTGAAAGTTTATCCCAATGGCATTAATAACTGGGTCGAGAGTTTTCCATTTGACTATTTGAAATTTTAAGTGCTTGACACTAGATTTATTCTTCAATTTATTTAGTTAGTACAATATGGACTAATAATTAATTACGTATACGTTGCATGCTAACTTCTCAAAAAAAATAAAAATAAAAATAAAAATTACGTCTACGTTTGTTACATCATTAATTGCCATGTATTAATAAATTATAAGGGTAAATACATTCAAGCAATAATCATTTATATTTGGTGCATTAATTATTATTTATGAAAAGAAATTTATATAGTTATTTATCTCACTACAAAACTTGAGTCCTTGACAAATACTGGATTTAGATTTCAAAACATCGTTGTGAAAGGGAGAAATAGCATGATGTTGTCCATTTTGCCACGAAAGCTCACAGCTCATAGATTAGAGGCTTCTTGGGTGATGGTAGCTTCAATATGTTGTAATATGAAATTGAGGATTTTATTTATTAAAGGATTTAGTTTACAGAATAGTATAAGGTGTAGGTGCAATCCCACTCGGGGATGTGTGGTCCTTAAAGAAGTGGATTGTGGGAACTCTTAAGAGTCCGAAAGATATCTTATAGAGGTGAAGAACCTGAGTCTTGTTCAGTCTCACATCACCTAGATAGAGCGAGTTGTTGCGCTTTATTTGTACTTCTGCAGGCTTTAGACCTTAATTGGTATGACATGTTTTGAAGCTATAAACTTTTGTAGCAAGCACACAATATAATGCCAATGATAGGTCGAGAGGTGTAACTTTAAAATGAAGCATTCATTAAGGAAACTAAAATGTCATGAGATTAATAAGATATTAGTCGCAACCCACGCGATGGGTGGGAATAAATAATTATTTTTTATTGTAATATAATGTATAATTTTTTCTCTAAAATATTTTGAAGATTATTTGTTCTTCCTAAAAATTAAACTTCTATTCGATCCAATTAGGTTTACTTCGGTCCCATTCGGTTCAATTAAGTCTACTTCGGTCCAATTTGTTCCATTCGGTCCACTCGGTTAATTTCGGTCCCCCTTCAGTCAATTTTAGACTAATTGTGCCTTAAATTGATTCTTTTGTAGGCTTTCTTTTCAACTTTAGCTCAAAAATTCTTTTTGTTTCTCTTTATTTTTGGGTTGAAAGGTATGAAATTTTATTATATTTGGGCTAAACTCTTTAGTTTTGAGTTTAAAAATACAAAAAATAAAAATAAAAAATAAAGTAGAAGCCCTAAAAATAATAAATATTCAAAAGTTGCATTGGTTCTATTTGGCCCATTATGTCAATTTCGGTCCAATTTGGTCCTATTTTGTCCATTCGGTTATATTTAGTCCATTTTGTCCACTAAAGTTCTATTCGGTCTAATTCAACCCATTTGGTCTTATTGTGGTCCAATTCCGTCCATTCAATCCACATTGGCCATATTCTGTCCACTTTGGTCCTATTCGGTCAATTCTGTCTACTTGGGTTCTATTTGGTCCTATTCGGTCCATTCTGTCTACTTTGAAAACCATAGTTATTCCTTTAAAGCGAGGCATATTTGATCTTTAAACTTTTCAAATCTTTCTCTTTATCTGCATCATTTCAAAAATAATTGGAAACCAACTAGCACACTAGCCACTTGCCAACTCGTAAAATAAGGCTATATGTTGCCTTCATCAATTAGCCAATGTGTAACTATTTTTATTAGGTTTGAACATAAATTTGAGAATTTAACTAAATTCTCCCAACCCAGTTCATCATAGATGGTTTCACTGAAATATATATTCAACATAATTGGTTTTTGAAACCTAAAACCCTACTTGTTTATGTCAACCTTTGAGTCCTCTTTCTTGAACTTGGTAAACTCAACCTTTTTGTGTCCCTCTAAAATTCACTACCATCCCTTATACTCCATTGACCTTGCCCACCTCTCATCTCCTTGCTCCCATAACTACCACAACGTTGCCTAATTCGTTATTGTCCTCTGCATGCAGATCTGCATCCGAAACCAACTTTTGCTTATCCCTAATTTCTAATTTTCTATGGAAAAGTGCCTATTGCATGAAGTCATATGTCACCCATAGAGCCTTGCTTACATGGAACTTATTTTTTAGGTGAACACCAAGATATAAATCAATAATTGTAAAGCACTAAAAAATCTAAAACTTTTTTATTTATTTATTTATTTTTATCATAACCATACTATGAGCCCAGAAAAAGCAAGATATTTAAATGACATAAAAATAGTAATCCTTATGTGAAAAGAAGACCATTTAAATTCCTAGTTTTATTCAATTGATAACATATTGAAGCTTCCTCACCCAAGACAGAATGGGTTAGATGGCGGGTTGACCCCCACCCCACCCGAATTCGAACCCAAACCCAACTTTTGCTTATCCCTAATTTCTAATTTTCTATGGAAAAGTGCCTATTGCACAATCATATGTCACCCATATAGACTTGCTTATGTGAAACTTATTTTTTAGGTGAACACCAAGTAATCATCCAATCTAAGTTTAATAAACATGGTCTCAAAATATTTGGAAGTTTGCAAATTAGGCATACTTTAATAGTATAAATATATTTTTCTAAAATGCCTGTTGGTGAGTTTGAAAATGTGGGTTCAAATTTCCAACTAAATAAATGTGTTTTTTTTTTTTTTTTTTTTTTTTTTTTTTTTTTTTTGTGTTTATAGAAACTCTTGTATACGAAAGAAATTGAAGCATGTATAAAGAAATTCTCTTGAAAATTTTCAACTATATTGTTCATCTTTTAATCTTGTATATGAACTCCATTTACTCTTAATCAAATTATCTATTTAAATTTCTTATATAAATATAAATATAAATATATATATATATATATATACACATACATATGAATTACTCTAAATTATTCTGTTGATGAATACATATTTTTATTTTTTTTTGTTAATATGGATACTAGGACTAAAAAGTATGAGTTTATAATTATGTGTGACAATTAAATTTGTGTTTAATTTGTTGTCTATTTCAATGCTTATTTTAATTAACAACTTCAAAATCAAATCTGTTTTTAAAATTTTCTTCAATAATATCTTTTCCTCTTGGATTAAAATCCCAACTCCGCCTTGAGCTGCTTTTTTCACACTTTGTTTAGGATACACGTTTGTGCTTCCAATAATAGTAATTCATCTCTATGTTGGGCAGTAAAGATCTTGTAATTGTGACTTGTATATTAGCTTTGTTCACTTTTCAGCCCCTAAAATGTGTCACAAATTAATAATCAGTTTACTTAGTGCTGTTGTAACTATGTTGCACCATATTGCAAGCTTAGTTGGACAATCTATTGCACAGAGTCACACAGGAACTACCTAACCACCATTCTTTAAAGTTAGAGGTTATATAAACAACTAAATTTATTTGTACTACAAATTACTTCTCAAGCTTCATAGTTACAACAATCAGAGAGAAGAAAAGGGGTATTTATAAACAAAATCTCTCTATATTTGTAAAGTCATATATAAACCATGAATACTCCGTTCGATAAGGTCCACCGTTCATCAAAATACTCCAAACCCTATAAATATTGTAAATCTATGTCTCCCTTAAAACCAGAAGGGAGTGTATTTGTACTTGATTTGAGGAGATAAAAATGGCAAACAAAGTTGTAGCATTGTTCATTTGCTTTGTCCTTGTAGCTGCGGTTCCAGCAACTAAGGCTACAGAGGATATTTACAAGGCTTGCTTTAAGCCGTGCAACGAAGGTTGTTTGCCAGAAAAGAAGAGCCATTCACTCTGTGAGAAGTACTGCGACGAGGGATGTGAAGCTTTGGAAAAAGTTGGTACGTATGAGATTTTTCACTTCATGGTTTTACTTGGTTAATTAATATATTTAATTTGATCCTTCTTCATCTTCTTCTTTTTTTAAGTACTACTTAGTTCTATTTAGTATTTAGATATATATATATATAAAACAATAATTGTAAAGCACTAAAAGTCTAAAACTTCTTTTTTTAAGACATTAAAATTTTTCTTAAGGTGATACTACTTTTTTAAAGATCTGTTTGCTGAACTGAACCATAAAGGTTTTCATTCAATTTTTTTGAGGGATTGGGTTTTGCAAACATAATCTTAAAACATTTTTCAATCTAGTGTTACGTTATTTTTAAAACTTTGATCCTTTTCATTTTTGTGACCCAATTGATGGAAAATATATTTTTCAACACAGAGTTATGAAGTGCTCCTTTTGCAACGCATAAGTGCTATAGGTGTGCAGAGTTCATCAAATATGAGTGAAACACTCCATAAACCAGTCTCATGTGATACTTTTTCCAATTAGCAACTGACCAAGATTTTTACTCAATTCTAGATATAAGTGACAATTTAGAGATGTCCATATATTTGTTGTAAGTGTTAAAGTATTTCCTACACAGCTCTTAATCTTAGCGTGTATATATATTCCTTTGCAGCCAAACTAGGTGGCAAGATTGACATATCGAAAGGCACAATAGATGGACTGAAAAATCTCGACGTCGACGAAGCTAAAGGCACACTTAACGGATACAAGATATGGGATCCCAAGAACAACTAAGATATGGAAACCTCAGGAAATTAAGGCACAAGTGATGGAACTTATTGAGAGTTGAGAATGAATGTGAGAAATGAATGTCATATCTCCTCGCCTGTATAACAAGTAACAAAAAGAATTAATGATAATATAACAATTGTAATATATAAAGTCCAAGATTCATCTTCCTTCTTCTATATCAAAACTTGTTTTCTTAAAAAAATAAATTGTGCATGCATGGAAGAGTGTAGTGTTTGAATGCATTTGTAAACGAGTAAAAATATTTTCTCCCACATTTTGTGTGTTCCACTAATTTATACTCTATAAATTGAAACTTGCGGCATATGTATTCCTTTAATTTTTTTTTATAATATAACCAAAGTTTAAAATGAAAAAAAAAAATCTTATACATGACATATTGTAATTGGTAGAGTATAAAGTGGAACACAAAAAGTGAAACAAATAATTTTTATTCTCTCATGAACACTCACAAAAGACAACATTTTCATGCCAAGAAATTGATTTTATACTTAATTCAATGACTTTAGCTTTGCGCACATATATATATATATATATATATATATATATATATATATATATATATTTTTTTTTTCCTTTTCTAATATAATTCGGTTGTTATAACAATAGAAGAGGAAAAATATGAACATCAATTCTTCTCACAAAGAAAAATAGTGAACAGACAATTAATGTCACTAAGTTATTAAGAGCTAGCTTTGTAACTTAATTTGTTACACTTTTTTTTTTTTTCCCTGTTTTCAACAGAGACATGTAGGGTTAAAATCTCCCTTCTCCTATTTACAAATGGCAATATTGCCAACTAATATTTAAATCAAATAATTTGGTGACAGATTATTGTTTAAATTGCTTCTTCTTCTTCTTCTTCTTCTTTTTTTTTTTTTTTTCTTTCTTTTTTTGGCATGTTAGTATACTGGATTCATTGTCTCGTAAAAGCAATTCAGTAAAAATGAGCATCTAACTTTCATTTTTAGTAATTCATTTGACAAGGGATCGTTAATTTGAGGTTACATGTCATAGTACTACTGGTAATTACATGAGAAAAGAGGACAGGAGTCTGCAGCTTGCCGTCAACTTTTTTAGTTCTTATATATCCCTGTTCGTTTATGTGTAGCTTAGCTCACTTTTTTCTAAATAAAACTATACTTTAACTAAATTTTGGCGAATAAACAATAAGTAATCAGCAATAAACTGCATTCAAACATTTTTTTTTTCTTTCAATTTGAGAATCAACTTCATTCAAACGTGCACCTAGCTAGCTAGTAAACCACAACATAATTGGTCATTCTAAGTGGTATTTTAATTAGTTACATGAAATTCATTAAATAAATCTATCGGAATGGTAGCAATTACACAAAAATGAAGTGTTGATTCTACAATTTACCATATAAAAAACAAATCCTAATAAAATCTACTTGGTAGTAAAATGAAGTGACTAGCGCAGAATGGGGTTGAAGTAAAAAAAGAACAAGACTATCGTCTCATATGGATCCCAAGTTTAAGATAATGTCCTGAACCTTTGGTGACGCTAGATACAATATTTAAGGGTGTATATGAGTTGGGTTGAAGAGTTTTTCATCCAAATCCAATCTATCATATGTGTAGAAACTAACTTAATCCTATCCACATGGGGTTGGATTGAGTTGGCATACCGCATATTGGACTCATGTTTCATGCCTTCTAAAAATTAGATTTCCATTAACTATATAAGTTTTTTTTTTAATAATTTTTTTAATAGAACACCTCTTCTAGAGTAATTTCTAGCATTGAAGAGTAAGGATATCTTTCTTATTTTTAATATGTTTTAATTTTGTTTCAAATTATTTTTGAGAAAATTATTTCCTTGAAAATTAATATCTTTGAAATTTCATATTTACAAAGTAAGATCAAATTATATTTTGTGAGGACATGTGATCATGATTATACGGAGATCAATATATTTATATAATTAGACGGAGATAGATAAATTGGTTTATGAGAGAAATGCAACTCTCATAAGCACATAGGTAAAGAATCTGGACTTTGTTAAATCCAAAAATAGTATTTCAAATACAAAGTTTTCTGTATTTCACGTACTCTTCAATTACCTTCAATAAGAAATTAAGATTGTCTTATAGAAATTTATCTTTCTTATTGTTATTTCTATAGGTACAGAGTCTAGACCACATTTAGCGCTTTCATAATTTGTTGGAATGATTACATATATAGTGAAGGCATCTACGTACATACAAAATTCAAAAAATTGTAGAAGGAGAAAACAAGCTGAGTGGAAAAAAAAAAAAAAAAAAATTGAGAACACGACTTCTCTTTTATTCATTAATACTAGAAAGCTTCATTTTCATACAAAAGCTAATGCCACAGTAGAAGGCTTACCCTAAGTCCCTTACTCATCTTTACATTATTTGATATATATTACATAACATACACTCTCCTCCACTGACTTGATTTCCGTTACTACTTAGAAGATAGCTGCAAAGTCCAAAATTGATGTCAATAGTTGGTCTCTCCCTTGTCTTCGTTCATCACTTTGCCTATCTATAGGCATAAAGTAAGACTCAGTCGGGTTTGTTCTGAACAATTGGTCTATCTCCTCTGCAGGCATATTGAAGGCAAGCTCCTTTGCCTCTCTCTCCAACTGGTTAATTATGTTGTCTTGCCCTACATTTATTAAAAAATATCATTGCACAATGTTACATTTTCAACATATCTTGTATTAGCAAATGTTGCTTTCAAAAGCTGAGACTTACCTGCAAGGAAGTTCCTTTGGTTGTTCTTGGCATTGACACCAAACCCAATTAAGCGCAAGTCCTCATTTTGAGAGGCAATGACAGCAACTGGATGACCTGCAGGGATAATAAAAGTATCTCCACGCGATAATCGAGCAGTGACGCGGTGGTATTGTCCACCACTCTCTTCTTCCTCTTGCTCTCTTCTGTCCTGGTATTCTTGGCCTTGCGTTGAAAGATGTGGGCAAGCCATTTCAAAGCTCCCAGTTCCATCTGCCACATACACAATAACTGTGGCCCTTGAGTTGTAGTGGGGCACAATCATAGCTCCCTGCATAATAATTTAGTAGAACAACATCAACTATAGGAAAGCAATACTAATTTTTAAGAAAATTAATGCCCATATAGTTTAATTGCAATAGAGATGTGTAGTACTCGTTTGATTTCAGCATAATCGACCAAGACATCCATGTCTTGCAGTTGCCTATGCTCCTCAGGGGAAGCCTCAAAAAACCGTCCAAACTGGTTTGAGTATAAAGGCCTTTGTCTTTGCAAACTAATCGGACCCCCAGAGGAGCGACCTCTCCTGCTGCTAGACATGGCATGTTGACTTAATGCCATGATCTTCTCTTGTGAGGCTTTGACTATATGGCCATCATTGTCCTTCTGTTGTCTAAAGAAGTTTTGCAACTGATCTCTGTTGGTCTGTTAATAATACAGTGATACCCCTATTTAGTTAGTATTTAGATGAATTATTTGCTAGTAGATTAACTAAAATTTTCACTTTAAAAAATGAATGAGAAAAAGCTTACATACATTTAGAGAAGCCTCGAGAATTTCATTGCTGAATGCCCTTAAATATGATTCAGAATTTTGAGCACCAGCAACATAGTATCCCTATTAAAAAACAAACTCAAAATTTATACATATGCATAACAAAATATAATAAAAGAGAAAAATATAAAGGATAAGAAGGCTATGCTAATTAGTATATATAGTTACCCTAAATTGGCCAGGATTGTTGACTGGCTGGATGAGCTTCACAATTTCTAGCCTTTCGTTGTTGTCTCGGTTAATTATATAAACAGTAGTCCCTGCAGGTAAACTAAACGCATCTGTACACTCAAGGTTGAAGGATTCTATTCTGTTTTTCTGCACAACCTTGATAATTGCCTTTCCTAAAATAAATAAATAAATAAAAATTAACCATGTTCAACAAATTTTCACACTATATATTGTTCAAAAAAAAAAAAAATAGAGATCTTAAAGCTTTCTTTCATAAAAACATGATAGAGAGATATTAATTACCATTTACGACAACAAGAACAGCTTCTGCATCGATGTGGTGTGGGAGAACAAAGGTGTTAGGATTTGCTTCGAAAACGGTAAAGCGATAATTCTCAATGCCACGAAGAAGGTCAGATTTTTCTGTGAACCTCTCAAGATATCTAGTGTGACCATGTTCGGATTTGAAATGTGACTGCAATCTTTGTGAGTGAAAGTAGTAAGGATTATTCCTTTGTGATTGCATCTCCTCGCTGCCTCTGCTTTCTCTGTGTGGGTTTTCCTCTTGTCCCATTCCTCTGCCTTGTTGTTGTTGTTGCTCTACGCAGCGTTGCAGACACTCTAGCGGCACTCTTTGATCACCTTCTTCTTTGCAACGCTGCAGGCATTGCTGGAACTCCACCTGCCTTTGCCTTTCAGGGTCACGACGACGAGGGTTCCCAGTGCTGTCCTCATCAACATCACAACCTCCTTCCCTCTGACCCATCTGGCACTTCAACAAACATTGAACGTATTGGTCCAGGTCAACATAATGCATTTGACACTTTTCCACACATGACTCCTGCTCATACCTCGAGTTCTCAGACTTATGACTCAGAGTAAAAGGCACTGAGGCTAGAAAAAGAAATGAAAGGGACAAAAACAAAGGAACCTTAGCCTTAAATATCATTGTTTTCTTTTCTTTTTTTCCTGGATGGTGTGAAAGATATAACACAAAAGGGTCAAGTACTTATAGTCCCAAGAGCTTAAACATTGCATGGACATTTGTCTAATTGGTATGTTAACATGCAAGGTGACTAGTGTCCTATCTCCTATGTGACAAATTGACCTGGTGCAAAAACCAAAATGTCAATAACCATCATTATGGGCATAGCAATGAGGAGCTGTGCATGAGGCCAACTCAGGTGTTTACGTGTTTGTGTGCATGGAAGTTCTAATAAAGGACAAGGCTTTGGGTTGAGGGACGCGGCGAGAGTCATCCATGAAGTGAAGTAAAATATGGACAACACACGTAGTGGCGCAGACAAAAGACTGGTGTTGGATACTTAAAGAAGATGATAAAAATTTGGTATAGTCTAGTCTCACTACAACAAACTTGAGTTATTTCGACTCTCTTTTATCGAGAGTTTACTTTATCTCAAAGATTATTAGCTCCCTCAAAATAAGTTAAAACACCCTTGAAATAAATGTGAGAAAAAAGCGCGGGTACAAAACTTTACTTTTTTTTCAACCCACAACCCTGAAAATTTATTTTCAGACCTTGAAAGAAGCCCACAAAAAAATTTAAAAAGAAGCCACAGCCCTTGATAAAATATTTGTTCACTCTCTCACAGAAACTGAGAAAGCATAGAGCTCGACGATCATGGAAATCTCAGGGCTCGACAATCATGGAAATCGCACAGCTCAGATTAGGTACGACTTAATCTCGTCAATTTGTGACTCTTCGTCTCTCTTGGCGTTGTGTTCTCAGCTCCGATTAGGTACGAATGGATCATGGAAGTCTCAAACCCCAATTTCGTCTTTTATTTTTTTGTTTTTTTGGTTTACCCACACTTTTTCATCGATTTCCCCATGATATTCCTTTCACATTTCTCAGAAAACTGAGAAATGGAAGTCACTCTTTCTCTCATTCTCTCAGCAATGGTGTTCAAGGTTTCTCGCGTCGAGACCAAGCCAATCGATGACCAAAAGCCTGGTACCTCTGGTCTCCGCAACAAGGTTCAATTTCCCTTTTTATTCAATTCGATTCGATTCTTTCACTGTTGCGCTTTAATATTCGTTGCTTTTTATTTGATCTATTGCGTTTCACCGAATCAATCACTTTATCGAAATTAAACCATGCAAATTCGATCTCTATTTGATCGAATTGATCAATTTTGATGCAGAATCAAATTATTCGAAAACTTGTTGTTTTTTTCATTCAGATTCTCATCGAATTAGATCTTAGTATAACTGCACTACTTGTTTGGATCAGTGAGGCTTGTGAAAATCAATTTGAATTCGCTGCATTTTCGTATTCTGACTGTGTTGATGAATGAATATTGATTCTCTATTTCGCTTTGGATTCAAGAACTATTAGTTTATCAATTGCTGAGTTACTACGCGATTGTTGATATATGTGTTAATTTATATTGTTTGTTGTTTTATTGTGTGGAAAATGCTTGGGCACTCTCTTTGTCTTTGTTTGTAGTATTTGGATCTAATGTGTATTAGTTTAATAATTAATTTGCTTCAGATCTAGCTTTTTAATTTTTAATTATCAGAGGTTTGGCTTCAAGGCTCTCGGCATTGTTTTGGAGTATCATGTTCTTTGGGCAAGGCCTAGTTAAGCTGAAAATGTGTGTGAATTTTATGAATTATGAAGGTTCAAATTAGTGGGATGATATTTGTTATGGAATATCATGATCCTTGCATTGTCATATGTCCATTTGGGCAATTTTTTTTGGGTGTCATGGGGTGATGTTGAGCCTTCTTTGATTGATTTTCAGAGATTAGTACAGCAACAGCTGACACAATACCCTACATCAGAGGAGTTGAGTATTGGGAAAATTAAGTTCAAAGCATTTGATTTGGGAGGTCATCAGATTGCTCGCAGAGTCTGGAAGGACTACTATGCCAAGGTAAGCCATTTGCAAAAAGCCAAGCTAAGCTAGTTTTGTAGCTATGTATTGTGTGATCTGTGCAAAGTTTTCTTGCAGCGTCTCTTTCATCCAGATCCACATTCTGTCCCCAGGTGTTATTGTAAAGCCGATCGATATTTGTATGTTTGTGGAGCTATCTATGCTTACACATTATTGCTGTTTCTCATTGGCATTAACTCTTTATGCTTGCTTTCTCAGTACTTGCAACTACCTTTACATTCTCTACTTTAGTCTTGTCACATTCTAATCCCCCTAGATTCATTCTAGGCTGATGTAAAAAAGTATCAGCTCTGTTATGCTTTGTCTTTTATTTCTTTCAACAGATTTGTTTTCTGTTCTGACTTGTAGTCTCCCTTTTTTTTATTTACTAAAAGGCCTTTTCTATTCTGCCCTTCTCCCTAAGTTCTTGTTATGTCAACTAGAAAAAATCATATGTTAGAAAGGACTTTATGGGGTTGATTTGATAGATGGTGTTTCATCTTCATGAATTGGCTAAAGAAGGCACAAAGCTGGCATACCTCATGAGAAACCAACCCAACTATCCAAAACATAGACTAATATTCAAATTTTAATCAAAGAAGCAGTTTTCCTTCAGTTCTGAGTTGGAATGCTAATAGAATTTCTTATCAACCATTATCTCTGATGAAAACGTGCCAAAAACATGGTAGCACTAGTATTTGGATTTGGATTTTCTAATAATAGGGAGCATTAAATATGTGGCTATACATCTACTTAGAATCCCCTTGATCCCCCATTATTTGATATTTACTTATACTATTTTTGGGCTGTTCTTGTTGTCTAGTTTCTGACTGTTCTTAGCAGTTACTTCTTGAAAAGTTTCTGCTCAGCTTGCCAATGAGTTTCTGATTTGCTGCATTAACATGTACATGCACTAAATAGGAAATACACTTTCTAAATGACCAAATAAATTTTTCACCAAAAAAAAAAAACTGTTTCTAGTCATAGAAACAGGCTGGTAGACTGTTTCTGGTTCCTCTTTTGATTGCCATGTACTTGCATTTATCATAAGACCCTCAGCCGTATGTTTACAGATCGATCTCATTCTTATTAATCAGCACTAACAAAATTGTCTTTTATTTTTTGGCATCATCTTTTTATGTTGTGTTCTGACTCAGATAGGGAATATTGATCTGATCTGATGGCTGCTGATTGTTTACAGGTGGGATTATATCAGAGAGGGGACCACTTTGTATAAGGATATGGACCGACTAACAGCATTTAATAAGGGTCTCAACACATGGGCTAGTTGGGTTGATCAAAATGTTAATCCTTCCAAAACCAAGGTCTTCTTTCAAGGGATTTCTCCCACCCATTATCAGTAAGTTTAAATCATCACTTTATTATAGTTTCAGATTTGTTGATTGGTTTGGAGAGTAAAAAAAAAAAAAAAAATTAACAAAGCTTATAAAGTAGATGAGTTTGAAAGTTACTATGCTTCAAAGCCCAAACTTGGAGCTGCATTTTTCTTCAAAACCCCCTGTAATAGCAAGAGATGCTTGTAGTAGTCTCAAATCTCAATGGATCAATGCCCTTTTGGCGAAATTGCTTTGATTGCACCAATGGGGTGACCAGTTTTCAAGCCTGGAAGGAGCATTGTATATAGTTAGGAGCTTGGGAGGGGTTTGGGGCACCAAATCAATTTGATTTTTTGGCTATTAAAAAAAAAGTACCAAAATCAGTAGTTGTACTTGTACTGGCAGAGCACTATGGCTGGCTTAGTTACTAAATTTTTTTGCACTATGCTTTTGGAGTTCATCATTGTGCAGGCTCATATGTTATGAGTTGCATTTTTTATACACTATTGCTATAAATGTCAGGAAAGGAAAGAACCCACGAGAAAGTAGTAGATGCTTTTACCGTTAAAAAGATTAGATTATGGGTATGGCTGGACAGAGTTGAAAGTCCAACTAGCTTGTGCACGCACGCTATAATATGAACACAACACAACACAACAGCCAGCCCAAAACCACTCAACAATAAAATAATCCCAAGCCAAAATCCATTATGGATAGAAAAAAAAAAAAAGCAATTTTTCCAATATGAACAACGTCAACCCCAAAAAGTCACTTTTTTATTATTATTTATAAAGAGCTAGTTCTATCTAGGACGTGTTATTAAGATTAGGAGAGGGACTTTTGAGCAATCATAAGTAATTGATCTAGTAATGGTCATGAATTGCTCCTTGGTAAGGTTCATGGAACATAATAGATTCATATAATCCTCTACATTTGATCTGCATGTGTGCCTTTTTTTTTTTTGAAAGGTTACTACAGCTGTGGTTTGGAGTAGGAATGGGTGTCTCTAGTATAGGATGCCATGATTACTATTCTTGTTTTAAGATCTATGTTGTGGCCCTTTATTAGTTTATATAGGTGTAAGCTTATTTATTGGATGATTTGGTATCTCACTAGTTTTGGTTCCACTGAAGTCTGTTCTTACTTTTAGGTTATTCTTCATGTGTTTCTTCCTGTGTTCCTTACATGTTTCAATTTCATAATTTGTATCATTCTCTCTTTTTCAGAAACTTGAGGGCACCCATAATGGCTGAAATGTTCAATTACACTAGCGGATAACTTCTTGCTTTGGAGACGATGATGAAGAATAAAATGTATCAAAACTTTTAACTCTTGGACATATTTGGTCTTTGTACAATGTGATTGTTGATATCTTTTCTCATAAACAATAATTGACATATCACTTTTGAGACCATTGATATCACTTTTGCTATACATCAATATCATAGCATATCATCTCAACAATTGTAAATTTGTGTGTGTATATATATTTTGCGCATGATTGTGATTTTTTTAAAAAAATAAAAAATAAAATCTTATTTTGAGGGTCAAGAGACCCCCTTAAATAACCTTATTTATCAAGGATTGTAAATGTAAATCTCTTAAACCTTGGTAAAAGGTTATTTAAGGGTCTTTTGACCCTCAAAATAAGATTAGAGCAGTTATTTTGAGGGCCATAAAGGCCTTCAAAATTTCCTTTTTGACTATGGTTATCAAGGGTTAATAGAATTCTTAAAATAATTTTTCTTTTTTTAATACTTTTTTCAAAGGTTTTGACCCTTGAAAAAAGTCAAATTTGTTATAGTGCCTGACTCTAGTTTCCTTTTCCTACTTTTCCTTACTGAGCTAATAAAGATTTAAAACTTACATATCTCTCTCTCTCTCTCTTGTCTGATATCAATATAGAGCTAGAGTGATAGTGTAATATTATGCAGACTTGGAGCACTATTTCCCAATTTCCAGGTTCTTCCTACGAGAATTGGACGTACCCCACGACAAGTACGGTCACAAAGTTGAAACCGCCAAAAAAAAAAATTTGACAGGTTCTAGTCTTGATATTTTTGTTCTGCTGTCAATTGAGAGTCTAAGACATGCTAGGCTTGCTAGCAGCCGCTACGTGTCCACAGCTTTTCGGTTTATAATTTTCATATACCAATGAGCAATAAAATCTCTCTTTATCCATAAAAATAATAATAATAATAGAAGCTTATCTTATTATTTTACGAAAAAAAAATCTTATTATCTCAATTTTCCCTTTCTATTGACTTGTATATATATAGGGTTCTAAAAAAGTGTTAATCAAAATAGATGCTATACACTTTACTGTCTCTACAGCTCATATACTCAGAAACAACAAACTAGCGTGTTAACCAAATAACATTACCAACAAACTGCCTTGTTACTCAATGAGACTGAAGATGTCACACTTCCCAAATATAGCTCGTGTACTAAGGAAAAACAAACAACCCAACATTACCAATGACAATATACCAAAAGAGAAATTTTATTATCAAAATAAACAAAATTTACAGTGAGATACAAACACCAAAACAAAGATCAATCTCAGCTGTCTAAACTACTCATTCACCTCTCTCTTTAGACCTGAACTCTCTACTAGCGAAAAGCCCCATCGTGCATGCATGGCACAAGTTGCAACCAATTACTGATAGATTATCATTTCCAAATCACTATAAATGTTTCCCTCATTCTTTAACCTTTCGGAAGGGGAGTATGAGTAACAAAAAGCATCATTACCAATTAGTTTTAAAATGGAATGACATAGCTCACGGTCCGCTAAATGGTATCAAAGCCATTGTCATGGGTTTAAGTCACGGGAGTGTCATTATGAGGGAGGGATTGTTAGGTCACAATTTGACTCCTTACAACCACTCTAAAAACAAGTCCACGTGGTGTGATGTCGAAGTCCATAAAAATTTTAAGTATATCTTCCTCATTACTAATTGGTTTTGAGATGGAATGACACAGCTCACAATTCGACAAATTTCATACTTTACATTAGAGTTTATTGGACAACCAATAGACCATTCTGGATAGCACCAGTCACTATTTAGAACAATACCAATAGACATGTAACTATTCATGAACAGCACCAGTCACTATTCATGAACAGTTCCAGCACTCAGCCGCCATAAGCGGACAAAAGACAAAACACTATTCATGAATAGTACCAATCACTATTCATGAACAATACCAGCATTACTTTCCAGAATCACTGTTTGCTTTCGATGGAAAATGTTTTCTCCCTCAGTAAAAGCAATTCACTTTCCAGAATTTTAGCAAATCTTCAGAGGATCCCAAACTTCTTCCAGTCTATATAAGGATGCCAAAGCTCCATTCTAAAGACAGGTCCAATTTTAGGATTTCACACAGGCTAATCTTTAGCAAACCCTTGTAATACCTTCTCCTTACAACCCAATACTTGTAATCAGATGGCAACCCTCAGTTTAGTTTACAATTGTAATGCTCCAGTCGACTTTTACTTTTGTAATCACATGACCCCGGTCGACCTCACAGCTTGCTTGTAACTTACCCCCTTTTCGATTCTTAGGTTTCGATATACATCATGGTGTAATCAAACCCATAGATAGAGTTATCCAGTTTGCAGATAAGTTTCCAAATCAAACCCTAGACAAAACCCAGCTTTAGAGATTTCTAGGATCTCTCAATTATATTTCAGATTTCTATCAAAATCTCAGGCAGCAATGCAAACCCCTTTTTGATAGACTTCGAACCAACCCATCTCCTTGGACTCCAGCCCATACCACAATCGTCCAAGAAATCAAAAAATATGTCAAGACACTCCCTTGTTTAGAAATTCCCTCAGTAAATTCCTTCAAGATTGTCTAGACTGATGCCTCTAACATAGGTTATGGTGGCATTCTCCTCTAGTGTGTCAGTCCTAATTCTCTAGAACAGATAATCTGTTTTCATTCAGGAATTTAGATAGCCCATAGACCATTCTGGATAGCACCAGTCACTATTCAGAACAGTACCAGCAAATATGTAACTATTCATGAACAGCACCAGTCACTATTCATGAACAGTTCCAGCACTCAGCCTCCACAAGCGAACAAAAGACAGAACACTATTCATGAACAGTACCAGACACTATTCTAGAGTAGTGCTAGTACTGTTCATGAATAATGTTCTGTCTTTTGTCTGCTTGTGACAGTTGAGTGCTGGAACTGTTCATGACTAGTGACTGGTGCTGTTCATGAATAGTTACATGTCTGCTGATACTGTTCTGAATAGCGACTGGTGCTATCCAGAATGGTCTATGGGCTGTCCAAATTGTAGCCTTCGTAAGGGTCTTGAGAGTCCTGGAAGGGATCAAATGGACAATGGTTAATTGATATATATATATCACTACAAATAACTTGGGCTTTCTCAACATATTTTTATCTACATTTACTAAAAAATGTTGATAGAAGCATTAATTTTCTACCGTTGTATGCAACTGTGGAGCTAAAGAAAGGAAATTAGTATACTTATTTCAAAAGTTGTGATAACTGTTGAGATAAATGTTAAAAATAAAGTGGCTCCCCCCCCCCCCCCTTTTTATTTTTTATTTTTTTTTATTCCTCACCGTAAAAGAAAGGAGTAGATAAAAAATTTTAATTGAGAAAATTTTATCCACGGGTGGATAAATGTTGATATTGCTAATTATGTTTTTTTTTTTTTTCCACGGTTTGTAAATGTAGAAAATCAGGAACGCGCTTCCCTCTATGAAATTATGTTTTTACTCTGATTCTCACAATTACAAAAGCAACTTTTTTTTTTTTTTTTTTTTTTTTCAGTAGCATTGTTCTCCCCCTCTCTCTCTGTAACGCTCTCATCTCTCTCTCAGAAAAACCTAAGTCTATTTTCTTTGTAGATCGATTTCTTTTGGTTTTGTCTACTCGAATTGGAAAATTTCAATTTCAAGGCTTCGGTAAGTGATTTTCTATATCTGTTTTAGTTTTGTAATTCTATTTCAACCAAATGATCAAATGGAAAAAATAAATTATTGGTTAAGAGGAGTACTTCAGTACAATCATGTGGTGCTCTAGTAGATTCTAATAATTTCTCATGTCTTTGGTAATGTACTAAGCTAAATATTCTTTATGCAACAAATCTTTTTATTTTTATTTTTAAAGATGTGCTTAATTTGACTTTTTGTTCCTGCCACGCATGTTTTGTTGTTTTTATTTCGTAATTGTTATATACATTACTAAGTATTCAAATATTGGAGAGCAATGATCCTTTTGCTCACATAATAGTAATTTTACTAATTAAATTAATTTTGGAATCCATTCTTCTTCCTATGAGAGGAATCAGAATTGCTCACCAAGTATACCACAAATTTTTACTACACATTGATATTAGTGTTATTACAAATTAAGTTGTTAAATTTTAAACACAATATAAGAAATGAGTAATGCAAGGATATTACAAATTTTATTGCATAACTTTCACAATCAGATGTGGCAATAAATGTGATTGGTGGATTTCAAAACATAATAAATTAATGTTTTAATAACTTTTAGTGATTAGTGACATCAATTTTGTAAAATTTATGTTCTACAAAAAAATAATAAATGAATGTTTTAATAACTTTTAGTGATTAGTGACATCAATTTTGTAAAATTTATGTTCTACATAGAACTTATAAATGGATTTCAAAACATAATAAATGAATGTTTTAATAACTTTTAGTGATTAGTGACACATCAATGTTGTAAAGTTTCAGTTTTACGGGAAATTATTGTGTACTCATGGAATACCATAAATGCGTACTCCCTCCTCTCACATGAATGATGGGTCCCACTAATTAAATTCATGGTGGGATCCACTATTCATGTGAGAGGAGGGAGTAGACATTTATGGTACTCCGGGAGTACCTAATAATTTTTCCAATTTTACATAGAACTTATAAATTGATGTGTCACCAATCACCAATATATATATATATATATATATATATATATATATATATATATATATATTACAAATATTTAATTATTAAGTGGATAAAGCCCGCCAATCAAATTCATCGCCACATCAATTTCTAAGTTTTACGCAGAAAAATTGTAGTTTCTATTGGAATGATTATATAGTGAAGCCATATGTATATATACAAACTTGACAACATTGAAAAGAAGAACAAGGCAAGTAAAAAAAAAAGGAAACTTTTGAGAAGACAACTTCTCTTTTATTCATTCATAGTAAAAAGCTAGAGATCTTCATTTTCATAAAAAAGATGACGCCACAATACGTACATCGGGTACCCTTATCTCTCTCTCTTTACATTATTCTATATTACATAACATAACATAACGTACTTGATTTCCGGTACTACGTAGAAGACACCTCCAAAGTTCAAAATTGATGCCAATAAGTGGCCTCTCCATTGTCCCCGTTGGCGCTCTTGTTTTCGTTCTTCTCGTTCTCTTTGTTGTTCGCACCTCCTTTGGCATTGTTGTTGTTCATGCTGGCCTTGTTCTTACCTTTGACAACGTTGTTGGCATTGTTGATATTGCTCTTGTGGGTCACAAGAATAATCCATAGTGTTTCTACGGTGGCGGCGTTCTCTTTCTTCTTCTTGCTCTTGTTCTCTCATTTGTTGCTCGCACCTCCTTCAGCATTGTTGTTGTTCACGCTAACCTTGTTCTTGCCTCTGGCAACGTTGTTGGCATTGTTGATATTGCTCTTGTGGGTCACGAGAATAATCCACATTGTTTCTACGGTGGCGGCATTCTCTTTCTTCTTACTCTTGTTCTCTCATTTGTTGCTTGCACCTCCTTTGGCATTGTTGTTGTTCACGTTGGCCTTGTTCCTGCCTCTGGCAACGATGTCAGCATTGTTGATATTGCTTTTGTGTGTCACGAGAATAGTCCACAGTGTTTCTACAGTGACGACGTTCTCTTTCTTCTTCTTGCTCTTGTTCTCTCATTTGTTGCTCGCACCTCCTTTGGCATTGTTGTTGTTCACGCTGGCCTTGTTCTTGCCTCTGGCAACGTTGTTGGCATTGCTGATATTGCTTTTGTGGGTCACGAGAATAATCCACATTGTTTCTACGGTGGCGGCATTCTCTTTCTTCTTCTTGCTCTTGTTCTCTCATTTGTTGCTCGCACCTCCTTTGGCATTGTTGTTGTTCACGCTGGCCTTGTTCTTGCCTCTGGCAACGTTGTCAGCATTGTTGATATTGCTCTTGTGTGTCATGAGAATAGTCCACAGTGTTTCTATGGTGGCGGTGTTCTTTTTCTTCTTCTTGCTCTTGTTCTCTCATTTGTTGCTCGCACCTCCTTTGGCATTGTTGTTGTTCATGCTGGCCTTGTTCCTGCCTCTGGCAATGTTGTCGACATTGTTGATATTGCTCTTGTGGGTTACGAGAATAGTCCACAGTGTTTCTACGGTGGTGGCGTTCTCTTTCTTCTTCTTGCTCTTGTTCCCTCATTTGTTGCTCGCACCTCCTTTGGCATTGTTGTTGTTCATGCTGGCCTTGTTCCTGCCTCTGGCAATGTTGTCGACATTGTTGATATTGCTCTTGTGGGTTACGAGAATAGTCCACAGTGTTTCTACGGTGGTGGCGTTCTCTTTCTTCTTCTTGCTCTTATTCTCTCATTTGTTGCTCGCACCTCCTTTGGCATTGTTGTTCACGCTGGCCTTGTTCCTACCTCTGGTAACATTGTCAGCATTGTTGATATTGCTCTTGTGGGTCACGAGAATAGTCCACAGTGTTTCTACGGTGGTGGCGTTCTCTTTCTTCTTCTTGCTCTTGTTCTCTCATTTGTTGCTCACACCTTTTTCGGCATTGTTGTTGTTCACGCTAGCCTTGTTCCTACCTCTGGCAATGTTGTTGGCATTGTTGATATTGCTCTTGTGGGTCACCAGAATAGTCCACAGTGTTTGTACGGTGGCGGCGTTCAGTTTCTTCTTCTTGCTCTTGTTCCCTCATTTGTTGCTCGCACCTCCTTTGGCATTGTTGTTGTTCATGTTGACCTTGTTCCTACCTCTGATAACATTGTCGGCATTGTTGATATTGCTCTTGTGGGTCAAGAGAATAATCCACAGTGTTTCTATGGTGGCGGCGTTCTCTTTCTTCTTTTTGCTCTTGTTCTCTCATTTGTCGCTTGCACCTCCTTTGGCACTATTGTTGTTCATGCTGGCCTTGTTTCTGCCTCTGGAAACGTTGTTGGCATTGTTGATAGTGCTCTTGTGGGTCACGAGAATAATTCACAATGTTTCTACGGTGGCGGCGTTCTCTTTCTTCTTCTTGCTCTTATTCTCTCATTTGTTGCTTGCACCTCCTTTGGCATTATTGTTGTTCACACTGGCCTTGTTCCTGCCTCTGGCAACATTATTGGCATTGTTGATATTGCTCTTGTGGGTCGCAAGAATAATCCATAGTGTTTCTACGGTGGTGACGTCCTCTTTCTTCATCTTACTCTTGTTCTCTCATTTGTCGCTCACACCTCCTTTGGCATTGTTGTTGTTCATGTTGGTCTTGTTCCTTCCTCTAGCAACATTGTTGGCATTGTTGATATTGCTCTTATGGGTCACAAGAATAATCCACAGTGTTTCTACTGTGGGACCATTCACTTTCTTCTTCTTGCTCTTGTTCTCTCATTAGTCGCTTGCACCTCCTTTGGCATTGTTGTTGTTCACGCTGGCCTTGTTTCTACCTCTGGCAACGTTGTTGGCATTGTTGATATTGCTCTTGTGAGTCACAAGAATAATCCACAGTGTTTCTACTGTGGCGGCATTCTCTTTCTTCTTCTTGCTCTTGTTCTCTCATTTGTTGCTCACACCTCTTTTGGTATTGTTGTTGTTCACGCTGGCCTTGTTCTTGTCTTTGGCAACGTTGTTGGCACTGTTGATATTGCTCTTGTAGGTCTCGAGAATAATCCACGGTGTTTCTATGATGGCGGCGTTCTCGTTGTTGTTGCTGCTCTTCCAATTGTTGCTGGCACATTCTCCAGCATTGTTGCTGCTGTCGAGGGCCTTGCCTCTCACAGAGTTGCTGGCACTGCTCATATTGCTGTCGTGGGTGTCGTCGGATTTGATCTCTTATTTGCTCTATGCAGCTTTTCAGACACTCTTGCTGCTCTCTTTGATCACCTGCTTCTTGGCAACGCTGCAGGCATTGCTGGAACTCCTGCCTTTGCCTTTCAGGGTCACGACGACGAGGGTTCTCAGTGCTGTCCTCATCAACATCACGACCTCCTTCCCTCTGACTCCGCTCGCAATCCAACACACATAATGCGTATTGGAGTGGGTCATGCGAATAGCTTTGACACCGATCCTGACATGGGCTCAGCTCATACCTCGAGTTCTCAGTCTCATGACTCACAAGGCACAGAGGCTAGTAAAAGAAATGAAACGAACAAAAACAAAGGAAGCTTAGCCTTGAATATCATGGTTGTAGTTCAAATTTGGAGGGGCTTTTTTTTTTTCTTCTTTTATTTATTTTATTTATTTTTTTATTATTTTTTTTTTTTTTTCTGGATGGTGTGAAAGATTACACAGAAGGGTCACGTACTTATAGTCCCAAGAGCTTAAACATGCATGTACATTTGTCTTGGTATATTATCACGCAAGGTGACGAGTGTCCTTTGGGAGAAATTGACGTGTGCAAAAACAGTTCACTGATGAAATTTTCTACGAATTTGTAACCAATAACCATGATTGTGGGCTCGATTTGTTGGACATAGCATTGAGGAGCTGTGCATGAGGTCCAACTCAGGTGTTTACGTGTTTGTGTGCATGCGAGTCGTTATAAAGTACAAAGCTTGGGGTTGATGGACGCGGCGAGAGTCATCCGTGAAGTTGAATATGGACAACACACAAGTCGCAGTGCAGAAAAGAACTGATCATTGAGAGCTTTTTGTTTTCCTAACACCATCTATATTAGGACAGTCGTCACTGATTTCACTATCTATCTAAGAAAAACTTTTGAAATTGTATTCATTTAAATCTTAATCAAACTTCCAATTGAAGCCTGAAAAGTATAGTGTTTACATAAACATGATTTTGAAAGTCCAGAGTACTTTAATTTGAAACTAACGATGTTATGCGAAAGAATTCGAGACCTTGCTATATATGCTGCAATGCATGTATGAATCTTGGGCCAGTGCTCTTAGCTTTACGTTAGTGCAAGGAGATGGGCTTAATTTGTGCATCTGATTGCGGAGAGTAAAGACAAAGCCTTGATGCTTCTAATTCTTAATGGTATAGCTCTTGCCTTTTTGAATAGATTTCGATCTTTTAATTTCTGTTGCTGACAATAAAACTCGAAATCGAGCTTCTAGTGAGTTAGCAAATTTAGCTCAAGAAAAGCTGGGTCTTGATCATGTTTGGGTTGAGGAATGTATATTATCCAATCCATTACACAGTGAAACATTTTATTTTATAAAAACTTCTTCTATGTCGTTTTTTATCAAAAAGAAAATTATATCAGATTTAAACTTTGAGATTTGAAAATTTATGTGAAAGATGCTAGTTTTTCTATTAAACAAATCTAATATGATACTATGTTATCAGATGGTCAAAATGAGAGATTTTATCCCTTATTCTTATATATGGAATTTAATCTCCTTTTTCATACACCCATGGAATTTACGCACTTGTTAATTGTTGACACTATACCACTTTATAAAGAGGGAAATTGCATTTGTACACTAAAAATTAGGACTAGGCTTGGAAATGTATCCAAAATTGGGCTAAGCTTTGGTTCAAAACGAGCTTATTTCCCTTAGGAGAGAAGCCTATTCCGAGCACGGTCTGCATTTCGACTATTTTATTTTTAATCCCACTACCCGGCCATATATGTATTAGCTAGCTAGGTATAATCACCATGGCCTTATGATCTATTATTGTAAGGATAAATATTTTTTCACACTCATTTACATTCATAATTTCACACAAATATCTATAATTGATTTGGAAATAAATACTTTTTAAAAAGGAAAAAAAAAACATATATTTACATTTAAAACATAAAATTGGATGTGGAAAAATTAATGTAAAAAAGTGGATGTGGTAGAATAAAAAATGCCCTTATTGTAATTGATAATTGACCCTTTAAATTTTTTTGGTAAGTAATAATTAATGGCTTGTTTTTCATTTTGTAAATAAAATAAAAATAAAAATAATATTAAAAAAAACTCTCCAGTGGACCTCTTTTTTTAGGCGACATTATACTTCTGGGAATAGTTAAATAATTTTGTTAACTTACATTTTAAATTTGATAATTTGATTCAAAAGATGACAAAAGAAAATTATTTTATCTTTAATGAGATAATATTTATAAAAAAAATTTGAATTCATAATGTAATAATTTATTTAAATTATGAAAATTTGTGTATACACAATAAAATAGGAATAATTATTTAATAAACTCCCAAGTTTAATAATGTTTTTAAGTTAAATTCTGAAATTTCAAGCTCTTACACGTTCACAATAAAAAAAATGTAACAATTGAATTTATTTATTATTCTACAATAACCAAAATATCAAAATTCAATTGAGCTATATTTGAGGTTGTTTAATACAATATATTTTAAATAGATTTTTATATGATTGTGATCCTTGTGGGCTACACCTTATTTTTCTTTCTGAAGAAAAAAAAAAATCAATTACTACAACATTAAATGATATAAATAGGGGCTTTTATGCCTAATTGGCTGATCCTTATAAAATTTAATCTCATAAAAGAATTGATAGAATGATTAGCTAATTCCAGCCTATTTTCAGTCAATGTTAATGGGGGTAATTGACAATTCATTCCTAATGGACAAAGAGCGGAAGAGCGGGAAGAGAGAAGATGAAATATAAGAATTGGAATCTAAATGTTATCTTTGAAAGAAAAAAATAAAATATAAATTTAGAATCTAAATGTTATACATTCAGATTCTTCACTTTATGGAGAAAGAAAAAGTAAAATCCGAATATTCAATATTCAAATTCTTACACCCAATTTGTTTTTTTTTTAATAGAACCACAATTGCTTAATTTATTTATATATTAGGAATAAATTGCCAATCGCCTCGATATTGATGCTAGGTTAATAGAAATTAAATAGGTCTTTTGGTCGAAATCAATGCCACAAATTTGTATACAAAAACCAAGCAATATTGATCGGAAACAAAAAATATATTTTGCCTCCCGCGACATCCATCTCCTCCGATTTGAGCTCCAATGGCCTCCTCGTCCTCAAAAGCTGAGCTCCAGCGACGGCGCTGACTCCACTAAACTAAGCTGAATCACCCCAATATGCAATGTTTGGCATTAAAAAAAAAAAAAAAAAATACTGTTGTGGCTTAATTTGGTTGGCATCAGTACCAAATTCCATAACCCCAACCTGCAGTTTCATTTGTGTTTTGCTCAAAATCCTGACTAAATCAATCAGGTTCACCACTAGTTTATTTTGAGCTTGAGTCACACTTCTAAAATGTAAAGTATTGTTCAAGATTGGGGTTTCAACGGATTATATAAAGCCATTAGCTATTTGAAGCAGCTTAGCAGTATTATTCTTTCTTAAAAAAATAAAGGCTTAATTTGCAGTATTATATGGAACACTCTATGTGAAGTGAGGCCGCTATATAACCAATAAAATGATAGTATGCTATTTGGGGGGGGGGGGGGGGGGTGGGGTGGGGGGTTGAGATTATACTCTAAAGAGTGTTGAAGCACTGTTTGAAATTATGATTTTACTCATTCTTTATGAATGCACCATCATATATCCATTCAATTTTTAAGAGGATTTTCTATTTTGGCGTCCATTTTTTAGATGTTCTAAAATGCCCTTATATATAATTTATGAGTTATGATATCTTTAAAAAAAATTTAAAATGGGGCCAGTTAAATCAAAATATTAGTTTTCAAAATCCTAAATTTAGGTTTTTCTCTCTATATACTTCTAAAAATAATTGTATCTATCTATATATCTATATGTATATATAACATTTTTTTTAAATAACCCTAGGTTAAGGGAAAATTATGTTATTGATTTAACTTTAAACCCTCTTTGAATGGAAGGATGGAAAATGTTAGAATAATAGAAAAGATTTTAATTTTTCATTATATATTTTTGGTTGAGAAAATGGAAAAGTAAAAAGATGGAAAATAAATATAAATTTCTCTTATTTAGTTAAGAAGAAAAATAAATAAGTGGAAGTGTGAAACCTTATCTTGCTCGAGTAAAACAATATATAATTAATTTGATCCAAAAGTTCACATGTCTCTTACACGAGCGAGAACACTAAATATGTTTTCTTGTATATTATAATCAACAGATTCAACACTTAAAATATGGTTTCTTGTATATTATAATCTGATGATGATTCATATCATCATAATCAACACTTAAAGAGAATATAAACATACCATTGTCCTTTGTTGTAACAAAAGTCATACTTTTTTTTTTCATGCAAAATAAATTGTAATCATACACACCGGCACGCCTATCATAAGTCAAACGTCAAAATTATCTTTAATACAAAGTGGAAAAGGTCTGCTAGACTGGAAGACATGGTGCTGTAAGCGATTCTCATACAACTATAAAAACATTTATTCAAATAAGTTTAATTTTTAGATGAAAAAAAAAATGCAGAATATATATTGTGGGAAATACACTCTGCCGTACTATTTTTTTTTTTTTCCATGTCTATCAATATCCAATCATTCTATTAATTCAAAATTTCTGTATAAATTCTACTATAAGAAAATTCTTTATAAATGTTACTTCTAATGAGCTAACTGAAAACTAAAAAACCAATATAACTTAACTCATAAAGTATCTCATTATCCAAAAACAGACCTGAGTTCAAATCTCACTAATATTAAAACTAATTAATGTCTTGATCTAATGATAAAAAATGCAAGGTGACGACCAAATTTAAATCTTATTATATTTATCCAAAAATGTTCTTTAAACTTTAAACCCAAATTACCTAGATTTGGCCTACAAAATCTGAAGTTCCCCTTTGTTGTAACTCTTTAGGAACCAATAAATAAATAAATATATAGATATATATATATATATATATATATATATATATAAAAACAAAAACACATACAAAGAAGAAGGAATAAGATTCTAATACAAAAGAATATCACAAATTTCACTCAAAAATCATAATAATTGAAATAGATTCTATGGTACAGTATATATACATTAATATTTCTGTAGTCTTTAATATTAGTCCTAATAATAATTAATGAATAAGAAATGAGGATAAATAAATTAAAAAAATAATAATATAAACTAACAAAAAAGATAACAAAAGTTTCTTAAAATGAGACTACACTTACCACCACTGCAAGCAATTTTCTCATGTTATCTTCACACGCAATTACAAGTAGTTACAGTTGTTTTCTCTGTTATTATTGGGTATACAGTTATTATCTTCTCCAACAGCTTTCTATTTATATTGAAGAAAAAAGAAAAGAGAAAAGAGTAGGCTAGCTAGTAATTAAAAATGATGGAAGAGTGCATGTGCATGATGTTATACATTGCAATATACGTTACCCTACTCAAAGGCCAAGAACATTTTACATACAAAAAATAATAATAATAGTGATAATATATAAAACTATCTTTATTAAATCCTTTTTAAATATTAAGTTTCACCTTTCAACTTGATTGAGTTCTAGTAGAAGTTGATTATGAATTGAATTAAATTTTAGACAGAAAAAAAATATATATAAAAATCACTTGCCCTTACGTAGTCTCCACAATAGAGTAATAATCAATCACGGCCCTGAAAAACAAGTTCCCCAATGGAATAAAATTCTGCCAGAAAAGGAATCTTATTAATTCCCTTAAAACTTTGCCTCATGTACTGCCAAACTATAGAATCTCTTAGCCAAAAATCTCACTCCCAAAGAATCTCTGTTGACTTCTTGAGCTCTTAGTAAATATAAATATCCTCTTCTACTTAAACTCTTCGTCTCTCTCATTCACATTTTCAGCAGAATCAGCACCTCTTTCCTCACCTCTCAAACCCCATTTGTGTTTTGTTTGTTTGTTTGTTTTTTTTTTTTTTTTTTTTTAAGCTCTGAACTGTGAGTAGTGAGTACGTTCACTTTCTTACCTCTAAACCCATCAAGGTCATCTTATTTTTTTCACTTCTTGACGTTTGTTTTCTGAAAAGAACTCTAACCCAAGGTTTATTTTTTCCAATTGGAAGTCTATTTTCTTGAAAACCCTAACCCTAGTATTACTTTCATGGAAAACACGCATACCCACAAAAAACCTCGAAATCCTAGTTGTTCACTGATGTCTTTCAAGCTCTCTCTTCCTCATTGGACGATGAGCTAGGGCATGATCAGACTCAATGAGTCGGAGACTTTTTGGGTGAAAATGCACCTTGTAGCGCCAAAACTGGATCTGCCACCCCTCCAGAAGGAGAGAAAGCGTCGTTGCAAGTGCATACTAACACTGGGGTTAGTTTGGGAGCCGAACGACAAGGGATCCAAGAAGAACCTTGACAAACGGTTCGGGGAGTTTCTCAAGGCTTGATTTTGATGCAAGACAAAGCTTCAAGATGATAAAGATGTGTACATGTATGGGTAAGTCTTGCATTCTTTGGCTCAATTTTCCTTTAGTTTATTTCCTTGTAATTAAACGATTGCTTTTACAACCAAACAGGGCGCTTAATGGTTGTCTTAGATTATATTATAATCTAAACATGTGATTTTATTAGTTTTTGCAGTGTCTCAGACTCTCAGTTATCTTATTAAGTAGGACAGGTTGCCCTTGAATTATATTTGATCCCTTTGAATTGGTTTTCTAAGTTTAGCTCATAAGCAATTTTAGTGACTGAAATTCCTAATAAACTTAAAATGATCGTATTATGTTCCTAAAAACTTAAAGTAATCTATAGGGATCACTTTTAGTCCATATGGTGTGATGATGTGCCATTTTTTAGTTTTTTTTTAAAATTTATTATTATTAGAGTATCATTTAAGTACACGAACATCAATTGTCTACTATTATCAATAAATTGACATTTTAGTTAGAAATTAGCATATTAAATGAGATATGATTTTCTTCTCAAAAAAAAAAACTTATAATTTTAAATGTTTTTAATAAATTATATAAATTTTGACTAATGAATATACAAATAAATAAATTTATCTATATATATATATATATATATATATATATATATTTAAATATATAAAATTAGTGGTACACATGAAACAGTACACCTCAGAGTTAATTCAATATATTTTTTCAAAAAAGTAATTTTCTTTCAAGAATCCTATTGAGAGATCAAGAAAAGCTACAAGAAGATAATCAAGAGTCATCAAACCTAAAGAGTAGGTATGGAAATTTACCTTTTTAAATTTCCAAAAGTAATTTAGATTATACTTCTTCAAAGAAATTTATTTTTTTTTTGAAAATTTTAATAGATAAAAATATAATAAATGATATAAAAAATTTTGTAATTTTTATGTTTATTTCTTTTTATTATTTTGTTAGTCAGTAATTTGATACTGCATTGTAAATTTGTTCTTGAATATATAATTAGTAAAGATACAGATATTATAAACTTGTTAAAAAAATGGTAGTAATTGAAAGATTCTTTCTAAATGGATTGTTTAATTGAATTATTTGGTTTTCTTTTTCTTTTTATTGATTTTAAATTGTAAATTTGTTCTTGAATATATATATTTAGTAAAGATACAGATATTATGAACTTCATGTTAAAAAAATGGTAGTAATTAAAAGATTCTTTCTAAATGGTTTGTTTAATTCAATTAATCGTTTTTCTTTTTCTTTTTATTGTTTAAATCAGATGAATTGTGCTTATAGTGTATATCATTCGAGGACTTGTTCTGAAAACTGTTCCATGAGAAAATTATTTCCTGCTTGTTCCTCGGATTATAGGAAAATAGTGAATCATTATGGTGAATTTTACGTCAAAGAATTATTAGAAAGAATACCAGAGCAACATAAAGCTGCTTGTGTCACTTCCCTGGTATTTGATGCCAATGCTAGAGCTTTGGATGAAGTCAACGGAGCGTTAGGAGATATTCAACGGCTTTCCGAGGGCAGGGATGGAACTACCTTGGGATTGAGGGGGGCCATGGCTCCCCAGCCTTTGAAAAAAAAATTCCCTAGTATATATATTAGCATAAAAAATATACTTTTGGCTCTAAAATTAATATACTTGGCCCCCCTCTCCCAAATAATTTACAAGTTGACCCATGAAACAAAAAATGAAAAAAAATTATCAAATCGTCCCTTGTCTGGTTGTTCCAAGAATATCAAGAAAATCTTTTAGCTAAACATTTGGACAATTTACAAATCCAAACAACAAGAAAAATCTACAAAACAATTCACATATTCAGATAATAAAAAAAAAAAAAAATCTTTGGATATGGTCTAAGTAAAAAAAAAAATATATATATATATATATATATATATATATATATTTATATAGATATATAGCAAATCAATTATAAATCTTAGTAAAACAAATCACAAAAACCCAATAATCTTTACCCAATTTCTACCTCTCATTTGAGAGCTTTTTGTCTCTTTCAAATAACTCCACCCCATAGTCACAGAGATTACTCCTATGTTGCTAATCACTCCATCCACACACCAATTAGTCTCACCAGCAACTTGGATCAGTTGATGTCTTTAACTTAATCCATGAAAACATTTGATTTTTTTAAAGAGCTGCTACTCTTTAACACAACCTGTGGAAATTTTTTTTTTTTTTTTTGAATGATAGAATTTTATTAATTTTTAATGTTTTATTAACTTTGGGACACACTTGGCATGCATGCATAAATGTAATACACGTGTGAAACAACAACAATCTACTATTTTGTGCCTTACCTAAACTGCCACCAGAGCATGTGTGTGATTAGTCTATTGGTAATAAACTTTGTGCCTTAGCTAAGTTAATGTGGTGTTGGGAAAAACTTTATTATTTACATAGTTGAAGACTCAAAGTTACCGTTCATTATCACGTGATTGTTTAACAGATCTCCTTTTCTTTTCTTTTTTTAATACTTTTTCAAAATGGCAATTTTTTAAAGGAAAAGATCTCACGTCTTTATGCTACCTCAACCTTAACCAAGTAATTATAAAAATAAAAATAAAAATCCTTAACCAAGACACCAATAATTGTCTCACCCTTTTTTCGCTAAATATTAGTGCATGATGTTGATTAACCATTATTTTAGTTGTTTTATTAATGTAATACTAAAAATGGATTTGAACTTTTAACTACAGTTTTTTTTTTTTTTTTTTTTTTTAGAATCTTTTATATATAGCATTATGAAGTTATTAGGTATAGAATTATGTGAAAAGAATAAATAGATTTAAAATATATATATATATATATATATATATATATATATATATAATGTGGATAGAATAAAAAATTGGTCTAACCTCAGTTAGACCTTGAAAATATTAAAACGTGTCAATTGACTTATAAAACTCTTGATTATAAATATCTATTATTGATTAAAAAAAACAAAAAAAAATTAAAAAAATTAATGCTAATAATGCATCATTGTCAACCTCTAGTATTAATATTCCAAATTTTTAAAATTCTTGAACAAAGAACTTTGGCCCCCCTAAGTTTGAATCCTAGCTCCGTCCCTGTTTGAGGGGATTTCCAAAATTCCAGCAAAGTACCAACTTATAATTCAACTACATGCTCAAGGATTTCTACTTCCGGATGGTTTGGTGGGGGAAGCACATCAACAACAACATCTGCTACAAACGCATCAACAACAGCAACATGTTGTTGAAACCCAGATCGAACAGTAGTTATATATGTGTTTTGAAAATCTCCTTCATATGCCCGCCATATACAAGCAAAACAAGGTCAGACTCAAGAATAGTTGCCTGAAGTTCAAACCCAGATCGAGCAGCAATTAAAAGAAAGTAATGAGCGACTTCTCAATCCGATACCGGACCTAACACTCCAGATCCACCAACAGCTACCAAAGTGTCAAGTCCAAACCCACCATCAAACACAACATGAACAGGTCCACAAGACGCAGCCATTATCACTACATCAAAATAAGTCTATTATATCAAGTGTTAATACAACAAAAATTAGTATAGTAGTATTAGACATAATATTACATCTACAAATTAAAATTCGTTGCAATAATAACTTAAAAGTGGTAAATTATTACATTAATAATAATTTGTTAAAATAGAGGCTTTAATACTAAATTGCATTAAGAAATTTTTTTGTAATAACTTAAATTGAAGAAATCGTTGTGATAACTTTGTACCCATTATTTTGCAATCTATTACAATAGAAATTTCAAAGTGTTAACTTATTGCAACAAATATATCATTGCAATAACTAAATATCAATTATTTTACAATCTATTGCAATAACAAACATGAGGTTGTAAGGAATATATTATTATAATAATCTGTAAGGACACGATTCTGTTGAGGCCCAATAGGGATGTTGGGCTCGCACATGAAAGATCCCTCACAATATGATTTGTAGAGAGTGGGCTTGAAAAGCTAGCCGTTGGGCACGGGGCGATATTCCGGTCTTGATTTTAGAGGAATTCATATAGAAAGGGGAGTTGGGTTTGAACATTTAAGCCCTATAGTGTCGCATCCCATGGGGTTGGACTCCTCGGACTTGATCCGAGGAGCATTGATGTCCTACTCCGTTTCCCCAATGGTGGCTTTCTTTCTGATCAGCATGAGTCGTTCCGGTGTTTCCCCCATGGAGTCTCTTCCTCAGGTGGGATGGAGAGAGCCCCCCCCCTTTGTCAATGCTGCGAGCCTCCCCTTTTATACTAGTATTTCCTTCCCATTCTTCACCTACGTGTCCGTTTCTCCTTGGTCGGGGTGGTTACGCGTCTTGTCAGTCCTCACATCAGAGTGGTTGGGAAAAGTTGGGTGGCATGGTATGAGTATGGGTTTGTCAGGCGATGGGCTCCACATTAAGGCGTTGGCAGCCTTCTTCCTTGTGCTTATCTTGTACTGAATTTGTCCTTTTCTTCAGGCCTTTCTGTGAGATGTCGGGCGCAAAGTCGTCCTCGGCCACATCCTTGGACCTTCGAGAAGCTTTCATTGCGCGTCCTTAGCAGTGAGGCTCCTCGGCCTGGGCTTGGGCTTCTAATACAAAGTGGGCTGGGACCTCAGATTTCGGGCCCCACAATAGCCCCTCAAAATCCTGCTGCCCGGCTTTTTAGTTGGGGAGGAGGGTTTTGGTGACGTTAGGCCCACATTATGGCTCGCCCAAATCCAGTACTCCACTATTATTTGCATTTTTTCATTTACATGGGAGGCGTGTCAAGATAAGGGCCACTCCTTTATTTTTCGCTCACGCGGGGTCCCCTGACATTTCGGTACTCGAGGCGCGCCTTCACGAGGATCTTCATATCCTACGGCTGAGGATGAGGTTGGAAATTGAGCCGAGTCTGCTTTGTCCGTAACATTCCTTGGAAATTTGCATGAATTAAGTGCCATCGGTTTACTTCTGTGTATAAATAGGGTAGGGAGTCACTCCACCTGCACATGAACTCTCCTGTCCCCTTCAGAATCATACTTCTTCTTTCATATTCACAATCTCCATTTCTAGTGCCACTCCGCCTCAAAGCAAGATGTTTGAGGCGTGGATGAGGATGAAAGGTCTCCGCACGCTTCGGAGGCACCGAATCCTTAAGATGATATGGTACGGACAAGGATGGCACAGATTCAAGCCAGCCCCCCGTTTTGACAGGGGGAAGATGGTATTCCTCCCACTTTTAGTCAAAATCCGAAGCAGGTTCTGGTCATGCCAGATTTTTGGTATGTCAGAAGAAAGGTTTTCCGCCATCAGCGCCGTCTGCTCTATCGCAGGCGTGGTTACGTGGAGGCTCATCAACCTCCGGCTCCCTGCACCTTTTCTTCAACGGTGCTAGCCCGAAGTTGGGCTCTTTTGCTGCCTGAGTTATAGGCATGTAAAAGTATTGAGGAATGGTCTCCTTAGGCACAATTTTGGAACGGCAGCATGTCTCTCGTCTGCACCTCTTCTTCGGCTTTTCCTTCGCTCCCTTGTGTCTTTTCTTTTCGCTTATGTAGTTAGTTTTAGTATAAGCTTATTTCAACTTTTCATTGTACACTGTACTATTTCTTTGTCTTAATAAAAGATGAGTTTGTTTCTTTCTAAATACTTTTCTTTTCTGCAACAACTACTTAGTGCATGAACATTAAATATACGCTCGTCTTTAATAATACTTGGAGCAGAGAAATGCCTTAAAATCAATTCCTACTAGTTCAAACTTATCGATGTTATCAAGTATCACAATGGTAATTCTCAATAAATTAAACTCTTGAAACTAACCGGAGTAATCGCTGAGTACTGAGCGACACATGCAAAACAAATGTCCGAGAACGATGAACTCTGAATAATTCGTCCGAGAGGGTAGCCGAGTAGCGAGGAACTTCGATTGTGTTTTTGGGTAATATATTGCACTATATTGCATCAATCCCTTTGGTATCGGGGTTCCGAGGGTAGACTGGGGAATCCGTGCAGTTTAGGGATTAACCCAACTGTTAACGGGGGGTTCTCCTTGGATGGATTTTAAGGTTCATGTAACAGTTTTTCTTTTAAGTAGTTGGTCTTCCCATAGGCTTGAGTCCGAGGACCATACAAGGCCTTGGTTCTGTCCAAAACTTGTAGGATTTCCCTTTTGTACTTGGTTTCCCCATAGGCTTGAGTCCGAGGACCATGCAAGGCCTTAGTTCTGTCCAAAACTTGTAGGATTTCCCTTTTGTACTTGGTTTCCCCATAGGCTTGAGTCCGAGGACCATGCAAGGCCTTGGTTCTGTCCAAAACTTGTAGGATTTCCCTTTTGTACTTGGTTTCCCCATAGACTTGAGTCCGAGGACCATGCAAGGCCTTGGTTCTGTCCAAAACTTGTAGGATTTCCCTTTTGTACTTGGTTTCCCCATAGGCTTGAGTCCGAGGACCATGCAAGGCCTTGGTTCTGTCCAAAACTTGTAGGATTTCCCTTTTGTACTTGGTTTCCCCATAGGCTTGAGTCCGAGGACCATGCAAGGCCTTGGTTCTGTCCAAAACTTGTAGGATTTCCCTTTTGTACTTGGTTTCCCCATAGGCTTGAGTCCGAGGACCATGCAAGGCCTTGGTTCTGTCCAAAACTTGTAGGATTTCCCTTTTGTACTTGGTTTCCCCATAGGCTTGAGTCCGAGGACCATGCAAGGCCTTGGTTCTGTCCAAAACTTGTAGGATTTCCCTTTTGTACTTGGTTTCCCCATAGGCTTGAGTCCGAGGACCATGCAAGGCCTTGGTTCTGTCCAAAACTTGTAGGATTTCCCTTTTGTACTTGGTTTCCCCATAGGCTTGAGTCCGAGGACCATGCAAGGCCTTGGTTCTGTCCAAAACTTGTAGGATTTCCCTTTTGTACTTGGTTTCCCCATAGGCTTGAGTCCGAGGACCATGCAAGGCCTTGGTTCTGTCCAAAACTTGTAGGATTTCTCTTTTGTACTTGGTTTCCCCATAGGCTTGAGTCCGAGGACCATGCAAGGCCTTGGTTCTGTCCAAAACTTGTAGGATTTCTCTTTTGTACTTGGTTTCCCCATAGGCTTGAGTCCGAGGACCATGCAAGGCCTTGGTTCTGTCCAAAACTTGTAGGATTTCCCTTTTGTACTTGGTTTCCCCATAGGCTTGAGTCCGAGGACCATGCAAGGCCTTGGTTCTGTCCAAAACTTGTAGGATTTCCCTTTTGTACTTGGTTTCCCCATAGGCTTGAGTCCGAGGACCATGCAAGGCCTTGGTTCTGTCCAAAACTTGTAGGATTTCTCTTTTGTACTTGGTTTCCCCATAGGCTTGAGTCCGAGGACCATGCAAGGCCTTGGTTCTGTCCAAAACTTGTAGGATTTCCCTTTTGTACTTGGTTTCCCCATAGGCTTGAGTCCGAGGACCATGCAAGGCCTTGGTTCTGTCCAAAACTTGTAGGATTTCCCTTTTGTACTTGGTTTCCCCATAGGCTTGAGTCCGAGGACCATGCAAGGCCTTGGTTCTGTCCAAAACTTGTAGGATTTCCCTTTTGTACTTGGTTTCCCCATAAGCTTGAGTCCAAGGACCATGCAAGGCCTTGGTTCTGTCCAAAACTTGTAGGATTTCCCTTTTGTACTTGGTTTCCCCATAGGCTTGAGTCCGAGGACCATGCAAGGCCTTGGTTCTGTCCAAAACTTGTAGGATTTCCCTTTTGTACTTGGTTTCCCCATAGGCTTGAGTCCGAGGACCATGCAAGGCCTTGGTTCTGTCCAAAACTTGTAGGATTTCCCTTTTGTACTTGGTTTCCCCATAGGCTTGAGTCCGAGGACCATGCAAGGCCTTGGTTCTGTCCAAAACTTGGAAGATTTCTCTTTTGTACTTGGTTTCCCCATAGGCTTGAGTCCGAGGACCATGCAAGGCCTTGGTTCTGTCCAAAACTTGTAGGATTTCCCTTTTGTACTTGGTTTCCCCATAGGCTTGAGTCCGAGGACCATGCAAGGCCTTGGTTCTGTCCAAAACTTGTAGGATTTCCCTTTTGTACTTGGTTTCCCCATAGGCTTGAGTCCGAGGACCATGCAAGGCCTTGGTTCTGTCCAAAACTTGGAAGATTTCTCTTTTGTACTTGGTTTCCCCATAGGCTTGAGTCCGAGGACCATGCAAGGCCTTGGTTCTGTCAAAAACTTGGAAGATTTCTCTTTTGTACTTGGTTTCCCCATAGGCTTGAGTCCGAGGACCATGCAAGGTCTTGGTTCTGTCCAAAACTTGTAGGATTTCTCTTTTGTACTTGGTTTCCCCATAGGCTTGAGTCCGAGGACCATGCAAGGCCTTGGTTCTGTCCAAAACTTGTGAAATTTCCTTTTTTTTTTTTTTACTTATTTATTTTCGAGCGTAAGCCCCTAGACCAGGGCGGGGAAAGCCGGCTTGAGGCCAGAAGCCCTTAGTGTTGTCCGCGCCGTTGTCACTGCGAGGCGCAGCCCCTAGCAGAAGTTTATGTCAAAGCAACAACTGCGTGTCGCCGGAGACGAAGGAAAATACGCGAACCTCTGCTTGCTAGAGAGTTGACTCTACCGCCACCTGCGCCAACGCGCAAGCTTTTCCCACAGACGACGCCAATTGTAAGGACACGATTCTGTTGAGGCCCAATAGGGATGTTGGGCTCGCACATGAAAGATCCCTCACAATATGATTTGTAGAGAGTGGGCTTGAAAAGCTAGCCGTTGGACACGGGGCGATATTCCGGTCTTGATTTTAGAGGAATTCATATAGAAAGGGGAGTTGGGTTTGAACATTTAAGCCCTATAGTGTCGCATCCCATGGGGTTGGACTCCTCGGACTTGATCCGAGGAGCATTGAGGTCCTACTCCGTTTCCCCAATGGTGGCTTTCTTTCTGATCAGCATGAGTCGTTCCGGTGTTTCCCCCATGGAGTCTCTTCCTCAGGTGGGATGGAGAGAGCCCCCCCCTTTGTCAATGCTGCGCGCCTCCCCTTTTATACTAGTATTTCCTTCCCATTCTTCACCTACGTGTCCGTTTCTCCTTGGTCGGGGTGGTTACGCGTCTTGTCAATCCTCACATCAGAGTGGTTGGGAAAAGTTGGGTGGCATGGTATGAGTATGGGTTTGTCAGGCGATGGGCTCCACATTAAGGCGTTGGCAGCCTTCTTCCTTGTGCTTATCTTGTACTGAATTTGTCCTTTTCTTCAGGCCTTTCTGTGAGATGTCGGGCGCAAAGTCGTCCTCGGCCACATCCTTGGACCTTCGAGAAGCTTTCATTGCGCGTCCTTAGCAGTGAGGCTCCTCGGCCTGGGCTTGGGCTTCTAATACAAAGTGGGCTGGGACCTCAGATTTCGGGCCCCACATAATCTAATACCAATTATTTTACAATCTATTATAATGAAAAAATATGAAACAATTATCTATTACAATGAATATATCGTTATAATAACTTGACCAAAAAAATTTTTGTCAATTTTTTGCAATCTATTGCAATAAAATTCGTGAAATTATAGTCTATTGTTACAAGATATTTGAAGTAGTAAATTGTTTATTGTAACAGCAAATATAGTATTACATCAAAATTGTCATTAAAATATTTAAAGTTTTTTGCAACGATATTTTTTTAAAATAAACCTATTACATCAAATTTTATTGCAACACTTTGCATAAACTATTGCAATGATCACTTTGATGTTATTATAACAATTTTTTTCATTGTAATAAACATTTTTTGTTGTAGTGTATTGAATCTGGCCTGATCGAGGATGAGTCGCAATTACTACAGAATTTGACTAAGGTTGAGCCGCAACCAATACAAGACAGGGCTGGGGAGGAAGAAATGAACGAGTTCTTCTTGAATGTCAAAGACCATTTCCCCAACCAAGACCAACAAACACCACATGGCTAGTTCCACCTCCTTCAGCCCAAAATATTTAGACTTTAGTTGTAGGTTAATATCGGCCCTTTAAGGGGTCTTCATAATTTTATTTTTATTTTTTTAAAGGTCTTATACAAATAGATAGAGATGAAAAAAAAAAAGGTTTAGGGCGTAATGAGTTAGCATATAAACTCTATCCTATGGAATTGCTAACAATCTTGAGCTATGCTAGTTTTAATCTTCTATGAACCATGATGGCGGGATTACCTAGTATTGGATTCATAAAAGTAGTCAAAAAACGGTAAACTAGAATTGAATGGATGACATTTATAAATACATCAAATATTGAATTTAATTTTTTCTTTTTCACCCCTCTCTAGTTTTCATTTTTGTACATTAGACGCTCTAGAAGCTGAGTGACTAGGTGAGTCATTAGAAAGGGCCTTAAGACCCTTGTGGTATGGCTATATCGTGAGGTTCTTGGCTTATCTTCTTATTGTCTAGGCTTGGCTCTAAAGAAATTAAAAATCTTCAATTTAGAGAGTTTCCAAAACTCGTGGATAACAACATGTGCTATAAGTTACGTGGAAAGTCTAGTTTCATTCACCGGTGAAAATGTGTTTCAGAATTAATATGCCTCAACTCCTAATTATTTTCATAGCATAGGAATTTTTATTTTATTTTTGCTTTTAATTTGTCCTTAGGTGTGATTTAGAGAAGATGATATTGCATCTTATATGGATTGATGATGTATTTATTAAGTTTCAATTCCCTATTCCTATTCAATTTTTTGCATTTTGTCAATAAATGTTAATTTTGCATTGGGATTGTGATTGAATTTTGGTGGAGGTAAAATTATGAAACATTTTTGTTATCAATTGATGCTATGTCAGTTGTTATTCTGTGTTTGGTGAATTTAAATAGAGAATATGTCAAGAAGGTATTAACCTTATGGGCTTTGTCTTTTAGAATTTCAATTAGTTGTTGTATCCTAAAATCTTACCTATTGCCACGCCAAATATGTGAAAAATATTTTACATATAACTGTAAAATTTTACGGATGAAAATATATTACTTCAAAATAAATGGAGTGTTAAAACAAAAACAATAGTAATATGGCTGGCTTTAAGTTACAGGAATGCTTATTTTTTTCACAGAATGGTCATTGTTAGGAAGTCTCGAAGCACCATCAAATGACTGATTGACAGTCATGGGCAATGATAACTGATCATCCAAAGGTTCTGCAAAAAATGGCTCTACAATTCCATAAGCAATTACTTGGAAGTTGGAACATCTACTAACAGTTTTAGTGAGGGTGCCACAGCTTTGGTACACATAAAGAAAAGGAAACTAGTCCTTTTTTAAATGGTGACTTTTTTTAATTTTATTCAATCAAGGAAACTGAGGAACAGCCATTTTTTAGTTGCTTGATAACTAAGCCTTACGTAGAACAAGATATGAACCTGTGACAATCACCCAAGTTATGAATACAAAAGAGGATACCATAATAGAGCAATCAATCACGGCACTGAAAAACAAGTTCCCCAATGGTATAGAATTCTACCAGAAGAGGACTCTTATTCCCTTAAAACTTTGCTTCATGTACTGCCAAACTATAGAATCTCTTTGCCAAAAATCTCACTCCCAAAGAATTTATGTTGAGTTTTTGATCTCTTAGCAAATATATATATCCTCTGCTACTCAAACTCTTCCTCTCTCTCATTTACATTTTCAGCAGGATCAGCACCTCTTTCCTCACCTCTCAAACCCCATTTTTGTTTTTTTTTAAAGCTGACTGTGAGTAGTGAGTATGTTCACTTTCTTGCCTCTAAACCCATGAAGGCCATCTTCTTTTTTTCACTTCTTGACGTTAGTTTTCTCAAAAGAACTCTAACCCTAGTTTTATTTTTTCTTCTTGAACGTCTATTTTCCTGAAAACCCTAACCCTAGTTTTACTTTCTTACAAAACACGCATACCAACCAAAAATCCTTGAAACCCTAGTTGTTCACTGATGTCTTCCAAGCTCTCTCTTCTTCATCGGACGACAAGCCAGGGCATGATCAGGCTCGATGAGTCAGAGACTTTTTGGGTGAAGATGCTCCTTGCAGCGCCAAAATTGGATCTACCACCCCTCCAGAAGAAGCAAAAGCGTCCTCACAAGAGTATATTGACTCTGGGGTCAGTTTGGGAACCGAACGACAAGGGGTCCAAGAAGAACCCCGACGAAGGGTTTGGGGAGTTTCTCAAGGCTTGTTTTCAATGCAAGACGAAGCTCTAGGATGATAAAGATGTGTACATGTATGGGTAAGTCTTGCTTTCTTTGGCTCAGTTTTCCTCTAGTTTATTTTCTTGTAATTAAACAATTGCTTTTACAATCAAACAGGGCGCTTAATGGTTTTGTCTTAAATTATATTATAATCTGTTTAAATATGTGATTTTATTAGTTTTTGCAGTGTCTCAGTTATCTTTTTAAGTAGTACAGGTTGCCCTTGAACTATATTTGATCCCTTTGAATTGATTGATGTTTCTAAGTTTAGCTCATAAGCAATTTAGTTGACTGAAATTCCTAATTAAACTTAAAATGATCATATATCATACTAAAATCATTAATGACTAATCTAAGGACCAAAAATATATTTAAGTTTTTATTTATTTATAAGAGATAACTAATAACACGTGTGTGTCTATATATAATGCTAAGACACTCGAACCAACTATATTAATTGACTTTATCATTTGTTGTTTGTGGAAGTAATCATAATCTGCTACTTCAATGCAATATGTTTAATTTTTATGACAATTAAGCAGCAACTAGTTCCTTGCTTTGATTTAGCTAAGCTGAATTGAACTAAATACTTAGAACTTCCTACTATTGAATTTTATGTACTTGATGTATAATCACTTAGGTATTCAAAAGTGACAAATTTATGGAACTAATTTATATTATTCATACAGAATATAAGGACCATGTTGGAAGTGGTAAACCAGAAGGTGCCTCTTGATATTTCATAATAATTTGTGATTTTTGTTTTTTCATAACTGTTAGTGTCTTTTGTTTTTTCATAACTGTTTGTGTCTATTGTCATTCCATAACATTTGTGTCTATGAGTTTTTCACATTCTAGAATTTTCTGTTATGAAACAAAGAGTCATGACAATAATAATAGCTTTTGTAACTTCACCCTATAAAAGGGGATAGATGTATGATGTGAAAGTGTGTGAGAAAAAAAGTTGTAGTGAGCTCTCAAGGTCTCTTTTCTTGTGAGTTTGAAGTACTCTAATAAAATTTTTATTCCTCTCTTTCTTGTGAGTACTTTGTTGAATTTTAAGTCAAGGTTTTATAAAGCCAACAGACCATCGTATCTTTGGTTTGTGTTATATTATATGATTGATGAATTAAAAAAATGTGTATGCATCTTTGGTTGCATAGCCCTGTGTATTTCTTTATTACTCATATATCTGTTAAATGGAGAGGATCATGTTCGTATTAATTGGGATGTGTATTTACTTCATATATAAAATTGCTAATTTGATGCATGAAACATTATGGTGCAGTTACCTAAGAGCATTTTGCTCTCCTGCTTGCTGTGACAATCAGATGTCATGGGATGGTTTTCCAAAACTAGAATCTTCAGAACCAACAAAGTTGATTACAGGAAGAAAAGATATGCGTAGTCAGGGTTTGGGTCGTAAAAATGGCATTCCAATTCCTACAGCTAAGTATAATTAGTCTACTGATAGTTCACTTGCTAGTAGTAGAGGTGCAGAGTGGTGTAATTTTTGCAATCGGCTTGCAATCTTGTGCAGGATAGAGATAGTGTACACAATTATTTATTTATTTATTTTTTTTTTCCATATTTTCATGTTGAGTTGAATTTAAGGAGGATTCAACTTGGTTCTGTTTCATTGTTTACTTCTGATTTGCATTACAATTTCTAAGGAAAAAAGAAAAAGAAAAAGAAAAGAGACATATATCGACTAATATTGCAGCCTTAATTTCTTAAGATGGTTGTATTATTTTTTTGGATACCCTACTTCGTTTCTAGTTATAGATGATACTCTTCATGTCAGTGTCACTGTTTTGCTTTTTATGTAGATCTTCTGGAAGATTTATGGCAGATGAGGCATGAACTGTGATGCTAGCCAAATTTTATGGTGATTGTTTGATTTTTGTTGTCAATATATGTAACTAAATAGAATTGAATTACTATTTGTAAATTTTTATATATAACAAGAGCTTGTGGAAATTTTTCAGGAAAGTCGATTATTGGTTTCTGTATCTACTTGTACCTCTGTTTAGTTTATCTTATGTTCCCGCTAAGAATGCAGCTATTTGTATCTAATCAGTAATCATGCGAAAAAGATTACAGAAACACTCCCCATTGGCTTATAAGATCCTAAATATAAGTAAATTTTCATAATGACTTTATTTATAAGTTTTTGATTCATCTTAAACAAGTTAAACATTGAGAACATATATAATTGCAAGCCTTGATGAATACACTTCCAAATGTATTTTGTGGCTTTTGGAAAAAAGCTTCCAACCAGCATTGAATCTGACATTATCAAAGGGCATTTAATTATTATGTTTCACTTACTTTTATTCTTTAGCAAAGTGTACATATGCATAAATTGCTATAAATTACAACAATGGAAATTGCTTTTTGGTCATTCATCTAAAAAACAAGGTAGTGAGCGGACATTTATATACACTCTTTTTTTTTTCTTTTTTCTTTTTTGGCGCAAGGAGAGGCATTTGGCTGCACGTTTATATTTGCAGGTTAAATTTCAATGAACTTTGTGCATGCACAATGATCATTTGGACATGTTGAGGAAGGATAAAGTAACTTGTAACCGGGATGCCAAATGAGCCAACAAACTAATGAGTAAATACTACGTGGAAGGTTAGCAGGACCAGTATATGACAAAAGAATATAAATTGGATTATATAGCTGACCTAGTATGTTTGTCACTTTCTCGTTTAGGAAGAGAGGGAAAATGATTCAATATTATGTAGACCTTGTATAAGCTGTAAAAGAAATAGCAAGAACTCTATCTTTGATTGAGATTAATTTGTAGAAGTAGTTTAGTAGCATATTTTCAAGAGTAAATGATAGCAACTTGGGAGGCAAAGGAACGTAACCAATCCTTTGCTATGGTCGGCACAGCAAAGACAAAGTGATGTGCTTTTACCTTGTTTACTGTATTTGTAGCCCATTTTGCCTATCCTTCCCACTAACCAAAAGCTTCTGCCACCGCATAAAATCTCTCCAATAGTAAACAAAGTGATGTTCCATTTAGACCCTATTAAGCTTTGAGCAATAAAGGAGTAGGAAAGGACCATAATGACTTCTAATGTCCACAAGTTACTTAGTTCCCAGATTCAATTATGGGAATATAGTTAATCTGCAAGATATTAGAGATAGAAGTGGAACACTAATCTGTGCAAAAGGAAAAGGCTCTAAATTATGACTTCCCAATATAGCTGTCAGATCTTTAAAGAGTTGCTTTTCAAGTTTGTTGCTTTTCTCAAAGAAAAAGTAGGGTAAAGAAACCACCCTTTTCAGTTAAATCATAAGCAGAAACATAGAAAAGCTTCAAACTTCTATCATGAAGTCCAAATTTATGACATTGATTACTTCCAGTAATGAACACCCGTCAAATCTCTACCTCTTCCTTTTTTTTTTGAATTATAACAGAAAGAAGTACTTATGTTTACCACGTTTGCTCTTCCATCATTCCCTCACATTTGGTTTTTCTGGTTCTTTCCCACGCACCCAAAAGAGGAAAAAAAAATCATTGACCAAGTGAAAACTCCCCTGCTTACTTGGAACTGCTTGATTGGTAAGGTGAATTTAGCTTTTGGAAAATGCTGAAGTTACTACCAATTTTACAATAAAAAATTTGCAAACTAACATAAAAATGAATGTGATTGGTATTACAAAAACAGTATAATAAATAAACTAATTTCTTAATGTCATTTTGTTCCTGTTTTAAAAATAACGCATCAATTTATAGAATTAATGAAGTAAAATTTGTAGTATGGTTAGAATCACTCTTTGTTGATGCCCAATTTTGCAAATTCATACCCAAAGGCCCATGAGGAAGAAAGCCCAATGAAAAGCAAGGCCCAAAGACCCACCAAGAAGACCGAAGAGCAAGAAAGGTCCAGAGAAATAAGTGCAAGTGAAAGCAATTTACAGCAAAACACAAATATGCAGCAGAATACAAATCTGCCACAGAATATAGATCTGCCGCAGAATACAATTCTTCAGCAGAATACAGATCTGCCGCAGAATATAGTTCTTTGGCAGAATGGCTTCGGCAAATGAAGATAAATTGGGCCCAAGACCCTTTTGATCCAGTCAACATTATTTGGCCCACAAAGGCCCAAATACTTTTGTATAAAAAAGATAGGCGTGAAAGCTAAAATGAAGAAGCACGGTGAAAAGAAACAAGGAGCAGCAGGAAGTGTCAGCAGCAGGAAACGCGTGAAGGAAAGAAAAGTCAAACCAAAGGAAAATGACAAACGTAGCAGGAAACGTATGAAGAAATAAGACAAAACACGCAGCAGACCAAAACAAAGCTAATCTGCTACGGTAGGAACGGCGTGGCAGACAAAACACAGAAGATAGCAGAGCAAGCACAGAAGGGCCAGGGCACCACCAACCTGTACCCAGCCAATACAAGGGAGGTGGGCCCACGGTCAAGGGGATTCAGAGGGCGTGGTTTGGTGGTGGGGGGAAAAGGGGGTCTATATTTGGTTTCCTGCCGTAACTTCTTTTGGGAAAGATATCTTGCTAGGATGGCATCTTACCCAAAAGAAGTAATAAATGGTTGGGACCATCTGATGCATGCCATAGAGCTAGGTAGTAAGGTAGAGGTATACAGCAAGAACAAACAAAAAGGAATTTTGTCGTGAAATGAGTAATGGTGCAGCAGACATGTACTGTACTGAGCAATGGCAGGGGCAACCAATGGGTGAGTGGGTAATCTTGAAAGGATGCCCACAACAAACCAAAAACAGTTGGTGAAGCCCTAGGGGTAAAAGGGAGAAATCCCATTGAATCAGTTTGCTATAAAGGGAAGGTAACCACGGCAGAAAAGGGGGGACCGAAGGGAAGAGGAAAAAAACAGGGGAAGAGAGAAAACACCAAAAGAAGGGGACCCAAGGGGGCGGAGGCACCTAAGGGGAAAAACCCATAGTAAGAGAGTAGTAAGCACCTAGAGAGAGGTACCCAGGAAAAGGAAAGACCAAAAAGGGAGAACAACCCACGGCAGGATAGTAATAAGAAACTAAGAGTAAAAAAAAGGAACTCAGAGAAAGAAAAAGAAGAGAGAAAACGTGGCAGGAATAGGAGCATGCATCAATAGACCATCTTTTCCCTCCCTCTTAGCAAACCCACTCTTTGAAGTCTCCAAAAGTAATAGCTAGTAGCCATTTAGGCCTATTCTCCAAAATGAACAACTTTTATGGCAGAAGCCTATGACAAGGTTGTTTAAGTTGGAGTTTGGGTTCCTTCTTGGTTTACTTATTCTATGGGCAAATTCAATACTTAATTTTAATTGCAAATATATTTGATTTCTCTCGTTATAAATTATATCTGCTGTATTTAGTCATCCTGCCGTAATACGTTTTTATCACGTCTGCTGCGTCAGTTGTCCTGCTGTGGTATCTTTACCTGCTGTACTACTTATTCTGTTGTAGCACCTTTTCATTATGTTTCCCGTGTTATTACGTGATTTACTTTTGACACAAATTAATCATTATCCTGCCATAAGTATATATATACATATATCTTGTCTCTCATGTTCTGCAAAAAAATATATATTATATATGTATATGTGAATACGTATAAGTGTATTTGCTCATATATGTATGTATATATTTGAGAATATGCTAACCCATTTAAACTAACATTTGTTTGATGGGTATTTTCTTTGGGTTTTAGATTTGTTTATGTGCAGGAAGTAGAAAAGTGTCTCTGCAGTAAAAACGAAGAGTAGTCATTCACATTGCAAAAGGCTTTACTACGCGGCAGACAGCTTTACTACGCGGTAGACAGCTTTATTTGCACAGCAAAAAGCTTTACTACGCGGCAGACAGCTTTACTACGCGACAGACAGTTTTATTTGCACATCAAAAAGCTTTACTACGCGGCAGACAGTTTTATTTGCACAGCAAACAGCTTTACTACGCGGCAAACAGCTTTACTACGCGGCAGATAGCTTTATTTGCACATCAAAAAGCTTTACTACGAGGCAGACAGCTTTATTACGTAGCAGACAATTTTATTGCACAACAGAAAGTTTACTGCACAGCAGACGATTTTATTGCAGCGGCGGAAAGTTTTGCCGCATAGCAGAAAAGTCAATCCTACAGCAGAAACTGGAGAAAAGTTCCTTCTGCAGAAACAGAGGATAAGCACCACGTCCTGCCCGCCGTAAATGTGCTCCTGGCAGACGAAGCATAGTTTGCGCACAAGCCGGACCAAATTGAGTTGCAATTGGACCGGTTCCAACTCCCTTACTCAAAATACTCGGGCCCAATACCGCAGGAGGCAGCTCAGCCCACTTTAACCACAAAAAGACCCACCACACTCTTTAAGAGATTATTAGTACAACCAATTGCATCACCAGAGAGGGTTATCTCCTAGTCATTATGCATAACTGCAAATGTTTGGACAAGACTTTTAGATGCCATAAAAAGAAGTTTTTGTTAACCGAGTACATTCTCAAACTGATATTTCCAAAAGCCAATTAAGATATACACCAAGAAAGATTCTATGAAAGTGATTGATTGTACCACAAAGTTTCATGAATCATATATACCAAGGTCTAAGAAAATGAGGCCACAGTTAAAGATTTACAGGTTACAGCAAAACCAAGAAAAGCAAAATAGAGGCTTGTCCTTTTCTGGTTTGTGCAATAGGGAACATTTCAGTCACGCTTCAGGGCTGACTCTCTGAAGTGGTTTTTGCCTGCAAGGCTGCTATTGGGTACCAATTACAACGTATCTAAAGCAAGCTATTAATCTGCTCAAGCAAACCTTCCAATGGATAACAAATGCAATTAATAATACAGTTTCCAGTCATTATGCCAATCAGCAAGCATGTTCTTTAGACATCTTTCCTTTTTTCTTTTCTTTTCTTTTTTTGTCTGAAAGATGATAAAAATTTAAAATTCTTCTCTCTTTCATTGATTATATATTAAAAAAAAAAAAAATGATAAAATTGGGGTGAAGCGGCATACCAATCAGGAAATCACTTCTCTTAGACCTCACAGAAGTGGGAATTTTATACATGGGTACGACCTTGATAAGACTATAAGAAAGACATTTGCATATGTTCTGCCTAATTGTCTTTTTTATCCTGCGGGTACTTCAAACTATAGATGGAGCGACTTAAATGTGCAAGTTCTTCTGTAGGCTACATGCACTGTCTTTTGCACTGTGGAAATTTTCCAAGACATATTGGGAAAATGCATCTCATTTTGCAAAAATTACATATCAGAGACCTTCACATGAGCTGCTGTCCTACTTTTCATCAGCAATTACTGCTGATTGTCACACCCCAGTGCCACTCAAACTTGGTCAGTACAAAACATTCAGCCTCGGTTGACTTTTAACTTATATACATCAGGCAAAAGCAATACACTAAACATTCAACTACATTGAAGTAAATTCAGGTGTGTGTGACTGTTTTTCCCTGTCCTAGATTTGAATAAGAAAGTACTCAAATTTCAGAAGTGAATCTTCCAATTAACTATAGGTCCTATAAGTTATAACTCGACTGGCATGACCTGCTATGTTGCATAAAAAAAAGGTCCAGGCATTTTAAGTCCAAGCTAGAACCTGGGCACTTGAGTTGGGTATGAGCCTCTCTATGAAGGCTAAGGGCTTGTAAAAGCAGAAAGGAAATGGGATCACATCAGAAGAACCCTTTTCACTCCATAATTATGACTCTATACTAGCATCCACGCCCATGCCATGCGTGTAGAATCCTCAATAAAAAAAGAAGAAAAAATCATGCATTTGAATCTTTAAAAGTTAAAAAACTTCAGAGAAAACTCCAAAAATTTAAAGGACTCTATTCATCATGGTTTAGTGAGGGAAACGAGACCCACAAGAATCTTTTTTTGGCCTTGATACCGACTAGGTAGAGCTTTCTTTTTTCCTTTTTTTTTGTTTTTTGGGTATGAATATGGAATTTTATTCAGTTATAGCCAAAGGCAACTAGCTTGTGTAGCTGATTCAAACTACCAAGTTTCAGAGTTCACGAGTGACAAAAATTTTCGTTGAGCACTCCCCCCTTTGAAGCTCTCAGCTCAAATTATACCATTCAAGTCAACTACCTGCAATTGAGTAAAAGAGAGCTAACTAGAACTATAGTGGATAACTTTGATTATTGTTAGTAAATGAACATGTTTTACATGACAAAGTGTATCTTTCCTCTATGTTTTACACCTTAGTCATGGTCCTTTCTTGAGCCCTGCATCAAGGCATATCAAGAATAATTGATGTCTTGATTCGGGCGTTATCAATGGCTTCTATAGGTCAATCATTGTGTGTGTATATATATCCTATATTGGATTCTTGAAATACACAATTCAAAATGGTACAAACATAGTCACAAAGGACTTTCCGCTCTCTTCTCTCTACGTCTTTTATTTTCTTCATTTTATACTAATAATTACTTTGAACCAGGTGACAACCTCAAGACTCAAAAGCATCAAAGCAAAACGCTTATGGGCCTCATTTCATGTTGTTTCCGGTTATGCAATAGCACCTCTAGGATTCAAACAAATAATAGTACATCATTGCAAATTAAAAATTTTCACGCGCAAATAAATTGTAGTAATAAGAGCAAGGCAAACAGTAGTGATGCACTGATGTATCAAGCATTTGGACCTCAGACACAGGCACAAGGCTTTTTTACTTTAGGGAAGAGATGCAGAGTGGCCTTATGCAATGCTGAGATACAAAAGGTAGGATTGAATTTGACGCCATCTAAAATGATGTAATCATGTCATGTGTAGACTTTAGCTGACCCATTAGTGGGAAAAACATTAATAAAATGAAATAGGTATAAGAAACCATTGGAATCCACAAAAAGGCAAAAATGCTTCCTATGCTTCTCTGTTGAAATTCTTGAGAGGGAGTACGCATGCATTAACAAATTACAGCTTATTAACATATTACAGTTTTTTTAAGGTATATTCAAAACAATAATGTTATAAGCACAACAAATTTCACAACTTATTGAGGTAGCAAATTGTGATTAATACAACATCACTTTGATATGAGACAATTACTGAAATCATTTTTATTATAAACCAATCACAACCTGCCACCTCAGCAACTATGAAAACAGTTGTGAAACTTGTTGGGTAATTAGCTTTATTTTAGTAAAAATAGTCCTATAGCCACTTTGGTTACTCTTCATCTGAATTTGGACACGGTTTTTGCTGCCTCCACTGTTGTGTTTATGGTATTAATAGTTGAAGTAATTAATAGTAACATTTAGAATAACAGCAAAAGACAAACGTGGAATAAGAAATATTTCTTAAGGAGCAGTCTCCAAATCATGGCGTCTGATACTGCCAAAGCTGTGAATCTGTCTTGTTCTTTTCTAGTTTGTTATTCACCTCACGGTAAAAAGAAAAGCCAACAGCAGTGGGGATGGGAGACTATCAAGAAAACAACCTTTTTCAGTAGAATCATTAACTACAATAGAGGGAACAAGAGGAATCAGATTTCTATCATCAACTTCATTTTCTTCTTTCTTTACAATTTTTTTCCATCAGTTTGGCAATGAGTATCCAAAAAACCTTTCTTTACTTCTCTTTGTATTTAAAACAAAAAATTTGGTATCCAAATGATTATTTTGACTATCTTTCACCTTCATTCAGTCATCATCTATTATCTATATAGTCCCTAGACAAATTAAAGAATGAAAAAATCGTCATCTACCCACTTGGCACTTCTTGATAGGCTGAGTTCATCCTGCAGAGCAAAAAAAGTTTTGATCATAAGTACATGGACAAGTTATTTAGTGTTAAGTATAGAAGTAAGCACTAATTAACATATGTATACATTACCTGATTATTATGCAGGACTGCAAATGTTCTTACGGAACTTTGAGATGCCAGAAAAGTAGGTGCTTGTTAATCAGATCAGTTAACAAAATTTACGCATAATACTGAAACTTGTGTGTTGTTAGCTAACAAGTTATGATGATCAAAGGTACAGTGTGTTGAGGACAGAAATTACAAAATTAACACCTGGTGAGAGAAAGTAAAGGTTAAATTAGACAAAGGAACTGATAGCTACAGCAAAACCAAGAAAAGTAAATATAAAAAAAGGAGAGGGAGACCAACCTTTTTCGGTATGTGGGCAACGGAATGTCTCCATCACTCTTCAAGGGTGATGAATTTTGTTTCAAAGTGATTCCCTCCTGCAACTGGGGACCAAATGGCTAAATAAGAATAGGAACAAGCAATAGATATGCTGCTCATGAAAACTCTCAAAGGATAAGGGAAAGAGAATGTAAATGTGAAAAACTTTCAGATTATGCAAAGCACATTTTATGTTTTTCAACTTGGTTTGCACATGGATTCACAAAATGCATGCACTATGGGGACCAAAAGAGGCATGATTCAGTCCTTGGTGGGGTATTGTACTAAGTACATCCTCCATGCTTATAGCAAGAGGCTGGGAAGTAATGTCATCAAGGAGACTTGCATACTTCCATATCTGTACTCCCAGCCACATATAATGCTCAAAAGGGAAAATATAAATAAAAGAGAGAGGGGGAGGGAACTGAAGGTGGAGTATTCACCTGATTGACTGAAGATGCAAATTATAATTGAAATGCAGAAATAATTGAAATTCTTCAAATGGTTATTGGCCTCAGTAATCACTCAGTTATGGGAAAGAGCAAGGATCTGCAATGGTAAGAATATACTTCAGTTAATCTCCTTGTCAGGTTAGCTTACATAATGTCAAGGCAACTAAACTAAGAAGTAAGTAATGCATCCAAAGGCCAAATGTCAAATCTAACATGTAAAATTGTGTGTGTACAGGCAGAGAGAGAGAGAGAGCTTACCCTAGTCTAGTGCAGGTCAATGTGGATCTCAACTATTGTCCATTCCTTTAGAAAAAGTTTAGTTCAGTATATCCATGTGCATACGGCAGAAGCTCCTCCACCTCAATCCTGGAATCAGAACAACTCATGCTTTTCCTCAATCGGCTCTGGCTTGACTCGACCTCTGCCCAAAATGTGCCATAAACCGGTCTATGATCTGAAAATCTAGATTCACCACGGACATAGGACAATTGATGGAGGCCTTCTCCATGCCACAAAATTCGATCACACCTTTAAACGAAAATAATTAAATCAGCACAAAAAGGTACTAAAATTTATGAATGCAACAACACAAAGACCCTCACTACCTACATCCTATGCTCCATAATATAGTCTACAATCCATCTAACAAAGAAAAAAATATGTATCATTTTTATTAATCTCCACACTATCTCGATTATGCATTTAAGATATTATTTCACATATTGTTGCCCATAAGATAGGACAGATGATCTTACCAGGCAGGTGTTCTGCGCTTCTCCTTTGGATGCATATCATCCCCTGCATATCTGTCTGAATTAGTTGAATACTTGTAAGTTGGGGGAAAATATATCTTTCCTTCATTCCATCCCTTAAAAACACGACCATTTCTTTGCTCTTTACGTAACTGTGAAGAGAAACATCAACAATTTAGATCAAAAGTCTTCTTCATATAAGTAATAAATCTGAAAGTAAGCAATTGGAAACAGAGAGGATTTCAGGAGAGGAAACATGCCTGGTCATTCTCTAACAATGCCCTCCAATTTTGCATCTCAACAAGTGCCGTAGCAGAGCGGTAAGAGAGGGCAATGCGATAATTCAAATCCCCAAGCCATATAACTCGACTAGATTGAAAAAAAAAAAAAAAAAAAATTTAGAAGATTGAAGGCAAGTTTTGTTGAACAATGATAATTATTAGTTTATGCAAGTATATTTGTGTACAAGGTCTATACAAATTGTTGTCATTCCTTAACTTTCAAGAGGTGGAATTAAGTAGATGAAAAAAAAAGAACAAAATTGGTATGTCTAAAATTAGAAATCCTATAAAATATATGATCAATTAATTTATATTCCAAGGGATGTGAACAATTAGTTTTATTTTTTTTTCTTATTGTTTTCAGATCCCATGAATCTGCATTTACCCTAATCTCCCTTAAATTTCTGTTGCACTGCAAGTTATTAGAGTCCTATTTAATTGATGAAAAATGTGCAAGGGTCTTACTCATGCTCAAGGATTGTTTCTGGGGACTTCTCATCGCCCGAGCCATGGACCCGTGGAAACCTTGTTTTCCTAAGGATCTCCATAACATCAGAGTTCCTTCTTAGCTCATCACCCTCCTTCTGTCCTGAAGTCAAATGGCTACAGACGAAGCAAAAAGATGTTTGGTGTAAAGACATGCTGACCGAAATTGAACCCTGCAGATTCAAGCAGAACATTGCTCATTCTTTTAGTTAAATACATCTAAGAAAATTCTTTAAAAAAAGGGGGATAAATATGGTAATGATCATTTTATTGAATAATATGGTACCTTATTTCCGAGGTAACCCATCAATCCTCTACCAACACAGGATACTTTCATGTTCCGAACATGGTCTCTCAATTCACTTTTCACCCAAACTGTGAGAAATATGCCAACCATTTGTTTGCTTGCAACTAAGCAGTACCTCGAACGTGTTGGCATTCTATATCCATCTTCATTTGCTGCATATCCACCATAGGACATTGGTGAATATAAGACAGTACTTGGTGAATCGCCCAGACCATTATCATCATCGGATGAACCCCATCTGGAATAGTCACTAGGCCTGGAATAGTCGCTTGGCCTAGAATAGTCGCTTGGCCTGTGCCCCCATCTGTGATTGGGATCATAATCACTAGGCCTGGAATAGTCGCTTGGCCTAGAATAGTCACTTGGCCTGTGGCCCCATCTGTAATTAGGATCGTAGTCACTAGGTCTGGAATAGTCGCTTGCCCTAGAATAGTCACTTGGCCTGTGACCCCATCTGTTATTAGGATCATAGTCACTAGGCCTGTGGCCAAAGATTACTCTATCACAAACACTGAATCGTCGATCAAGTCGTGGTTGTGGAATTGAGGGGTCATTGTCCATTCTCCAGCTCTGTGTTGTCTGGAATGATCGGCGATGAAAGAAAGATGAGTTCTTCTGCCTAGTTGATCCCTCAAAATCTGCATTTATTTCTACAATTGGCTCAGGAATGGGAGATGGTGTATAGCATCCACTAACTCCACTGGTCCCAGGAAAATTATTTAGAGTCTTTCGAATGAGAGACAGCCATTTTTTGGCAGGGCCATTGTCTTCTGCTCCCAAAACATTACCAGCATTCAATGGAACAATTTCTTGAAAACTGAAACAGACAAAGAACAGAATGGCATATATAAGTAATGTGCCAATTTCAGAGTTTCCTTCCAAAACAAAATGTGGAAATATAAGCCTTTCAAAACATACCCAAGAACATAAATGTCAGCAGGAGGTGAGGCATGAAGCAAGTCATCTAGATTCAAATTACTTGGTGGGGATCTTCCAGCCACATTCCATGTAGCTACGAATAGGCTGAAACCAAATCAAAAAGAGAGAAGCTTTCATAATCAATACAATTACAAGTCAATACCATTTGTAAGAAGAGAAAGGAAAAAGAAGGAAGGGAAGGTTACCGATAGTTCTGCACATCTATAATCCGAGGGTGATCAAGATTCATTCTTGCTCGCCGGACCTGCTCTGTGTTCCGGCTGAATTTTTCTGCGCATTATAGAGAGGACAACAAAAAATTAGGAAAAAAGATAACTTACTAAGATGTATCAAAATCGTGTTCTAATCATACTAAACCTGTTTTGCTTTTTTTGGTTGTGCATGGCTCCCTCTCTGAGAAGCTGCTAGTCCTATATTCCACATCACCTCCTGAAGAAGAAATCTTTTTTAATGCATCAATCATACTTTTAAAACAAAAATGATATAAATTCCATAAAGAAAAATACAAAAACCAAGAATGTTTTAGAAGCAGCAAAAACAAACTTGATCAATTGAGTTAATTCATAATTTGGTTACTATGAAATTTTGGAAAAAAGAAATTTAGAATTTAGAATATGAGAATATTCAGTACTTATGATATGTGAAACAGAATCCTCAATTATTTGGCCAAGCACATAGTATTTTGAGAAGTGAGAACCATGAAAACATTTTACAATAAAGTTTTAAAAAAAAATACACATATCTGTTCCCTTCCTCAAAATCACATATTATTTGCTGATATTGAGGCTAAGATTTAACTCCCAAAGTTCTAACAATTACCAACCAAGTAAGAACCCATAGAGAACAAAGATATCCACCTCCATATTTAACCTCATCCGCCTGAAAATCCTCTGTTTTGCTCTTGATATTGAACCACTTCCTGACCATTTTCTTTGACCATGAGAGCTTCATCAAACAACAAACAAAGAATCAGCTTGACAACTTCCAATAATTAAGAAAAGAGAGAAAGGAATTCAGAAACAAATCCATTATATAAATTTTTTTTCCCCAAGAAGAGAATATCTTTTGTAGCAGAAGAAAGTAAAAAAAAAAAAAAAAAAACCTTGCTTTTCTTGGAATTCCCATCTCTCATTGTTTCACTACCACTTCATACAGCTCTCCAAGTATATTCTCTTCTCTACTATTTCTGGATTTCAGGGTTTTGCTTAGAACCAACCAAAGATGTCAGAACATAAGGAATAGAAGTTAGAACCGCATTAGCCACTCCTCTCTTGGGTTTTTCTCTATATTAATGAGCTTTGCAACAAAAGAACAAGCTAGCTCAGTTCAACTTCAACTTCAACAACGTAAATAAGTCTGTTGTATGTAACTCCCAAAAGTACCCAAACAGACTCTTGATGAGCTCAGCCTTAAAGAGACCAAAGAAAACAAAATGGGTTTTCTTGCTGTCCTCTATTGATGCTATTAAATGCACTCTATGAAAGCCTTTAAGACACAAAGAAGCAACAACCCAGGAAATATGAGAAAAAAAACCAACGACTGAGAAAGAGAGACAATGCTTTAATGCGTGGAAGTGAGATGAGATTCTGAAGTAGAACAAGACAATGCGGCAGAGAGAGAAAGAGAGAAAGTGTAAAGCTTTGGCCTTGAGCTTCCCTTTCTCTCTCTTTGAACAAAGAGCCTCGGTCTCAGTAACCACAGCAAAGTATCGAATTTGAACAGAATAAAGTGCATAATAAGAGAGAGAGAGAGAGAGAGAGAGAGAGAGAGTTTCTCTTTGTTTTTCTTTGTTTTTGTGTTGTGTTGGTTTTGTTTGTTAATTTTATTGGTTTTACCACAAAGCACAAGACAAAGGGTCCAAAGCATGAAAGGGCAAACGGGCAGGTAGTTTTAAGCTTTTACATTACTGATTGCAGAACAAAAAAAATGAGTCGGGCAGCTGAGACAAAGGCTGCCCTTTCGGTCAGCAAAGTGAAGTGAAGGGTACCCTATAGCTGTATCCCTTCTCCTTCTTCCCGTTTTGGTCTTCCACCAAAGCAAAAGCATACTTAAAGAAAGTAAAAAAGATAAAGGGAATGTATGTGTTGTAGACTAGTATGTAGTACTATATGACTATAGTTTTATTTTTATTTGTTTCTTCTTCTTTTTTATATTTTGTTTCTTCTTTTGTTGGGCATGGAATGTTTGCAAGTGAAGGTACAGTGTTCTAACTTAAACAGTTCTGAACTTTGTCTTTCAAACTTTTTTTTTTATTATTTAGGTTTTGTGAGGCTTTTACTTGTTAGGATTTTTTGGATTTTGCATTTTGGTGAGATTAAACTTTCCACAATATCACATACATAACAAATTTTACAACTTTTTTTTTCATAATTTGTTGAGGTTACAAATCAAACGAGACCATCATTAACATTATTTTTATTATACGTCAATTATAATTGATATCAACTTAACAATTAAGAAAATAAAAAATTGTAAAGGTGCGTGAATCTCCTCAAAAATAAAATTAAAAATAAAAAAATTTGTCATTTTTTAACCCCTTTGCCAAGTTTGGTTTTGTGGAGCAATGTTATCATGTCTGTTCCTATAGGTTCGATTATTGGTGCAATGACATGGATTGTGGAAAATGTTTTTAAACTACTTTTAGGGTTGTTTGGCTCGATCTAGCTAGGGTTGTGCCTTTGGAAAAAAGGACAAGTGTCCCAATTTCAGGAAGTTGGGGGGCTCTTTCTGTTTATTGGGAAAAAAATATTTTGACCATTTTGTGTATTAATGTTTTAGACTTTTAGTACTTAAGAAGTACCAACTTTGTGTCTTGGTGACTAGCATTTTCCATAATTTAATGTGAGGAGCTTCCTCACTTTTATGAGTTTTTTTTTTTTTTTTTTGCTTAGTGAGGTTGAAGATGTTTTTTGGTCACACAAAAATGAAAAATCATACTATTTATAGTTTGACGTGCCTCGCCGTCCGCCGCCCACACTAGCATGGTGTCTCCTCGGGCATTCAACAAACCTTTGGCTTTGTTAATTAAAAACCCATTTCAATGCATAAAAAAGCTTTTGGGTTAAGCTCCATAGTTTGAAGCATTGACCAGCCTTAATACATAGTATATGAATATATATATATATATATATATATATATATATATATATATGAGGCCGCCTGTTATATTTGGACTCATCCTAATCCTCATGATTGCTTCTGTGCCTTTCAACAATCTATTAGGGGCAAAATTTTTATATGTATCTGTCTTTTAAAAGACAAAATATAGTGAGCTGACGGCGTTAAAATCCAAGCTGGGGTACCACACAAACACGATGGCACAAAAACTATTATCAACATTATGAATGGAAATCCTTAACAACTTCATGATCCCCCCACTAACCCAAGTGCACAGTAGTTTTATTTTGGTTTTTATAGCCTGTTGGTCCCAATTTGAGATGGTAAGGTTTTTTTTTTTTTCTTTTTTAGTAAGTAATGAAGGTTTGTGTCATTCTCTTTTGTTTTCTTTTTGTTAAAACCATTAAGATAAAAGAGTCAATTGACCCTTTATAATATGGTGTCTTTTTCTCCCTCCATCTTGCAATATAAACCACATATGATATGAGCTCAAATTCTCTATAATTCAACTTTAAGTACGGGTGTTTACAGGTCAGTCAAGTTTAAGTTAAGGTTAGACCCACCACTTGACCGGATCATTTTCAGAATGGGTTTTCTTGGAACCGTCGCTGAGCGGCAAATTATTGGTCAAAATTGGCCTATGGATATGGTAATATTCACGATAACAACAATAAAAATAACAACAGAGTCCTGGTTTCAAAAAATTTCAAGCAGTAAGTAATATTTAACAGATTAGTCGTAAGTTCCAGTTATCTCAACTAGTAAAGATTCTTATGGTTGAATAAGAGATCTAAAGATCAACCCCCACCTACTCCAAAAACCAATTAATGTATTGGTCTAATAATAAAGAGCTATCATCAGAAGTGAACATCATAAGTTGAAATTCTCTCTCAAAAAAAAAAAAAAAATCAGCGTCGGTCACATGTATTCGTTTTCCCCATTATATTTTATCTAAAGTCATACTATATGTTATTTTTTTAATTGACATGTCCTTTTTTACTAACTTTCTAATGTCATTTCTTATCTTTCTTTACCTTTTTTATTTCCTCAACTTGAATCAATTCATTCTTTCTTACCTGTACATTAGTCACTTTCTTATGAACATGATCAAACCAACTCAAGCGACTCGTATTTTCATTAGTAGGGGCCACTCCTATCTTTAAACGGATTTCCTCATTTCAAATCCTGTCTTTTTGTGTATTTCCACTTATCTATGTTAATATTTTTCATTTAGTTACACTTATTTATGAATATGTTACTTCTTAATGGCCCAACATTTAATATCATAAAAGCATAGCTGGTTTATAGTAGTCTCATAAAAAAATTTCCTTTAACTTAAGAAATATTCTACAATTATACTTTTTTTCATGCAATTCTCCACTTCATCCACCTTGCTCTTATCCTATGATTCACATTATCTTTACTCTCTCCATCTCTATGAAGTATTGATCCTAGATATTAGAAAATCTCTCTCTTTAGTATCTCTTGACTATTAAGTCTTACTATCCCTTTATTTCTGTTTCTACTTTTTCTAAACTTACATTCCATATACTATGTTTTAGTCTTACTTAATTGAAAGCTTTTAGTCAAATAACTTGGCTTTGTTTAACTCCTTTTCTAGTTTCATCCAACAAAAACTATATCATCTGTAAAAAGCATACACCAAAAGACAAATATGAACTTAGTAACATCAAAGGGGTGAGCATCTATTTGTGCTTGGTTGGGCACAAAGGTTGTCAAAGAGATGATATGATGGTACTAAGCTATGACTTATGAAGGTGGAAGAGCAAGAAATCTGCAACCGTGAAGGGGTGAGAAGTGAGTGATGATAGGTTGGCGGCTGGTGAAAAGGCGATCAATGAATGAAAATAAGTTGGTGACAATGAGAGAGAGAGAGATTGGGGTAGGAAAAATCTTATCATATAAGTGGAGTCGAATAAACATAAGGTAAAAATCCTAATGTGCAATAAAAATGCTACACATGTCTATTGGGGATATAAACAACGATCGAGTTGGATTTTCAAGTGATTTATATTAAAACAACTTGAGACTCACACGAATGTCCGATAATCCCTAAAGGTCAGATTTGATTTCGACCACCCACCCCAGTCGAACCCATCGATAACCCTTCAAGTCAAATCAGGTTGGTCAAGTGGATCGATTATTCCAAATCTCAAAAAACCCCTAACTCCAAGGCTCTTGAAATAATAGTTGCAGGCCATTTGATGAATCATTGGATAAGTTTTGAGAAAAAACTCGATGAATCCTTTGAATGAAAATTCAGCAAAGATGAAGATATAATGCGCACATGCATATGGGTATATTCTCTAGAGCCATTGGGTTGAAATAGGATAAAAACTCAAATTATGGAGAACCAATTAAAATGCCTTTTTTCCTTGTCTATTTTGTAAACATGTATAATGAGTGGACTTCCATATTGTTCAAATCAAGGTAATCTAATCAGCAAAACATCAATTACCTTCATGAAATGGTAGGTGACAATATGCTTTTCCTTTTTGTATGAAATTTAGAACAACACAGCCACGTTTATGCTTCATCTAATGTGGGTCTTGGGGAATGATTTGAAGCAATAAGGTGAAAAAGAGAACATTGAATAATACAAAGAAACTTGTAAAGTGAAGAATTGTATCAAAGACTAAAGAGCAATGGGCCATGTTTGGTATTTGGATATCTAAAGAGCACAAGAAGTGGCCCCACACCCACAGCCCTACAACTTGAAATATACTTCTTTTTTTGACAAACCTTGATGCGGCATTTCATGAGTGGTATCATGAGAAACCAATATTTTTGGATTCAATAAAGACATAATGGAAAGAGAAGTTTGGATGCGCATTTTCTCGAATTGTCATTCTAAGTTGGAGAGAGAAAGCTTGTCAGGAAAAAAAAAATGAAAATTTATTTCTCATTAATTTGGCTTCGTCGTATGCTAATTAATAAATAGTAATACAATTTTTAAGTGGAAAATATATATAAGAAATGCTTTTCTTATAAAAGAATTTTACAAAATTTTCATACAAAATAATGTGGATATTTCCTATCATGACATCTTTAATACATGGTCCTATGCTTGAGTGAGATTTTTTTTAATAGAATTTTATTTATATATCCATTGCTCCAAAAAAAAAAAAAATTATTATTATTATTATTATTTTTTTTTTTGAGAAGAAGAAATAGATTTGTAGCTCAATAAACACTTTTTAATGTTTCTAATAAATATGTTCACGAAATTATTGTCTTATAATATAATAACCTAAATAAATACTTAGAAAGAGAGTATATGATAATTAAGAACAATTTATGGAAAAAAGTGATTATAGAGTTAGAGATAAAATTCTTGTGAGAATAGAGAGTTGCTGTAAATCAAAAAGACAATGGGTCCATTTAGTAAATGAAAATGACATTTAAGTGGCAATAGAGGAAGAGATCTCAGTATCTCCCACACCTTGATAGGAAGTCTCGATCAATTCTTTTCTACGGTACACTAGCATACTAACAAGCATAGTAGAATCCCAATGTCAAAGGAGTATCAACTATCAAAGGGGAACACCGCGTTCATGGATTCAATGTAGACATAATGAGAATACAGGAATCTTATTGTTTATTCTTACATCATAATCATAGGAAAGATTTTAAATGGTATCCCGAGTTAGAAGTTAGAACACCATTTTTTGTCTTGCAAGTTGACTATGAGCCTTTACTTTTCTTTTTAGTGAGTGAAAGGCTCCAGTTAACTATAAATCAAGGCAATTGATAATATATTGAAAGCAACTTGTGAAAATTAATAGGATGAATTCAAAAGGATAAAGGTTAGTTATAAACTTTGTTGTAGCTTAAGGTTACAACTTCATTCAATATCTTTTTATTGGATGTGAACTTGACAAATCCATCGTTGGATTATATTTTTTTTCTTATATCTTTTATGCTTGCAAAATTTCAAAAAGATCAAAGATCAATAGGTATGTCATTAATCAAATGTTTAAATTTCAAGTTTTTGCATGAAATCTAAAATACGCATGAAAATTAAGTTTACTGATATGATATTTGTAATAATAATTATTCAGAAAAAAGGAAAATAAATAATAGTTAGCACAATACACATATATATTGTACCACATCATTTTAATACATACTCATTAAAAAAAAATTATTAAAAAAAAAAAACCCTTAACCATATAATCTCACAAACTCTTTAAAATACAAAATTTTAATTTTCCTATTTAAAATATAACACACGTATTAAACATGTTCCTTATTATATTTATAAAGAAAAAGTCCCATTTGACTGGACTTTATTATTCTTATTTGTACTAGAGTTGTTTATTATGTCAATCTATATTATTATAATTGAGAATATAATTGTCAAAAACAAAGCCATGCAAAGATATTTTAGATTTTAAATTTAGAAAAATTGAACAATGTTACAATATTGCAATAAAATGAGAATAAATGGTATGTATTTGCGTATAATATTTTACTTAAAATACATTTAAGTATTTTGTAAACTAGTTAGTTATATTTAATAATAAAATAAATAAGCGAATACATATAGGCTCTTGTTAGATCGAAATTTTCCTTTATCCATGTTTTATATTGCATATATATTTCCCTTGGTTTTCATTCATGCATTTTTTTAAGCCAAAATTTTAACATGTTTTTAAAACTTTAAACCAAATGAATTACGCGTACCAATACTGTAATTAATATATATATATTCTAACTTATGTATTAATATGTTTTAAATAAAGTTTCAAAAATTTTGTTTAAAATATATAAAACATAAGTTCTAATTAATTCAATTGTTAAAGTTTTTCATTGTCAAATAAAAGATGTAGAATTAAATCTCACCTACACAAAATATAACAAAATAAAATAACAAACCAATTATTTAAATCTTTTTTTTTATTGAAAGTTTCAATTTATGACATCCGTTCATGATAATTACTTATTCGATCACAAGAGATTTTACCAGTTGAACTAACTCAAACTCACTCATATAAGTGTTTTGTTAACCAAATTATACAAAGAGGTCATTATTATCGAAAAATACATTAAGATGTAGACTACTCTGGCAAAAAAAAAAAAAAAAACACAAAGATGTAGACAAAAGAAAATATTCTTGTAGAGTTGTAGGTGTAATGTAACGTATCCCCTTAAAATTTTGTACGTGCTAATATAATATTCCAGAATCAAGAACAACATGATCAGAGTCTCCCTTTGTCTTTCAAAAGAGCCTAAACCGCCCCTATAATATGTTCACAACTGGATGACTGAGATTGCGTACTTCACAACACAATGATGGACCAATGGATCTCCAAATGGAATAAGATATATGATTAAAAATAGGGTCAAAAACATAAAGAAGTCCCAGAAGATTTGTGTTTGCTTTTGCTTTATATATATGTTTCCAAAACCACCCTCCTCCTCTCTCTCTTTGCTGATGAATCTAATCAGGCTAAAACAAGATTTACGAGGCAGTCAAAGGGAGCAGCAACCCATTTTGATTTTTCTTCTCAGTTACTTTATTGCTTTTTTTTCTGGCTTTGAGAGACCCCATTCCTTCCCTTTCCTTTTTTTCTTTGTTGAGAGAGGTTTGTGTTTTTTTTTATCCGTTTCAAGAGCATGGTTTTTGGGGTCCTTCGGTTTTCAAAATGTGACCAACCTTTACTCACATGTCATTATCTTTAGCATCTATCTAGCACAGCAAAGTTGGATATTATTTACCTCTGTATTGTATATGTCTACAAGATACTGTGCCCTTTGATGTAGACCTCTCTCACATGTTCAAAATACTTTGCTTATAATTATATTATCTTCCCATATCATAATCAAAGGCACCCTTTCTTTTATCCTCATATATTATTATAATTTCTTAGATTTTATTCTCTTCTTTTTGGCCGCAAAGAACCTTATTATATATATATATATATTGAGATAACCTTAGATCATCTGCGCATGTTAAATTACTTAACTTATTAAATATGTTAAGTGATTAAAATTACACGTTCATAGTCATTTGAATTGTCACGTAATGAACTTAAAGAATTTTCCTTTAAAGCTAGTTTGGAAGTAAATTTTTTTTTTCAATGATTCAATTTGGTCCATTTGTCTACATGTTTGATATTTTTAATTTTGAACATCAATAATCTGGGGTCCCAGATGCATCCCACAAATGATTAAATCACATAAATGACTAAATTGCAAGTGTAGTTATGCCTAGTGTGTGATGGTGGTGGCAATAATATAGGTTTTATCATGATGGAGTTGGTGTAATTGAGCCCACCTTACTGATCTCCGAAGTGAAAAGTTTGTTATAATGAGTAGGAACATGTCGGTAATTGATGTTGTCATTCTTGTTTGTTTATGATCAACTTTGACGAGTAAATTTTCATTTGGAATAATACAATCTGCTTTCATCTTATCATTGTAAATAACTAGATGATCATGCTGGAACATTTATGCCATTATTTTTTCTATCTCTTTGTAGGGTAGATAAATAGTACTAGTAGATCTCTCTTCATAGATTAGTGAGGTAAATTCTTCCATTATTTCTCTTTTTATTGGTCTATTTCTGTCTGCTGGTTGCTAATTCTTCATATCACCAAAGTAAGGTCAGAAATATGGGTTATACACAAGATTCGAGCTACTAGGTGGAATTAGGACCACACTTTGAATGAGAACTGTGAACCCGACGAAAATGACTTGACCTAATGCTCCCTTTTGATTGAAAAATGAATTTTCTGACAGGGACTTCAATCTTATGCACCCTGACCCCATCAAAAGTATTAGGAATTTGGAATAAAATTCAGGGCCTTGATTGGGTATGCTGTTTGCTGTCAAATTGATCTCACAAAATCATTCATAAATATTCTATTCATGATTTCATTATTTTCCTAATTAATATTAAATGATTTTCCCTAAAAAAAAAAAAAAAAAAGGTGATGATTTCCTTTTATTTGTTTTTGCTACTGACAAATATTCTCATTTGAATTCCCACCAAACCAAATTATCAAGGTTGGTTAGAAGAATAATAGGGGAATTGAGACTTTATTGTTCTAAGCATTAAAAAAAGGATTTTGCTAATGTGTGCCCTAAGGGCACACAATAATTAACCATTTTTGGAAAAAAAAATCGAAAATTGAAAAAGTATTGACAGTTTTTTCAATTTCCAAGAAAATGTTTTCAAAAATCTTCATCTTATTCTATGTAATTATGTATATATGGCACCAAGTTTTTCCATGTTGAAAAGTTTGCTTATATATGTGTTTTTGGAAGTAGAAGAATAGAGAAGACAAATCATTTTGGTCATATTTAACAAAAATAATCCTTATGAATAGTCAAGAACTCATAATTCTTAGAATATTTTCTCTCAAAAAAAAATTCTTAGAATATATGATTAACAATTTAACACCCTAGGTGTGTTCAGTTCTTCCATCCTAATCCCCATACACATTGATTAAATAATTAACAAAAACAATCCCTAATAAGGTGACTCCTACACATTGGCTAAAAATTTGAACTCAAAGCTTCATGCATTACATGAAAGATGAAACTTACAAATCACTAAATCAACTAGTGACGGAGCCACATGTAGACTAGGGGAGCCATGACCCCCAAACTTTTTAAGTTTTTTTTTTTTTTTTTCTCCATATGATATACTATAATATATTTTCAAGTATAGCCCTTACAAAGAGTAGTAATTGGCATTCGATTTATAAATGATAATGACTCTAAACTTTTTTAGAGTTTGAAATTACATACAATGTATAATGTCTACATCTTTTCTCTTGTCTCCACTTGGAATTCAGATTAGGGGGTCAGCTATGAACTCCAAGAAAAAATTTCTGACTCCATCATTGAAATTAACCCGATATTTTTTCTAAGATAACTAAACCATAGTGGTTGGATTAGCTATATTTCAAGGCCTAGATTGCCTGACTTTTAGTCACTAGCCATGAAACAGGAGCAAATCATCAAAGGGGTTCATTAGACGTAGACACAAGGGAAGACTATGTTCACAATATTAGATGAAAATGGCCACGTACAAGAGCCTCTCTCCGTCCATTTTTTCCTTATACATTGTGGTATAGCAGTCTTATCCTTTCAATTTCCAGGCATTATATCACCCTCCATATTGGCTTTCAAATCACTGTGTGTGAGTCCATATTTTCAACGTCTTGTCCTCCATAAAAGTTCTCTAACTGGCACTAAATTATACGTGGGCCTGTTCTTATAAGAATTTATGATCGATGGCCGTATTTTATGGTCTCCATGGACATGAAGGTTTTATTTTGGAAGTCAAGCCAAAGTCCAAACTTAATGTCATTGTCATAACTCATAATCCCAATCCGACCAATGCTGTCATGCAATGAACCCTTATCTAATCCCAGGCCGGTCGGTAGTTTTTTGAGCTTAACGGTGTATTATGTCAATGTAATAATAATATACTTTTGAGTTTAGACACCCAACCCTCCTCATAGCTAGGATGTCACATTGATATTTGGTTTGATTTAGAGCTGCACATGAGACATACATGACTTATCTTACTTCGATATGATACCTATCGATTCAAAGAGGAAAAACAGATGAACTAATTGTAAGAATTTCAATTAACTCTTTGTACTAAGTGTGTCAAATAAGATTTCAAATCTACTCTAATTTTGTGATTAATGTCTCTTCAATTCGAAGTTACTTTCAGCTTATTTAAGAATACTTCCAAACCAAAACAAATCCAAATTCTCTCTTAAAAATTTAAAACTTATCATTAACTCAAATATACACTTTAATGAAAAGTTTATTGGCAATACCTAAATACCCCACTTCTTTTCTTTTTATCATAATAAAGCAATTTAGGAAGAGGAAATTTCAAATTTTTATACTTTATCAAAAGATTGACAATAAAGTTAAATGATTTCAAGTATTCAATTTTTTTTATCCTATTAAATTATTGTTTAAAAAACAAATTAATTTATCATTCAAAATCACTATAGTCATTCCATTATGATTTTTGGTCCCTAAAACATGGTTTTTGTTCAATTTTGACCTTTAAAAATTTTAAAATGTAACTGTAACGGCGAAAAAGCAGTTGGTCACAAATGGAAATAAATGAAGGTTTTACTACTTGCAATCACAATAAATTTGTTTAGAGATAGGAAGTCAAATCTTATTATGATATCCTGTGCGCAAAATCAGAACGTTTTATATCATAGAGTTGAATAAGAATGGGTGTCACTTCTATTAATTCACAGTTTAAGAACTAGTTAAGAAAAAATACAAGTGTTGGTACTTGGGTCTAGTCCGAGGTTGGGTTTACAAATGAATAGATTCTTTTCTTTCTTTTTTCTCCTTTTTTTTTTTCTCCCACCCCCTTGCATTTGGATCTTCCTCTTACTTTTATATCCAGCTACAACTTATCTGGATCTTACACTTGAAGGGTTGAGATTGCCCTCCTAGAACTCTGTTCCCCTCCAGAAAATACTAGCAAGCTTTAACCTATAATCTTAGCTGTGCCACCACTATTCATGGTCATTTCCTCATTAATGCGATCAGAGGAGTGGTTGCCTTGTATTTAATGCGGAGGGGATGGCTTCTATACCTTTCTTAATTTCTTCATCCTTCTCGTATTCCGTACCAAATTTGCTTTTTTTCCTTTTTGATGTTTCAACTTTATGTGCCTCACATAACTAATACTCGTCCCCGAGGTCCGAGGTCCGAGGTGCATCCTCAGAAATAACCTTGACTGCCTATTTAAATTAGATTTGGGATCCTCACCCCCATAGTAACAATATAGTCAATTTGTCCATTTTTCCATTTATGTGAGTAACAAAATTTTGAGGCACCATATATTTAAGGGATCAAATCGAACCGACCCCATATTTGAGAGACTAAAATTGAACTAGCTTCATATTTAAGTAAATAAAATCGAACAAAAATGTGTGTAAGAAATAGACGAAAAATATTCAAAAGGACTAAAGTCATTACATCTTTAAAAAATTGAAGAACCAAAAATCAAACAAACTCCATATTTACGGAACCAAAAATAAATTTTAAATTAAAAAAAAAAAATTTGAGAAGGAAACAAGTTTCTTTTTGAAACAATACGCATTTGAATGAAAATGAAGAAGTATCTCAAGTATTGGAGGAACCCAATTGGCCCAACAAGTACTATAGCAAAAGCTAAAGTAAGCTAGTTTCAATAGCCATTGGGCTAAGCTTAGGCTAACTTTTATGCTCTCTTTTTTACATTTTCTTCTTCTTCTTCTTCTTCATTCTTCGGCCCCAACGCTAAAGTTGGAGCATGTTGGTCATGGGGCCTCATGGGTTTTGCTTCAATTTTGTTGGGCTGGACTTGAACCCAGAAATTTTCAGAGAATATTTTCAGTACCGTGAAATCCAAAGGCCACAAACTCCGAGGCCGAAGAGTTCTCGAGTGAGGGAACACCGCATGTTGTTTCTTTTCCAATACTTCTTCATATTATACGATGTCTTGATTGTTGACACACCCACTTATCGTTTTTGAGTTTTCTCTCAACTTTTATATTCAATTTGCTTTTCATTTACTACTTCAAGCGACAATCTTTGCTAAAAAATTCAGAAGGAATGGCCTCCTCGTTCTTACTTCGGAGAAGAGTTTCGTCTCTTGGTGTTGTTTCTCGCTCTCTTCACGGTTCGACATCCACACCTTTGTTTCATTTTCTTTCATGAAATTTTCAGTTTCTTTTTTTTGTTTTTTTGTTTTTTTTTTTTTGTTTTTTTTCCGATGTTTTAGTAATTAGTTGAAGGTGTGGAAAAATATAAGGGAAAAGCAAATTTTGGGTCTTTTTGTTTTAGTTTGTGTTTGTTTAGGGATGAAAAAGTAAACCCATGTTAGGGAAATTCAATGTCTGTTTCTACACATCCTTAGCAATACTAGGAAACACAAATTGTCTTGGTTGTAAGAAAATGTGGGAAAAAGTCTGGAAATTGGGAATTCAGTCTTTCATAACTGTTTGATCATATGAGTTGACTTTTTATGGTTAGAAGAAAGAAATTTTGACTTCAAAATTTGTTCTTTTTGGGCTGTATAGGTTATTTTCTTTTTTCCTGATTGGTAGGTATATCAGTGTGAATTTGGATTAGCTGCTTTTTTTTTAGCAGATAGGCAAATAAGCTTTCAGCAAAAAGCTAATACAAACAAACTAATAAAAAGCATGTGGTCAACATGGTGAAGTATTACCAATAAACTTTAGCCCAAGTCTCTAATTTTATTATTTGGAAAATTTCCTTACTCATGGGCAAGATATTTTAGCAGTAAATGTAGTGTTAGAGCTGAATTCAATTTGTGTATTCTTGAGTAGATGTTTGTTTCATCTAGCTCAGACCATTAAATAATTGCTTAGAGATATCTATCATCAGATAATGAACATAAGGAGCCAAATCCTGTCATGGGACTGATCACATATATAAATTGGCGGCTATTTAACTTCAAATGTATATTATTAGTTATAATGAACTTTCCTTATTGTTCATTAACATGTTGCTATCAATTATTCAGTTATTTTACATCAAAATTAATAGTTGTGGGGTTTGAACTAGTTTTGTTGTTTTAAGTTTTTCTGACTCTTTTTTTTCTCTCCATTGTGCAACAGGAAATATGGAGCACAGATGGCTGCACTTGGAATCAAGGATTGAGGCTTTAGTTACCCTTTTTGGTGCAACGAGAAAGTTCAGCAGTGGCACTGGTACCACAAAGTTTGACTTTACAGATCTCACGTAAGAATTTTGGTTCACAGATGCTGAAGTAGTGTTGTCTTCACTTAGGAGAATAATAGTACTTTTGCATTTGATATGCATAGTTTTGTACCTGAAAATTGTATCGACTGACTTACATAATACATTTCTGAATACTAGGATATCATGACCCTTTCCTTTGCTTTAGTGTATCATACTAAATGATTTTATATATTTTTATACATTTGATAAATGTATAAAAATATATAAAATAAATTGCTATGTTGCTTGGTTGTGTTATAGAGTGTCTTTTCTATCGTTTTATATATAACTAAGTACTCAAGTCAGGCCGGAACTGCAGGACTCTCCCAAAAACAACAGAAATTGGACCCAGTCATTCCATTTTATCGGATTAGATTTTGGGTACCAAGTTAGCAACAGGTGATAAGAAAGAATATTATAAATTGAGTAAAATCTAATCTAATGGAATAGTTGACATGTTTCTTTCATAACCACAGGACTTTGTATAAGGGTTTAAGGACAGTAGGATACATTACATTGTTGAATCCCAAGCTATTATGAAACTTTTTCTTGATATTCTGCTCTGAGATTTAATTTTCTGTGGTGATGAATAGGTCTGGTTTTGTCACCAATATCTCGGTTATGTAAGATGAATTCGCTCCTTAAATTGATGTGCAAGATCAATTGAAAGACACATTTCCATCTAGATGCCCTTAGTGTGTGCATGCCCATGTGTGCACATAAAAGTAATACTGTTGGTTGGTGTGTGCGCTTTTTTATAAGTTTGGATTTTGATCAAACCTTTTTGTAATGATCTAACAAATGTTTTTCTCACATGATCAAATCTTAGAACCCAGTCACTCTTGTTAATATGCTTATGGTAATTGTGAATGCCATATTTACTTTTACCATCTTCTTAGAGTCCTCATAATGGAATTTTCGATCCATTTCAGTCGTCCTCATACATGGTACCCAAATGCTAGAAGGAAACATCGCAAGGTTATCCTGCATATGGGTCCCACAAATAGTGGCAAAACACACAATGCTCTGAAGCAACTTCAGTCAAGTTCTTCTGGTGAATTCCTTTTTAAATGCCCTTAGTTGAAGAATTAAGAGGGAGTACCATAGCTGTAAGTAAACCGGTTAAGTATCTGTGATCACTCTGCAGGCATATACTGTGGTCCTTTGAGATTGTTAGCATGGGAGGTGGCAAAAAGGTTGAACAAGGCAAAAGTTCCTTGTGATCTCATTACAGGACAAGAGAGAGAGGAGGTTGATGGTGCAAAACATAAGGCTGTGACAGTTGAGATGGCTGATGTAACTTCAGACTACCAATGTGCCGTTATTGATGAAATTCAGGCATGTCATTTGTTTATCTGGAGACTTACTGTCTGTTTATTTTAGAAAGATCAAAAAATTGTCTTCTGTTAATGGAATTGATATTATTATGCTTTATATAAATGTGAAATTAGTGGGAGTGCACCTTTAATGCAATTGATTTAGTTTCTAAAGTTCATACTTGTGGAGGGTCTGGGTCTGGCCTAAATATTCATGACAAAATTTCAAAGTATGTATAATTTATTTAAAAGACCCCTCTCTTGCATTTTTTTTTTTTTAAATGAGTTGGATTTCATGTTAAAAAAGCTGATCCTTATTTTCATCTTATATCAATACTTATATTAGAATTATATATCATTGACATCATGATGGCTTTCATATGCTTGAAGATGTGGCCTGGCTGGAGCATGTTGGTGAAGTGATAGTTGTCCAGTGAATCCCAAGTTATTGGATTGTTTGGCTTTGTATTTATTGTTGATGCATTCTATAAAATCCAAGCATATGCAATTATGAATGTGATTGTTATGTTGTTATTATCATTATATTCATATTCTTATCTCCTCCTCCTCCCCCTCCCCCTTCCCCCACCAAAAACAGATGTTGGGATGTAGGACAAGAGGTTTTTCATTTACTCGTGCTCTATTAGGAATCTCTGCTGATGAGCTTCACCTTTGTGGAGATCCAGCTGCTGTCCCCCTCATCCAGGAAATGTTGAGAGTGACTGGTGATGAGGTGGAGGTAATAATCTTTTTTATGTAATGATCAGTCAAGTTTTTCGTGTTTTGTTCATAAAGGATATATATTAATGCTACTTTACTTCTACATAGATGAAATCTTTTCGTTTCTTGAATTTGAAATATATTTATGGGCTCATTGCAGTTATCCATCTTAAATAATCAGGCTATTTGCCATTTTGTGGCTGTTAGTTCTATGCTAGTTTTGTGGTGTCTGTATCATGTTACTGGTTTTTCTGTGTAGGTTCAATTTTATGAGAGACTTTCACCTCTAGTTCCAATGAAGGTTCCTCTTGGGTCCTTCTCTAATATACAAACAGGCGATTGTATTGTAACCTTTTCACGTCGTAATATATACAGGCTAAAGGTTAGTGATTACTGATCTTTTGTTTCTACTGCCATCATTACATTCTGTGCTTGTGTTTTCTTTCTTTTTAACCCCATATGACATGGCTTCAATTATTTTTTCTTGAATCATTCTTTTTTTCACTAAAATTTTCTTGTGATTATATGTTAGCGGTGAACATAAATCTGTCTAGCTATCTTATAATCTTTTCTTTTCCTTTCCTTTTTTGGTGTATTTAGATGAAATATATGTACTTGTTGGGAGAAAAAAAGGATGAACGCAAAAATGTATAAAATGACCATGTGCAGAAAAAGGTGCAAAATCATTTAAAAATTGGTTGCTATGTTGATTTGGGTCTTTTATCTTAATAAAGAAAATTTCCAAACCACGATAAGATCTAATATCTATGCTTATGATGATCACAGGCTTTCTGCTGTTACTTTTGGTCCACTGGATTTATTTTAGGTCTTATTAGGTAATTAGGTTATTAGTATTTTATTTAATTCTCTAGAGTCAAGTATATTTGTAGTTCAATAATTAAGCTTTGGCCCAAGTTAATTGGGAATAGGGTTTAGTCCTAGTTAGTCTATATAAGTGTGCTACTATCCTCCAATGGAGACAAGTCTATGATTGATGAAATAAAATTTCGTTGGAATTTTTCAATGGCTTGGTGCTCACTCCAGGCTTCCCCGCTGACTCCTACGTTTTATCTTTTTGTTCTTTTATTTCTTTCCTAGTTTTGACTTTTTGTTTAGCATCACTTTGCTAAGATCAAGGCTCAATCAAGCTAAAATGTAGAATTACCTGGCATGAAATATTTTGTGTTACCTGGTTGAATGGAAACACTGGATTGTAAGTTTTTGAAATGCAATCCTGAATTCTAATAGAGGACCACATGTTTGACGCATGGAAAAGGGTGTCTCAAAATAAGTTTGGAAGTTTAGAATAGGCTTTGGGCTAATATTGGTAATGGGGCCTGGTTGAATGGAAACACTGGATTGTAAGTTTTTGAAATGCAATCCTGAATTCTAATAGAGGACCACATGTTTGAGGCATGGAAAAGGGTGTCTCAAAATAAGTTTGGAAGTTTTGAATAGGCTTTCGGGCCTTGAGAGGCTTGAGTAATACACATCCTTTGGAAATGTATTTGGTGTGCTAAGGCTCTGAAAAGAGCTGCTTTCTTTGAGTGGACGGTAGCTTGGGGAAAGATTCTGAATTGTGACAATCTCATGTAGAGAGGAATCACTTTGGTAGACTGATGTTGCATGCATTGTGGACTTTTGCCTTCTTGGTGTTTGGGGCTCAGTGGGTTTATGCCAAGAAGTATTGTTCATCTTTTATCTAGATGGAGGAATTTGTTTGGTAAACACTCTTCTTTAGTTTGGAATCTAGTTCCCATATTCTTGTTGTGGACACTTTGGACAAAGAGGAATCATTGTGATTTTGAAGACGAGGAAGCCTTGTTGGTGAAATTGAAATTGCTATTTATTCAATCAATTTTTCACTGGTCTAGTGATTTGTGTCTTAGTGATGCTCATTCTATTGTAGATTTCATTGATTCCTTCTATTTTCAATTGTATTTCTCAGTTCTCAATAATTTTTTATGCTAACATCCTGTGTAAATGAGAGAGTTCCTTTGCCTTAATAAAATTTTATTATTAGAAAAAAAAAGATACTGGTCATGAGCAAAAGTAATAACAAGATCAAACTATGGTTTGTTTTGAATTGTAATTGATAATAGATATTGAGTTTCTATCTTCCAATGCATGTTTTTTCATAGAAGTAAGTTTCATACTTTATTAGCTTAGGAGAGGAGACTGGTTATATTGTGCAGCAGTGTAAGCTATTGATGTAATTAAACTGAGTATTCTCCCATGGCCTCTGCTTCAAGTTGTTTTAGGTCATCCTCCATTAGTCTTTTTATCAAAAGGCTTGTATTTTGGTATGTACCCGGAATCTGTGTCCAATGAATGGACAAGGAGAAGATGCAGGTCCAAAGTAGTCAGAATGGTGACTGGAGGAGCTCAGGCTGCTGGAAGAGATCAAGCCACCGAATTGGAAGAACTCTTTTATTAACTCAAGAACTGAAGGGTCTTGTTCAATCAAACATTCTTCTACTCATTAATGTTTATACTTCTGCTCTTTAGCTTTCTGAAGGAAGTATATGTATCTGGAAGAAAGAAAATGTACTTTCCAATATTTGTTGCTGTAGACATACCATGTATTGAGTTTTATTCTTTGACATAAGGAGCTCCATCTCCTTCCCTTTTCTTAGTTCTGTTTATATTATGCAAAAGTGACATAATATAGGTTTGACTTAGTAAACTAACTAGTCAAACTGCATTTGTATCTTCTCCTCCACTGTAGAGGGAAATTGAAAATGGGGGAAAGCATCTTTGTTCTGTCGTTTATGGTTCGCTGCCACCAGAGACTCGAACTAGACAGGTATGCCTTCCTCTCTGTGTCTGAAATCCTCTTCCTCAATTATACTTAATCTTAACTCATTGGAATAGATGTATACTATCAATTGAAGTCATTTATATGTTCTTTTCTTCCTTTTTCTATTATGCATTTCCATATAATTTTTTCCCTATAGTGAGTTATGTGTTTGCCATATATTAATAACAAAATTTATTTTCCACCTCTCTTTAGCTCAAATGACATCTCCTCTCCTCAATATTATATATATATATATAGAAAACCTTCTCCCTGATGTACTGCTTTGCATATTAATGTATATTGCGTGCATCTTATTTTTCTGTTGATTATTGTGTTTTTTTTTTTTTTTTTTTTTCTTTTTCCCTTTTTTTAATTTTCTCTCTTATGGTCAGTATATTTGATGATTAAGGATTAGCTGAGTTAAAATGTTCTTTAGGACTGCAGGCAACAATGTTCAACGATGCAAGCAGTGACTTTGATGTTCTTGTGGCTAGTGATGCCATTGGGATGGGTCTCAATCTGAACATATCCAGGATCATCTTTTCAACCATGAAGAAATTTGATGGCATTGAGATGCGGGATCTTATGGTACCTGAAATCAAGCAAATTGCAGGTAGCTTAATCCTAGCCAAACTTTAGAATTTTGTTTTGATAGTAATAGCATGGTTGTAAGGGGATGGTACCCATATCAGACTGTCAGTCATCCAGTCATACAAGGACCTCAAAAGGAACTCTTTGATTACAAAAGTAGGTCTCTCAACTCCGTCAAAAGTCCTCCCATTTCTTTTGTGCCAAAGATTCCTCGTAACACATAGAGTTACAGCTTGCCAAACCTTTGTAACCCTATGGCATTGGAATCCTCCTTGTCAACCTTCCTAAGCTCAATCACAGATTTTTGCGTCACCCAAACTATCCAAAAAATGCAAAAACAAAAGACCAGATATCTGTCTCAAATGATTCCCCACTCCTATATATACAACACCAATTAACTTTCAATAAGTGCTTCTTACTGATGATATCAGTTGTCAATATTTCTCCCCCATGACAGTCCACACAAAAAGGGTCACCTTTCATGGGACCCTTGCACCCCATATGCTCTTCCATGGAAAAGAGTGGCCTGTGGAACCCCTATTGTTATTTGGTTTCTTACTTCTGAATGAAATGAGAGGTCTATTTGGATCCTTCATGAGTGCTTCAAGATGACTTATTGGATTTGCTTGTAGGGAGAGCTGGCCGGTATGGATCAAAATTTCCTGTTGGTAAAGTCACTTGTATAGATGCAGAGGATCTACCCTTGCTTCATTCATCACTTGAATCTCCATCGCCCACGCTAGAGGTTATTCTACCATCAATGAAATGGCTTCATGCATCTTTTGCATTTGACTTCTCTTAAGTTCTTTTTAATTACATGATAATTATGTGGTTTAGTATCATTTTTTTTTTAATTATTATTATTTTTATGTTGTGTCCTTTTTCTTAATTGAAGTAACTCTTGCAATGCAGCTTGCTGGATTATTTCCTACCTTCGATCTCATGTATATGTATTCACTTGTACACCCAACAAATAGCCTCCATCAGATATTGGTAGGTTTTCATTCAACCATTTTTGTTTTTTGTTTTTGTTTTTTTTTTTTGGTATCTTCTGTATCTGTCATCTACTCATTTGTTTCATATCTATCGATCTTTATGCCCTAGCTATTTATTGAGTAATACATTTTCTAGAACAATTAAAAAAAAAAAGTGTCTGTAATTTGCGTAAGTGATACCAAGGGTTGCTGATTCAACCTTTATCATGGTTTTTTTTAATGATGAGGAAAAGAATGAAAATAAAATAGAAGAATCATTTATGTTTATGTGGAGATTATTGAATGTTGGAGCTTCACTCTCTTGCCCCCTTGCAAATGAGAAAAAGATTAACAAGATAAACAAATTATGATTGTCAAAAATAGCATGATTCCTCAATGAATGGGTTTGACATTTATGATGCATACTATCAAGTAGCTGAGAATTGTAACTGTTTGTTAAATAATTGAAACTTGTTGAATTTTTTTTTTTCTGCATTATAATATTAATGTGTTTCCAATCGTGTGATACTTAAAGGACCTTTTTTCTTAAATTTTCCAGGAGCACTTTCTAGACAACGCTAAATTATCGGAAAATTATTTTATTGCTGATTGTGAAGAAATGTTGGTACGTTTATGTCAAGTTCCCTTCCCCATCAATCAGGGGAAACGTTTTTATTATGTTGCTTTGTTCTTGGCAACCATGAATGTCAAGTATTTTCATCCCTGTAATTATGTAATATCCTGTATCAACTCTTACTTTGGATCCTAATTACATTATTGATACCAGAAAGTTGCTGCTGTTATTGATGAGTTGCCCCTTGGGTTGCATGATAAGTACCTTTTCTGCATCAGGTAATATCTTTAGTCCATTTGAAATGGTCAAAAATTGTTTCAGGCTTTCTGTTTACCCAAGTTTCTAGAATGTGATCACTATCTTGGTGGAATTCTCCTAAGACTGAAAACTTGGTCGACTGAGCAAGTTAGGGTAGTTTTATTTTTTTCCACTAACTTGTTCAGTTTCAGCTCTATTAATAATTGTGTTGTGCAGTCCGGTTGACATGGATGATGAGATTTCATCTCAAGGTCTTACACAGGTAAGATTGAATATATAGATCTTAAAAAAATAAATCGATGTTTGTTTTTAATTATGAATTAATATGATCTTTCATGGCGGACCAGTTTGCACAAAATTATGCAAACAAAGGCATAGTTCGGCTGCGAGAAATATTTACACCAGGGACACTTCAGGTGCCAAAAACACAAACTGCTCTCAAGGAGCTTGAATCCATACACAAGGTAAAGTCTTTACATCCTTTTTTCTAAGCATCAGTTATGATCCTGGGGAGATTAACTGGTTTTCAATTCCCAATTTCATTGGTTGAAAAATTCCATTCATTGATGGAATCTTTTAATATGTTGCATGTTTAGAAACTCACTACATCATGCCTAAATAGACATCAGAGGATCTGAAATTTTTATATTGAACCATGCAAATGACCTTAATCTTCTAAAATATGCATTAATTTTTTTTTTCACCAATTTTATTGAACCTAAACAGTAATTATCATATTGATATGAGTAAATTTTAATGGCTAAGAATAATTTTGCAATTAAAAGGTACATCAGTTTTATTAGTGAAATGAATTATCAGAGTTAATCATGATTATGGGCATTGCATGATAGAACAGGAGGTGAGGCACATCTGTTGTCTGTTTGGAATTAATTAGATAATGAAGGGATTGAACTTGAGTAATTTCTAGTTTCAAGGAACTTAAGCTCTAGATTTTAACTACATATAATTTGATCAAGACATAGGTTGTTAGCTGATGCTGTATAAGGGGAGTTGGTTTTGGCAGCTTAGAATTGTAGTCTATTGTGGCTTTGGTGTTTGCTCTCATTGGTTTAATTGCAGAATGCAAAGATCTATAAATAACAGTATTGGTTGCTGGGAAGGGTCAGGGGGAAGGTTAGGGTGTTGTAGCATGGAGGATAGTCCCTTTGTCTAATATATAATCATTAGTAAGTTACACACAACTTTACTCTCCATTGGCAGCTGAATCGTAGTGGTGTTTTTGATGTGCAATCCTTTTATATTTCTTTATTGAAAGCCCCTTCTGTTTCTTTCCCTTGGCAGAGCATTTGGTGTGTTAAGGTATCTAAAAGGGTATCTTTCTTTTTATGGACTGCTGCTAGGGGTGGGATTCTTACTATAGATAACCTTGTTAAGAAGAACCTATCCCTTGTTAATTGGTGTTGTCTATGTAGGTGTGATGAGGAAATTGTGGATCACCTTTTGCTTCATTGTAAGTTTGCATATGCTTTGTGGAATGAGGTCCTTATTATGTTTGGGGTTCAGTGGGTGATGCCGAATACAATTGTTTCTCTTATTTTAAGTTGGAGGAATTGGTTGGGATCTTTTTCTTCAAATGTTTGGAATATGGTACCAGCATGTCTTATGTGGTTAGTATGGAAGGAACACAATGCCCGAACTTTTGAGGACATTGAAAGACCTATAGATCTGTTGAAGAATCTGCTTGCTATGACTTTGTTTGAGTGGTCTCATATTTGGGGTCTTACGCATTGTAGTTCCTTGTTTGAATTCCTTATCTCTATTAGACTTTCCTTATGATTTGATTGTATTTGTTTCAAGGGCAGTGAGTTTACAATCGTAAACACATTGTTCTTTTATCATCAATAAAACTCTTATTACTAATCAAAAAAAAAAATACTTCACTCTCCATCCTATTCTTATAGGAGCAGGAGCTGTCATTTAGGCTAGAGCTCATGGCCCTCTTTGTCTAATATGAAGCATTTGGAATGAGCACAATGGTAGAGATTTTGAGGGTGTTGGGATCTTGCTTCCCATACAAAAAGGCATTGTTACAATGATTGTTGTCCTTCTGTCTTTCCTCTAATCGAAGTTTTTTATTTTTCTTTATCTCCTTTTGAATTTATGATATCTCTAAATTGTTGGACATGGTTGCTGTAGCTGGTTAGTAGCTCACATATAGAACTCATGTAGTTGGGCAGTTCCCTTCCCTTTGTTTCCCCCTCTTGGCAGAATATGTACTTGCCAAGAAAAAAATTGAAAGAAAATACTTTTAATTTGTGTGCAAAGTACATTACTATATATATTCTTCTTAGAATTCATATCTTGGAGACAATCGGCTTCTGGTTGCCATTTGGCTGTCTTCTGACAAAGCTGATCTTAATTTCCATGTTATTTATGGAAGATTATGAGGTAAACCTTTCCAAAATATAGGATTTTTTTGCATTGATTAAGTTTTAAACTTTGCAAATAAATTTAGTTGAAGACTTGTAATTTGGCCATTGTAGTGTCTACATTCCTGCAGTTGATGTCATATTGTAGATGTATACATTTTGTTTTCTGTGGAAATGATTTCCAGATTGACAAAGGTTTAAAGGCAAATACATTGATAGTCATTCAAGATGTATTTGAAGTATTCTTTTGTCAAACTCAGAAGTTGAATATACCACATTTTCTCTGACTCATGCTTCCAAGAAAATTGTTACTAAAATTCATTTTTCTTACTATTATATAAGGTAGGTTTGCTACTAAAATTTCTCTTTTGGTACCAAAATTGAAGGTGTTGGATCTCTATGTTTGGTTGAGCTTTCGATTGGAGGATTCATTCCCAGACCATGAGCTGGCGTCATCACAGAAGGCCATTTGCAGCCTGTGAGTTTGCTTAGGATTTGTTGTATGTTAGTTATTAATCTGCTAGCTCTCTTATTGTTCTACATTAAATTTGTAGGTTGATTGAGGAGTTCCTGGAAAGACTAGGGTGGCAGAAGCCAAAGGCAAGGAGGTTACCATCACGTGCAAGAATGAATTCTCTTTTGTCCAAAGACATCCGACAGCATTTGTGAAAGTCCTCACAGAAAGGCCATTTGCAGCCTGTGAGTTTGCTTGGGATTTGAAGTATGTTAGTTATTATTTTGATAGCTCTCTTATTGTTATACAAATAATTTGTAGGTTAAGGAGTTCCTGGAAGGACTAGGGTGGCAGAGGCCAAGAGCAAGGAGGTTACTGCCATGTACAAGAATGAATTCTCAATTGTACAAAGACGTCTGACAGCATTTGTGAAAGTCCTCATTTTCCTTGATACAGTCATTCCTTCTCTTAGATCTTCAAAAGCTTTTAGGAGAAGGATAATTGAATTTTTAGTTTAGTCACTTTACCCTCAACTTGTTATATCTGTGTATTTACTTCTCCTGTCCTGATTAACAACCAAAACAGAGCATGAAGCTCCACCTCTTCAAGAAAATTCCTTTACTTCAAATTATTTAATTCAATTATTTACTTTGGCAATCATTGTATTATTTGCACTACAATAATGTAAAAATATTATTGACTACGATGTGATATAATTTTACTGAATAATTACGCTTTTTAAACTTGTAATGACGTCTGAAGATTGAAGTGAACCAATTTTAGTTGGCCAAGATCTGATCTGGTATAATATCCAAGTATAGGATCCACAATAGAAAGTATGCAAGGAAAATGTGCAACATGACCTTTTTTTAGAAGGACTAATTTCATGATCAAAGAATAATGGATGAGCACCCGGTACATCCATTCGTGAGCATTATTGTGAAGTTGGTGTCAAATTCCCACCAAAAGTGGCATGGCAGGAAGTACAACATAATTTTGCAAAGTATATACTCAGTGAAACATCAGTGCTTGTATTGTTCTGTCCTGTAAAATTTAGTTCTCAGGTGCCTCTCCCATTTTGGGCCATGCCTAGAATTTGGTAATATTAGACCAGTTAGGATTGCAACTTCCTTCTGGAAGCCCAAAAGCTAGATACACTTATTGCACCTTCCTTCTGGAAGCCCAAAAACTAGACAGACACTGGTTCTGTCAACTATTTGAAGAGCAGAATTTTAAGTTTTAACTACATGGGAAGAAATATGTCCTCCAAGTTTTTAGAAAACTGGAGCTCATTGCAAACATTCTCAAAGTTGAAATGATCCCATATCGCATGTTGATATATTCACTATAATGGAATGATAAATTTCTCATCTGTCAAAAATGACAAAACTGATAAAATTATTCACATTCATCATCCTAGAAAATAAAAATAACACTTTGATTTCATTGGTAATATATTAGAAACTCATCGAACCCAATGTAAAATAGCTGAAGCAATTCATCCTGATCTAAACACAAAAACTACCATTGTAGTAGATGTGTTCTTTTGCTTCGTTGTTCTGTGACCGTGACATCAACTTCTCAATATGTTCCTTTGCTTTTGTCATACTCTTGCCCTCAAGTCCTTCCGTCAACATCTTGTATGTGCAATCCTTTGGAACCATTCCCTTCAACACCATCTCTTCAAAGAACAAGCAAGCGTGTTCAAGTTTCCCATTCTTACATAGTCCATGCACCAAAAGCGAGTAAGTCCCAACTTCTGGACTGATGTCATTTCTAAACATGTGGTCTAACAAGAAGTATAGCACCTTCATTCTCTTCTTCTGACAGCACATCTTCAATAGAGGACCATAAGTCTTAAGATTTGGCTTGCAAGTATCCTCTTCCATTTGCTGAAGCAACTTCATTGCCGCCTCTTCTTGCAAATGCACGCAATAACAAGAGATCAAAGTATTATACGTCAATGCATCCCGACTAACTCCTTGCTTTGTCATGTCCTCAAATACGTCGCGTGCATCTTTAAGCCTACCATACTTACCAAGAATGAATATCAAAGAGCTATAAATTGATGCATCGGGAACACAACCATTCCTCTTCATCTTCTCATAAACCTCCAAAGCTTCATTAATCCTTTTTGCCTTCCCTAGAGCATGCATTACAATAGTATAAGTCACCTCACTAGGCCTGCAGCCCTTATCTTTCATTTCTTCAAGAATTTTATCCACTTTACGAAAATCCTTTTCCCGACAATAGGCTCCAATGAAACAAGTATATGAGAACACATCAGGCTGAAACCCATGTTTCTCCATATCCTCCATAGCCTTTTTGGCATGGTCTAATTTCCTAGCCTTGCACCACCCATGTATCAATACATTGAATGTGTGAGCACTCAAAGGTATTACTTTCTTGAACGTCAAGAAAACATCGTGGGCATCCTCTACACTGCCCTCTTTCACCAATGCATCCATTAGTACATTCATTGATGTGGTATCTTTGCTCACACCAAACATCTCTATTTTCCTAAATGCCTCTATTGCCTCCTTGTATTTACCAGCCTTTGCAAGCCTCCTCATAACCTTACTCATTGTGACCAATGTGACATACCCACCTAACTCATTCGTCTCCTCCACCAATTCCCACACAGTATGGAACTGCTCCGCCTTTCCTAAGATATCAACCATGGAATCATAAAGCTCAGGAGAATGCCTATAACCTGTTTGCATTTTTGCCCAAGTGAAAACTCCAAAAGCCGGGACCCAATCATTGCTAAATCTCTTCAAAAGCTGTTCAACTAAACTGTTTGATGCAATAAAACCAGACCCATTTAGAGCTTCCGCTGCATTATCAGGCGACGGGTACCAATTCTTGAGGATTTTGCTGATTTTATCCACCTCTGTCTCAGTGTTTTCACTTAGCATTTGCTTAACAACTTTGCTGTGATCATGAAACTTGTGGTTGTCAACCCAACCAGCAAGTGAAGGTATAACAAAATCATCATCTGAATCTGGGTTTGATGGGTTTTGGGTGTCGCTGAATTTGACCCAACTTGGAAGCTCGGGTGATTCGGTGAGTTGGGTTGAGTCAGTCATGGTGCACAGTGGGTAGTATAAGAAGATGAAAGGTTTGGTTTTTCTTGTGTGAGAGAGAAGCTTGAAAATTTGGAACTTTGATGAGAGCATTTTGGATTTTGGACAAGGATGAGGCAATGAAAGATTGTTTATGAAATGGATTTGTTTGAGCTTTTACGATGGTGGGCTTTGAGCCTATGAGAGACACGAAGAAACAAACCGGCCATAGCTTGTGTGCTGAGTGCTGTGCAGTGTTTTTTGTAAGTAATTGTACTCTTTTTTTTTTTTTTTTTTGAAAAAGGTAAGTAATTGTAATTATTTGCACACTAAATTGTGTAATGCGCACAAAAATTGTGTACAAGGCTCATTTTACAATTTAAGATGTGCACCAGGCTGCTTTTATATAGTGAGTTTTAGTTAATTTAACTGGTAAATTGTCTAATAGATGAATAAGAGATTTGAGATTCAGTCTCCCCCTATATAAAAAATCGATTGGTGCAATATAGATATTGATTCATTGGGCCTAAGCCCATCAAATTTATATTTCTAACATAATAATAATAATATATAAAAGACACTCTAATACTGATTAGAGTTATTTTTTAAACATTAATGTTTGTAATACATGTAGTACCAACCTACTATAGTCAGAAAATGGTCATTCATTGGGCCTAAACCCATCAAATTTATATTTCTAACATAATAATAAAAAACAAAAGACACTCTAACAGTAATTAGAGTAATTATTTAAACGTTAATGTTTGTAATACATGCAGTGCCTACCTACTATAGTCAGAAAATACTATAAGCTAGTAGCTACTAGTTAGAAAATACTATAAGCTAGTAGCTACTAGTTAGAAAATACTATAAGCTGTTTTTCGATGTTCTAAGCCTTCGAATCCACTGCGGGCTAACAGCGGAGAAATGCCAAACACAACTCACTCCCCTGCCCCGTACCGGGAATAGGGGCATCAGAAGCGGGTTCTCTCGATCTGTAGCTCTCAGGGCACCATAATCACCATTTCCGGATGGAAGCCATGAACCAGAACTGGCTTTCTACCAAGTTCCTTTGTTTGCCACCCATCGAGTGAAAAAGAGCGGAAGTGAGACCATCTCAATCAAGGTTCTCTCCACCACCCTTAGCCTATCCATCCGAACCAGCCCATCAGTGGCTCCATCCACGGCTAAGCATGCCTCTAACGCCTCTCCCAATCCCTATCAATACAGTCTTCCATTTCTCTCGAACGGTGCCCCAATCAACCTTCTCCCTCAAGGCAGTTAGCGTATATGGCAATCTTCTTATCTGAATTAGTCAATCTTGTTAATGAATTAGTTACTTGTATTAGATCTATCCAGTGTTAGTTTGACACTTAGCAAGGAACTAATGATTGTTAGTTGTATGAAAAATTTTATAAGTACTCTTGTACTCTCATTCTTGTAATAAATTTTTGAGAATTAGTGATTTTAAGGGGAAGCCCCTTAAATAGTATTCACCAATATATATATAAAAGTAGAGAACTTATGCGGGAGTACATGAGGTCCTGCCAAGTGGCACTCTAATTTTGCATTTAGCCCTTTTTTTTTTTTACCTCTTTTATTAAGTTTTTTTTTACTGTTACCCAAAAGTTGACATTAACTTATTTTACTGTTATCTCATTAATGTCTCATTAATTGACTAAACTTACACCACACCTTTCTCTATTCTTCTTTCTTTATATCTTTTAGCATACCCATTGTTTTAGTATTTTAAAAAAAGCAAAAAATAATAATAATTAAGGACTAATAGTAATAACTAACTAGATAAGGCCTTGAAGAGAGATAGAGAGACACAAAAATGTTAGGGATTGTTAAATAAAACGCACTATTTCACTAAATATCATCAAAATAAAAGACCTGAAACTAACAAAAAATTTGAAAGAGAGAGAAAGAGAAATCTAAGGAGTCACCACCTCTGTTATACAGGTCTCCCACTACCATCAAGACGCCAAAACCCCTACGAGTATTTTTTTTTTTTTCCTTTTTTCTTTTTAAAATTAGGGGCTTAAATATGATTTAGGTTTGGGTAATTTGGTTGGATAGTTTTTGTTTTGGGTATATAAGTAGAGATAATATTCTACCATGGTTTAATTTTAAATCATCTATAAGATATATGCATACACACTTGCCTATATCATGTTTAAATGTCACACTATCGATGAGTAAAAGATGATGAGAGAGTTGGGCATACTTTCATTTCATGGTATGAAATATGTGAACACAACACAAATTAGTTGATTTTTATAATCCCGTTACTCTTTTGCATTTATCTTTGGTTCCATGATTAAAAAAAAATTACCTTAAGAAGGCTACAAATATGCAATGAAACTATTAAACTAATTTTTAATATCTCAAAATGTATATCTCTTTACTCTAATTTAGTTTACTTTTTCTTATAATATATGTAAAACATTATCCAAAACCATCTTACATAAAATATCAAAAACCTCATGTTGGAAAGTACGAGGTTGTGCCATGTGGCGCATTCCTTGAACTTCTCTTTATTTAGTTTTCTACTTCAACAAAGTTTGCATTTATGTTAAAATATTAATTCATTGAATTAGCCAATAAAGTAAATGCATATATTAATTATCTATTGTTGTGCATTAATTATTTATATTAAATGAATTTATATGATTATTTTTATAAACTCTATATAGAAAATCATTTTTAATTGGAATAATAATAATAAATTTAAAATATGACATTCTTACTCATATTTAGTTGCTTTGACAACAATTGTCACAAAAGTCATAAAAAAATTAAATATTTGTGAATTCACTAAAATTAAACTTAATCCTTTAAATTTCCTAACTCCTTTGTGTGTGTGTGCACGCACACATATGTATGTGTGTAGAACTAACACTGTAATATGTATTCTATGTAATTAGAAAGATTACTAATATAATAAATATGTTTATTTTGTTATATTAATTATTTTAAGCATAATGAAATTTTAATATCATCTTTCTAAGATTTATATGAGAAATAATTGGTTTTTTTTATGAGAGAAACAATTGATTTGAAATATGGCATTTTTACTCAAATTTAGTTGTTTTTGCAACAATTGAAACCGTGTCTAACAAAAAGGGGGGAAATTTTTTAGTAACACCAATAAGAATGTTAAAAAAATAATAATAATAATAATTAAAGGATATATGCATTTTTTAGTAGGCATGAACCATGTCTATAAATATTAGCTACTATATCATGCAATTTTCAATTTGTAAACACATATATATAGTATGATCAAATCACTATACTACTCTTAGTGTATTTCTATTTTGTCTATATATAAATTAACTAAAGATTAAAATTTTTTACAATGAAATTTATTGAAATATCTTTTTTATACATCGATAGTTGAGAGTGGGGATCTGAATCATTTCTATTGGAAATTTAGATGTCAATCAGTTAAGTTACATGATTTTTGGTAAAGCTTATCGAAATATTGGAGAAAACTAATATTAAGTTGCACCACACATCGCGCAGGAACTCAACTAGTTTTGTAGTAAATGCGACTCATCCTTGATTAGGGCCAGAGTATCAGATTGAGAAGTTGCTCGTTACTTTCTTTTAATTGCTGCTCGATCTGGGTTTGAACTTCAGGCAACTGTTCTTGAGTCTGACCCTATGTTGCTTGTATGTCGGGCATATGAAGGAGATTTTCATAACACATATATAACTGTTGTTCGATCTGGGTTTCGACAACATGTTGATGTTGCTGATGCGTTTGTAGCAGATGTTGTTGTTGATGTGCTTCCCCTTCCAAAATATTGGAGACATCCGGAAGTAGAAATCCTTGAGCATTTCGTTGAATTATAAGTTGGTACTTCGTTGGAATTTTGGAAATTCCCTCAGAAAGCCACCGAATATATCCTAACGCTCTGTTGACTTCATCCAAAGCTCTAGCATTGGCATCAAACACCAGGGAAGTGACACAGGTAGCTTTATGTTGCTCTGGTATTTTTTTTAACAATTCTTTGATGTAAAATTCACTATAATGATTCACTATTTTCCTATAATCCGAGGAACCAGCGGGAAATAATTTTCTCATGTAACAGTTTTTAGAACAAGTCCTCGAATGATATACACAATAAGCATAATTCATCTGATTTAAATCAATAGAAAGAAAAAGAAAAACGATTAATTGAATTAAACAAACCATTTAGAAAGAATCTTTTAATTACTACCATTTTTTAAACATGAAGTTTATAATATCTGTATCTTTACTATATATATATATATATATATATATATATATATATATATATATTTTAGAACAAATTTACAATTTAAAATCAATAAAAGAAAAAGAAAACCAAATAATTCAATTAAACAGTCCATTTAGAAAGAATCTTTCAATTACTACCATTTTTTAACAAGTTTATAATATTTGTATCTTTACTAATTATATATTCAAGAACAAATTTACAATTTACAATGCAGTATCGTTACTAACTTATCTTTACTAACTATATATCAAATTACTGACTAACAAAACAATAAACATAAAAATTACAAAAACTTTTATATCATTTATTATATTTTTATCTATTAAAATTTTCAACAAAAAAAAAAAATTCTTCGAAGAACTATAATCTAAATTACTTTTGGAAATTTAAAAAGGTAAATTTCCATACCTATTGTTTAGGTTTGATGAACCTTGATTATTGTAGGGGCTAGAGCCCAGGATAATGAATTGGGCCTTGGGCCTTATCCGAGGACACTAACAAGTCCAAGGAGGAGAATAAGACTTAAATGATCCAAATTACAAGTCTCATCAGTGGGGGGGTGTAGGGAAGAAGGTCCGAGGAGGAACTGCTCCTCGGACACAACGAACGCAGATCAAGTGTGAACTCCAGCAATTGAAACGCACCCCCTAAACGTGTGAGAGAAAAGAAAACTCAAAATATCCAAGGAAAAGCTGGCACCACCACATTAAATGCACTACAACTACTTTTCTGGCCGCATTAATGTGGAGAAGACCCCTGAACAGTGCTGCCTTGGTTACCGCAACTCACAAAGAGCTGAAAGGAGTGTCTGATGGGATGGGTACTCAAGTGGGGATCCAGATGATTAACAAGTGTAAGGTCCAGATGATCAGCAAAGAGCTATATAATGTGGAAGGGCCCCATGCCAAAAGGGAGAAAAAGGAAGAGAGAGAGAGGGAGAGGAAGAATAGTGTAGCATGCTAAATAACCTTAACATGGTGATCTATACATGCGAAATTCTGGTCTCCTCGGACCGAATGTCCTTTGGCAATAATGGTCTTTATTCATGTTTGATTGATCTTTAACTTCATGCTAGCCGTTGCTTAACTCATCTAGATCTAGTTCTTTGACCCATACTCTACAAAAATTCATTGTATTGGGCTTATTAGGCCAGGATTCCATACATTTGGACTTGGGCCCAAAATCTTGTCCCTACAATTATCTTCTTGTAGCTTTCCTTGATCTCTCAATAGGATTCTTGAAAGAAAATTATTTTTTTGAAAAAATATATTGAATTAACTCTGAGATACCGTTAGGCAATAGTAGCTTTATACTCGTAACATTAATCACACTTCCCTCCGACTTTTTTAATCCGTGTTTGTACTAGATCGGTTCGATAAAGATAGTGGGCCGTGACCCATGAATGGAGGCACAATTTTAAAGTTTTTAACACAAGCGTAAATAGATATAAACCCATTGGGTATCTAATGAATACTCATTAGTCATTTATTCTAAAATTTAAAAGTTTAGGTTATGTTTGGGAATAGTTTTTATTTTCTATTTTCAAAAACTTGATTTTGGGAATATAAAAAAAAATTTTAAAAAAATTCTTGTATTTTTGAAATAAAAAAACATGTTTGGTTAGTTGAAATTAAAAAGATAGTTTTTTGAAGAAAAAAATAGAAAATATTAAAATATGTTGTGGGTTCTTATTTTGAACAGTACCTAAGCCCAAGTAGAAACAAGGATCCTAAACCTTATGCTTGTTGTTTGGTGGACTGGGCTTGGTTCACCGCAGCTATATTGGGCTGATTACAAACCAAGTTGTGCACAAAACATGGATCCTACAACACATACATACTCATACATGCAAATATATACATATTATAAAGTAAAGAACAGTAAAGGAATAATAAAGGTAAATAAAACGTTAGGGATCCTCAAAATGATGAATAATGCTTCATTATTTATTGAGTTTCTAATACATTATGTATTTTTCGCACTAGGATATGTTACAAGGTCCAAATAAATTCAAAAGTCACAGACTTAGATAGCTCCTTCAAGCTTCTAAGACTTGTGAGGTTTGAATCCCTTCAAATTCAAGTGTATCCTCTAGTGTCTATCTTAGGATCTCTTACGGAGTTTTCCCTTTTTTCTCCCTCTTTGAATTCTAAAGGAGTTTTTTAATGGATCTTTTCTCTTTGATTCACTTTTGCTGAACTGTTTTTTACTATTGGCTCCCTCTCCTTTTATAGTGCTCTCCTAGGGTTTTTGGTGTACCGCTGCTTCCTTCCATTTGTTGCCCTGGGTACCAAAACCAATGTTGTGTCAGTAACATTGATGGCTGGTCCCTTCCTTATTTTCTCATTATTTTCCCTTTTGAGGTTCCCCCTTCAAAAATCCCTAGTTGACCTTCCTCTTTTGGGAGGTCCTAAGGGCTGACTTTCAATCCTCTTTTCTCAAAGCTTCTAGATACTACTTTTCAGACCCACCTTTTGGCTACTTTACCTTTTGTCATTTTCTCTAAATAGGCAGATTCTTCTCTATCAGGCTGAAAGATTCCCAGCTAACTTCCTTCATGGTCCATCTCCCTGTGTTCCTCGAGGCACCAGGCTTCTTTTCATGAAGTGTTGATTCCTAAGTCATCTATCTCTTTCTGCATCATTGGGCGACTAATGGGACATATCCATCCTCATTCTTTTTGTTCATGGGCATGCTCCCTTGAGTTGTCTCAATCCCAGCTAGTCTCCTATTGCATATCCCAAGGATCCTAGGTTTCTGGGAATTCTTAGGCATCCTGGTTTAGCTTTCTTTCTGAGTTCTCCAGCAATTTTCTCTCTTAAGGGCTGGGCTGAGCTTCCTTTTTCTTTTTTTTTTGATTTATAAGGCTCAAAGCTTACCCATTCATGGATTTAGGCCCCTTCCTACTTATTTTAAGTAGTCCTTAATTGGCGAGTTTAGGCCTTACCCCTTCCTTGAAAGCCCAAATGGTTCTCAAATTTCAATTTTGTATCATTTTGGACCTTGATGCAATATTGTGATATTTTGGACCTCAACATTTAACCTCCCGAGCTCGTGGGTTGCTTACAGCCCACGCGTGAGTAGACGAGATTCTTAGGTTTCGCAAGGATCTGCAGTTGGTGTTTCTACCGCCCTCGGGATCCCTTCCCCTTTTTATTATGGAACCTTGCTCCGTTACGTTTCCCTCTGATGTATTGACCCACGTATTCCACTCCTCTTGTAACTCCCCCCTCTTTTCACATAACGTGGCAGTTAAGTGTCTAGGTAAACTTCCTCCTCCTCTTTTTACGTTTCCCATAACTCTCATTAATAATTGACAATAACTTTTCTTGTAAAATTGAATTGTGGCAACTAGCGCGTTTTTCCATACTTCTTCTTCTTCAACTTTTCTCTGCGCCATTATTGTAGTCACTTCAAGCCATCCTTTCACTTTCAAAGATACTTTCCCAACTCATCTCCTCTCTTTCTGCTCCTTCCTTTGTTGCTTTCTCCTATTCTAAGCTCCCTTACTCTTCTGTTATACTTTCCTTCTATGGCTTCCTCTTCTTCCTTACGAAAAAGGAGAGAGCGTTCTCCCAGCCCCTTTGAAGGTGAAGGTTCTTCAGCAGGGTCGACGCAGGGCGAGGTGTAGGAAGTTTCAGATCGTCTAGCCTTCCCTTTATAGGACCCCTGGTACACTCCCAGTTTGTTTTTCCCTCGAGTCTCTCATGGTGAGGCTCATTCTTCCCCACATTCCTGGGTGTTTTCTGGTCAGCTCGGATTTGCCAGCTCTGCTCAGATTCTAGATCCAAGGGAAATTTTGGACCTTCAAATTAGGCGAGGATCTCAAGAGGTGGTTCCTATCTTTTTTGATTTCGTCCTAGGAAAAATTACTGGTTGGTCAAATTGGGTAAATGAAGAGCTGTTTAATGGTAAATTTGTTAATTGTTTGGAGTGCGCCGAGATCCTAAAGTCAGTGGCAATCTCTAGGAATCTTGAAGGTTTCAGGGATGCTAAAGGCCTTAGAAATCTGGTGCGCCGTTGGTCTCCCTCTCTTCATACATTCTTTTTTTCCGTTAGTGAACTCACCATTACCTTGGAGGATGTGGTCAATAATTTCCTCCTCCTAGTGTTTGGTGATGAAAACCCCTTTGATATCCAGCTCTCTAACGAGGACCTCAAGGTTGAGGATCGACTCTTCAAGCTTTTTGGTAGGCGTACTGCTTCGTCTAGAGGCAAGCCAACCAGGATGGGCAAATGGGTAGCAACCCTTTCTCAAGAAAAAGATAAGACAGTTAGGCGAGCTGGGTTCCTGGCACTGTGGTTGAGTAAGTTTCTCTTCAATGGAGTTTCCTGGATATGGGATTAAGTCCACCTTTTTCCCTCTTACTATTAAGTTGGCCAGGGGTGCTCAGTATCCTCTAGCCCCTATGTTCTTAGACCACGTTTATTCTCAGTTGGATTTACTTCACAGTGATGAGGTTGAAGGCAATTCCTGTTGCACCATAACTTCATCCCTGCACTATGCTATTCTTCAGGTGTTTATGTGGGACCGCTCTTTTGTTACTTTGGCGAAGTGCAGGAACCTGAAGTACATGAAAGATAAGTTTCAAGGATCCCCGGATGTGATCAAGGGCCTGTGTGGTAGCTTTATTGATGGCCACCTTATTATCTTTCGTTGGTCCAACTTGAAAGGTGGTAGCCTCAATCTGATAGAATTATTCGACCAAGCAGGGCATTTGAGTTGGTGTTTCCCTTTAGTCCCAGATTTGCATGTGATTCCATTTTGTCTTCCTTCCTCAACTCTCTAGGGCACACTTTTGACCTTCGCCGAGGAGACGAAAGCAACTTGGCATACTTGGCTTGTACTAGCCTTTCATGGCTTCCAGAGCCTTCATCGAGCAGTCCGAAGTACACTCACTATTCTGCGCACCGAGTGCTTAGACAATTAGGCTTCGACCAGGATATCCCGCCGGTATTCAAAGAGGTGGTGCCTTCCCTCCCATCTCTGGATCCGTTTTTAAGGCTTCAAGCCTTTTCTTATTAGTCACGGAGGAGCCCCCAATTCGTGGTACCAAGTTCTCAGCGGGGAGTTTTTGCTTCCAATGGCTTTACTGGTTACTAGATGAGGGTTCAAAAATCTTTCTCGGACTTTGTTGGCTCAGGTAAAATTGGAAGAGTTCCCGACCCTAATCTCTTTTCTGCCCTATCTTATAACAAACGCTTGGCCCTTCTTACTGCTGGCATTGTATCTGTTGCAATAAGCAGCAAAACAGGATTTGTGGAGTGGCACGCTTCTAAGGGTGGTTGGGTGTCCTATGCCAATGACTTCCCTGCCTCTTGGCCAGGGTGTGACTTGATTGTGGGCTCTTCTTTTGGTGTGCCTATTAAAAAAGGGGTGTCCAAGGAAATTGGTGCCGCAACTCTTGTAGGCAAAGGTAAGGAGAAGAAGATAAAAAATGAGGCTATCAAGAAGTCTGAAGTTGAAGGGAGTGCCGAGGATATTGAAGCTGGCCGTGGTACCAAACGGAGGAAGATTGCTTCAGCTTGCAAGCAGCTTGTTATTTCTGAAGGTCTTGAGGAAGTAGACCCTTCTGCTGTTGGAAAGGAGGTTAGCCATCCTTTCATCCCAAAGATCAGAGTGAAGACTAAGGTAGAGTCCTCTATCCTTCAGACCCCTGTGGGTTCCCTTAAAGGAACCTCTTCCATAGCTGTCACCTCCTCAGCCCAAGGTTCTTCGAGGTATTTTTGAGATTTAATTATTAGTTGGGAATTTTAGTCATTACACAATAAAATATTTTTAAAATCAAACTATTTCGTTAAGGTTTAACATATAGGGAATGATGTAGTGTATATTTGGCTATTTGATCATTTTCTAAACATAATAAGTGGAAAATTGTTCAGTTTTGACGTATAAAAAAGGAATTGTGAAACATAGGGGGAAGTACTTTTTCCAATTTATTTACATTTAAATAAATATTATTCTTTTAGAGCATTCACAATTGGCCTTGCAAATGGCATATGTAAGTAAATTTTAGCATTAAAGTACTAAAAGGCCCCAGCATTTGGCCTTGTATTGGTCTAGTATCCTAAAAAAATTTGCAATACTCCTACAGTACCATCGCAAAATTTGCGATGGTTCTGTAGTTACATTCTAAATCCAAAAATTATTATTTTATTCTACCTACAAAAATCTGTCTCCTCTCTCCACTGTCTCATTTTCTCTCTCTCTTCAGAATATATTATTTTATTATGTAGATATATTATTTTATTGTATAGATATGTTATTTTAATGTGTAGTATGCTAAAATAAAAGTTGGGATGTTGAGTGTATTGTAAAATGGTATTATATAATTGATAAAGTAGTTTTTTGAGATGGTAAAATAGAATATGATGGAATTATCGTATGGGAATGCTATTATGTTTTGGAGTTCAAGATAAATATTATTCTGTAACCAAATAAATAACATTAATAATAATAAATAAATAAATAAACTGATTATAATTGGACCTAAAATTTGATTAAAAAAAAAAATTCTGATTGGACCTCGCAATCCTTTCTTTCTTTCTGAATAAAGCAAAAAATTTGGCATGAGCATGTGAGGTCCGAGACCGAACAGGTTGGGGCCTTTAGTGTAGCCTGTCCCATATAGAAGGTCCACGCTTCTTTACAGTCACCTCTCTTTCACTCTCACTCACTCACTCTCTCGGCAAATGGACCCACTTTGGTAAAATCAAAACCAGCCAAGGCTAAAATCACATTTCCCTGAAGAGTAATATTTGCCGTTCAAAGTAAGTCCTTTTTCCTTCTTTACTGATTTTCTTCTCTTTGTTACTTAAAACAGTGTTTTAATTTCTGCAAAATCATGATGACCCAAATATCTTTTTCTTTTTCTGAATCTGTCACCAACTGATGTGGTCTCTTGTTTTTTTGAAATTTTGATTTAGACCCATGATTGGAAAATTAAGAAGGTTTGGAAATATAAACAAATTTAGAAGCAAGAATGATTCTGGAGTAAATGGGTGTTTTTGTGCATGTTGTAAAGTGTCTATAATCAAATGGGTATCTTTTGTGCATAACAAGTTGTTTTAGATTGACATGCAAACTTGAAAAGCAGATGTGTGGTTGGATTTTTTGTTCTCACCAGAGATAAAGGGGAAAGAATAAGTTTAAAAGAGAGAAAAGAAAGAGCTTTGCTGGGTATTGGAAGACAGACCTGCTTTGAAGATATGGAAATATCAGAGCCTAAAATGGTTTTTTAGAGCGACCCATTTAAATGTTTTGCTATGTTTACTCAGCAGAATTAAGGTTTAGTTTGAGAGTCTTAGATTAGTGCTTGCTATTAGTTTGTTTTGTGCCTAGTTAATTACTGCATGACCTTTTGTTTCGTTGTCATAGTTCTTTTATAAAGGCTATTTAATTGTGTGTTTGGGTTTATTTTTGGATTAACTTTGGCCATCAAAGCTTTTAAGAGAATCAGTGGTTAATGGTGTGAAACATCAATTCAAGTCTTCACTTGTATGACAATTGTAGTCTTGAAGCAAAAGGAAAAAGTATTGTTCATCCAAATAATAATAATATAAAAACCATGATTTGAATCTGATTTGAAGGCATTGACATGTATCCAAATTAATAGTGACACTAATTTATCTATATCTATCGCTTAGCTGATGAAGTAATGAATAGATGTATAAAGTTTCTCTAAAAGCGTTCGCCCTGTTTGATTTCTTTTGCATTTGTTCATTTTATTGTTATAAAGCTTTATGGTTTAAAACAGTACCAGAACTTTCTGTGTTAATATGTGCAGTATTTAATGTTTCTTCTTCTTTCTGCATTTTTATGTGGGTAGCATGCTTGTTGTCACACTAAAAGAAGTTACTTTGATCCATCTAAGAGCGTTGAACTTTTTTGCATTACCGTATTTAAGCTCTCTTGGTTTCGTTGACATGGATGAATAGTTGGCGGTTTATCTTCTTCAGGATACATTCTCTATACCATGAAAAGGTCATTGCCATGGAATGAGCAAATTGATGTTATATCATCAGATGATTCTTCTTCCTCAGACTCAGAGATGGATGGGTGTGATCGAAAGCAGCCAGTTGATGATGAGTGTGACAGCAAGCAGCCAATCGACGACGAGTACAATGGCAAAGAATTTTCATATGAAGGTATTAGTATACTTCATATCAATTCATGTTATAGAAAGAACCTTAGTCTGGGTTCTTTTTAGAATAACCTTTTACGAACTACCTATTCTGTTGAAACCAGGTATGCCTCTCCTCTGTTTTAAAAATAGCCCTTTTTATCTGTCTAAATTTCACTAATTATAATCACCTAACGTCAATCTGCATTGAATAAATGGAGTTTGTAACTTATATTTTTCATTTATTTAACATATCCAACATAAATGAAGCATAATTATGCAAATATCTCAATGGCCCATAACATGGTGTTTCAATGCTATTTGTTCTATAAAATGGGTTTTATGGTGAAGCAGTTTCAGCATGACAGACTCAGTTGATTAAGATTAACTAGCTATTAGTTTTGCTTGTCCATTGATTTTGCAGCAGAGTGACTCATAAGTAAGTTGCTTTCTATTTTAACCTTTGTGGTATGAGAATCTAAAGAATCTATCATATATGATGATAGTGAATACTATATTTTGGGACAACTAATGTAATTTTTTTAACATTTCTGTTATCATCATGAAAACACTTTGTAGCTCCAAGGAAATTTATGTTAAGTTTCTTGCTCCCCCCGTTGTTCAGAAGCTGCTTTCCTTGTAAAAAGGCTGATTCTCCTTATATTTCTAGTCATGTCATATGCACATGTTCTCTGCTAGATCATTTTGAGATTCTGCAAGTTGGATGAAACAAATGGGAAATATTTGATACCTGAATCTTGCATGCCAATCAAGATGAAAAAAAATAAATAAATAAATAAATCAAGTTATTATGTTGTTTGTTTGAGTTGTGCTAGCTTTTGTTGACATATTATGCTTAGGTCTCAGCATGTAGGAACCTCTTAGAAGCTTTCTCTGGTTCATAACAATTGTGGACCCCATTTTTCAAATTGCAATGTAGATTAGTTCCCATCTTTCATTGTACCTCTGTTTTACCTTCATGAATCCTTAGCATTGATCTCATTTGCACAAATGCCTTTATTTCATAAACATTCTTCTTTTCATGTCGCAGATGTGTTAATCAAAAGTGCAGAAATGTATCAGGAATACATGAAGCATATCCCAATTCCAACACACCGTGGCTCTGTTATTCCATTTACCTCATGGATGGGATTAGCCAAATCCATTAAGCAGTTATACAATCAGCCTTTGCACTACCTCACCAATATTCTCCTAAAACAGTGGGATCAATTGAGGATTGGCAGTGAGGATGAATGTAAGCCTTTGGATACCTTAGTTCACCCTTGTAAAGCTGAAGCCACCATCTGGCTTATTGAAGAAGTCCACCGGCACACCTCATCTCATCTGCATTTAGCCAAACTTTGGCTATCAGACCCATTGCACCATACTTTTATTGATTCCATTTTCCCAAAATTATGAACCATATACTGAAAGGCCAGGCCCTTCAGTTTTCACTGGCCTTTGCGCTGATTCTGTAAAATGTCATCTACATCTGTTAGATTTGATCAGGACCTGTATCTAATAAATTCAGTATGAAAGAGAGCTTTTCTCTTGTTTATGCATTCTATTTTCCCCCTCTACCATAATTGTTTACATTTGACATAAGTTGCTGTTGGAAGAATGTCTGCTCACTCTCATTTATTCTTGATTTGTTTATTTTATATCAAACAATGTTCTCTTGGTCGGAGTTTAAAATTGCAATGGTCATTCTTTGCTGCAAACAATTGGAATTAAACTGATACATAGTTTGGTCAAATTTTAATTGACGTTATTAACAAATATATTTATTATACTGAGTGTTCAAGTACAAATGAATCATTTTGTTTCTTTCTTTCTTTTTGTAAAGTTCCACTACCAATAATCACAACAAGAACAATTCCCTTGCCGAAAAAAGTGAAACCTGCTATTGTCTCGGACAATAATTTCCCTTTCATATATTCTTGATACTAATTTGGAAAACGAGTGGCAATCAGCACATATACGGAGATTCTTAACAACACGAATTGGCGTTCCTTGACCTGTGCTGATAAGACCAAAAGCTATGGCTAATTTCTCACTATGTTGGCTAAGCAAGTACTCTTTCTCATGCTCATCAACATCAAGCATAACATTGGTTAAATCAGGAACATGGCCTGCATCCTTGAGTCTGCAATTTATTTCTTGTAGCATCATTGCAATGTGGGCCTTTTCTGGGTGTGATTCATCACCAGAGGTGAACTCATGGATTATGCCATTAACCTGCATTGAACTTGATCCAGGCACTTTATGGATGCCTTTTTCTTTCAATTGTAACCTCACTTTTGCAACTTCATTCCATTTCCCAGCAGATGCATATATGTTTGAGAGAAGCACGTGAATCCCTGTCCTATCAGGAGCCAATTCAGTTATCCTTTCAGCTGCATGTGCTGCCAATTTGACGTTTTTATGTGTCCGGCAAGCAGCTAAAAGAGACCCCCAAATCACATCATTAGGTTCCATGGGCATGCTCTTTATGAGATCAATAGCTTCTTCCAACAACCCAGCTCTGCCAAGTAAATCAACCATGCACCCATAATGGACAATTTGAGGGTAGATTCCATGGATTTCCTTCATTGACCTGAAAAGATGCCACCCTTGATCCACAAACCTGCAACGGCTGCATGCCGTCAGTAGTGCCACAAAGACTACCTCATCGGGTTTCACCCCTTGCCTAAGCATCTTATTGAAAAGCTCCACAGCTCGTTCCCCATTTCCCTCCATTGCCATTGCTCCAATGGCTGCAGTCCAAGCAGAAACATCTCTTTTTGCCATCTTATTGAAAATTTGTATTGCACTTTGAGTGTCACCACACCTGGCAAACATGTCAACCAAGGCTGTGCCAAGCCGCATGTCACAGTGGATATTATTCTTTTCAATGTAGGTAAGGATCCACTTCGCAAGATCAAGAGCTCCTAAATACCCACAAGCAGATGCAACGCCCACCATTGTCACCCTATCTGCTTTAATCCCTTCATTCTGCATCTCTCGGAAAAGTTCAATTGCCTCCTCAAACATGCTCTCTTGGACCAAAGCATTTACCATTGTGTTCCAGGACACAAGATCATTCTCTGGCATTTCATTGAAAATTTCCCAAGCTGACTCTACATTATCATTTCCAATTAAACCTGCAATCAATGAGTTCCATGACACCAAAGTCTTCTTTGACATACAGTTAAAAACTCTGTGAGCCATTTCTTGTTTAGCACACTTCATGTACATGTCTATCATGGCATTAGAAATGTTATCCCAACCTTCTAGTCCATTTCTTAAAACATAACCGTGGCACTGCTTTCCAAATAGAAGATCGCCTAATTGTGCACATGCTGAGATTGCTGATAACATTGTAACTCTGTCTGGTCGTGGTCCCTGTTGCAGCATCTCAACAAAAACAGCAAGAGCATCTCTCACAAGTCCTTGCCGCACATAATTTGACATGATAGTATTGCATAGAACCAAATTCCTATCAACACATTCATCGAAAAGCCTCTTTGCACTACCAATAGCTCCACATTTCATGTACATATCAACAAGCGCATTCACCATAAGCGTGTTACACTTTACTCCTTCCTCACCCACATAAGCACTTACCTTCTTACCCAATTCAAGATCCTTCAACTTTGCACAAGCTGAAATCACACACACCATCGTAACCGAATTGGGTGTAATACCCGTCTCCACCATTTCAAAAAACAAAGAAACTGCATCCTCTGGACAATCCCTCCTAGCATAACCACAAATCAAACTAGTCCATGACACAACATTTCTCTCAAGCATCCCATCAAACACCTTCCGTGCATACTCCATCTTCCCACACTGTGCATACAAATGAATCAAAGAATTACCAATAAAAACATCTTCCTCTAAACCCATCTTAACAACTACTCCATGAACTTGAATTCCCTCACAAAACCCAACAATCTTCGCACACGCGCTTAGTACAAAAGGAAACGTGAACTTATCAGGCACAATACCCGCAATCACCATTTCAATATAAAGCAAGATAGCTGCATCACCAAACCCAGCTGAAGAGTAACCTCTAATCAAAGAATTGTACATGAACAAAGACCCAACACTCCCCTCATCTTCTCTATAAAGTTTGAATGCCTTTTGAGCATAATCTAAGCTTTCAAGAGTGCCCATTTGGGCACACGCAGCAATTAGCTTGGACACAGTAGAGGGACTATGAGTGAGGCCTTTCTTTGTGAAGTGTGACTGTACTTGCTTGAGTTCTTTGATGGATTTGCAATTCTGGAAAGACCCAGTTGGAGAGGGGTCTTTGGATGTGGTCTTGGGGTCATTTTGGTTGGTGGGAGTTATGAAGGTTGGAGTGGCTGAGACCAGAGGAGACAGTGGAAGAAGGGTTACAGCCATAGTGTTCATTATGGTGTTGGGTGCTAACTAAACTGATGAAATTGTGTTTGAATCAGTTTTTTTTTTTTTTTTTTTTTTTTCTTTTTAAAAAATTTTAAATCTTGATGCTTTTTTTTTCTTCCTAAAAAATAAATACAAGTACAATTGTATGTATAAAACTTTTAAAGGTTTTAACTAAGTCGGCAATCAAAATGAGATGAGATTTTAAACTAAAACAAACAAACCATTGAACTGACAAAAACCAACATCCAATTTTCAATGGAACATATCTTGCAATGTCATGTTCCCTATATCAATTGTTGATGCAGTTGGTTATACAGTGGATCAATTTGTTGAGTACAATTGAGCTAACTAAAAATGTTTTTATTCAATTCGTTTCTTTTCTTTTCTTTTGAGAAGGAATTCAGTTCAATTCTAAGAGCCTGTTTGGCCAACCATTTTTCATCACTCAATTTCCATCATTCATCACTCATCACTCATCACTCATAACTCAATTTTTCACACCCGTTTGGCATCATCACCCAATTTCCATCACTCAATATTTTTCACACTATTTGTGGGCCCATACCTGTCAACCGGTGTAACTTTTTTTTTTTTGTTTTTGTTTTTGTTTTCAGTACCCAAACTCACCGAAGCTAAAAAAAAAAAAAACCAGAACTGAAGATCGAACAAGTGAAAAAAAAAAAAAAAAAACCAGAACTGAAGACCGATCAAGTGAAAAAAAAAAAAGAAAAAAAAAAGTCAAAAGGTGGTCAAAAGTTGCGGCTGTGGGTCCCTCCATGTGTGTTTATTTACGAAAATGTCATTGAGTTATAAGTTATGGAAACTGAAAACAGCCTTTGGTTGTTTTCAGTTTCCATAACTCATAACTCAAAAATCGGAGAATTGAGTGATGGAAACAGAGTTATCGTTTGGCCAAACAACCTTTTTGCTATGGGTCTCACCATTTTTGAGTTATGAGTTATGGAAACTGAGAATTGAGTTATCAAATTTGGTTGGCCAAACAGCCTCTAATATTCTAAAGTTAGAGATTTATGTGCTTCTACCATTTTGGACAAATTGTTTGTGTTAATATATACTCAAGGGCGAAGTCAGGGGTATTTGCTTCGGGAGCCAGATTGTAATATCAAAATATAATTAAAAACATTCATGTATGCACTATGCAACGCATCAACATTGGTGGTGCCAAAAATTTAGCAATTTGGCACCAAAAAAACTATTTTATTTATTTTACTATCTCACTTTACAAAACACTCAATATCAGTAGTTTTATTTTAACTTTTAACACAATAAAATAATATATTCACTATAATAAACTAATATATTTACAATGTGAACACAATAAATAATCTGACTTACAGTGTAAATACAATAATTTAAAAAAAAATATGTATATTTGAGATATAGTACATCGACAAAGATGGCGGTGCACTGTAGTGCAGCAGCAAAAAATTATTGCTTTGACTCCACCAATACAGCCCCAATTTTGTAGTTTGTGGTGCTAAATATAACAATTTAACTTTTTAGGCCCACCAATACTACTCACTCATGTATCCATGTGCATATATGCATGCATGTATATGTGTTTGCTTAAAATAGTTGGTAGCAAACAATTTCATGCTTTTTGAGAAAGGAGTAAACTAACACCAAATGAAGGTTCTTGAATCAATTTATCTTTTGGACTTTGGAACATTATAAGCTTTAATTAGATATCATTCTTTCATATAAGATTGTATAAAGATCAGTAAGAAATCATCATAAAATATTGAGAACTTCTATACCTAAAAAATGAATATAAATTACAAATTTGTATTGCATCTATAATATACATATTGCTTTATTGTTTATATATATATATATATAGGATTTTATTAACATGTGCCCTAAGGGCACACAATAGTATACCATTTTTGGAAGAAGTTTTATCGGGAATTGAAAAAGTTTTGACAGTTTTTTCAATTCCCGATAAAATTTTTCTAAAAATAGATTTGTTAATGTATGCCCTAAAGGTAATGTAGGGCATACATTAACCGGACCCATATATATATAACATAGGGAACTTTTCTAAAGAAGAGCCATTTGGACTCACCTCAATCTAATAAAACCTATGAGCAACTAACCCCATGTCCAAAACCAGTGACCAAATAATTTAGGAGCATTCAACCTTGATAAGCTAAGCAATTTATGCTCATGCCCAAGGGCACATATTGCTTTATTCTCATTTATCATATGATTGTTGCTTAATTAAGAGTTCAAATCTCTTGAATATTACAATTTAAAAGATTAAAGTTCTTTTCTTTTGAGAGTAGGGAGCACTATTATTCCCTGCCCCAATACATAGCTTCATGAAGTCTATATTGTGCGTAATAAGTTTATATTAAGCACGTCTCATATCATGCTAGATTTACTACTAAAAACTATATAGTCCTAACTTGTTAACTTTAATATAATTTTCTTTAAAATTTTATTTAATAATTAGGTCCTCATAGACAAGTGGATATAATCAACTAATTTAAGTTTCTCAAAAAAAAAAAAAAAAATTTAAAAAGTAGTCTTCTAGCTGCAAGTGTAATCACTTGATTATGCAGTTAGCTCCAATGTCTCCAATTTAAAACCAGACTTTCTAAAGTTCATAGATAGCTTGATCTGGAGTTCATTCTTTATTAAATTTTTCTTTTTTTACTTTTTGTTTATTGCCTTGTCTTTTTTCTTGTATACCATATACTTCGGTAGCACCCTTTTGCATGTTTGATGGAATTTTACTTATAAAAAAAGGAGTAATTTCACTTAATTCACTTGTGATTTGGGTTAATTACACATTTACACCTTACCTACTTATGGTTTAAAAAGAATCACCTTACCTACTTCAGATTAAATTCATTATTTAGCCGTAACCCACCTCTATCCCAGCCTTTCAAAAAACCAATAAAACTAAATAGAGGTCATGTTCTTGTGGAAGGACACTCAAAGAACAGGTGCTTTTCATTATCTATTAATAGAACTTCTATGAAAGATTATCTGCACAAATTAAATTATTGTTTTCCCACTCTTACTATTTCATTTTATGCTCTATCAAGTGCAGTATGTTACATGTCTAATCTCTCTGCTAATTTAAACTTTGGTTACTTATAAGAGGGAAAAGAAAAAAAGAATGTGCGACATTTGGCAATTAATGGAGCATAAAATGGAACAATCATGCTTCAATGAGCCTGTCTTTTTTCTTTCTTCTCTTTTATGCCAGTCATGCTTTTTTTATGAAGAACTGAGAGTGAGAGAATCTCAGATAACCATTCTCCACATTTTGTTGTTTATTTCTTTGATTGTATGAGACTAGGAAGCAAGTCAAAAGAACCATTCCATCTTATCATTATTAAATTACATCTCAACATTCTTGAAAATTTGGGGTGGTAACAGAATTAGTTTTTATCAGAGAGAGCCGTGGCTATGCCTCTAATAGTTTTGGGAGTTGTCCTGCAGCACCCACCAAAAAGAGAAGCCCCAGCCTCCCTCCACTTGACTATGTATGATACAAAATCTTCATCTACATTCCCACTTGATTTCTGCAATAGAAAATCATTTAACTTTAGTGCTTTGAGGAAATATTAAGCATTATCAGAACCTACTATCTAGGAGCTCAAACATCCATCAAAGAGTAAACCATGCAGCAGGTGGATTCAGTATACATTTCAAGAAATGCAGTAAACCATGCAGCAGGTGGATTGAGTATATATTTCAAGAAATGCCCCCTTTTTCAACTTGGAAGATTAAGAATTACATACTTGTAAAAGAAAAGGCTTACAAAGTAACATGCAATGAATGCGATTGATGTCACTTCAACTACATAATAATTATGTCTAAAGTATTTTTTGAGATAGGCTACACCGTTACAATGGCATATCATTTTGTAGGTTTAAATAATAAAAATTACTCTCTTGCATCACTCTAATGGTAAATTATTGACAAGTGCGTTTTCAGAAGACCGGAGATTAGTGTCAATGAAGGATTGATATAAGCTAATTCTGTTAAACTATGCCTTACATCGTGAATATGCAATTATTCTTAGTGATCCTAAATGGTGTATTAATAAACGATTGTCCTAAAAGCAATAAGCAATAGAGTAAGGCAAGCAACTCACCACCCATTGCTTGGTCTGACCATCATAAGTCTCACCACTGTTGGGATATATCAGAACCGGTTTACTCGTTACCTGCCAAAGAGTTGGCCAGAGACATCATTTCAAAATTTTCAAAATGTTAAGAAGGCAATTGTGAAATTCATCAGTAGCAGTAAATTATAATCCTAATGCTTCACTTGAGAGATCACTAGAAGAGACAAGCTAGAGATATATCATGACAAATGTTAAGCAGGATAAGTGTAAAATTTATCAGCTGCAGTAGCATTATAACCCTAATGCTTCATTTGTCTTTTAATTTGAAGTGACCATAAGAGTAAATTGTTGCAAAACGAATAATAGAATGCAGGCATGACTGGCATAAAATCCTGTACCTAAAGGAACAGGAGGAAGAACTAATGTTTGCTAAGGAATCTTTTTGTAAGAGGTGTGTTGCAGTTTGAATTATTAAATCTGAGATCACTTGAAGATCTTGTCACAAGGAATGCTTAGTAATGAATTATTAGGGGCACCTAACCCAATTCCTTCAAAAGTTCAGGAGAAAATAAGTAGATACAGAATCTCTATCAGAATTTAATCTCATAAATAAGCATCAACCCCAAAAATTGTACCTTTCGAATAGATGTAATCAGTCCATGGATAAATCTAGGAGGGGTACAGTTGATCCCAACAGAAACAACCTGCTTGCATGAATCTGCAATGGAGACACACTCTGAAATAGGATCACCGCTAACCACATTAATTCCATCCTTAGAATTGAACGAAAACCATGCTGGAATTTCTATGCCTTCTTCTTCCAGAAGCTCAGCATATGCCTGCATTATAAAGAAAAATCAATGAATGTGTTACAGCCAGAGGTAAAGGTCATATTGGAACTAGTGCATATGCACATAATTAAAAAGAAAAAGGAAAAATATCAAAATATCAAGATAGATTTTTCCAAATTTTAATAGCAAAAATGTAGATAGATATTCTGACTTCTGACTAGAGTGACAATCTCATTTCTGGATTACAAATTTTGACAACAAATGAGATGATTGAAAGACTTATAACCTTATTAATGTGTGATACCAACTAATTCCTTTCAATGCATTGGCATTATGTGGATTTTGGAACAAATCAAGACCCCTGTGGACTTTGTCCCACCACTTAAGTTTAAATTAAAATGATGAAATTCATATTTGACATGTCTTCTTCACAGACCCAAAAAGAAAGGGAAAAAAGGACAAATGGCTTGTTATTTTCACTTGAGTAAGGAGGAAATTTGTTAAATCAGAAAGGCATAATTAAGATACGAATTAAAGCTATCAAGTTGATTTTGGAATTAAAAAAGAACAAATGTAAGCAAAGTCTATATGAGGTTCACATAGTATTCAATATATGATTTTATAAGGAACTAGCTAACAAATTAATGAATGTGCTCTTTCATGAGAGAACCTCCAGCGAAACTACAGATGAAAAAGAATGATGGCTAGCACAAATCAGAAAACAAAATTGAGCCAGGTTGGCTAGAATTATCCGCTGGTAGTATAGACAGACATATACTGTAAGTAAATTGAAAGGTTCAATGGCTGGCACATGGAAAAAAGCAAAATAGCATGGTACCTTTGCCTCTAGCTTATTTGGAATTGTTTCAAACGCAATCAGGTCAGCACCTGAGTTGGCTAGAATCTGTACCCTTCTCCTATTAAAATCCTTCAATGTTTCCAAAGTGATTGCATCGCCGTAGTTCCCACTGTGAACAGAGAATAAAAAAAGTTATAGAGAAATGTTGATGTATCACAATAAGATAATATAATACCACTGTGGACACTATACTTGCTTTAAGAACAAATTCTTGCCCAAAATTAAGACAGGCATATTTAATCATGTCCAATTGTCCACTACTAAAAGAAATGGCCAATCATCCATGTTGTACACGTCAAATGTGAAAGCATCTCTACCGTTATCATTCGAGCCATGCAATTCAATAACAAACGACTCACATACATCAGTCACATTCACGTACATAGCAATGAGCTTTGTGACCGATGCTACAAACTTATCCTTTTTCACAACTTACTGTCACTGTTAACGTTACTTTTATTATGCGCCAATCACAACATAGAGTTGTGAAAATCTTTATGTCACTAGAGCTATTGTTTGTACTTAGATATAAAGCAAATGTCAATATCAATGAAGACCAACTTTAGAAATTAATTACTCCCTGAAGACCAAGTTCACACACCTATACTCAGAACCATCAGCTAGATAAGCTCCATAGCTTCCAACAGAAGCTGCAACCAAAATTGGACGTCTCGAAGTCCTTCCATTTTCCATGAAATCCCAGGAGTCTTTCATGCATCGGTCATGGTAAATTTCCCTTGCCTCACACGCAATTTCTACACTTTTCCTAAGCAAAGCTTCAGCTTCTTCCTTAGAGAAGCCTTTAGCCTCAAATCCCTGAATCGTGGCCTATGCAAAATATGAAACATGGTAACTTTGATTACTAAGAAAAAAAATGCTATGGGTGAACATAAAGTAACATGGAAAGGGGGTCTGAAAAACTACCTGATAAGATGCTGTAAGTATGATATTAGCTCCAGCATCAAGGTAATCTAGATGAACCTGTTAAATCAAGCAAGTCCATTAACAAAAAATGCATATAAACTTTTTTTTTTTACACTAAATAATAGTGGTAAGTGTTTCTTTGGGAGAGCTTATAATACATAACTTCTAAATATATTTATTTAACAATCAAACCACAGTGTTCTAATGGCTAACTTATAGCACATAACATTTTGGTCATGTAATTGACCACCAAATCGATAATCAATCAAGGAGCTTAGCCTTTTTTGACAAATTAAAGTGGATCATTTAGTCAAAAAATCTTTGAAAGATTTGAGGGGAAAGATAATTTTGATTGGAAGAGCACTAAATATACTATAATCTAGGAAAATTCCTCTAATCTATTACATGGCAATTCAAATGACTATTCACTTGCACTTTTAGTCACATAACTCTTTTTTTTTTTTAAATATTTAATGTGAAGTCACATAACTTATTTAATGAATCATCTTACTTATTTTAAACAAACCGATGACAGTTTTATGAATTGCTACATAATAGGCTAGAGGGATTTTTTCAAACTCGTTTGAAGGAAAATTCAACCTTATAATTTTGCTACACTTATGTTATACAATGTAATTTTTGACGACGACAAAGTTGACACTCTAAGATAAGGACGTGTGACACATGCCGAGCAATATATGGTTGTTTGTATTTTGGATAATAAGCATATTCTTTTTTTTCTTTTTTTCTCATCCTTATCATCCCATTTTCTTTTTCACTCATTACAAGTTAGACAACCTCACCCTACTTACCTGTTACTATCTAATAATATTATTGTGTTAACAGTGCTTTAAAGAACAAATTGTAGTTGTAACCTCAATTGCATGAAAGAGACAGATGTCACGAAAGTTCAAGACCAGTTCACTTTAGTACAAATACTCATGAGGAGAGGACAGGATAGCTTTCGACACCTCAGTGTCAGAAAAAAATTATTGTATTCCTTTTCCTTTTGTTTTCTTCTTTTTATGAATCAGGACTATACAACTGTGCTTATCTTTTATATATAATATTATAATAATATATATATTCGAATGAAAGTAAGTGCAGCAGCTCAGTGATATTGAGCTGTCCCACATCGGTGGGGTGTGTTTGAGTTTATAACTTGTTTAGGATTATAAATTGTTTCATGTAGTTTTGGTAATGATGCGTGAGTTTAATGAAAAAATCATGGGGTTGTCTCATGTTGGTGGGGTGTGTGTGTTTGGATTTATAACTTGTGCCACGTTACTAATTGTTGCATTCCATTTTCATAATGGCGTGTGAGTTAAAATATATATAAATATATATATATATATATATGTATTGATATAAACAACAAAATCAACTTCTTCACATAGCATAGGAATTGTATTCTCAGAACACGTGTATCAAAGTCCTCCAAACGTGTATGCTTATCACTTATCATGATACTTGTGTGTTGTGACTAATCCGTGAGATACCACGAAATGTTATTCAAAAGGTTAATTAGCAATTAGATGATAATTTATATATATGTACAATTAATAACATGGATTGGAAAGACAAGAAAATATAAGAAAATGTAATCAAATCAAACTTTCTATTGATGTTCACGGAATTATATTATGATCTTTTTTTCTAAAAATATAATTATATTTTGGTCTTAAAAATTAAAATTTTGCATATATGTGTCAGAAAATATACTCCCTTAACGTTCTATAAAAAAAAAACTTAGACGAAAATTTTAGCAGATTTAAAGGGATTTACCATGCATAATAGAATACAAAATTTTATCGTTAAATAAAAGTCAAAATCCACAAATGTAATAAAACCAATATAGACGTGCATTCATTTCATACCAAAAATTGAAAGGGAAGCAAATATAATTTTTGCTTCTCATAGTCATAGTCTATATAAACTAAATTACACTTTTAACCATCAAAATTTGAAATTATCATCTTTTATATTAAATTTTTTATTTATTTTGGTCCATAAGTTCGATTTTGTTTTCAAAATAGAACTTCTAGTTAGCTCTAAATTACTTCTCAAAAAAAAAAAAAGTTAGCTCTAAATTACTCATTAAAATAAACTAAATAAATTAAAGAATCACCCCCAAACTTAAAGGTTAAAGTGTAATTTAATATCTAAAAAACAAATTATGACCTCCCTCTCACCCACTTATATCGTTTTGTTGATACTTAACGGTCATATTAGTCATAAAAATATTAATTCATCAAAAAATATTAGTCATAAAAATGAACTAAAATACCACCCAAATAAAAATGACCCTAAACTTGAAGGTTAAAAGTGTGATTTACAGTATCTAAAAAATAAAATTTTCCTTTCATTTTCTAGGTACGTATTTTTCAAAGAAGTTAAGAACCACATCATGAGAGAGAGAGAGAGAGAGAGAGAGAGAGTACCCTTCGGACAAGATGTGGGGAATCGACAAGGCACTTGGCGCTCCAAAGAGGGTCGTTGAGATCAGCACCATGTCTTTCCAGCTCTGTCGCAAAGCCACCATCAATGACAACGTAGCCACCGCACTTTCCGATAAAATCCGACATAAAAGTCGACGACGTTGTTGTTGTTGTTGTTGTCGTCTCCACCATGTTTCCTGAACCCATGTTGTGAATTGTGATCACTCGGTGGTGTTTGTTTTTCGTGGCGGTTTATTTAACTTTAAATGCAAAACTTGGAAGTGTGTGCGTAAAATTGAAACCGAAGCACACTTTTTTATAGAGTACTAGAAAGTAGAAACTAGCTAAACAGGCGGTGGTTACTGCCCAATCTTTTTACATAGAAAACAACAATTTATAGAGGGAACACAACATCTCAAGTTACGAATATGCCCCCACCCCCATTATGTTTTTTGTTCGTCCAATAATAATAACAAGATTCGGACTAATCTTTCCCAATAGTTAGTGAGTCTTGTCCTTACCCCTAATCGTCATACCAATTTTATTTTATATGATTTATTTACATTGAGTGTGATATGATTAAGAATATCATTAGGTGTTTTCTCAATAAAATACACAACTTTTTTCTGTCACATGAATTGTCTTACAAGTAATTGTAACTTATGTATATCAACAACAAAAGAAAAGTAGCAGAACCCCCTATTATAATTGTCTTTAACCATTCTTTTAAGGAAGCCAAAAAAAGAAGCATAAACATCATGAATTTTGGGTCAAAATCAAGCTAATAACCATTTTGTCCTTATAATTTGAAGTTATAAATCCATCAACTTTAATAAAATGTCCACGTCAAACTTAATGGTTTTAACTTCTAAGAATCTTGTAACTCAATAGTATTATCTAGTCTTCTATATTAGGGGAGCTCAAGTTCTACACTGTGCTTGGAAAGGGGAGAAGGGAAGAGAAAAGAAGGGAAAAGCAAGGAAAATAGATCATTTTTGCTGTTTGGTTGTCCAAGGGAAAGAAAATTTGATGAGGTGGGGTGATGATTTTTTCATGGGCCCCACAGATTTTGTATCAGCCCAATTTGGGCGGAAATGATACGAAGGGATAGAAATATTTTTCTAGGGTCCACCACTTTATATTTTAAATGACCAATATGCCCTTAATACATTTAATAAATTGCAAGCGTTCTAATATATGAATTTTCTCATCATTAACGAGAGCACAAAGGTAAAAGCATGCATTTTTTCTTTCTCTTTTCTATGCAACCCAAACATATGAAAGATAGAATTTTCACCTTCTTTTCTATTCTTTCTTTCCTATATCCAAACACATCAAAAGAAATATTTTCTTCTCTCTTTCCCTTCCCTTCCTCTTTTCCTTTCTCTTCCCTTTCCCTAGCTACAACCAAACATAGTGCTAATCTTCCTCCCTCCCCCACTTATAGTAATGGTTGAATTATGAATAAAAAAATTCACACATTTTGTTCCCCTTCCATTGATAACTGCAATGGATGGATAGTGCTACAAGTGCATTAAACATGATAATATTGTAAAAATATTTGGATTCAAAATTATAAAAATCGTGTTAAAATTCTGGGCATTTATTGAAACTTATGAATTTATAATTTCAAACTAGAAATATAGAAAATTAGTTTGCTTTTAACCCTTATTTTTTTTTAAACGATTTTAACCCAAAATTGATGAGGTGGTTTTGTCATTTTTTTTCTTAATTTTAATTAGTAAGGGAAAGCACAGAAGTAATGTTCGTCTTGTTTTTCATTTAAAAAAAAAAAAAAAATTCTTCTCGTTGTTCTTAACAATGCTATAGATTTTTATTGAATTCCGGAAATTTTTACATGGTTTTGGTTTTGAAGGGCAATGCTACATACATAAAAATTTACAACATTTTTCACGATAATTAAATTGATAAACTTTTACTGATTTCATGTAGACTCACCCCTTAAATCTCGCTAATAATCTATCACATTAGCAGTGGTAAATAGCTTTGTCAAATTTTTTTGTGTTCATTAAATTTTTTTTTCAATTAAGAACGTGTAGGACTCAAAGACCAGCGAAAGAGAGAAGACGGAAGTAAAAGAAACGAGGTTTTGCATAAGTAATTGACAATTTGATACATTTCCCTAACAAGTAACAAGTTAGATGATCCTTGTTGAGATATACATCAAATCTCCTACACATGCCGTGTAGGAAATTCCAACCCCCCAAAATTAATGAATCGTTATCGTACTGTGTTCCTACCTTTCTGCCTTAATATTCTCTCTTAAGTTGTCCAAAGTTTTGGTTTTAAGTAAAATCACAAATGTAATCTTTCTTGTTGTTTGAGAACTGAGATATAAAATATTCTGTGTATTTTGTTATGTGCAGGATGAGTGGATGCTCTAGCTGTCTTGCATGGAAGAGTCCAAAAAGTCTAAGGAGGCACCTTTTAAACACCATCTATCACAACTTGCTTGGTTGTCAATTAGTGATTGAAGTTATAAACTCATGTGTAAGTGATGTAATTCAATTACTAACAAACTTTCAAGCAAACTATGGCAAAATGTGTCTAAAACTTGGGAAGAGTCTAAATCTTATTTATTTATTATAAGATTTAGATGAGTGGATGTTTTAGTTGTCTTGCATGGAAGAGTCCAAAAAGTCTAAGGACACACCTTTATACATACCCTCTATCACAACTTGCTTTGATGCCAATTAGTGATTGAAGTTATTTGAGTTAGAGATTCATGTGTAAGTGATATAATCCAATCACCAACAAACATCCAAGTAAGTTATGGCAAAATATATACCAAAAGTTGTGTCAATAAAATGACTCAAGAAGAGTCTAAATCTTATTTCTTTATTATAAGATGTGCTGATTCTATTTTATCATGTCTTATATATTAATAAACTATTGATGAAATATTTAAATTCAATCCATTTATTTTACAATAAATTGGTAGATTTTTTTTTTTTTTGTGAGAAAGATGCACAACACCAAATGCAATGAACAATTTTACGCACCATACATACAAACCTTGGGGGAAAAAAAGTAATTATCACTAACTGTACACTTAGTGCGCAGTAAAAATTAGGACAGTTTTGGCTTTTCCTGAACAAATTTAATGATGGGATATATAGCACCAATAGCAGCATGTATGTGGTCATAAAGACGTCCACATTCTATAAGAAAAAATGTAAAAGGACACCTGACTCGAAATTTCTTTGGAGCAAAGTGGCTCCATTCATTTGTTCTTTATCATCCGATAAAGTTGCTTTCTTCATTTTGTTTGATTTCTTTTTCTTTTTGTCTTTGCCTTAAGATAAGGTGGAAGTAGTAGTTGTACACGAGGAAATAGACATGAGAAGTGGTGACACCACTACTTGCAAGTTTCAATCTATAATATAAACTCAAAGAGGGGGGAACTGAATTATTTGTTTGCTTAAATTAGATGGTGCCATATGGGCAATAGGAGACTTTGGTGAATTTAGATTGCCTTACGCAACAATCAAAGTGAACAAGATAAAAAAAGGTGCTTTGCTTATCTTGACATAGAAAAATGAAAATGGTGAGGATGCTTTGTCTGCCATTAGATGGGATAAGATTAAAACCGAAAAGCTATGCACTTTTTCTTGGGTCAAGTTCCACTCCCGTTTATTCAGCAAAAAAAAAAAAAAAAAAAAAAAAGCTTCCCTTCCGTTTAAAATCCTCTATTTTTCTTTGTTTTTGTCTAAATGAGTGCCATGTGGCAAACAACACATCAAAGGTTAAAAAACATCCACCTCAACTTTCTCTTTGTTTTTGGGTCTTTCTTTCTCTCTTTCCTTCTGTCTCTCCTCTCTACACACCCAAGTCTTTTGAACAACGCTTGCACCTCAAGAGTACCTTCACCACAAACCCATTTCAGTTTTTGTTTTTGTTTTGATGAATACCCATTATATATTTCCCAAAACCAAACAAAACCCACAAAGTAAAACATAACAATTAACATCAAACATTGCAAAATCTAAGAAAACCTAGTAGCAAAATATCAAATGAGAAAGATCTGAACCCACGAGCACCAAGTTTTGGAATAAACAACTAGGTTCTCAGCCTCTTTCTTCTTCATGCTCTCTTCAAGGCAAGACCCAAAGGAGGAAGCCATGGCTTGTACCAAAAAGGGTCTGAGTTCTTGAGCCTTTTAACTTGATTCTAAGGCCACAAGAGTCATTGAAAGGAATAGAGCAAAAGGACTTGGTGATGGCCTGATGGGATTTCCTCATCTATTGTCTGCTTTTTCCCTTTTTCTCTGGCAAGTTATGATTTCTGTGCTTTTGATTCTTATGCAACTGTGACAATGTTGGAGAGAGGGGCAAAAACTTAGACAAAGGGGCAGAGAGAGACGGAAAGAAATAGAGAAAGAGAGATCAAAAAACAAAGAGAAAATTCACAGTTGAGGTAGGTGTTTTTTAACCTTTGAATGTGTTGTTAAATGTCACTCATATAGACAAAAACAAGAAAAAAAAAAAAATGAAGGATTTTAAACTGGAGGGGATCTTGACTCTTTTTATTTTTTCTTTTTTGAGAATCTTGACCCCTTTTTCTTAAGCATACAGAAAACTTAAACAAACATATTTCTAAGGTTCAATTCTCCAACCTCTAATTATCGATGTATAAGGAAAAAAAAAAGCACCACCATGCTAATATTATGTTATTTATGTTAGCATTTCTCATTTTTAATTAGCCTTATCAATACAATTTAAAATATGAGGAAGTTTTATTCATTAAATATGGTCAATTGCATTTTTAGTCCCTCAAATATGGTCTCTATTTGATGTTGACCTTTCAAATTTTATTAAATGTAACAATTTAGTCACTTCTTTTAATTGACTAAGAGCATCCGTAGCAAACGTTGTAAAAATTATGTCATTTTGTCACATCAAAAACCTACTTTATTATTTTACCACATCATTTTACAATAATCTATTTATCAGATGTTATATATTTTTACCACTTCATTTAAATATTATTTCTTTATTTTTTTTAATTCTTATTTTATTCTTTCTTTATTATTTGTTCAACGGTAACATTTTATTCTTTCTTTCAAATCTCAATTTACCGTACAGTTGCTGAGAGTGAAAGTGAAATAAGAAATTAATAAACCCAATATATCACATCTTACCGTACAGTTGCATATTTGTGATTGTACTGTAGCAAGTTGCAAAAAATATAGCATTTACAACATCTGATAAATGGGGTCAAACTTGGTTTGGTGTGGGATATGTGCCAAATGTTGTGGGTGCTCTAATGAAATGCTTGCCCTCATACATCAAAACCAAAATTGAACTGACCATATGTTTGATTTGAGGAACTAAAAAAAACATACCTCGTATGTAAGAAACCAAATTCAAATCAGCCCAACATTGTAAGGGGGGGGGGGGGGGGTGGGGTGGGGAAATGCAAGTTAGAAATAGACAAGGTAATAAATGAATTATGAACTAAATTATTACATTTTCAAAAATTTGAAGGAGCAAAATCTTACCTTTTAAAAATTAAGGAATAAAGATCAAACTACCCTCATATTTGAGGAACAAAAATGCAATTTATTTAAACCAAAGGCAAAAGATTTGTCACATCACACATTAACGAAAATGGCAGACATGTGAGATCTCACTCCGAGTCCCATACCAATGTGATCCTACTAGAAATCCACTTGTTAAGGCTTTTTGGAACAACTTATTAACGAGAGGGTAGTCTAAAATGAGATCTAAAAAAAGCCTCGCACACAAATGCATATCCATGCTGCCACTACGTATACTTTCTCTTAAGTAAGTCCAAAGGACTAATAATAGGTCTGGTCCACTGGACCCAAAAAAAAAAGGCCCTTAAAAAGATGACCTCTTTGTGGACTGTGCAAACCTGTATGGAGCTGGGTTGGGAGTTCTTTAAGAAATCCTTACAAATATGCATATAATACTCTACCTGTAACTAAATTCTGGAATAACAACAGAGCATTATAGTTCAATTAGTGCTTTATAATTATTCAAACCCCCCTTTCTGAACTATCAAATTATTTTTTTTAAAAAAAACTCGGCATAAAATTTATGGAATGCATAGATTAATTAAAAGTTGTATATAAATTTAAACGAGAAAATATCTACTAATATCATTGAAACCAATACTAAAATGGATAATAAAACTAAAAGAAAAGGCTACCTCAAATTACACAAAAGGAACACATCTTATAAGACCAAGTTTTATCATAATAAAAATTACAGTAAATGATTAAAAAATAAATAGTAAAATTTTTAATGATAACGTTGTTATAATTTGAATAGTATTTTATACTTCTTGAAACTTATTAATAAATTTTAAGCTAAACTACATACCCTTTTTTTCTTTTTGCTAAATAATGAGAAACTTTATTGAGACATAACATAATAAACACATGTATTACATATAATATTGTGGCTTTCTGTCTATACAATAGACAACCTAGCTGTCCTAGGCAGGGATTGCCAAAGCTCTTGATTACTTGTGCCCCAATCTCTACGTGGCCCTCCAGACCATGAATCATCCCCTCTTATATGTATTGAGTGAACCATTACACAGGCTATAGCATCACTCAATCACCAAGAGAAAACCCATAGCACAAATACATTCAAGCTGGAATAAAATTTAATTTAAATTTCAACGCTGTAAACATCACATCTTCTGTCATAAGGTTTACCATCAAGAACCCACATGAAGTTCTTGTTAATTTTATATAGTATACCATGAGAACCTAAACATGTTGTCTCATCAATTATTTAATATCACCATTAACCGCATCAAATATTTTCATCCACTACCTATTACTTAGTATCATTTTTCAGAATGGTTTCTAACGTCTTAAATGTGTCACTGAGTAAAGTTAGTTTTTAACCCTCTTTTTTTTTCTTTTTTTTCTTTTTTTCTTTTTTCTTTTTAAATAGTCTCTATGGTTAAGTACTTAAATAATAAGTAGTTGATGAAAACATTTGATGTGGTTAATGGTGATATTAAAATATTAATTTCGATGTCATGTGGGATGTTGCGTTTGTTTTAAATTAAAAAAAATAAAAAAAATAATAAAAAAAAATAATAAAAAAAACCTAAACTGAGTTTCTAAAATCACATGCATGCTTGTTTCTAAACTAACAAAAATTCTAAGACTATATAAAACACCACAATTTGTGCCACAACTATTCACAACCACGTGATAGATTGTGAGTGGTGGAGAAAAAGTAGTAGGTCCATGTGAAAGTGACAGGTAGCTAATCACAATCTACCATGTAGGATAATTTTGGCAAAAGTTGTGATATTTTATGTGTTACTAGAATTACTCATAAACTCACACACGGGAAGAGGGAAGAAGGTTTTAAAGAAATTTACAGTGATGTATATCCAAAAGGGCTTAACTCTCAAAAAAAATATTTGGTATTCTCAAAAAAAAAAAAAAAAATTACTCATAAACTAAATTGGGTTACAAATACCTCTCTCTCTCTCTCTCTCTCTCAGAAGAAATTGGGTTATAAATTTCTTCTTGATGTGAAAATTCCTTGAACCGTGAATGGTAAAGCTTGGAAACAATTTCAATTATTTGTTTTTAACATGGTATCAGAGCTATTGTGACATACGTCTTTTTTTTTTTCAATGGCTTCCTCATCTTCATCAACTTCTGCTGTCACCGCTACTACTTCTCCTTCTCCCACTTCACTTACTACTATCCACCATCTCATCACCATCAAACTTACCCTTGACAACTACCTACTGTGGAAAGCTCAAATTGTTCCTTATCTTAAGGGGCAACATCTCTATGGATATCTTGATGGAAGCACTCCTGCTCCACCTCAATCTCTCACTGTTGAAGTCAATGGAGACGTACAAGTCATCCAAAATCCGGACTTCGGTCACTGGTATTTACAAGACCAGATGAAGTGCCATAATATCCTCCCTCTCTGAGCGTATTCTGGCTCATGTGGTCAAATTCAACACATCAAGGGATGTGTGGCAAGCCTTAGAGAGAATGTTTACCTCTCAGTCAAGGGCTCGAACAATGCAAATCCACTATCAGCTCGCCACTTTGAAGAAAGGCAATTCCTCAATTGCTTATTATTTTCACCAGTTTACAACACTGGTTGATACAAAAGAATCACATTCAGATCCCAGACCAGCTAGAAGAAATGAGATGATTTCAAGGCCGAATTATATGGAGAAGCATATCTGATTGTGTATAGATGAGTCAAGGCCAAATTGTATTTAAATTTTAAATCTGTAACAAACTCTGCTATATATGAAAATGCCTTGAACCGTAAATGGTAAGGCTTGGAAACAAGTTCAATTATTTGTTTTTAACAGAATTATGCCATCAACAAGAAATCAAACACTTCAAGGAGCCATAAGAAGAATTCACACATTCGCTAGTGTTGGAAGAATCTGTGAAAATGGTTGGAGTAGTGATTATCCTTTGCCCTTGCCACCAACTTTTAGTTCTTTGGCTGAGGTCCAGGGTGTTTGTATATACTTCATGGCGAAGGATCAATATGGTTGTCGCTTCTTACGGAAGGTGTTCGATGAGGGAACACGTCAAGATGTGGAAATCATATTTGGCGAAATTATTGGTCACGTTGTTGAACTTATGATGGACCCATTTGGCAATTACCTTGTGCAGAAGTGTGGTTTTTCTGCTTTGCATATCAAAATTATCAAAATTAACAATAGTACTGCAATGTGAGGCTCAAAATAAGAAAAAAGTGAAATTTTCATACTTGATTTTATTTGATTGAGGCATCAGAGAATGTGAGACTCCAAAACAAAACTACGTTTCTAATATGTATAATGTACTGTATAACATAAGAAAATGTAAAAACTAAAAACCCAACTTTTATTATATTACATATAATATTGTTCCTTTCTGTCTATACAATAGACAACATAAATTTCCTAGGCAGGGATTGCCTAAGCTCTTGATTACTTCCAACATGTGCCCCAATCTCTACCTCGACCTCCAGACCATGAATCATCCCCTCTTATAAGTATTGAGTGACAACCATTACATGCTATGGCATGACTCTTCAATCACCAAGAGAAAACCCATAGGACAAACACATTCAAGTTGGAAAATAATTTAATTTAAATTTCAATAAACCTTTCTCTATTGATGCACTAAAAACAATTTTGCAGACCTAAGACAAAACTGCCAGAGCAATAAATCCAATGAACAGCTCCATCAATTTCTTATTGTTTTCCTCGCACCATCAATTCAACAATGCTTGCAAATGGAAGATAAAAATGATCAGGGACCACGAGCCGTAGCAAAACAAAAACAGCCTGAAGCCTGGTCATCCGGTATCATCCCTCCTCCTTTGCTTGTATCAATTGCTTCTAACATTCTCACCACCTCATCCATTTCCGGGCGTTTATCTGCATTTGCATCCCAGCATTTTCGCATTATACTTGCTAAACCATTCGGACAACATCTGGGGATTTCTGGTCGCAAGTTCTGTCAATAAAACCACACAGTGTGAAACTCCCTCAGACGATTTAGATGTCAAACATTTACTGTATAACAGAATTCATTTTGCCATTTAAAACTTTTATTTTCTGTAAGAATTATTTGAGAAATAAACAAAGAAAGTAATCACAGACTCAATGTAACTAGCATCATATGCAAGCTGACAATTTATAGTTAATGAAAAGTTAATGAATCACTTCTATGATTTAAGTTAAAGGAACTTCTAAAAACATGCATAAATCAATAAATATAAAACACACATTCAGTCTTGTGATTCCTCTAGTTAGCATAGGCTGAGTAGATAGACTCTCCTATAAGTTTTAAATTATAGGATTAAAAACAGAAACAAAAAATAAAACCATAAGATCAATGTTTCAAATGGCCAGAACTAGCAACTATAATAAGCTTTCATATCGTTTTTCTTTTCCTTTTTTCTTTTTTTGGCTAACAAGCTTTCTTCAAAGTTGAAAGCAAAAAGAACTTGCACCAGTGATATAATATGCTGAAGCTAGTTAAAAATCACACGTAAATCATATAACTCCTATTAACATCAGTAGCATTCAAAGGCACTACTACATGCTTTAAAATGGATTAGTTACAGGAACATATTCATCATTTTATTCTTAAATTCCAATGATATCCTAAACATGTAAAAGTGCTCCTCCATCAACTGGCAGTTCTAATGCTGCTTCTTTTTTCCTGGATTAGTAAGTTACACATGCACCTAGTGGATCTCGAATCCATGAGCTCACCCTCCAACTTTCTCTTACAAGGGAAAGAGGTCATTTGAACTAGAGCTCATTGATATCAGTTCTAATGCTATTAGAAACAAGCAAAAGGGTACCATTCCCAGGTGTTGTCTGAAACCCACTAACTCAATGCAATGGCAAAGCTTTCACAATTTAAATATTGATACAAAACTGACAGCAGATACCAGGAAAAAATTTCTATAGAGATAATTTATTCATTAGATGAACTGACCTGTCGAACTACTGCAGATGACACATCAGCGAAGCTAAGATCTGGGTAAGGCATATCACAGCAATAGATTTCCCATAAGCATATGCCAAAGCTGTAGACATCACATCTTCGATTGTAAGGTTTACCATCAAGAACCTACATAAAGTTCTTGTTAGTTTTATTAGTTTTATATAGCATACCATGAGAACTTAAACATGTTATCTCATCAATTATTTATTAGAGGGTTGTGTGTGTGTGTGCGCACACGAGAGAGAGAGAGAGAGAGAGAGAGAGAGAGAGAGAGAGAGAGAGGGAGAGAACAAACAAACAAACAAAAAGAATTTGTAATTCAACTGGAGCCCAATAACGTAAGAATGCAAATAATTTTTTTTCTACTTCTTTTCAAGTTTGATTCAAGTTTTTATTCACTTATCTTTTTGATAGTTCACATGGGGACACAAATTCTGAGGGTCCAACCAAATAAATTCTGCCCCATAATAGAGGAATATCTTTACCAACAATAAAAGTTGGAAAAACATCATCTAAATCAAAATTGAAAAGGTGTCATTCAAAGTACTCCTAAAATTTTATAGTCTCCTCGGCTCATAAAAATCATTATAGTAGAATGACATTTCTATTTTCTCACATGTTGATGTTCATCATAACATATAAAAGTTTCAGCTGTTGACTATTTCTGCCCCCACAAAAACATTTAAAGATAACATATAAGGTTTTGGCATGATACCTCTGGTGCCATGTATCCAAGGGTACCAGTTTCTCCAGTCATGTCCCCTGGATTCTGAGCTTCAACCCGGGCAACACCAAAATCAGCAATTTTTAGAGTTCTGTTAGCATCAATTAACATATTTTCTGTTTTGACATCACGATGTACAATCTTCTTTGAATGTAGATAGCTAAGACTGCAAATCAGAAAGATTCATCATCAGTTTGTCAATTTTATTCACATATCTTGCCGACTGAAAACCAATATATATATATATGAACTCTTATATAAGAATGTCAGAAATATTTTTTGATAATAAGAATGTAAGAAAAATGGAGCTCACCCTCTAGAGAGATCCAAAGCAAGTTGGACCACAACCTTAAAAGCAAGTTTCTTGCGCCTATTTCTTATCAAGAACTGTTTTAGTGTCCCACCAGGGAGATACTCCACAACAACACAACATGCCCTAGAAGGAAGGGAATTGTGACCATCAATTGAAGGGTTTTTAGAAGGAATCTTAAGATTTGAAGTTCCCATTGAAGCTCCAACAAACTGTAATAAAAAATTATAAAATAAAACTATTATAACTGAAAAGATTATGAAACACAATGAACTAAAAATTTAGGTCCTACCACATTGAAAAACTAATGTGTAATACAATTTTGTATTATATCTTATAAAGTAGGTAAGGAAAACACCATAAAGACAACAATGTAAACTTTCACAAGTAATACAAAATGGAAGTAGTGAAGTCTGGAGCAGCCACAATTAACGCTAATTTAAAATATCATGTAGACGTCAATAAATTGAACATAAGACATTGAAGATATGAGTTTTACTTTTGTAACATTAGGATGGTCAAGCTTGTGCCAAACAGCAACCTCTTGCTTAAACGATGCCCGCAGAGCAGCATTTTGAGCACCTGTATTAATACCATCCTCCCCCCAGTCCAACAGCTTCACTATAATATCAAACATGAGAGTGTGGTGAGAAATTGACATCAAAATAAATATAGTGTTAAAGAGCTACTACTCTAAGCTAGCAGAAAGAAATGGAACCAATCCCACCTCCCTCACCCCAAAAAAAAATAAAAATAATAATAGTTTGACCTCCTTTCAGATTAAGTCATAGATTTTTAATTTTTCCAGTTTAGATCTTTATGATTTACAAGATATGTCAGTGTTAGCCCTCCATCCATTTGACACTGATGTCATTTAATCAACACAACACCCAAAATCTTCAAAGCCAAACACAACACTCCCTCTCAAATCACCCATATCACACCAGAAACCACCACCCCCAGCCTTCTCATCACCCAAACTTTCTTTCATAGCACCCTACCCCCACAGGAAGTCAAAGCCCTGCTGCCTCCTTGAAAAGTCTGCTCATCCTTCCATTTAAAACCCAACTCAACCAAGGCTCAACTGCCTCTATCCATACATTTTTAAAAACTCAGCAAACCCACTTCGCACCACTCAAAACCCACAATCAAACAACCTCCATAACACCTCCATGGCAGCCAAAACTATAAATCCCATCACCCAATCATATGCCCATACCCAAAATGACCTATTTGTCACTCATAATCAAAACAACCACCAGACACCACCCCATCCCACTAGTCCACGGCCAAAACTGCCAAGACCCATACAACCCCCAAATCCCCATAAGCAAAATCCACCACTCACATTGACCACCCAAAATTCCCAAAATAAAACCCAAGAAACCCAGGTGACTGCAGAAGACCAATCAACCCTCACTTGAAACCATTTCACTGGCTATCCAAGAAACCATCCAAGAAACCACACCTACGCCACCACCCAAACCTACCATCGTGACCTAAAGAGGCATGGACACAAAAATAGACACCAACACAACACAGTACACGAGACATGACAACACAACAATTCTTGAAAAATTAAGACACGAAATGGTAGTAATACAACTATATATATACACACACGCATACATATATTACTTTTTTAATTGTTGTATTACCACCATAAAAGATCCTATCTAGTGCACAAAGCTCCCACTTTTGCGAGGTTTAGGAGGGGTTAATGCTGCCTACCATGACCTCTCCCAAACCCCGCAAAAGTAAGAGATTTGTGCATTGGGTATGACCTTTAAATAGGTAACATATATATCCTTAGGTATATTTCATTTATTTTATGCATATTTTATGTTTATTTTAAAGTTTTCAAAATAAATAACAACTATCAAAATATTCACATCTAAAATCATATGAATTTTTCAAAATAGTATATATTTTTTCCACCCACACAGTGAGGACACATGTAGTGGAGTCCTTGGCGTGTCCATGTCCTATACGGAATGACCAGAGCTTTTGAAGTGACCAAGCTTCTTAGGTCACTCATGATCCCACCAAAAGCCAAGACCCATTCATTGCTATCACACACATTATCATCTCCACCAGTGTTGAGGAATCAAGATTGTCACTGACTTGCACTGTTGCCTAAGAAAAAGCAATAGAAAAGAACATTTTTGTAGCCACTATCCATCCTAAAGCCATCACCGAGCCTGTACACAAACTCACTCACCCAATCATTTCCCTTAGGCCACGACAGTAGCCAAACCATCACTATTTCTGTATTTCATGGGAGCATCAAAGAGAGAAATAGAGATGGGTCATTCAAAGGAGAGAGAGAGAGAGAGAGAGAGAGAGAGAGAGAGAGGGGCATCCTGTAATTTTCAGGTAGCTTATCTGCTAAAGGTGAGACAAAAAGATAAAGTCAGCTTATTTTTAAAAATCTAGTTTGTTACTTATTTGGTAAAAGGTGAGACACAAAGAAAAATTTTGAAGTTTTTTTTCCCTCCATTAGTGCCATCTTTATAGAGATGACGGGAGACCTCATTTTGTAATTGTTTAAAAACATTAGGACTTTAATTGAAAAAATTAAGAACCCAAGACTTAATCTGAAACAAGGATAAAATTCCTTCTTCTTTTTTCGTAATTTCCCCAAGTTTTTAATCAATATTGTATCCTAAATTAGACACAACTTAATGCATAAATTTTTTTTTTTGATAAGTACAACTTAATGCATAAATACCACAATGATATAACTTAGCGGTTCATAAATGTCACAAACACAATATGATAACTAACAAGTCTTCTTTCAACAACTCAAAACACCCCCTTCCCCGCCCCAACAAAATAAAAACCCAAGATCAAAATTTACCCTTAATCATTTTAAAATCAAACCAATTTATTCACAATTACTACCTACCACCTAAATTTTCAAGAAGTAAGATATCTATGCTAGTGTTATAGGAATTCTAACAAAAATTTAATATCATTGGAGACTCAAATTTGCTCACAGCTGCAAATGATGGGGAGCGTCATTTCTATGGTTGCAAAATGCTTAGTAGATAACAAAATACCTATGGTACACAAGTGATACTACATTTGCATCAAGATGGAAAGTGCCATGAGTAAAATCATGTGGAGCACAATTAACAAACATACAATGCCAAAAAAAAAAAAATACTTCTCTACATAACAAACAAAAAGTTACTTCCCCAGAAAATTACCAAATCTTTTTCGTAGACACAAGACAAAAAAATTACAAGAAAATTACTTCCCATGGCACACACACTATCAAGTATAACAAGACAAAAAAATTCAGAGGAGAATATTTAAATAATCAATGAAAATTACTGAGAAAATCAATTTAACAAAAAGCAGAGCAAAACTGGTTCAAAATAGGCAAGAACAGAACTTTTTACAAGCTACAAGAGTAACAAGATTATTAAACTGCAGCTTGATGTCCATTGCAATAACCATAAGTGACAAGATGTCGGTTTCTAGAGAAATGGTTTGGATATTTACAAGTCTGCATAAACTAATTCAATAGCGAATTAAACCCACTCAGGTTCTCATCAACTTCCAATCACATAACAAGAAAATAACGCAGCCTTAAATCATTTATATCAATCTCAACCACAAAACCCAAAAGCACATGATTAGTATTAGTTAGAAGCTAGAACTCACTCCAGCTTAAATTCAAAATTAAAAAACGTGACTAATGTGTTGATAAATTTAAACTAAAAACCCCAGACAATAAGATGATGTCTATCAATTAAAGCACTCTCCATTTCAAAAGAAAATCAAAATAAATTGGTACACATGTTTTAAATTTTGTTCTCACGTTTCTTTGATAAATCTCAATTTACCACCAGAGGAGGTTAAAACAACTCCGAAAGCTCATCCTAAGGGCTAGTCATATCAAACTGATACCAGTGTTACATAGAAGATCTTTCTACAAGTCCACATATTTTTTCCCATACATATGCATGTAAAGCTAGAACATGATGACAGGAAAATACAAAATATATTAATAGGTGGAAAAAATTTAGCTACAATTCCTTAGGTGATGTACCTTAGATCCCCTAAATAAATTCAAACGCCACAGTGATCAATGCAACGCAAACGGTGTCATCTTTCCCAAATAAAATTAAATTCAAACGTGTGATTATTGACCAATGCAACCACATGGTTGTGAGAAAACTAAGGTACAGCACCTATGTTTGCCTTTAACAGGAAATTATACCAGGATGTTCAAGCTCCAAAAATCACATCTCTGATTGATCAAAAGTATGGAAGGCAAAGGCGGGGAACATTATAAAAATCCAAAAAAGCTAGAAATTCCATACATCCTAATATTTTCTGCACCAAGAAAAAGAAAAAATACAAATGAGAAGAAAAGACAATAGAAAGATCACCTGCAACATCTTGGTTATCATAAGTACCCCTGTATACAGTACCATAGGTCCCATGAGCTATAACATATCTGATATCCATTTTAGATAAATCAATCTCCCACTCTTCTTTGGGCCTTTGGGAATTAGCGTTTGTCGAAGACCAGACCTTGCTCAGGTGCCTCTCCAGCTGCAAATCCAAGCTTTTCAAATCAATTTTATCTGCTCTGAATATCATTTCTTTGCTACTAACACCTCCTGTACCCTTCACTTTTGAATTCATGCCTGCCTCTTCATTATCCATCTTCTTTAGTGTCTTAATACCTCCAATATCCTCACTTGCTCTCAAATCCATCATAAAGAACCCAAATTGAAAACCTCAACTACCCAATCAGAAGCCTCAAATTCCAAAGAAAAACAAAGAAATAGCAAAACCCAGACACAAATTTATCTATTTGTTATCTTAAAAAATCAAAATACCTATTAAATCTTCATCATCATCATGAAAAACTATAATGCTCTAAAATTTACAAACCCTCATCCAATCAACAATAAACTTTATGCTCAGATGAAAGAACACCAACCAAAGAAAAAAATTATCCAATCAAAACCCAATCTCAACAACCCAATTCCTATTCCAATTCCCTCCAATATTGACCTGACAACCTAAAAATCAATATTTGTAAAAAGCCCACCAATAAGAAAATCAAAGAAAGAGAAAGAGAAACGCTCTTAATTAGTATTTAAATTAAAAAACAACTGACCTTACTAGTTCAAAACCCCAAATTTCCTCATCACCAACCATCTTTCATTTTTTCTCCATTAAAAATATTTATATTTCTATATGCATAACTAACAAAAACAAAAACAAATAAAATAAAAGTAAACCCTTATACTAGAAAGCTAAAGAAAACGACCCATTTCCCACCATTCCACAGCCAAGACCGAAGACCCAAATTTTTAAATAAAAAAATGAACTTTCAAGTACAAACTACAAAACCCACCAAAAAAAAGTTGACTTTGAAAGATGGAAAGTGAAAGGAAAGGAACAAAAGGGTCGGCAGGGAATACGAAAAATCAAACCCATAGGCATTGAATTTGAAAGCAAATAAGAAAGTCATCAGGGTCCCATGAGTCCATTATCATCATCATGGTCATCAGGCAGGGGCTCAACTATTCCAAGAAAGCGAATTGTCAAAGAGGGCTCGTTTGGTAAACGAAAAAACGCGACATGGGTACGCGGCGAGAGGGACCAAACTAGGGTTTTTGCGTGGTGGGTCTTGGAGAGAATTGAAAGAAGGTAAAGTCCAACGCAAAAACCCAAGACCAGAAAACCAAGGAAAGCGTGTTTTATATATATATATAGAGAGAGAGAGAGAAAAGCGCGGGGCTTCTGATATTTGGGGGCAGAGAGAGAAAGAGAGACAAGACAGAAAGACAGACAAAGACAGAGAGAGAGAGAGAGAGAGAGAGAGACTGTTTCAAATTCAAAATGAAGGACAAAGGTACTAAAGGAGCGTACAAAACATGCATGTGTAATATGTTTGTTCCTCGTACGGGTCTTTTTCTTTTTGCCAGGAACACAACATACAACTACATATATATATGTGATTTTATTTTTATTTTATTTCTGGATAAAAACGCATATGTGATAATTAGGGCATAATAATAATAGATTTTAATAAGGTACCATATTATTTTATATTTGGTGTATTAAAAAATATCTGAAAAATCTATATAAAAGTGGTATTATATTAATTACATCATTAATAATATATATAATTATTATTTTGTAAACTTATTACGGAGTATTTTTTAATATCCGAAAGTACCAGAATTTCTCCATATCTATTCGTCGTATGTACAAATGTTTAGGGATTGAGATTTGATGCAATTAACCCCCTCCATCTCACAACAATTATTTATTAATCTTAGTTTTTTACTTTTTCTCATTTTTTTTTTTTATATATATTCAATGGGTGAGATTTAAATCTCAACCACTCATAGTAATTGCATTAGGTGCAATACTTAGAATATTACACATGATCTCAATCCAAAGTTTGGTTCTATACTTCTATTATGTATGTAGCTAGATCCGGAAAAACTAAGGGATATCCAAGAAGTGGAAATTCTTCATGTCATGCATGTTGCTAGATTTGGTACCACAAAGGGATATCCAAGAATTGGAAATTCGTAAATGTAGTACCCTAATAATACATCTACTATTTGCAAACGACATATTCATCCTTTTCAAACTAAAACAAACAAACAAACAAATAATATTAAAAAAAAAAATCCCCAAAGAACATCAAGAAACACTTGACAACTTTTGTGACATTTAAAGGAGGATAAGAATGATGGAAAAGGGTACTAAAGAGTAAGGAGTATACAAAACACCACAATGTATGTTTGTTCCTTGTCCGGGTCTTTTCTTTTACTAGGCACAATTTTTTTTAAACCCCATGTACACATTTATTAATCAGTGCATAATGGAATTTAATGGTCTACTATGTTATATTAGGTGAATTAAAATAGAGAATTACTAACGAATACCCTTAGGGTATTGATTAACAATCTATTTAAAGAAAGTTTTTATAGGAAAAGAAAGAAAAAAAACAATTAATGTTTTGACAGTTTTTTCATTTCCCATAAAAGTGGTGTCAAAACTTTCCTAAAATAGATTGTTAACCAATGCCCTAAGAGCACTCGTTAGCATGACTCATTAAAATAATATATGGTAAGTTTATATAAGAGTGGTGTTACATTAGTTACATTTTATTTTCCCATTAAAAAAAAAAAAAAAAAAAGAGTTACAGTTTATTTTTATATATACATGTGATGTGAGGAGTGGATTAACTAGAGTGATAGGTTCATTGACACCAATTCATCATATAAGGTTTTATATTATAATTTGTGTATAATAAAAAAAAAAAAAACATTTTTATGATTGATCTATGTAAAAATAACATTCCATTAATCATAACTTGTTATCTCAACAAAGTATAAAAAATTTATTAAAAAAAAAAAATTGTCTCTAACATTGTTTGATTTTCTCTTTTAACCAATCGATTTGTACTTCTTTTATGGACCATTGTGTCCCTTTCTATCACTATTTTTTTCCCATTATATTTTTTGTTTTATTTTGTATTAAAGTGCATTAATTTTTGTATAATTTTTCTAACATTTTTTAAATTTTAGATTTAGTAGATAGATATAAGATCTTCTGTGTGTGTACTTTTACAGGTGTTTTGTGGACATCAGTCTATCAAAAGATCCAGAAGATTAGGATTAAAAAAAAAAAAAAAGCATAATTGTTTTGAAAAAAAAGGAGAACAGGTGTGCAAAATTTAGAAAAGTAGTCCATTATATAAGGAAGTTTTGCCTGAGTTGCTTAATTTGTCCAAAAGTGAATTATTGATACAAGTATGTTTGACACCTTCTTAAGTGGATTATGATGTGTAATTACCCCAATAAAAAAGGATTATGGTGTTTGTTAATATATATTTTAAGTAAGGGCACTTTTATTAGTCCACTTTGCCCAATTTGGCATGTTGCTTATGAGTTATGACTTAAGAGCTAAGACCCAGTCAACGGCAAAGTCCAGATGGCATTTTTGTAAGGGACGACAATTAAATACAATTTTATTTTGTTTTTCCAATTGTGGAGTAGTGGGACATGTTTCTTTTGAGGGAAATCAATCAATCTAGTTCTAGTTTATTCTTAGAACAACCAAAGTGAATCCTACTGTACAATACCCAGGTTTATTTGATCCACTAATCTTCTTGCCTAACAAATCCTCTGTAGTTGTTTTATAGGATTATTATTTTCCTTCGCACCTAACAACACATCTTCTACCTAAACTTTTGGTTTTTGGTTTACTTTTAACCATGTTAAAACGGAGGGCAATTGTTTAGTCTATACTCACGTAAGAAGGACAGTTTCATCTATAATAGGGTTAGATGTTTGGATATAAGAACTAACATTTGATTTCGAGAATGTATTCCAAATTGATTTACGCTAATAAAACTTCCTTACATTTTTCTCAAAAAAAAAAAAATAACACATCTGCTGAATTTTTTTATTTTTTGCTGTTTTAATTTAATTGTTTTTATATAATTTTTTAAAAAAAAATAATAAATATTTTAAGGCTAGGAACCTTATATAATTCAATTGTTACAATAAGTAAAAGGGTGCCAAAAGCCTTATAGCTTAATCAACATCTTCTCATGTACAAAGTGTTTGAAGGTTTAGAAGGGAAATGATTCAAATAATTGAATTATAAAGGGAATTACTTAATACCGATAATTCAATTGTTTCAACAAGTAAGAAGGAAGATTTGAATTTTATTTATCCTCATAAAATCAACTAGTCAATAGACTTAATACCATTGAGTTATAAAACTTTCAACATCATTTAATAATTTGATATGAAGAAATATCCTCAGAATTTTTTTTTTACTTCCAACCAGTAAGCACTAACTCTCTCTTTTTTTGAGTCCAAAGTAAGCACTAACTCTCACTAACTCTTATGATCACAGGCTGAAACAATTTTTAATCAATAGATGCGAGAACGATTTTTTTTTTCTTTTTTTTTAAGAAACAAGAGAACGACGTGTATCATTTATTTATTTGATAGCATTAGAAATACAGCCCAAGGTCCAAAAGCCAGTTGAATTATTATATTGTCTTAAATCCCAGTTATTCTATGATCTTAACTTTAATACATGTAGCCCAGGTTAATTTAGAATTATTCTCATTATAAACATTGAGCCTTATACCTAACCTAGTTTTACCTACAACAATTCAATAATATTTTATATTATTTTATGGTATTAGAGGCCACGCCTTTACAACCTCTATGCGAGTGTTATAGATTAAAATTTTATCATATATAAAATTTTTTTTTTGTCTAAAATAGTATAGGTGTTTTTTTTTTTTTTTTTTTTTTTGTGGTTTCATTTCTGTCACTCACAGATGAAAATTTTGTACCATGGGCAGTAGAGATATATAAAAGCTAAGGTATAGAATGCTTATGATGTATATGGGCTTGGTTGAAATGGTTTCAACAGGTTGATGGGGGAGGGTTGCATCTGATACGTGCCATAAATGGGAATTCAAGGAACCATCAGAATGCCAACCAAACATCTCCAACCACTGGCAGAGTTCTTTTGATGCTGTATATATGCAATAAAATCCAAACATCAATATTTTCTTCCACCATTTAGAAATTTGAGATTTGTATTTCACTTCTATGTATATATATCATATTCCATCAATTATCCATGTTATTTTGGCTACTATTAATTACGAGTACATATCTTCTATACCATTTGTTGTGTATTACTCTATGTTCCATCAATCACAATTTGTCATGTATTGATTTTACTTTCCTTATAAAATAACAGAAGTTTAAAAGGAAGAAAAAAAAAAAATACATGACAAGCTACAATTTGTGGAATATAAAGTGATACAGAAAAAATAGTACAAAAGATTTGTAATCATTAATTACATGGTACAATAGTAATGATTGATGTTAACCTCCCTATTTTGGTGCTATTTAAAGCGGCTTCCTCCTGTATGGATTGATCAATTCAAATCCAAAATTCATATCAAAATACAAAGAATTATATCATTGTTTGTTAGAGAAAGAAGATGGTAGTTTAGGTAGTCTTCTAAAGATTAAATGGGAGAGATGGAATTGAAGTGAATAGAAGGAAAGATAGAAACTTTGGTGTTAAATCGCCCAAACTTCCCATTGAAACTCTAGGTTTCCTGAAAGAACAACTAGAGCACTAATGTGAATAGCATGGCAGAAACATAAATGATGTGTTTTTGTTTCATCTTATAAAAATGAAAATTTTTTTCCTCAAGATGTGTGTATTTTTGTTTTGTCTTAGAAGTTCATTCTCAAATTAAGCTTGAGATTAAAGTTGTATATATGTATGACCAATTTTTTATATATATTTTCAACTTTTTTTTTTCTTTGAGAAAGTTTCAACCTATGACATCCGTTTATGATGATAGCTCTTTATCGATCATTAGATCAAGATACCAATTGATTTTTAGTGTAGGCGAAGATTGAACCTCAGATCTCTTATTCAACTATCAGAGACTTTACTAGTTGAGTTAACTGGAACCCATTATTTTCAACCATTTTTTTGAACTAAAATTACTCATTTTCATTCGTTTTTTATTCATTATATGATTAAACAAAGTGAATATATTTAACATTTGCTAACTATATGATGTAATGCACAGGTTAGCGACTCAATAAAAGAAGAGACAACATCATACTTGGATAATCGAATTTGGGGAGATACCATAAGAACCATTAAACTATTAATTGAAGGCCTCCAATGTGAAAACATCTAATTAATTGAAGAAGACAAACAAACTTTGAGAGATGGCCCGCATACCGAGAGTCAACCAAGAAAGAAACGGCAATTGCATATATAGATTTTTAAATGTGGGCAAAAGTAGCCGAATAGTTGTTTGGATATAATAAATATTGTAAATATAAATGGGTCATGGTAATAGGTACCTTTAGGATAATAATTAATAATCCATTTTATGAAAGTTTTGACACTATTTTTATGAGAAATGAAAAAAGACAGTTTTTTTTTTTTTTTTCTATAAAAACTTTCTTTAAATTAATTATTAACCATTACCCTAAGAATCTATTAGCATTTCGCAACATAAATTGATAGGAAAAATGATGATATGGATATGGACGATAATGCGGCACAATAGGAACATAATAACATTTAATGCTATACTTTAATTTTTATATATTACTAGTTACAGACTTATGCGATGCACTGAAAAATTTGACAATTTGTTTGTTTTGTTAAGTGAAAAATGAAAATAGTAGATCAGACTTATAAGTGTTAGTCCCAAACAAATCTCAAAATGAAGTGATTATTTTCTAACAAAATATAGTTGGTATATTAGATTTTCTAAATTAAGTTATCTATATTTATTATTTGAAAGTGTTTTAAATTTTGTAATTTTTATATAATTTTTTTAAGGAAACATAATGCTTTTATATTCAATTATTATATAAATATTTTGTAAATAATTAAAAGTGTGATTGGAATTTGTTTTTAGTGCTCCTTACAAAGGATTCATCTTCTATATGTTTTTTTTTTTTTAATACAAGATAGAATTTCTACTCTAGCCTAATCTAAGTGTATATGTGTGTGAAGCTCCCTCTTGGAGACTTGAACCCCGGCTCTTGCCCCCTACACCCCACAAACACTTATACTTGTGGAGTGACCATCTCACCAAGGGTATGCGGTGGTATCTTCTATATGTTTTGAATGGCTTAAAGATGAAACAGATATAAGTAAATTCTTCACTTATATTATGAATACACACACACACACACAATACTTTATTAATATAAGAAAAATGTAACTTTATCAAAAACTTACTAACATTACACTAAAATGATGGCACAATTGTCAATAAAACAACTCCTCTTTCTACAAAGGCCTCTCTTTGAAAATTATCAACATTAATTGCTAAAGTTATTTAGTAGTAAATTACTTCTATTGTATGCTCAATAACTCATATTCATGTCTCTATCCAACGGGTAATTATTGGGTACTTTCAGAGTACCATAAATGCATACTCCCTCCTCTCACATAACTGTGAGTCTCACTAATTAAATTTATGGTAGGACCCACAATTCATATAAGAAAGGGGAGTACGCATTCATGGTACTCTGGAGTATTCAATAATTTTCCCTATCCAACACACTACCCCTTTTCGACTCCAAGTTAGCAAAAATACCCAAAATGGCTGGGGAGAGGAAATGTTCTTTTTTTTAAGGGTACTCTTGGGAACAGATCTAGTGGAGACAGGGTGGGGCCTATAGCTGAAAGGATTAGAGCACGTGGCTATGAACCACAATGTCGAGGGTTCGAATCCCTCTTCACCCACAACCGGCCAAAAAGTGAAGGGCTTTTACCTTTTGGGGTAGGAAAATTATGACCAGGATAGCAAACCCAAAACTATGGAACTTGGGTGTGGGTCTTTTGTCGAAATGTAATGGCCTTACTTTTTCTTGAATTGCAGGTGCATCGAGATTGCTTACAAAATTTTGATTTCTCCTACATATCATAATTATTATTTTTCTCGATTGTGCAAAATAAGAGGAGTTCATAGTACCTACAAACCATCATGATTGAAACAAATTATTTTATTTAAAAAAAAAAGCCAAAAGAAGAAAAAAATATTGTACAATACAAAATGTAGATTGTGTTTAATATATGTTGAACTTACAAACAAAAAGTTCTTATTCATCTCATTTTCCTTTTCATCGATGTTATTTTTTTTAACTATGTAGTTTGTGTTTTGGATATTAAAGAGAGGAATTTTAGATTTATATATATATATATGTGTGTGTGTGTGTGTGTGTGTGTGTGGGGCCCAATATTTTGTGGCCCTGGCCCATTTTTACATTAAGGCCCAAGGCTCGAGCCGAGGAGGGATATAGCCAAGGATATGTAATGAAAGTCCAAGTAATATTGAAACGTAGCCGAGGATGATTCTGTTCTCGGCATTCCCGAGGTCCTCCTAAAAGAAAGGGCAAGAACGGTATAGGCATAGTATTGAGAAAGAAACCTAAAATATCCATTTTGATAGAGAAATGACTGCTGGACAGTATGGCGACCAAGGACAAAGGGAAAGCTGCCATTACTGCCATTGAATACTCTGCACCTGACAAAACCATGCTTTTCAGCTTTTACAACCACCCCCAACCACTTTGGGTATGGCTGATGGGACAAGTATCAGTCCTGGAAAGTTGAACCTACACGTGGACGTTGGATAAGAGATGCAAGCTAGTATAAAAGGAGAGGTAAGCGATCCGGGGAGGGGGCTGGGAAAAAAGGCCAAAAACCAGAGCCTCCCAGACCGTATCGAGGAGAATGACTCCTCGAGCGAATACGACTTATTTTTGTATGAACACCACGACTAACCACCGTTTAGTGATCAAGGCCTAGCCTTTCAAACCCACGCTCTATAAATTTTATTGCAAGGGCCTTTTTACGTGCGAAGCCCATATCATTTGGGATCGTCACATTTTGAGTCCTTACAATATATATATATATATATTGTATTGAATCTTTGCTGCTTTTTTTTCTATTGATGTTATTATTCTTCTAACATAATTTTTTCGCGTTTTTTTTTTTTTTTTTTGAAAGGACGTTTTAAATATTAGGGAGATAAAGTTTTGATATAATTTATTTTCTTTTATGCTTTTGAAGTATGAGTTCATTGTACCATCTAAGGTAACACGAGTGAAGAGTGGGTACCTAGCGTGGTGGTCAAAAGGTACATACACAATCTTAGTGGCCTTACCCCGTGTCCATTAAAGATGAATTATTGTCGGTTCACTTAATAAAAAATTTGTATAAATTGATAAAATGACTGAAAATAATACTGAAGTGACAAATGAAACTTGAAAAGTTGGCTCTATTGACTCTACGCCCTATAAAATTGGTCAAAAATCTGTCAAAAAGTTAACTTTATTGACATAAAATTATTTATTAACGGGCACCGTAACACTATTCTTATTTTAGAGTAAATCTGGTACCATAACTAATTCCACAACTTTACCGTATGGTGACTCGTGAGTGGTGGAATCATGAACCCACTATTTTATTTCCACTACTTACAACTTGTCATGTAAGCAAATTGTGGCAAAAGTAGTAGAAATTGTTGTGGACATTGTGGCACTTAACTTACTCCTTATTTTATTATCATTTCCTAGATTTAGGTGCTTCTTTTTTTGGGGGATTTATTATTCTCTGTGACTTTTTTTTTTTTTTACCTACCACCTTCACACATTACCATAGAGTAAAATCAAGCACAATTGAGATAATTATGGAATTTTTCCAGTAGGGTCAAATTTAGTTTCTATGAGAGAGAGAGAGAGAGAGAGAGAGAGTACCTGCTAAATCTAATGGTGCTTCCCCAACGTGCATTGTGTAACATTCTTCTAAGCAAGGTCCCTGAACACGGATACCTTATGATTCTTTGTTTTTGCATTCATCCAAGCATCGAAAAACGAGATCCAAATTTGGGTTGTATATATTGTTCAAAACGCAGTGACTAAAAAACTTCTTGAAACACATACTCCATGTTTAAAATTTTGATTTTTCAAACTTTTCAAATGTCTGCATACATATTATAAATTCATTCTCAATACAATTATGAATTGAGTAATAAACATAATCAAGTTTTGAGAAATGAGAGAGTGAGATTGGAGCTGAAAATGGATGAAAAAAGGAAGAGCCAAGGTCGGTAGCTTGTATTTCAAAGAGATTAAGAATAACAAACACCATTATTCCTAACAAAAGTTTACTCATAAATTTCTTATTCATAGATTTGCTTCCACTTAAGATATATTTTTATTTAAAAGCTAAATTTAGAATCATAACTAACCCTTTAGTTCTTATATCTTATAGACCATTGAAGATTTAGACATTTTTGAAACAGCTATAAAAATAAAACTATTTAGTCATAAAATATTTTTGTTCAAATAAGTATTTTTTTATAATAATTTTGACTTTTGGAATGTATAAGCAATTTAAAGTTATGTGGCTTACACTTTCAATAAGTGATTTTTCACACAAAGGCTACATATGCTCCTAAGAGTGCAATAAATATCAAGTAAACATGTGAGAATGAATGAACCACAAATCGTAATATATAATATCAAAGAAACTATTTTAAAATTTTTGTATGATGATATTGGTTAGCAAAGCATCATACATATTAGAGTATATGAATTCCAAATTATTCATTTATGAAAAGACAATAATGCATATAAGCAATCTAAGTATTTTCTAATAAGTTGGGATTTTGTAGTATAAGCAATCTAAAGTTATGTGATTTACACTTTCAATAATGTTGTTTGGCTAGGGTCAAAACATTTAAAATATGTTTTTATGTTAACAACTGATTTTTCTCACAAAAGTCATATATGCTCCTAAGAGTACAATAAATATCAAGTAAATGTGTAAGGCTGAATGAACCACAAATCGAAGTATATAATATCAAAGAAACAATTTTAAAGTTTTAATTTGCTCAAAAATAAATAAATGAAACAATTTTAAAGTTTTTGAATGATGACATTGGTTGGCAATGTGAGGATGGAACCGTACGATGTGAGGAAAAAAATAAGGGAACCGCCAAATGTGACAAAAGAATTGTCACACGTGATGTTGAAACTGCACAATGTGAAAATGGAACTGTCAAATGTAGGGGCGAGCAAAACGTTGCCGGTGCCAACCTAACCGATCGACGCCAACGACTCCGTCCCGACACCAGCGCCGACCGATTGAGCCGAGGCTGGCGTTCGGAGGGCAAAGCCCGTTCCGATGTTGGTGCGATGTAGTCACCGGATCAAAGAATCGTTCATCGATCTACACCGAACCGATCCCAGTTTACTAGTTCTCCCCCAGTTTTGATACGGCGTCGTTTCACAGGTTTTGATTTTAATTTTTTTTAATGAAACGACGACGTATGGGTGTTATTAAAAAAAAAAAAAAAAAAAAAGCAAAACGGTGCATTTTAATTTAGGTTTTCAGATTCTTAAGGGGTATAAATTCATTCTTAAGGGTTTTCAGATTCTTTAACTCTCTCTCTCGGTCTCGCCTCTCGCCTGACAAAGCGACGCTCGCCTAAGCTCCCGCCGTCACCTGACGCAACGACGCCTGGCCTGAGCTCTCGTCGTCACTCACCAGTCACGGCAAACCAACGGTAAGCCTGAGCCTCTGCAGAATCCTTTAAGGCTTTAACTCTCTTTTTCGTGTTTTGTGACTTTTGTCTTCGTGATTTCACTAGTTTGATCTTGGTGTTTTGTTTGTCTTCGTGTGTGTGTGTGTGTGTGTTTTTTTTTTTTTTTGAAGTTGGTTTTCATTTGTTAGGGAAAGCATGAATGATTAAGTTGGTTTGATTGAGTTTGGGAAAGCATGAATGTCTTCGGGTTTTTTTATTTTTTATTTTTTATGAAGTTGGTTTTCATTTGTTTGGGAAAGCATGAATGATTAAGTTGGTTTGATTGAGTTTGGGAAAGCATGAATGTCTTCGGTTTTTTTTTTTTTTTTTTTTTTTTTATGAAGTTGGTTTGATTAAGTTAAGGTTGTGATTTAATGATTTTTATATAAGATTTTAATAGTGGAAACTAAAAAGACTATTATATTATATAGTCTAATACTTAGCCAGTTAGCCCCCAAAAAAATAATAAAATAAAAAATGCTATACTCTAATATGTCTTACTGTCTTTAAAAAATGCTATACTCTAATATGTTTTTCATACGTTGGACATATTTTTTTTATTAAAAACAAAAACAGATTGTTAATGTTTCAAATTTAACCGACCAAACCGATTAAATCAAGCCTATCAAACCGCACCACTATAGGGCGGAAAACCGACCCTAATCGGTATGCATCAGTTTTAATTATTACAAAACCAATCCCTATCGGTTCGGTAAAAAATTTGAAAAAAAACCGAGCCGACCGAACCGTGCACACCCCTTGTCAAATGTGAGAAAAAAATAAGGAAACTGCCAAATGTGACAAAAAAAAAACTATTACATGTGATGTTGGAATTGCACAATATGAGGATGAAACCGTAAAATGTGAGAAAAAAAAAAAGGGAACCATCAAATGTGACAAAAGAACTGTTACATGTGATGTTGAAACTGCACAATATGAGGATGAAACCGTTAAATGTAAGAAAAAATAAAAGAACCGCCAAATGTGATAAAAGAACTGTCACATGTGATGTTAGAATTGCACAGTGTGAGGATAGAATAGTCAAATGTGATGTTTTGGTAACCTGGTATAGCAGGTTGCTAACTAATGGGTATTGTACCCAAAAAAGAAGAAGGAAGGGAGTATCGTAGAAATACCCCTAATTTGAGAGATAATAACAATTTTTTTTTTTTTTTTTATACAAGATAGAATTTCTACTCAAGTCTAATTTAAGTGTATATGTGTGTGATACTTCCTCCTGGAGACTTGAACTCCGGCCCTTGCCCCCCACACCCACAAGCATTTATACTTGTGGAGTGACCACTGCGTCAAGGGTGTGCAATGATAGAGATATTAACAATTTTAACATCTGACAGAACATGATATTTTAAATTAGATGGACTTGTTTTTTTAAAGTAATTATGTATCTTGCCTATAAGAATTTAAAAAGGAGTTATAATGAAATTAATAAGTAATTGAAGCTGTGATTCACAGTGGCGAAGTGGTGGTCTTAATAAAGAGGACTTTGCGTTTCATGGATTTTCTTGCTATCCTGTTTTGCCCATCTGAAACATGAATCAAGAAAAATAGGGAAAACCCTTATTTCACTTGAAACACAAATCAACCCCCCCAATTCTTCTCCAACTTTTCAACTTGGCCAAATCTGGTCAAATACTGTGATCAAGAAACCAGATCTAAAGTTCGATTGAGTTAGATCAAGGTTTGACCAACATTTGTACACTCTGACCACTTCGTTGTCACAATCCGACTATCCAATTGACACCATCCTTTACCAACATTGATATTTCACCACATTCTTCTAATCCAATAGTGAGATATTGAATCTGAGACTAACGTAAGATGGACACAAGAAAATTTTTCAAATTTCTTTTATTGTATTTATAATTATCAAAAACTTCAAAATTTTAGCCAACAAAATAGTAGTTAGCCCCTCCAAATACTTGATTTAATCCAATGGTGCTCTTAAAATAATGAAGGAATTTCTCAATTGGCCTCTTAATTATAGAAACAATATGTTTTTGTTTTCTAAATTTCATTTTTTAATGTGAATTTTGCAGCTGTATCTATTAAAGTTTTGTGTCGTTCATGTATTGGGGACTATTAAATTGATTTTTTTATTCACTTTGGTAGACAATTTTGTAATTCTTGTTGAAAATGAAATTTTTAAAAAGTTCACTGAGTATAAATTTATTCTAAAAAAGATTATCATTGAGTATAAATTTTGTAGGGCATACGAAGTTCTTTTTATTTCCTCCAAAAAAAAAAAAAAAGTTCATTTTTATGATATTTTTGTACAAGTCTAGTATTAAACGTTCAAATTAAACAACTTTTGTCATTAGAGTTTAAAAAATTATAAGTTCTCCTAAGAATTATTTTGTAAATATATATACATAAAAGTTTTTCATTTTGGATACAATTAATTATGAATTAACACTTACTTTAGTATTAAAGTTTATATATATATATATATATATATATATATTGGTATTTCAATTTGGCCCCTCAAACAAAAAATCCTAGTACACTTCTAGACACAAGTCATTGTCTCTGCCCTTAAAAGAACTTTGAGTTCCTTGACCGTAAAATCTCAATGATTCTTTCACCAACGTGAATGTTTTCCAATGATCTTCGAATTCAATAGTACATTTTTTAATCTGAACTAGCTCAAGATGGACAAGCCTTCGGAAACTTTGATTTCCTTGACCGCAAGATTCAACTGTCGAATTCATATGATCTTTTATCCGCATGAGCATCTTCGATACCCTTCAGATTGTTAATGCCAGATTTAGATGGCCAACACCCCAAACCACTTGATGCCTTGATGGTTTCTTGGTGAGACAGGTTGTGACGTGTGTGTGAATTGTGTGGACGCTTAAGCAATGTGTGCGCATTAATGAGTCTATTTATTATTTCTCCATTTTATCTACGAGTTGCCACCAACCAATCGTGTTGCCACCAACCATATGGTTTTTTGTGAGGAGAACTTTGGTTCAAATCTCTTCACACCCACTTATTTACAAGAGAGGAAAAAAAAAAACTATTTCTAGTTTGATATATTTTTTGTTAAAAAAAATAAACTTTTTTCGTTATACGATAGTTACAATAATAGGGTAGAGGGATTTAACCCACTGACATCCCCATTAGAAGTATTAAGAAGTGTCAATTGAGCTGTAGGATTTTGTAATGCATTTCCCTTTAAAAAAAAAAATCAGCTTTAAATTTGGTATTTCAAATATACATTTCTCTCCACACACACATATGTATTATAAATGTTTTCATAGGCATATTTCCACCAGAATAGGATTTTTTTTTTTTTTTTGAGAAGTTCACTTAAATACTAACTAAAACTAAATATGATTTTATTTTATTTAAAATTGATATAAATTTAACTGATTTGGTTATTTAATTTAACTTTGTATTAAAACCGAAACAATTATGTGATTTCCAAACACCCTTCCCAGATTATCTTATTTTCTTAGGCAAAATTTAGGTACAGTTTCTTAGTAGATTCACTTGAGTTGACACCGAGCGAGATAGAAGACCTAGGAGTTAGCATCTAGCATTGGTGGGAGTCAACACTAGACCATTGAAAAATTCCCAAGAGAAATTGTTATTAATCAAGCAAATTGTAAATTGTCTCCAAAGGTGTAAAATATAGATTACTATGACAAAAAAATAATTCTATTAGACTTATGAAACCTGATTCTAGTTGATTTGGGAAATCCCAATGATTGATTCATAAAAATAACCTTGACTCTAGGAAATAAATAAAATAACCCAATTAACTTCTAAGACTTAAAATAAAACACAAATGACTTCCAAAAATAAATAAAAATAAATATTTCTTTGTGCTTTATGCACTATGATCTTTCGTCTTTACCTTAGATTTGGTGCAAATTATTTTTACCAGTACATATGCATTTATGACTGCTTTGAAAGCCAATGAAAAGTAAATTCATTCAATTGGAATTAGCATTTGACTTTGCAATAGAATTTGTAACCAGCACATGGTTTATAATTTGGATTTCTGCTTATTGTTTTTTTCATTGCATCTGAACAGCTTGCAACTTTTTCTTATAGCTTGTTTAAATGGTGGACAATGTAATTGATCCTTGTAAATGACCAAATTTAACATCATTTTTTCATATAATCATATGCTAAATTGTCTTTTCAAGTGCTATTACCATGGGTCATTTATTGCTTCTTGATCCTTTGTGCATTAACTATTCTTTTGAGGGAATATCACACACATAACAATAATTTAATGGGATCAAGGTGGCTCTATTTAATTGAGGGCATCTATGTGTAAATTTGATTTTAATGTTTGAATCTTTCAGGTACCAAGAGAGAGTGCAATTAAAGGAGCCAATTGTAGCAGTTCAAAGAGTTTCTTTGCTGATTTTTAGATGGATGGTGGTGTAGGTCTTAGCGGTTCAAAGAATTTCTTTGTTGATTAGTTTCATCACAACTTTTCACTTTAGATTTCTTTGGTAATCCTATCCATGACCTTCATTTGGCATCCTGATGAGAGAGTATTGTTTACCATGCCATTTACATGGTGGTGTTGGTTGATATTTTTGAGAGGATTATGATGTATTTATTTTTGGTGGATCATGTTTCTTTCCTTCATTTAAGTTTTTCTTTGTAATGTGTTCTGTCTCTCTCTTTTTGTATTTAATCTTTATTTTCCCTAGGACTTGGTGAGGATCATAAGGCATTTAATTTTGGTGTATCATGTTTTACTTATAATTTCTTTTCTTCAGTTTTTGGATTTCTCCCTCCCATTTGTATGAAACAAAGTAAGTTGAAGGCTGTTTACTCAAGCCAGGAGAAAATTTAATGAGATAATTCCTAATTATGCAAAATTTGCATTGTTTATTCTTTAAGTTCAAGAGTAAAGCAGATATCATCTTTATCCCATAATATCCTGTCCTTTAAAATGGTTATTGTTGATGACTTAGTTGGATGTTTATCATTATCATTATGATTGATGGACAAACATATCAGATAGAAGAGAATGAGTGATTAAACCAATCACAAGGGGTACTTTTACAGCTTCATACTGCCATTTAGAGGCAAAAAAATTTATTCCCCTGTCTAAATATAGCTAACCCTGATATGGATTGTGATGCCTTTCTTCCATGTAGATTTTGAATTTCTATCCAAAACAAAGGTAAGGGAATCTTGATGTTCAATGTTTAGTGCCAATACTGGCCGATTGACACTCTTTATCATACGTTCCCCTACAGGAGAAGGCTATACGGGATTAGGGCACCGGTCAAATTTACCATCAAAATATACAGTTGCTAGTAGGCTATTGGCAGTATTGCCCTTAAGGCCTTTATCCCTATCTATCTTTTGCTGATTACTGGGTATTACGTATTCATTAATTTTCTCCACATAGCTTAGCAGTGTCTTGTGGTGGGCGGTAAAAAAATTTGAAATGGCAGTGACTTGTGGGATGTAGGCTATGTTTGATGTTTTTAGCTTAGGGGTAAAGATGCCAACTGGGGCTTCAAAGTGGACATATGGATTTTGGGTGTGCCAGAATGGGACAGAAGGTATACACCGATTTGATGTGGTGAGTGGTGACATGCACTCACTTCGCTATGCTTCATCTTCATGTGCTAATTGAAGTCATTGGTTTTGTATGGGGCGCAATGAAAGGCATTGGTTTTCCATTACCTACATTATCTGCATGTGCTAATATAAGTCATAGGAAAAAGTTCCCTCTTTTTCTTGATATATAAATTGGAGTAACTATCATATTTTTGTGATATTCTGGCTCCAACTTTAGTTTAAATTTAATTGTTGGGATAAGCGCAAGAAGGAATTAGAGCTTCGGGGCAAAACGTAAAGTACTTTGGTGGGAATAGGTACTTCTAGATTTGGCAAGAAAACTAATGTGGTTTATGATATACTGTTCATGATTTTTCTGGTACACTATGACACTAGATTTTGGGTTGTAGTCTTCTAGAGGCCAAAAGATTATATATATTTCTGTAATCATTGTATTAAAAATTTTAATTTCTTACTAAATGGTTCATGCGTTACATTTACAGTACAAACGTGGGCAACAAAGAAACACTTGTTTAAGAAATTTAGGTTTGTTTTCATATATGTGTTAAAAGCAAATTGATTGATCTTGAATGTATGATTTGTTAAGCATCACCAGGGTGAGATCGGAGAAAGCTGTATTACATGGTTACTTGGTCATGTGTACAAAAAAAAAATTATTCTACTGGTATTGATTGATTTGGTTGATGAGTGTTAGAAAAAGGTGAATGCTAGGGAAAAAGTGCATTGTGAAATATGATGAAAAGATTTGGGGCCCGTTTGGAAATGTTGTTTTAATAATGTTATTTGTATATTTTGAAAATATGTATGGGTAAAAAAGTGTGTGAAAATACGTATAATGTTGTTTAAATACTAAAAAATATTGTTTAAAATGCAGTATCAAACACCCTCTTGTCCTATGACTTGGACAAAAACTTTTGCGCTACATTTGTTTGAACCGGCTCAATATTCAGTAAGTTACTATCAAAAAAAAAAAAATAGTCTATAGGTTTCATAGTCTTGGTAATTGGGATAAGGCTTTGTCCAGGTTTTGGTGTCTCCGTGCCTGTGTGCTAGTTTTTCATAATGATATCGGTTTATCTTGTTAAATTTTTCTTGAAAAGTAATTGTCTAATTGATGTGTGATGCCTTTTAAGGTTACTAGTCGCATATCCGTGCGTAGAACGTGATAATTTTTTTTAGGATGGTCTCATTAAATATTTTATTAATACTATAATTTTAGTTATTACCTATTGGTTTTTCATTAGTTTTTAAGTTAACAAAAACCTTAAATATACATTTTTTTACCTTTATACACACACACACATATATATATAGTGAATCTTTACACATACCTTTAAGAAAACTCTATATATTCCACTTTTTTGGATGCGTAAAATTATAGACTACTACTCCATAATGATAGTGGCTAATTAATTATATATATATTTTTTAGTGATCTCATTTGTAACGCTTTTTATCATTATCATATATTTACTAACTGATGATTTGCATAGCAAAGACAATAAATGAGAGGTAGTATTGTTCATTAGATTTTTGAAAGTAATGGTGTATGAAAATTATATATATATATATTATAAATAAGGTTAAATGAAATGTCAAAAAATGGATTTTTAAATTTTCTAACTTTATTTCTTAAGTAATGTCAAAGTGGAGTAAATTCTTGCTCTCTCTCCATTGGCAACCTATCGTTTTCCAAAATTTGATGATGATTCTATGACATTAAATAAGCATTATTAGTTATTTTATTTTATTTTAAATTTAGTGTTTCTAACTTGATTTGTTTTGTATTTCATTCTTCCTTTGATGCATTGGGTGTGAGAATGGGGAAATTATTGTGTACTCCCGGAGTACCATAAATGCATACTCCCTCCTCTCACATGAATGGTGGGTCCCACTAATTAAATTCATGGTGGAACCCACCATTCATGTGAGAGGGGGGAGTATGCATTTATGGTACTCCGGGAGTACCTAATAATTTTCCGTGAGAATGAGTGTTTCCCTAGCATTACTCCATTTAATGTGGACAATTTTATTTATTTAATTTAGGCAAAATATTATATTTTAAATTTTTTAAATTAAAAAATGAGTGGAAATATAAGTAATTTAATGATATATATGGGGGATGTGGCTAAATTTAAATGTTAAATAAAAAAAATATGAGAAAAAAATAAAAATAAAATACATAACAATAAACACTAACTTATCCAAATAATTCTATGTAATATAATAATAGTACATTCTTATATACTATTTTTAATTATTTATAATGCAATATGATAATATTTAACAATCAAAGTCATAAAAAAATAAAAAATAAAATAAAAAAACTTCAAACACAAAACTGAATCCCATCAACCAAAATAGATTCTAAAGAATACAAAACTTTATCAAGCTAAAATAGATATGCAAGAAAAATAAAAATAAAAATCCACCAAAAAATTGAGAGAGAAAGAGTGGGAAATAACCACTTTTTTGTGAGAGAAAATTATGTAAAAAATGGAAGGGTGAATGACAAATTTATACTAAGAGGATGATAATAAAAAGAAACAAAATAAAGGAAGATAAAAGGAAAGAAGAAGAGTGATATCAAGCTAGAATGTTTGGGGAGATGAAAAGGTAAAGAGAAGGAGAAAGGTTGTAGAAAGTGTAAATGTTAAAAAAAATGAGTACAATTTGATGAGCAAAATTTTCTTTTATTTGAATTTAAGTAAAAAATTACATTTTTTTTTTAAACAAAAAGAGAGAGAAAATATAAATAGTTTAATGATAAGGAGGATGTGGTTGAATTTCAATATTGAGTAAAATAGAAGAGAAGAAAAAAATAATAAAAATTAAAAGATATAACAATAAACACTAAATTATCCAAATTATGCTATGTAATGGAATACTATTTTATTCTTATCTACTATCTTTAATTTTTTATAATGTAATCGGATAAAATTTAACAATCAAAGAGCAAAATAATAATAATAATAATAACTTAAAACACAAAACTAAATCATATCAACCTAAATTAGAATATATTTTTTAAATATTGCATCTTTTAAATATTTATTTTTTGATCGGTAAGTTACACAAGCATTGTCTAGCATTTGGAATTTAGCTCCATTATGCTTGATGTGGTGTCCTTGGTGGGAGCAAAATAGGAGGACTTTTGAGGACATGGATAGTTCGGATGACCAGCTTTTAGCCTCTTTCAGTGGCACTTTGTTTGACTGGTCTAGGGCTTGGAGACTCACCTCTAGTGATTCTCTCCCTATGTTCCTTAGCTCTCTCATGTGTACTTAGTTTCTTTTCTTTCTTTTCCCTATGTATTTTTCTCCCTGCCTTATGTTTTTCTACATAAGGTGGTGTTATTGAATATATATCTTTTTACCTATCAAAAAAAAAAAAAGTTACACAAGCATCTGCTAGGTGTTGATTCCACTATCTTGACCTCCATCTACTCTATCAGATATATATTTATACAAGTTAAAAGATATAAGTTTGCAATAAAATGTGGCAAAGATTACTTTGACATTAACGTTTTTAAAAAAAATTAAAAAAAAACTGCACTTTAATGACAAAAAATTGAACCATGAGGACAAATGCAACCCATTTGACCAATGCACTTAAATAATCTATAGAAAATGACATTTTTTTCCCCAAAAATATCAACTCAAGAAAATGCCCCAATCATGAGTTTCTAATTATGAAATATCTTATGGATTTAATTATTGTCAGCATACACACCTCAATACACAACCATTTGAAGCATCCAACAATAATTATATTTACCAAATTCTCTACAAGTTTCACATCATCATATAGACATATTATGAAAGCGAGAGAGAGTGATTCACACCTTCAACATCTATTCATGTGCTATACTGCCAAGAAATTTTCTGTTGTGGGAAAAAGCTACGAGACAAAGACATAGATTAAAATACTTGGTATAGTGATTAATAGTTGCTAGTCCTAAATAAGAATAGTGAGGATAAAGAAGAAGGATTGCAATGACAAAATTTATATCTTACACTAAAAATATGATATGTCTTGGTACTAATTACCAACACAACTTTGCACTTTAATAGGCAGTAGATAAACCAAAATTAAAGTGTCAACATTCGATGCACCATTAAAGTGTCAGCATTAGATGCATTTCCATTAGTGATAAGTTCACTACCAATATATATATATATATATATATGGTGAAAATTTGACTAATACATCTGCAGATAATTTTCTTTTTTAGTAATTTACACATGCACTTGGTTGGTCTTATAACCCACAAATTCACCCTTCATTTTACTCTTTAAAAAAGAAAAAAAGAAAAATGACATAGTAATTACACAAGTACCCATAATCTTAAACCCACAACCTCACCCTTCACCTTACATTTATAAAAGTAGTGCTTCACTAATAACCAAACAAACAATTGTAGCATTGTAGAGCACATTATTGGTAAAAAAAATTCAAAACGGGTCTCCCAATTTAATCCCTACAAAGAAGTGCAGCACTCCTCAATTTGATTTCAATTGCTTTTACTCCCTTCAATCATAATTAGTGCTTGTCAATTATTACAAACAAAACTAAAATTGTTGAAATTTAATAGGATCCCTGTTGTCATGTGTTTCTTGCATCCCTACAAATTGCAAACAGGTAACAGTGGGACTCAGGACTTTACAAACATCAACACTTATAGCTTCATGCAGGCACTTTGTTTTTTATAGATCCAATAGGCCAAGTGTTGGAAAAGAAGAAAGTGAACTGATGACACATGTCTTGTGCCTTGTACACTATATCCAACCAAATAGCAACCCAATTCTGAATTGACTATGCAATTCATAGGTAATAAGTAGGTAGTCCAAGGACTCCTCTATTGTAGCACAGAAAGGGCAAGAAGCATCATTGATTAAATTCCTCTTAGCAAATTCCCTTCTCCGAGGAAGACACTCATTTGTAGTTTTAATAGAAAAGTAAGGACTTTGAAAGGGAGTTTTAGCTCTCACAGGGCAACTGACGTCTAAGAACTATATCTGAGTTCTACTTCTTCCTTCTAAGCATTCACTATGGAGAAGCCAATAGACTTACATGACTCTAAAGAGACATGACAAATTCATGGGACCAAATCAATTTATTTGCAACTCCTAACCTAGGAGGCTTCTTGACAATAGATTTGGTTACATGAGGTGCAAATAATATCGTCACCAATGCGCTATTCCATTGTGATGCTACTTGATCAACAAACTCACAAACCCTTGAAATATGTGTTCTCCAAAACACAAAGGATCTTACTTTAGGCCAAAAGTTAGGGCTGCTAGGAATAGAGTTCCCAATTCCCACTATCCATTTAGCTTCTATGAGAATAGATACCAAAGCATATAGTCTTATCAACAAACTTAGTAATCCCTATTCTTTTCAACTGGAAATCCTCTTCATTTGGCAACCTCTCCCAAATTTCCAACAATTAGCTGCTTGAGTAGTCTAATGTTGAAACTTTATTATGTTAGTTTTTTTCTAGTAAGACCTAGCATGGATTTATCAGGTTAAAAATAATGAAATATCACTAGAAAAACCAAAATCTCAACAAACACCTATCTCAATTTTTTTGGCCAAGAAAATTAAGGTAAAGAACACCTACAAGGCATATCACAGATCTTATGTTTTAATATCTTTTACTCATCAAACAAGGTTCATAAGTTACGAGAATTTCTTCTATCTTGTCCAAAATAATGGAACATTAGAAAAAACTGTTAACATGATTGATTGGCACTTGTCAAGCAGACCAAATATCTTTTTGGTTTAAAAGAATCAAATTATTGTCTTAATATTTGAATTCAAAAGGTGAACTTGTTCTTAGTACTCCAAAAGCCAGAAGCACTTCAAAAGATGCCTTCCAGAACACAATACAAATAAGTTACCTACCTTTTTAGCTGTAGAAGTGTAACATCTTGATGACCTTAACATAGATATAGTCCTTTGTAATAGTTGTTCTGCATTGTTTGTCAAACATACAAACATATAAAGATTTCAAAAATTAATTTTTACAAATAGAATTAAATTTCTAAATCTAATTGACTGAATAATAAAATTTTAGTTCATGCCATAGCAAAGGAGCTTACTTTTCACCTTACATCTCCTTCTTAAGTGTTGAAGTTGATCCAGGCACCAAAAAGGGAAAAGAGGTATGGATTTTTGTAGCTATCAGATGCCATCAAATGGAAGGCAAAATTGGTTAAAGAGATTTTCAAAGTAGAGTATGTGCTGATCCTTCCATTCTTGAATATTCACCAGAACATCACTAAAGCAGGGGATCTGCAAAACAACTTGTACAGTGATGCCTCAGAGGTTTTAAACTCCCTTGAACATGACAAACTAAAACCAAAAAAACAAAAAACAAAAATAATCCTTTAGACTAATAGGACCTTTCAAGAATTTATCACAGTATGCATTACTTGATTCAGCTTGCCTTTATAGATCTAAGGTATATTGGTGTCTAAGAATTGAACTTGAGACACCTAATATATGAATGCAAGATCAATTTCTACCACTTCACTTTAGGAAATCTAGTTCATATTTACTGCCCATCTGATTTACAAGAACTGCAAAGTTTAGCATTTTCTTCTAAATATGAATTAATCTCATTACATACTACTCATTGCATGGCTCAATTCATTATTTATTATTCTTTAATTAGAAGGGAAAATGCAACTACACCTTAAATGAAATCAAACATTGAAGGAAATTAAGCAATTACTTACTGACTCCTGTTAAAAAAGAATAATAATAAGTAGCCACATCACATGCACTTCACGCATGCTCTGAGGCTTTTTCTTTTTGGATTTAGGGTCATAATTTTCCATACTTTCCAATTTGAGATACTACCGAAAACCTTAGCACAACTATAGATACAACCGAAAACCAAATAAATGTTTTAAATCAATGACATTATTTGAAAACCTAAAAAGATGACAAAATTACATTCTTGGCGTTCGGATCTGGCAGAGAGCAGAAAATGGAACCATTGTTGACAAAATGTAACCCGATTGTATCTCTGTTGCATTAAAAAAAAAAAAATTCCAATCATAAATCAAATATGTAAGAGAATGAAGAAAACTTGATAGAACATACCTTTTGATTGATGACATGGTATTTTTCATTAAATTTCGTTGAATGTACCTTTTGCTGAAACTCCCAGTGGTGATTGCTCTGCTCAATATGAAGAATAAGGAAGTGTGAAATGTTTAAATTTCACATAATGGAATCAAGTTCTGTATTAAGAATTTAAATTGCAAGGAACATACCTTTGGATCGACTATTGTGCACTGAAAATCTGTAGTGAATTGAGTTTGCTGATATTATAAAGTTTGACTATTTCCCACATTCTTGATAAATATTTGGAGCAAGGTCCTATCCTTGTTCACCTTACTCTTGAAGTAGAAACACTAAAAAACCGTGTACCATCTCCTAAAAATTCTCACGCCCATTAGTGCTCCGTTTGATTCTAAATTGCATGATACTTTCATAAATTTATTTAAAAAAGAACAATAATATAATAAATGTCAAAGGAATGTAGTACCTGATGCAATTGTATCAAACAAATTCAACCCAAAAAAAGTTTGGATCTAATGCAAAAAAGGGGAAGAAAAAAAAAAGTATTGAGCTACTAATAACTGTTAAAATAATACCAGTATAAAATGAAAGCAGCCAAAAACAATAGTATCAAACCACCCCCCCCCCCCAAACCCAAAAAAATAAATACCTTCTGAGTCATTGATTGTGGAAAATTTTCTCATGCTGTTGTGAAACTCCCAGAGTTTGTAAAATTCATGACATGTTTAAAAGTTTCACATAATGGATTGCATCTGTTTCAATTTCAAGAAGATAAGAGCTAAGAGAAAAGAGAGTGCGTCTATTTCAATTTCAAAAAGGATAAGAGATGATGAGGTTGTAAACTGCTGAGAACGTGGGTTTAATGGAGGTTTTAAATTGTGGGCTTTTATTTTACAAATTTATCTCCCTTAGTTGAAAAACTGTAAGTGAGCAGGGAGGAAATATTTTGGGATATCTAAGACTTAGAGTTCGTGGCTGGGAAGCTAGAAGTACAAAAAATAATAAATGAAATCAGGGTAGCTTTCTTTATGACATAATACAGTGATTCTCTATACCTTCACTCCACATTCATATATCAAAACCTGAAGATTGGAAATAATAGGAATCTTATTTAAGTCTATTCCTTCAAGTTGATTTACAGCTCACCAGCTTCTATATATAACCTTAATATCATCTCTTTTTAAAAAAAATAATTTATTTATGGAAACCTCAATATTATCTTGAATCTTCATTCAAATTGAACTCAAGATTTTCGTTTTTTGGTCAAAAAGTAATAATACACGGATTCAGCATACATAGCAAATATATGTTATAAAAACCATCATAGATTCTAGTACATTCCAATATTAATATGCCCTCACCAAAGCAACAAAAAAATGGACATGAAAAACAAAAAACCAAATTGAATATCAAAGGATATGGTACATAACCCAAACATAAAATCAAGACAGGAAGAAATTGGGCCTTACTGTTAACAACAAAGGTCTTGAGCCATTCCAAAACATTGAAGGTAACCTTACATGGCACTTGATTGATGTTAAGCTAAGCAATCATTATGCACCAGAAGCAGACAAATATGATCAATAAAAGACAAATATCATAATAAAAGAAAACCAAATTGCAAGGGGGAAAGATATCTTGGGCGCCACCAATTACTTCACAGCAACAAGGCCAGGTAACTGCATTACAATAAATGAATAAAAGAAATTAAATCCTTATTTTATAATTTATAATGGCATTAAAATTCATGATTCCCTAATGAATGAAGAGAGAGAGAGAGAGAGGCACCCAAATATGTAACTAAAGGAGGCACACCTTGGTAGAGAATGGTGCCACTATGTCTTTAGGGATATTCTTTTACATCATAATTATGTGTTGTTTGCAAAATGAAGATGAAGAGATTGAATAAGGATGATGAAGGTAGCAAGAGTTAAGAGAAGCTTCATCTTTAGCCCAATCTCAACCTCAACCTTATTCTGTTCAGATAGATTTGGTTTATTCAATTGCCCAAGAGATTTAGAAAATAACCACAGTTCCTCATAGCTTTCTCCTGTACTTTAGATAATTGGTTTTTTATTCACAACCATTGATGGAAAAGTGAACATGAAAAATTCTGCACGTATGTGCTTCAGCTGAATGAAAAGCAATACAGATGGCCAATTACGATGGTTGAATTTCCAAAATCTATAGCAACCAACCTAAATGATATGGAATTTCCAGAACTCTGATGGTTGAATTTGAACGACTTTGGAATCTCAGTTCCTGGCAGTACAAGATAATCAGGTTTACTCTGAAATCAAAATCAATTTTGAAATATTTACATGTTGATCACAAACTATTATTGAGTAGAGGCTAACCAGCAAAGAAGTTATACGAGCCAATTATGAAATGATGACCAGAAGCATTGAATAGAATCACTTGCTACAGCTGCAAGTCCACTGTCATGCAGACCAATCATTTGATGAAGTCCTCAGAAATTCCGGTGCTTAATTGTTTCCAAGCTGCAGAATTTAATTATGTCACACAACAGTTCAATGAATAAGCAAATTGTTCTTTGTTAAACTGCAAATTCGCTCTTGGAATATTTCTATTGCGATTACTTAATAAAACAGACATAGCATGCTACAATCTCAATAACGTAGCAACTTTCACTCCAAAATCACACCTTTTACTTTATAAACCGCTTTTAAGGAAAACAAATACCACATGACTACAAGGGCTGTAAGCTATTACTCAATAGAATATTCAAGCGTGCAGAACACAACAAAAACTTGAATAAAAGCAAAAGACCATAAAAGCATTCATTTATGTATATATGTCCAACAAACAAAGCAAGCACTCGTTGTATATTAAAAACATTACCATTCAAACAACCAAAAAACGAGAGGGTTTGGAGTTGTAATACTTACTAGTGAAGGGGACTAACTTGGCGTTGGAGCAGATGGGAATCAGGGAAACAAAGAGAGGCATAATTCTTTGGAGTCTGACCACAATGTCCTCGCTTTCTTCGGTGGTGGACCCATATTGAAATTAGAGTCATCATTTACACAGTCATGGGCCATTGAAGACGAACCCATATAGAAATCAGAGTCATCATTTACACTGGCATGGGCCATTGAAGACGAACCCAAATGAAACCCACTACTAACACCTGAGCCTAACTCCAAATTTGGCTGGGCAAAGCCGAAGTCAAACCCATTTGTCAAATCAGGGAACAGAGAAGGCTCACTTTCTCTTTCATTTGAATCATTTAGTGACAAACTCAAATCGCACCCATCGTTATGAATGCCCTTCAAAAGCCCCAAATCATTTACGGTATTGGAAACCTCATGATCCATATTTGGACCAGGTAACAATGCAAGGAGTTCAGAGTTATTAGGGGCCGATAATGACACATTCAAATCACCAAGAAAGCCCTTGAAACCAGGTTCAAAACCAGTATTTGTAGGTTCCATTGAATTCCCTAAATCTCCTTCATTGTTAAAAGCCCCGCAATCCATAACTGAGACATAAGAAGTGGGGAAAACAGGTTGAAAAGGCGGGAGCTCAGTGTCATTCAAAACTGAGGATGACCCACAACCATTCCTGTCACTCGGAAGCGGCAAGTAAGTAATTTCTGATTTCTGAGGACAGCAGATGCATTCTACATTCACCCCCAACCATTTTATAAAATCAGTGTGATTTCCTAGCTCAAAACTATGACCAATTAGACATGTAACCTCAACCTCCACCTGATTCTGTTCAGATAGATTTGGTTTACTCAACTGCCCTAGAGATTTAGAAAATAACCACAGTTCCTCGTAGCTTTCTTCTGTGCTTTTATGATTGAAATACTGCTTACAACCATTGACGGAAACGTGAACATCAACGCGTCGACTACCTATATGTGCCTCCGCAGAACGAAAAGCAACACAGACGACCAATTTTGGAAATTTGCAACCAACCTTGAATGATATGGAATTTCCAAAACTCTGATGGTTGAATTTAAGCGACTTTGGAATCTCAGTTCCTGGTAGAAAAAGAAAATAATTCTCAGTTTCAGAATCAGATTCAGATTCAGAGTCATCAAATAGATCCTTTGATATGTCGCTTCTTGCACCTTCACGGACTCTATTCGGTAGAATCCCTAGAATTTTTCCAAACTGCTTGCATTAAACAAAAACAAGAAATTGAAGTTTGTGAAAGAAGTTAACAAAAAAATTTTATCTTTACTACTTAATTATCAAAGAGAGAGACCTCACCTGATTCAATAATCTACTTGATGATTGTGGAAGCAACGATGGGCATTTTTTTATTATCACACGTCTAATAGATTGTGGAAGCCTTGGAATTTGAATATCCCGAAGCTCCTTACAATTACGTATGCAAATCCCTTCTAATGTAGATAATCTAAAAATGCATTCGGGGATACTAACAATATTGGAGTCATCTATCCTTATATATCTCAATGCCGGGAAGAAATCATTCTTCATACAAAAATCTAAATCAATTAAAATTTCTCTATGGCATCGGAGTTCCAAACCATAAGATCCCGCATGAAGAATTTTAAAGAAGTTGAGAATAGGGGTATCTATTCCCTCAAGCGGTTGCAATTTATTGGTGCTATCCAAAAACTTCCCAAGTTTTTCACATTCCCATATCTGTAATCTGTTAATCCCTTCGGTGAGATATCTTAGTGATAAAGGCCATTCTCTGATATTACAATCATACACAGTGAAACCTCCTAAACATTTCGTTTCAGGGTGAACATTGGGAAACTTCTCAAGCCTTGGGCAGTTCCGTAGTTCGAAACGTTTATTCAACTTGAGGGTGCTCGGAAGAATCTGAAGTTTCATGCAGTGACGGAGGAACCAACATTCAAGCTTATCAAGAAGTCCAATAGAGTCATGAATCTCAATTAAATTTTCACAATAAGAAATTTTCAACGACTCTAAGTTTGGAGCGCACAAGTCAGGTACTCTTCTGATGGATTGACACCTTTTCAACTTGATACTTTTCAAATATTTGTAATGGCACCCCTAAAAAAAAAAAAAAAAAACCAAAATAAAAAATCATTTCATCTAATTTTAAAAATAACATTAAGGGAAATGAAGATTCACAAATAATAAACTCATACCTCCTTGAATAATTTCGCTAACTTAATGCAACCATTTGACAGCTCCAGTCCAACAAGTTTTGGAGGACAAAATTTGGATGGCAAGGAAAAATTATATCCTGACCATTCAAACAATCTTAATTCATTGGGAAGATATTTAAGTTTTTTGGAATTTTGTACATTCTTAACAATAAGAAATTTGAGATTTTCCATCTTTTTGAAAGCTGAAGCTTTTAATGATACTGTTATTGGTTTAGGTTCGCACCACATTATGCCTTGAATTTTATCCGACCCCTAGATAAGACAAAGAATTAGTTGCACTTCATAACAAAATCTGACAAAAGTATAATTATTTTAGAAACTTTAAACAATATATATATATATATATATATATATATATATATATATATATATATATATTTTCTTCAATATTGAAAAGGAAAAAATAAATGAAAAATATATTTGGAAAAATAAAAGGTTAAACAAAAGAACTTATACCTTATTTCTAGTTAATAATTTATTAGCATCCTCATGACTCCATATTCTGCTGCGATTTTCAAGCTCTTCAGATTCTTCTTGAGCTATTTCTCTACCCATTTGTTGTAGCAAGTCATGCATCCACAATGTGTCATGTTCAACGGTTATGAGACATTTATCAATAAGCTTTCCAATACCAAAATTTGGATATAAGTCGCAAGCATCTAATATCTTTACAACATAATCCTTGCTGAATCCCTTAAAGAAACATGCAATATCAAGAAAAATATGTTTTTCATTTTTATCCAATCCAATAAAACTTATTTTGAGTATCTCTTGAATTTTTTCATGTTGAATGTTCTTATACATTTCAAATGCATCACTCCATTCATCTATACTTTTTCCACACAAAGCAGAACCCATTACTTTTAGAGCTAGTGGAAGTCCTTTAGCATAAGACATAATCAGCTCTGCAAGTTTTGAATAATCTTCCTTGGGCTTATTTGTGTGGAATGCATGCATATTAAAAAGATCACGAGCTTCACATGGAGACAGTTCTTTGACCTTATAAATTAGATGACCTTCTGGAAGAGTGGTTAGCACATGTTTGTCTCTTGTTGTTATAATGACTATACTCCCTGAAGCAAACCAGTCACATTTTCCAAGCAATTTTTTTATTTGTTCTGAATTATCCACATCATCGAGAACTAAAAGAACCTTTTTACAACAAATTCTCTTCTTTATCAAATTGGTTCCTTCGAATTCACTGTCTACCTTCAAATAGTTATCTTGTAAGATCTTAGAAAGAAGTTTCTCTTGTAGTTGTATCATGCCACAATTTATAGACTTTTCTCTGACCTTCTCCAAAAAACAGCTTCCTTCAAATTCATGAGCAATTTTGCAATAAACAATGTTTGCAATTGTAGTCTTACCTACTCCAGGAAGTCCATGAATCCCTAAAATGGGAACTTCATTTGACTTAATATTTAAAAGTGATGTTATGTCCTCTACACGAGAATCTATTCCAACCAGGTATTCAGCATCATATAATGGTCTCCGATTAAATGTAGCATTTGATATTACTTTAACAATTCCTTGTATAAAGTCAAATTCAGATTTATCTGTAGTGGGGCTGCCAATCACATAGCACAAGAAAAAATAACATATAATGAGTTAGATTAGCAGATGAACGAAATTTAAGATATCTAGTTTTGTGAATCATAAGATACAACTAACACGTTTTTAAATAAAGTACATGTAGATTTCAGATATATCATTTCTCTTAATATTGTACTCGGATTCCAGTGGCTCTAAGTGTATTGTATTCCATTTCACTTAACAATAATAATAATAATTAATCTTAGAAATAATAATAAAGCTAATAGTATTAATAATGAAGATTTTAAGATATAAAAATTTGTAAAAAAAAATTGTAAAATTTCATGTTTTTGAGTGGCTTTTTTTTTTCTTTTTTGGTTTGTTTGATAATATATTCAAGTTCTTTTTTTTTTTTTATTAGATTTTGCATAATTTAAGTTTCTTAAAAAAAAAAAAAAATTTAGAGCCACTGTTGTCCACTACCAATGTTGGAAAGAAATAATCAACAAAATTTTGGAAAAAAAAAAAAATATATATATATATATATATACACACACACATGGGTGAAACTCTTAACTGGAAAGGTTAAAATTTTTCAACTTCAAAGATTGACCTTTGTAGGCTAACTATCTTCCTACCAAATGATATGATCAAAGTAGAATACTTTCATACTTTTGCATGTAGTGGTTTTGGTTAACCATTTTTTTTTTTTTAGAAGTATAAAAGCATGAATCATTATATCAACAATTAGATACATACCCTTCTCAAAAAAAAAAAAAATTAGATACGTACCTGAGAGGACATCCAGACACACGAGCTGCTTTACTTAGGGCTTCCCTCCATCTCGGCATCTTCCCCATGTTATCCTTGAACTCCTTTTCATGGTTAGCTAGCGCTATCCCAAAGTTTCCCAACTGATTACGTACTTCTGTTGGTTCTACGTTATAAAAAATCGGTAGAAGTAGAACCATTTGGTTATTTTCCGAATACTCAACAATCTTAACAAGTTCGTTCAAACACCATTTGGACTCTGCATAGTTTTTAGAAAACACAATAACTAAAATCATTGACTCCTCGATTGTTTTGAGAAGTTCCGCAGAAATTTCTTCTCCCCTCGGAAGCTTATCGTCCATAAAGGTGTTAATGCCTCTTTGTTCCAAAGCCTTATATAAAAAGGTAGTAAAACCTGTACGGGTATCTTCACCTCTAAAGCTCAAAAAAACATCATACTTCCACCGGCGAGTGGAAGTAGAGGAGGAGGCTCCTTCGTTGGTCAGGAAAGCCATTGGGATCTATAAGCAGAAGATTGAGAAGATCAGAGATTTGATAAAGTGGGGGAATTAAAAGAAATGGGAGAAAGTGAACGCATGGAAGAAAAGAACTATACCTTTTTGACAGTAGGATCACGGTTTTGACGATTGAGTCTTGCACCAGAAGAGCCCCGGTTCTGTGAGGCTCAGACTTGATTGAAATGCTCTGAATCAGTGCGTTTGATTGCGAAATTGATAAAAGGAGTGAATTGAATCAGACAGAGAAATCAAACCGAAATGGAAATTTGGAGTTAAATAGAAGAAAGTTTTAGAGTGAGAGTGGGTGTATGTAAAGGAATTGTGAGTTGGCATTTGGCATTTGTTTGACAACAGCAATGTAAAGTATCACGGGTCTTCGGTTTTCCATCCAAGAACATTTTGGAAAGGGTGTGAACGCTTTGAAAAAAAGAGCCTTTCATCTATGAAAGCAGTCCCACGCTTTTTCAATTGCCAGGAAACTAAAGAGTGGAAATAAATGACAGAACATAACAGTTTTCTTACTTTTTCCTGACAACGCGCAATGCATATACGAATTTATTCCATGATCCACGCTTTTTCAATTTCCAGGAAACTAAAGAGTGGAAATAAACGACAGAACATGATAGTTTTCTTACTTTTTCCTGACAACGCGCAATGCAATATACGAATTTATTCCGTGATTCACGCTTTTTCAGTTTTCAGGAAACTAAAGAGTGGTCGAGATTGATAGTTGTAAAAAGAACTTTTACTCTCAACCACCAATTAGAAAAGGGCAAAAAAAAAAATAGTTAACAATTAGGAAAGAAGAGGTGAACGCTTTGAAAAAAAAAAAAAATAGCCTTTCATGTACGAAGCAGTCCCACGCTTTTTGAATTTTCAGGAAACTGGTGTTTTGCGGTGGAGTTTGAGTAATATTATTTGAGTATTTTATATATATATATATATATATAGGTAAAAAAATGTGGAAATGTGTTTAAAATATTTAAAAAGTTGCTTGAAATTGGCTAGTGGCTACCAAACAGGCCTAAGCCTTTTAATATCCACTTTATTTCTTATTAGTCTATTTTTTTTCTTTCACTTTGTTAGTAAAAAAAAATTCTAATATTTGATTTTTTTTGTATAATTTAAATTTCTTAATAACCCCTCTTAAAAAAATTCCTAGAACTACCATTATTGGTTCCCCACCATTATATTCATGGTGTACTATTGACATTTTTGTCACATTGTCACAATGAGGATATAAATTGAGCACCATATGTCAAACTACATTTACAGCTTCGATTAGCAAAATGTAAAGTTATATCTAATATAACTTTTCAAAAAAAAAGTTATATCTAATATGATTTTCGAATCAATTCCACTACTAAATAAAAGCTGAAGAATCATTAGGAAGGGAAATAGGAACGAAGGCCTTGAAAAAGAGCCTTTAAAGCAGAAAAATTCCTACGCACCTTCAGTAGAAATGGCAAAACAGTGACTTTTTGTTTTTTTTTTTTTTTTTTTTGAGAAACCACCCCTGGAAAGAAGGGGGGAGGAGAAACTTCATTACTGCAATTCAGAAAGGTATACAGATGCAATGTCCGGAGGGATGTCCTCCATCCAAACATGGAAAATGGAAAAATTACAAGCTGATCTCGCTAGCCTATGAGCTACTTTATTTCCTAGCCTACGAGTATGATTAAAGGCTAGACTTTTAAAGGCTGAAGCGAAGACTTTGATGTCCTTGATGATGTGTCCGAAGCTTGAATACTCCCAGCCACCATTGGATAAAGCATTGATGGTAATTTCTGAGTCACCTTCCAAAATAATCTGATCAAGACTTAGCTCTTGCGCGAAGCCAATGGCACTGCGCGCTGCCAACACTTCCACCGTCTCTACTGATGTAGGCAGAGGAATAAGTTGTGTAAAGGCAGCCATAACAAGACCTTTGTCGTTTCGGATGATACATCCTAGACCTGCTTGGTTCTTCTCTCTAAACAAAGCCCCGTCGAAATTTACTTTCAACCAGCCACCAGGAGGAGGCTGCCACTTCACGAAGGAGGGGGATTTTGGGGCCAAAGGGGGGGCTGCCGAAGCCCTTTGAAACTCCAGCAAGTTGTCAGAGGCTAGAGCATTAACCTTCCACAGAGGAGTCGGGCTATCACCAACTCTAGCCTGATTTCTACGGTACCAGATCAGCGAGACAGTCATGGCAAACAGCTCAAAGAGGTCAGTGCGAGATTGACACAACTGAAAAATTTCCACTAAAGAGCTGCACTCCCTGGACAGATTTACCAACCACTCAAATTTGTCCTTCCATACTACCGCTAGTGCAGGGCAAGACCAAATGGCATGAAAGGAGGTTTCGCTCATGAGATTACAGCCGGGGCAGATGTCATCAGTGAGTACTCTACGCTTTAAAAGGTTGGCTTTAGAAGGTAAAGAATTTGTACCAGCTCTCCATAACAGTGTTTTGACTCTATTTGGGACCCGAAGACTCCAAATGCCCTTCCAAATTCTCTTGGTGGGGGTTAGATCAGAGGGAGAAGGACCTTCCCTCAACTCTTCATTCATAAGGAGTCTATAAGCCGATCTAACAGAATATTTACCATCCGGAGAATGCGGCCAAAACACCATGTCATCACATTCACCATAGCTAAGAGGAATGGACTTGATAGCAGCAGCCTCATGAGGCAAGAAGAGGTGATCAATTGTCTCCTGGAGCCAACAGCGTTGCTCCTTGTCGATCAGAACAGCCACCTGTGCCTCATCTCCAAGGAAAACTCTCGGTGACACCATCTTTTTGTTGTATGGGTCGGGGAGCCAACTATCATGGTAGATCCGGATCAAGGAGCCATTTCCAACCCTCCATTGCAGCCCCTTGCGGACTATATCTCTGCCTTTCAAGATGCTCCTCCAAGCAAAAGAGCCACTACCCACCTTGGCGTCAAAAATGGAGCCATTTGGGAAGAATTTTTCCTTGAGAAACTTGTGGAACAAAGAGTGCTGATTTCCTGCAAGCCGCCAAATCTGTTTTGCCAGCATGGCATCGTTGAAATTCTGCAGCTCTTTGAAACCCAAATAAACAAAAAAACAAAAGCACTAAAAAGTAAGAAATCCCTCTTCCTTGTAGTTTCCGTGGTGCAATCTTTCCAACCAATAGTCCCACGCGGTTTCGGCTTTCCTTCCAATAAGTTAAAAGTTGATTTGTTCCATCACATTTCACTCTAACGTGTACGAAGATTCTTATTGGAAACTCGAAAGGTGATATAAATTAGTTGGGTTAAGATTGAAAAGTATTGACATAATTATTAATTGATTTTTCATTTCCAATAATATTAACCAGAGTAATATTACAACCGGAAATTATTTTATAATATTTTTACAAAATATTAATGTGACAACTTCCTATTAATTTTCATCTAAATTCATCATTAATATCACTTTTTCATTTATGAATAATCAATCACAACATCAGTAGTTTGTAAATTTTTTTTTAAAATAATTTGTATCTCTAATATTATTTATATTAACAAATATATAAAAGATAAGAGTATCAATTGTCAATGATTCTAGTCTTTATATATTATATATATATATATATATATATATATATATATATATATATATATGGGTCATTCTACCGTACCCCCCAAAAAAAGAGGGGGTACTGTACCCCCTAAATCTGACCCCTTCATTTAATATTGTTTTAATCTTGGCCGTTGGTGTAATTTTAATGGGTTTTGGTTACCGACTAAACAGGTTTTATATATAAACCAAAAATTATAACAATCATTAAACTTTTCTCTCTCACATTTGCCTCTCTTACCTCTGCTTGCTCTATCTCAGTTTGCCTCTCTAAAGAAAACCCTCAAATCACAGCTAAGAACATACAAGAACCAGACAGCCGCACACCCACAACCTCAAATCGGCGGTGCTTCGTCTCATCCAATCCAACTTGTCGGCGCCGCTCTCTAATTTCGTCTCTTCCAATCCATCCTCAAATCGGCGGATGGCTGAATCTCCATGGCTATAGCTAGCAGCCACCAAATCCCTCATTATTTCGTCTCACTATTTCTCTCTCTCTCTCATCTGGGTTTCTCTGTTTTCTCCTTCTCTCAAGCCCAGCCGTGGCCGAGCTTCTGCTTCCACTCACACCTATCGCCGTTGGCGGTGCCTCTCATCGGCGTCACAACCACTGGTGGTTGCGGGTCCAGCTCTCTTATTCTTTATTTTCTTTCTCTTTTATTTTTTATTTTTTTTTAATTTTTGTGCCTTTTAGACAAGACCGAAACCCCTTTGACACTCATTTTGTTTCCTTTTTTTATTAGTTTGATGAATAACATTTTGTTTCAGTTTTGATTAGCTTGATGAATGGGTTTTCTTGTTTGGATTTCTGGTATTAGCAATAACTGTTATTATTGGCATTTTTAAAGCTGGTTTTTGGGTGGGAATTGAAGATGTTTGTTGAAATGCTTCATAAAGTTTTAGTTTATATCTTTGTATTCTGCCTTTTTTTTTTTGGATTTTTATGCTAAAACTGTGATGCTATGTGTATGGAAATTGGATTTCTTTTTATTAGCTTGATTAATGGGTTTTCTTGTTGAGTGTAAAGCTTGATGGTTTTGCTTGAGTTTGAAAATTGGGGCTTTGCAATATGGTTGAATCTGTTGTGATTGAATGAAAATGGGTTTTCTTGTAATTGTTGTGTGTATGGGTCTATTGGCTTTGGCATTTTGGAAACGTTGATACTAAATCTATGATTTTTTCCTCTGATCCTGATTTCTTTGCCTAAGAGTATCCATTTCTTATTCCTTAGTTTCTTTCACTGAAACAGAACTATGATTCTTAGCTTGATAATAATTTCTTAGTTTGAAGTTTGTCACAATGGATCAGTTTTTTTCTCATTCCCTATGATACTACTGTGGTTTGAGTTGTGAAATGCACTAAAGATGTTTGAGAAAATATACCTACTGAAATCCAACTTATTTGGTCTTGGGTGTCTGTGTTTCCCTAGGTTATCAATTAAGTAGAGTAGTGTATGTGTTCGTTTTGACACTTTAATGATCTAAAATCTGGTTTATTTGATGGAAAACCAAATTGTGCACGTATCTTTGTTAGTGGCTTTGTAATGAGAATGTAGTGCATCTGTCTCCTTAGGTTCTAATTAATTGGAGTAATACATGTGTTTTTGTCACATTTTTGAGCATATAGAGTAAAAATATTTCATTTAAAGTCATAGTATCAAGAAATATGTAAATGTATGTAATTATTTGGCCTAATTAAACAGCCATGTGATGCATCAGTAAGTATTGGGCTATTGATTCACTTTTGGGCTATTGATGTGGTTTATATACTGTTCATACAATTAATAGCTTAGATGCATTGTTTATTTATTTACTTTTCAAAAAAATTTTAGGCTGAAGTATTGATTAGTTTAGTTTTTGCAGATAAGCAAGGCACCTGCTGGAGCTGATAGAAAAGATTTGCTAAGGAAGTTGCCAAAATTTATATATGATGAGGAGAAAGCTTTGGAGGTGAGAAGCTGTTCCTGCATTTGTAATCCTTTAAATTATTCATTTTGTGTGTATGCATGTTTGTTAATGTGTTCAGCTTTGAAAGTAAAGTCTTTTTGGTTACAAATAAAGGCCTAGTTATGGTTGGTTGTCATAAGACAAACAAGAAAAATATAATGGTTCGTATGTATAAGTAAGCTTTATGAATTGTGCTTCAAGAAAAAAAATAAGAAAAAGAAACACTGTACAAATTGTTTGTGTTAACTTGTATTTTCATCCTCTTTTAACTATTATTGGTATTGTTTTAGTTATCATTTTTTTTTTATAAATGTTTGCAATGCATTGATATTGCATTGGTGGTGTGATGACTACAGAAAACCCGCAAAATATTAACGGAGAAGATTGCTCAGTTGAATTCAGCCACAGACGATGTTTCTGCTCAGCTTCATGGAGATGATGCCCCTAATGGAGTTGCAGTGAATTCAGATGAAGTTGGAGCTTCAATGTAACAAAAATTTGTTGTAATTGCCATATAAACCATCACTACTTACGTGTGATTAGTACTGGAAAAATAATGTTTTGAATCCTTTATCCCTTTTAATTTTCTATTCGGTTAATAAATACAGGTTGATTGTACTCATATAAAAAATTTACTAGAAATGATAGCAAAATATGATTTGTTTCACAGTAATTTTCTCTTAGTAGTAATTATTTATATTTAGGTACTAATTGTTCTCTTATGTGGTATTTTCACATTCCTACAATAGGGTACTGTGGATTTTTTTTTTTTTTTTTATCACACAATCAGTAGCAGATTTTCCACCTGAGATTGCACACTTGAGCTTATGAATAGTGCAATGGTTTTAACTCTCTCCCTTTCCTTTTTCTTGTTTTGTATTAAAATAAATTTTCAAAGAATCCTTAGCTGCTAGTGCTTAACTTCAAGATGCAAAATAAGCTTCATATGTTAGTAGAAAAAAGTTTTCACGTTCTCAAGTGAATCATTTAAAAGCTTAAGACAATCATAGTTATAGTAATCTCCTAATTTCTGTATGACTTAGAAATTTGTCTTCAAATTCAAATTATAACATATCAAAACACTAAAATTGTGTAATTCACTCAAAAACTAAAATATTAATATCAGGTAAGAAGGGAAAAAAGAACATAAAAAAATATACCACAAATCATTTTTTTTTAGAGATAATTACAACATGCTGCTAACTTGCAATTCGAACTATTTTTCCCCTAGACCCCCAAACACTTTGTGCATGAGGAAGTGTCAATTCAGTTACAAGACTTTTGGCAGATACTACAAATCATTAAATTAAAAAATTAAAATATAATATTACTTTTTGTCATCTATATAAATTTAAATTATGATTTGGAATAGGTACCCTCAACCAAAACTATCTTTTCTCAATTTTATTAAGTGTGCCAAAATAGACAGAACGGTACATTTGCCACATTCGGTTGTACTCGTATTTTTTTCTAACATTTAATGGTACCATCTTCAAATTTTGCAGTACCAAAAATCACATGTGACTGTACTTTTGTCACATTTGGTGATTCAATTTTTCTTTTCTCACAAATGATGGTTCTATTGTCACATTAGGCAGGACTAACATCACATTTGACCGTACTGTTCTCACATTTGATGGTACTTTTGTGAGGATGGAACTGCCAAATATGAAAAAAAAAAAAGTAAGGGAACCACCAAATGTGACAAAAGAACTATCACATGTGATGTTGGAACTGCACAATGTGAGGATGGATCTGTCAAATATGAGGAAAAAAGAGTAAAGGAACCACCAAATGTGATAAAATAACTGTCACATGTGATGTTGGAACTGCACAATGTGAGGATAGAACCGTCAAATATAAGAAAAAAAAAGTAAGGAAACCACCAAATGTGAGAAAAGAACTATCACATGTGATGTTGGAACTACATAATGTGAGGATGGAACCGTCAAATATAAGAAAAAAAAAGTAAGTGAACCACCAAATGTGAGAAAAGAACTGTCACATGTGATACTGGAACTGCACAATGTGAAGATGGAACTGTCAAATGTGAGAAAAAAATAAGGGAACCACCAAATGTGAGAAAAGAACTGTCACATGTGATATTGGAACTGCACAATGTGAGGATGGAACTGTCAAGTATGAGAAAAAAGTAAGAGAACCACCCAATGTGACAAAAGAACTGTCATATGTGATGTTGGAACCGTACAATGTGAGGATGAAACCGTCAAATGTGAGAAAAAAAGTAAGGGAACCACCAAATGTGAGAAATAAATTGTTACATGTGATATTGAAATTGCACAATGTGAGGATGAAACTGTCAAATGTGAGAAAACAAATAAGGGAACTACCAAATGTAAGAAAATAACTATTACATGTGATGTTGGAACTGCATAATATGAGGATAGAACCGTGAAATATGAGAAAAAAAGTAAGGAAACCACCCAATGTGACAAAAGAACTGTCATATGTGATGTTGGAACCGCACATGTGAGGATAGAATCGTCAAATGTGAGAAAAAAAGTAAGGGAACCACCAAATGTGAGAAAAAAATTGTCATATGTGATGTTGGAACTGCACAATGTGAGGATGGAACCGTAAAATGTGAGAAAAAAGTAAGGGAACCACCAAATGTGAGAAAGAACTGTCACATGTAATATTGGAACTACACAATGTGAGGATAGAACCGTCAAGTGTGAGAAAAAAGTAAGGGAATCACCCAATGTGAGAAAGAATTGTCACATGTGACGTTAGAACTGCACAATGTGAGAATAGAACCGTCAAGTGTGAGAAAAAAATAAAGGAACCATCCAATGTGACAAAAGAACTGTCATATGTGATGTTGGAACCGCATAATGTGAGGATGAAACCGTCAAATGTGAGAAAAAAAAAAAAAAAAGGGAACCACTAAATGTGAGAAAAAAATTGTCACATGTGATGTTGGAACTGCACAATGTGAAGATGGAACTGTCAAATGTGAGAAAAAAGTAAGGGAACCACCAAATGTGAAAAAATAACTGTCAAATGTGATGTTGGAACTGCACAATGTGAGGATGAAACCGTCAAATTGATAAAAAAGTAAGGGAACCACAAAATGTAAGAAAGAACTGTCATATGTGATATTGGAACTGCACAATATGAGGATGGAACTGTCAAGTATGAGAAAAAAGTAAGGGAACCACCCAATGTGAGAAAGAACTGTCACATATGACGTTAGAACTGCACAATGTGAGGATGGAACATCAAGTGTGAGAAAAAAGTAAGGGAACCACCCAATGTGACAAAAGAACTGTCATATGTGATGTTGGAACTGCATAATGTGAGGATGGAACTGTCAAATGTGAAAAAAAAAAATAAGTGAACCACCAAATGTGAGAAAAAAACTGTCACATGTGATGTTGGAACTGCATAATGTGAAGATGGAACTGTCAAATGTGAAAAAAAAGTAAAGGAACCACCAAATGTGAAAAAAAAACTGTCACATGTGATGTTGGAACTGCACAATGTGAGAATGGAACCGTCAAATGTGAGAAAAAAGTAAGGGAACCACCAAATGTGAGAAAGAACTATCACATGTGATGTTGGAACTGCACAATATAAGGATGGAACTGTCAAATGTGAGAAAAAAATAACCTGATGTAGCAGGTTACCTACTAGTGGGTACCGTACCCCCCTTTTTTTGAGGGGGGTACAATAGAATTACTCATATATATATATAGTATCAATTTTTTTAAAGAAAGTTTCTCTCAAAACTAGTTTGGAAATAAATCCTTCAAATTTTTTATATGTCTTTATATTAAGTGTGAATTTTAAAAATCTAGCATTTAGATTATATGTGCTTATTAAGGATAGAAAATGTTTCTCTCATGCATGTTTGGTACCAAGGAGGGAAGGAGGAAAGAAAAGAACAGAATATACTGAACTTTTTTTTTTTTTTTTGGGTTGCAAATAAAAGAGAAATAAAAAGAAAAATGTTTACTTTTTTGGAAAATACTAACGGATGCCCTTAAGGCAATGATTAATAATTTATTTAAAAAAAAGTTTTTACAAGAAAAGAAAAAAAATAATTAATGTTTCGACAGCTTTTTCCATTTCTCATCAAAGTGGTGTCAAAACTTTCCTAAAATGGATTGTTAACAATTATCCTAAGGACACCTGTTAACATAACCCTTTTTGCATTTATATCCTAATGAAATAGGGAAATTAGCACAAAAGTAATTTTTGGAGTTCAAAAAAGTCAACATTTGTGGCTACAAGAGATTTCTCTCCATTTCCGCCCAAATTGAGCGGACACAAAATGTAGGCCTAGAGGGATTTGGTTTCCTTCACTCTCGAGAAATTATTAGCCATAACGGAGGACCACGTGGATGTGTTGATGTGGTCCTCCCAACCAATGGTGATCTGCCATTTGGACAATTAATAGATGTCAACTTTAACCACGCAATAAATACAAACTTAACTCTAGTTTGGATTAATCTAACTAGCTTACCTCTTAAAACCAAAACCAAAGTTAAGCCACCAGTCACTTTAACCCAAACCACCAAAGCAAACCAAACCCACACGTTTTCATTATAATAGAATAGTTTCATTCCCTCCCTTGCATTCGCATCTGAATGCTAAATGCCATATGTTGCTTTTATTTAGCATTGTCTGTCAAAAACCTCCAGCATCTGGAATTGTAAAAGTAAAGAATTGTAAATTTTTTTCCATTACTACTACAGTGCCATCCTACTTTTATGATGGCATTGTAGACTATTGTATTTGTTTTTTAATCTTTTTTATTCTTTCTCTCTCCTCTGTCAGACTTCTCAACTCTCTCTTTTTCCTCATTTCGTCTCCCTCTCTCTCTCTGAATTGCTCTCAACTCTCACTCTCTCTCTCTCTCTTTGTGCCGGTGGTTGGGCCTCCACGCTGGTGTGTGGGTCGTAGGTTAGTGGATCAATGGATTAGCGGGTTTGGATTTCTGGGTTGCGTGGTTTTTTTTTTTTTTTTTTTTGCTAGACTGATGCTTAAAGGAAGAGGTGAGTATGGCTGAAGTGGGTCATGGGTCATGGCTCTCTCAAGTCCGGAGTTGCTAGGTTTTGTTGGTCGTCGAAGATCGTTGGTGTTTGGGTCCAATTTTGCCGGGTTTGGGTCTAGTGTTGCTACGTTTTTGTTGGTCATTTGGGGTTTTGTTTTGGCAGTGGTGGGTGGTGGGTGATGGGTAGTGAGACCTTACTTGTATAATATTTGATTTGAATGTTATTCTCTTTGTTTTTAATCAATTTTGAATAATTGGTGTGTGTGATTTTGATTTTTTGTGTGTTGTTGTAGATTCGACATTGAGAGAGAGGTTGAATAAGATTATGGCTTTGGACTATTTCACCACCTCGCCGGAAATGAAGGCTCCAGTAGAAGTTGGGGTTGGAAGAGAGGTGAAAATTAGAGAGAGGAGAGAGATGGGAGAGAATAGATATGATTTTGGGATATATTATTTTATTGTGTAGAAATATTATTTTAATGTGTTGTGTTGTAAAATAAAAGTTAAGATGCTGGGAATATTGTAAAATAGTATGGTATAATTAATAAAACAGCTTTTTGAAATGGTAAAATAGGATAAGATACAATTTCCGGATGCAAATGCTTTTATTGGTTTTTTCGCCAATAACAATTCTATCTTTTGAATCCAAGTTATTTTTTCAAAAAGCACTAAAATTTTCTGTCTTCTTGTAATACAAATCCTTCTCAATGTCAACTTTTTAAATTTTGATAGTCTTGAACTAAGTTTCACAGATCTAATTCATCATCATCAAATATCATCTCCCTACTTTTGCATTGCCGGATTGTTTTAGGTGGTTGTCCAAACTCCAACATTGCAGCTAACCATGACTGATCAAGGTATTTAACAAAAACTCATTTCACTCTTCAATTTTTATTTTTCTTGCTCTAACTAGTTTATTAATTGGTGTCTTCTATGTATTTCATAAAAGTCCAATATGAGGATACTAAAACGTGTGTGTGTGTGTGTTGTTTTCTTCCTATCTACTTTATAGATGTAAAAAGGATAATTTTTTATAAGTTTATGATATGTCTTTGTGTTAAAATGCATTCCCTCTGTCTTGTGTGTGTGTGTTTGTGGTGTTTCCTTTAACTATTTAATAAAATTCAAAAAATGTGAATAGTAAAAAAATGAACTATTTCTTATGGGTTAATAGTTTGTACACACCATTCTCATCACTCTTGTTTTTTAATATGCTTTTGATTTGAGTTCCCGTAGAAACATATTATGTGGTGCTTTATAATCACAGTTGTGTTTTATAATCATAGATATTAGAGTCAATGATGAAGACCTCCAAGATATTGAAAATTTGCTTGGAATGGTGGTATACAATGAGGATGAAGCATATGAATTGTACAATGATTATGCCATACGAATGGGGTTTAGTGTTCAAAAAAACAAACTTAGATATTCAAAAGATGGTATAAGACAACGAGAGTATGTGTGTTCAAAAGAAGGATTCCCCCAAGATAGTGACCATTTGGATGATAAGAAGTTCAAAAATTTACAAATTAGGACTAGTTGTGAAGCTAGTATTTGATTTACAGTGACAAATGGTGAGTGGAAACTACTCACTTTAATTCTAATCATAATCATGAGCTTGCAAAACCAGAAGAAAGACCATTTCTAAGGTTGAATCAAAATATAAATGATGCTCAGTTGGGTTTAATAAAAACTTTCAAGGAAGCAGGTATAAGAACAATAAGCGCACATTGCTATTTAGCTGAGGAAGTTGGAGGGTTTGAAAATGTTGGATTTATAAAACAAGATTGCTATAATGTGGTGAACAAGCAAAAGTTAATCAATGTTGAGGCTAGGGATGCTTAAAGTTTCATTCTCCTATAGTAACTTGCCATTTTTGTTCATTCCCTTCCCTATTTTGTGCAGAACATTTTTAGATTTAGATTATTCATGAAAACTGGTCTTTTTCTTATTAATTTATCACATATACAAGTTGACACTAATTATAGACTTCCAAGGTGATTTGAGATATGAATTTTTGTTTTCTATGGCAAACAATAGATTTGTTTTATTGAGAAATACAATTTGTACAATGGGTAACTAAAAGAAAGAACATTCCTCTAATTCCCTACTCAAGCTTCTCCTTTGGACAAGAAAATTTTATAAGCTCATGAGTTACATAGTTACAAGTTTTTCACAATAAATGAAAGGAAATATCACCCTAAACTAATCCTGCCTCAGCGGAGTAATTTTCCCCATTTGCCGAAGCATTCACTAATCCAGCATCTTCATATTCAACATCTAAATGTCTGAAACCAACATTTCTACTCCATTAAACAATGTAGAGCAGCCCAGAAACCTATAGACTTTGTTCCAACCTGTTAAGGACAAGTTTACCTCACCATTCAAAGTTCAATTATTAAGATTACACAGTTAAAGGATAACAGCTAAAATTACAACAACTCAGCTTATAGATAACATTTTAACTTTTCTATATTTGAACTCAAACTCTTCATGTACATCTGTCAAAACTAGGGGTGTGCGCGGTTTGATCGGCTCGATTTTTTCTCAAATTTGTTACCGAATCGATAAAGATTGGTTTTCTCATAATTAAAACTGATGCATACTGCTTAGGGTTGGTTTTCCGACCTATAGCGGTGCAGTGTCTTGTGGTCGATTTAATCAGTTTAGTCGATTTGAAATATTAAAAATTCTATTTGTTTCTTTTTTATAAAAAAATCTGTCCAACCTGTTCACACATAAAATCTGTTAAAAAAAAAGCAACAAAATCTGTTCAAATTTCACAGAAACTTCATAAAAAAATCTGTTCAACTTGTTCACACATAAAATCTATTCAATTTGCTAAAAAAACAACAACAAAATCTGTTCAAATATCATAGAAACTTCATAAAAAATCTGTTCAACCTGTTCACACAAAATCTATTCAATCTGTTTAAAAAACAGCAACAAAATCTGTTCAAATTTCCACATAAACTTCATAAAAAAAACTGTTCAACCTGTTCACACATAAAATCTATTCAAAAACCTATTCAATCTATTCAAAAATCTGTTCAAATCTGTTCACACATAAAAAAAACTGTCCAAATTTCATCATTTCATTCACACATAAACAATTTGTCCAAATTTCATCATAAACTTATCCAAATATGACAAACTATCCAAATTTTTTCTTTTCTTTCACCATGCAAAAATGTTTGGAAATTTCCTCAATAAGAGTTCAACTCCCAAAACACTATCATGTAACATATAATATCATTAGTGTCATTGTGTGTGTTAGTGTCAATAACAATAAGCATTAATGTATCCACTTAATAACGTATTACAGAACCATTTGTTGCTGTCCACAAATGCCAAAATAAATATATACAAATTAAATTAGTATTTAAGCAAAAGAATGCTAATTGCTTGTATCCCTAATGATAATCCCACCCATAAGTAACTAAATAACTACCATTAGTAAAAAGTCCACTACCAATAACATATACAAATATAATTAGCATATAGGTAAAAGAATGTTAATTCTCGTAAGTCCTTTGTCCAGTAAGTCTATGCATAATTCTAGAACTCCTATAAAATGCTAAACAAAACAAAATAAACACGTTTTAATAACCATAAAATATTTATAATTAGCACAAACAAATGTTAATAGCAAGTATATTTACATAATAATAACTACTAACTAACTCCAAGCAAAGAGCAGCATATCACTTATCATCATCCAACACAACGGTGCTTGGATCCACCTCCATAGGCATTGGGCAAAACGATGCAATTTCTACAATCTCATTCAAAACAAAATGATTCTTAAGCATTGAGCAAATAAATAAAAAATTGACGCATACAACAAACAAAATGAACATATATATATATATATACACACACACACACACTAGTGTCAATCTCAAAACCATCCATATCCTCCACATTATCCATGCTCTCTCGAAGCTTTATTGGTCTTTTATTCTTTGCATCCTTTAACCAATTTTGGGTACAAATAAGGGCTTTAACTGTATTAGGAGATAGTGAACTACGGAATGAATCTAAAACATGTCCCCCCATACTAAAAGCAGACTCGAATGCAACTGTAGAGACAAGAATAGCTAACATATCACGGGCAATTTGGGAAAGGACTCGATATCTAGAAGAATTATTTTTCCACCACATCAAAATGTCAAAATCTTCCACATCAGGGTCCTTAGATGATTCCAATAAATACTTATCCAACTCAGATTTGTATTCCACACTGTCCTCATCCACCAAGTGTTACTTAAACCTATTATTATAACTTTTAATGCGATCAGATAATGAAGCATTACCAACACTTGGCCCGGAGTCCTTAGACAATGAAGCACTACTACCACTACCACTACCACTAGAACTCAAAGCTCCATTTTGACCCATTCTCTCCATATACAACCTCTTCAATGCATCTCGAACCTTAGAGCTCATCGCATCCCCCTTGTCCTTTCCATACCATTCCCTGAACCAAAACTTGACATACTTCTATTTATATCTTGGGTCAAGAACAATAGCAACAAAAAGCATCAAATTGATATTATCTATACTTCCCTAATACTTATCATTTTTTTTTCATCTCTACCGCCATATTCCTCAAAAATGGATCCCCATCAACACTACACAATTGTTGTAATTGATATTCAATGCTAATTAGCTCATGGAAGTATGTATTAGAAGTGACAAACAAGGACCCAGAAAATCGAAGTGTTACCTCATAAAATATGCCAAGAAATTTCACAAAAGTCTTGACATTTTCCCAGTCAAGATAGTTAGGAGGACCAATGGACTTTTTCCCATTACCATCCGCTTCACAAAAATAAAGTTTATAATGCCCATCCTCCTCTTCCAACCTATTAAATGCTCTCACAAATTTCAAAGCACAATCTAACATAAGCTAAGTCAAATTCCACCTTGTTGGCACATCAAGGGACAACAAACATTTGACTTTAATTTTCTCATTTTCAACACATTCCTAAAACTTCTCAAACCTTGCAGGAGAGGCTCTTACATATCACACCGCATTCCGAACCTTGGCAATTGATTCATGAATGGACTTCAACCCATTTTGCACTTTCAGATTCAAGATATGTGCACAACAATATGCATGAACTCACCACCCAATATGCTACTATCTCTTTCTTTTGTTTTCTTCATCACATAATCAATTGCCACATCATTAGATTTAGCATTGTCCACAGTAATAGTAAACAACCGACCTATACCCACTTCATCAAACATGACTCAACCATTCTACCTATGGTGTCCCTTTGTGATTAGTTATAGGGCAAAAGTTCAAGATTTTCTTTTAGTAAGTCCAATTCCCATCAATGAAGTATGCGGTGACTACCATGTAGTTCAAGTTTTGTATGGACGTCCAAGTCTCTGTTGTCATACAAACCTATTGCCCAACAAAAGTCATTCTCAAAATATCCACCTCACTAGAATAAATGTTCATACAAGCCCTTGCAATGGTAGTGCGATGGGGAATAGGAAACCTAGGCTCAATTATTTCCATAAATTCTTGAAAGTCTTGACACTCTACCAATTTAAAAGGTAATTCATCAATAATGATCATCCTTGCCAACGCCAATCTTATCCTCTCTTCACTATAATTTGCAACCACTAACACATTTGAACCACTTTCCCCTTCCCTCTTAGCTTGGAAAGATAAAGTTTTTTGCTTGATGTGGGGAAAATGCCACTTCTACACACCTTCATGTGGGGCAATATGCTTGAAGTACCATTTTTCTTACCATGACAATTATATTGATTTTTACAATACTTGCTTTCAGACCTTGGCTTCTTGGGATTAGGACCAGCCAACTTAATGAAGTACTACCATACTATAAATGGGTCCTTACCACCTTGTTTAGGTGGCAGTGGGGGAAGTGATGCACCAAGTCCAATTGGTGCTACAGGTAGCACTACCAGGAGGAGGTGGTTAGGGTCCCTAAGGGCACCAAATCCAAGTGGAGCATTGAAATCCATTTAATAAAAAAATTTCCAACCAACAAAAGCTCAAAGTTTCCACAACAATGTCAAATTATAAATTTTCCAGTAAATACAATATCATATAGCTCACTCTCAATCAATGAATGTCACAACCAGATCCAATAATAGCAATAAATAATCAATTTAGTTACAACAAGGCAACAATAACAAACTCACAATCATTAGTCATTACTCAACAATTCATGTCACTAAAAAGTCATTATGAATTCAGTCAATAAGTTTCTTCTCAAGACCAATTTTTTTTTTCACAACCAGCCAACCAATGTATCATCCCAAATTCAATAATTAAACTCCTTTTTTTTCATAATTTCCCTAAGTTTTTAATCAATATTGTATCGTAAATTAGACACGACTTAATGCATAATTTTTTTTAAGTACAGCTTAATGCATAATACCACAATGATATAACTTAGCAGTTCGTAAACGTCACAAATACAATGTTATAACTAACAAGTCCTCTCTACTGTTTTCACTCAAAAAAAAAAAACTAACAAGCCTTCTTTCAAGAACTCACAACACCCCACCCCTCCCCAACAAAATAAAAACCCAAGATCAAAATTTACCCTTAATCATTTTAAAATCAAACCAATTTATTCACAATTACTACCTACTACCTAAATTTTCAAAAAGTAAGATATCTACGCTAGTGTTATAGGAATTCTAACAAAAATTTAATATCATTGGAGACTCATATTTGCTCACAACTGCAAATGATGGGGAGCGTCATTTCTATGGTTTTGACATGCTTAGTAGATAACAAAATACCTATGGTACACAAGTGATAGTACATTTGCATCAAGATGGAAAGTGCCATGAGTAAAATCATATGGAGCACAATTAACAAACATGCAATGCCAAAAAAAAAAAAAAAATACTTCTCTACTTTTTTTCTTTTTTTTTTGGGTAAACAGATGAATATCATTAAAACTAAGAAACAGAGTTCACAGTACAAGGCCTGGAACGATACATCCCACTAGCATCTTCCTCAAGGAAGTTTAAAATGGCCACAGGCGGACTTTGGAAAACAATGAAATCTAACGACTGATTTGCTCCCAGCCCAGCAAGCTTGTCTGCACAAACATTCGCCTCACGATAGCAATGCTTGAAACAGATTCGGCGAAACCGAGTGGCGAACGTCCTGCAATCATCCAGCAAGGGTGACACAATATGATTTACATAGTCCGAATTAAGGAGAGCATCAAGAATAGCTTTAGTGTCAACCTCTACTTCTAAAGAATCCAAATTTCTACAGCAGCATAGAAGTAAACCATCCCGCAACCCCCACAGCTCAGCAATGAAGCTATTCGCTGCACCAATCCTTCTAGAGAATCTCGTGATCCACTGCCCATGCTCATCTCTAATAATGCCTCCACAACCCGTCCTATCCACATCTAACCCTGCAGCACCATCAGTATTTAGTTTAAACCACCCAACCTGAGGCTTTTCCCATCTAACCTGCTTCATAACAATTTTGCTGGGATTAACACAAGTAGAGGCACAAAAGGTGAACTACAAGGCTCTGTTCGAAATCTCTGTTGCTATCCTTGGATTTTGAGCTTTTCCACTAAAAACCAACTGATTCCTGCTCTTCCATATAAGCCAGATTGCGAATAAAAATGTTGTTCTCCAAGGGGAAAGACAAGACACACGGCAACTCCCCTTATTTCCATTAAGCTCAAGCCACTCATGCAACTTCTCTGTCCAAAACCTTCGATCAGCCCATCTCACTCCCAACTGGATCCACACGGGTTTAACACTCTTGCAGTCCCTTAACACATGGATAATTGTTTCAGGAGACCTACCACACAGGGACAAAGACCATCTCCAAGCATGCCTCTTCTCACTAAACACTCCTTAACCCCTATGCTATTATGGTAACACTGCCAGACAAACGTTTTAATTCTTGGAAGAATATCCGTTTTCCAAATCCATTTCCCAGGAAACCCCTCATCATGCAGCTCACCCATGGCAATTTTATAGGCACTTCTAAGGTCAAAATTACCTTGAGCCGAGGCAGACCAAGCTAGTCTATCCCCACCCGTAGATGTGAGAGCACACAGGGTAGCTTGGATAATATATTTGATATGTTGCGGGACCTCACAGGAGAGACAGCCCCAATCCCAGATTCCATCCTTCACAATGTCCCTAATTTTAAGCTGTTGATCTGCCAGCGACAAAGGGCCTTGAATCATTTGGCGAACCGGACCTGTAGAAGTCCAATGGTCAAACTAAAACTTGAGATTACTATTGCAACCAACCACCCATTTGATACCCTTATTAAAAGTATTCGCCCCTTTCTTAACAGCTAACCAAACCCGTGAGCAAGGGAGGTTTCTCACATTTCTAGACTAGAGTCTTTGAGCATTACAATATTTAGCTCTCAACACCCGACCCCAGGGAGACTCCCTCTCTATGTGAAGTCGCCAATTCAGCTTTGCAAGTAAGGCAACATTCCTTCCCTTAGCAGTTTGCAACCCCAAACCTCCTTCGGATTTTGGTTTAGTGACTTTATGCCAACCCACCCAATGCATCTTTTTCACTATATCAGTTGAACCCCAAAGAAAATTTCTATTCACTCAATCCACTCCTTGCAAGATCTGGTCCGAAAGATAAGAGCATTGCATAGCATAAGATGGAATGGTTGAAGTCGAAGATTGGACTAACACTACCCTTCCAGCCAAAGATTGGCCTTCCAGCTAGCTAATTTCCCCTTTACCCTATCCAATATAAAATTGAACTCTTGAGTTGAAGAATTAGGATGCTTAATAGGAATACCAAGATACTTCCCCAAATTCAGGGTAGACACAAATCCAAGAATGTCGCTCAACGATTCTCTAGAATCTTGATCAACATTTGGAGAAAAATAAACCTTAGACTTAGAATCACTGATGGTTTGCCTCAACACCGCACAAAACTCATCCAATACATCTCTAATAATGGAACAATTTGAGGAGTCCGCTTTTGCGAAAAGCACTAGATCATCCGCAAACATTAAGTGTGAAAAAGCCAGACCACTTCTAGACAGTTTCACCGGGCTCCATAACTTGTTATGACACTTCTCTTCAATGAGCTGGCTGAGAAAATCCACACAAAGAATAAAAATATACGGAGAAAGAGGGTCGCATTGTCTTATTCCCCGGGAAGGCAGAATCGGATCAAGAGGGCTGCCATTGAAAAGGATCGAGGTCGTGACTGATGACACACAGCTCATAATAAGATCCACCATGTTGGAAGGCAGATTAATTCTGATCAGCAACCTTCTTATAAAGCTCCATTCCAGTTTATCGTACGCCTTTTCCATATCTATCTTGATAGCCATATAGCCCACTTTCCCTTTCTTCTTGCTAATGGTATGAACAAGTTCTTGAACTATTATGGCATTGTCAATCCCTTTTCGACCGGGCACAAATGCAGATTGCAGGGGAGAAATAAGATTTCCCAGATATGGCCTAAGTCTAGCCACTATGATTTTAGTTACTATCTTGTAAGTCGTATTACATAAGCTAATCGGCCGATAATTCCCGAGAGTCTCCGGACCCTGGATTTTAGGAATAAGGACAATGTGGGTTTGATTAAGCTTTCCCGACATTTTCCTTTCCCTAAAAATCTTCTTCACTTCCTCCACCACAGATTGCCCAACTAGAGGCCAGAAATGTTGAAAAATCCTGCATGTAAACCACTCGGTCCTGGGGCTTTAAAGGCCTTGAGAGACCAGAGGGCTGCTCTAATCTCATCTTCCGTCACCATACTTTCTAAGCTCCCTTTTTCCTCCTCAGAAAGCTTGGCTTGCCACTGAGAAGAACCCGAATGTATTCTGCCTGAAGCGATTGAAGAGGAAGTATAGATGTCATTGAAGCCCTTCCTAATAAACTCCATAATCTCTGTTTCTGCACACAGCCACTCTCCAACCCCATTCTTGATGGCCAGAATTTGATTTCTCTTCCGTCTGACCAAGGTTGACACATGAAAGAATGCAGTGTTTCTATCACCTTGGACCATCTAGTTAATTCTCGATTTAAGAGCCCACAACTCTTGCTCTTGCCCCAGCACCACATCCAACTCCTTTAGGAGATTGTTCTCAAGGTCCAAAAGGGAGTTCAATGGCCTCACAACTACTTCCCTTTGAATACCATTCAATCTAGCCATAATCTTCCTCTTCCTTGTAAAAATATTCCCAAAATGTAATTTATTCCAAGCCAAAGCTTCGCACTAGAAAGTATCAATAGCTTCAGTAAGACCTGGAATCCGCCCCCACACATTCTCCACCACCTTAGGAAAAGTTACATCAGATAGCCAAAAACGTTGGAATTGAAAAGGCCTAGTTCGGTTGGTCCAGACTGTAGGCTGCAGCTCTAAGAGGACTGGACAATGATCCGAATGGCATCTAGTTAAGTTGGATACCCTCACCTCCGAGTAGAGAAGGCACCAGCTTGGATTCACGAAAAACCGATCTATTCTCTCTTGGATTAAACCCTGAACTTCTCTTCAGTTTGTCCAAGTGAATCGGGGCCCATTGAATCCTAAATCTATCATGTTGCACCTGTCAAGGCACTCTTTCAGAATTAAGGATCTGTTCACACTAACAGGCCTCCCCCCAAACTTGTCCTCACCAACAATAGGCTCATTAAAATCCCCAGCTAAAACCCAAGGTAGATTATGAAGCTCTGCAACTCTGTTAAATTATTCCATAACACTTGCCTTTCGGCATACCTAGGACTAGCATAAATTGCTAAAAATAACCAGGAAAAATTAGAGTTCCGTACCTTCACAGTGGCATGGATTTCCTATTCTGTGCTTGAAAGGGGCAAATCTCCACCCTATCCGAGTCCCACAGCAACCAGAGCCCCCCGGCATATCCTATCGTGTCCGTATGAAACACACCATCAAAAGGAAGTCTATCAGTAATTTCTTGAGCCTGCTCACCACCGATTTTTGTTTCCATGACAATCATAACAGCAGGATTATGGTTAGTCACAAGCTCCCTTACATGCTTCTGAAATGAGGCCTTCAAGGCCCCTCGACAATTCCATGCTATAAGATTCATGATAAACACTAAAACTGAGACGACAAACTTCAAAAGGAGACAGCAACTTCACCCCCTTCCTCTAATTGCATCTGATCATCCTGCTCAGCATCAATGTCACAAGGAGCTATCGCATTCCCCTCATCAAATTCTGAACGGGCATGAGAATATTGAACACAATGGCTGGTTGATTTATTGGATTCGAAGTTGTGATCGCTCTGGTTCCCATGAATAACGTCCTCTCCTTCAAAATCTCGCTCGGCATCACCTGCAACACCTACATGTAGAGGCGATCTCTCAACTGAGCCGGTTCTGCCAATATCAACATGGCTTCTCTACTTCCCCTCCCCAAGCACAGACAACGCGCCCTCCACACTTTCACTAAACTGAGATTTTTCCGCCCTATAACTTGGACTAGTATTGTTCATCTCTCCCCCTCTAAATTGGTAACCATTAACTGATCCGCCGCCGGAAGCAAGCTGCATATCATGCACGGCTGTTGGCTTGGGCTCACCGTGGTTTAGAGAATCAGAGGATATGTTAGGTTGCAAGAGAGCCTTGGCGTTAGTTCGTTCTAGAATCTTGACACCGGTTTGAGGCGCCCTAGCCTGCACAATGACCTTTTTGCCCTTAATGGAAGTACCAGATGCCAGCTTAGAATTTACTGGGCCTTCTTCTAACCCCGGATGAAATGTATCTACTGGGCCTGAGAGTGATGGGCCTTGGGCCACAAAAGGCTTCTCACCAGCACCACCATGGTTACCTTCTTTCCTAACATGGGCCATAGGGGTTTTTGGAAGGGAGAGCTTACGCTTCCCTTCACGCAATGAGTGCCGATTTCCTGAATTTGTGGCACTACCCGTACCTGCCATAGGAGTAGGAGCATGCACTTTGTACTCCTTATGTCCTTGAGCATGAACCCATCCAGAGTCAGACCCCTCCCCTCCACGTCCCTTTGTCCCAGCTCTCTTGCGCGAGACCAAAAGCCACGGACCATAGTTGTCCTCTAATGTCTCAGGAGTGGTCCCGCTTGCCCGTTCAGGAATGTCAGGAGCATGAGCATTGCATGGTTGCCCATCTCGGTCCATGCTGTCACCCTTTTCCTTATCCGCTTGATCTTTCCCAACCCTAACGGTATACGGGTAACTCTCCCGTCGGTGACCCATCCTTCCACACGAGAAACACATCCTCTGAATGCCTTTGTAAGTAACTGCTTGCTTAAATCTCCCAATCAACACTGTATCAATGAGAGGCTTATCAACATCAACTTGCACACATAAATGTGCAAATCTACCTCTGGTTTCAGATGCTGTATGCGTGTCCACTCTAAGCACATTCCCAATAGCTTTCCCAATATGGTACAATGCCTCAGAATTGTAGAACTCAATGGGTAGGTCATTAAGTCTAATCCAAACCGCCACAGATAAGACGTTTACTGAAGACGGTTTAAAATATGGCTCCCACGGCCTGATGGACAAAAAGTGCTCGCCTATGAACCACGGGCCCTTTTTTAACACAGCTTCATGGTCTTCCTTCTGAGCGAATCTAATGAGGAAGAAGTCATAGCCAAGACCAACACAATCCAGGTGCCCCACTAGTCTCCAAAGACTATGGATTTTTGCATGCAAAAGGTTGAAACCTACAGTTCTACCATAAACCTTCACAATCAAAGCCTTATACCAAGGAGACCTGATTTGTTGCTTGAAATCCTTTGTAAACTTCACCGCTGCCAACCCTACCCGGAGTTGTTCCACTTCTCCATCCGACTCTGCATCGTCCTCCATAAGCTTAGAAAAATTAAAGGCTTGCGTGTATGCACCCGGTATCTCACCCACCAGTTTATCCTTGAAGGTCGGCAGTGGGGAGGGTGGCCGGAAAGCATGGTCCAGCTCAGGTTGAGGTCGCCCCATTCCTTGTCCATCATCAAACCCCGCGTGATTCACATCTTTAGCTTTCTTATTGCTCCAAGCAAGTTCAGCCTCCCCCTCATAGGAGAGAAGGGCCATTAGATATTGTAACATTCACACGAAAAAGACTAGTACGGAGAGAAATTTTTTTTCAAGATTCCGTACATTCCACTTTTTTTAGATTCATAAAATACTTCTCTACATAACAAACAAAAAGTTACTTCCCCAGAAAATTACCAAATCTTTGTCGTAGACACAAGACAAAAAATTACCAGAAAATTACTTCCCCACGGCACACACACTATCAAGTATAACAAGACAAAAAAATTAAGAGGAGAATATTTAAATAATCAATGAAAATTACTAAGAAAATCAATTTAACAAAAAGCAGAGCAAAACTGGTTCAAATAGGCAAGAACAGAACTTTTTACAAGCTACAAGAGTAACGAGATTATTAAACTGCAGCTTCATGTCCATTGCAATAACCATAAGTGACAAAATGTTGGTTTCTAGAGAAATGGTTTGGATATTTACAAGTCTTAATACCTCCATAATAATAATAGAATTTAATAAGGTACCATATTATTTTATATTTGGTGTATTAAAAATATCTGAAAAATCTATATAGCAGTGGTATTATATTAAGGGTTGTGTTAACGGGCAGTGCTTGTTAACAACACATTTTCTAGCAGCTTTTCAAACTTTTGGACAGCTTTGGCAATTTTTTTTTTATCTCTTTTGGCAATTTTTTTTGACAACTTTTTTCCTTTTTTTTTTTTTAATTGAAACCCAAAAAGGGAAATGTTAACGGTGCTTGTTAACATTTCCCTTATATTAATTACATCATTAATAATATATAAAATTACTACTTTGTAAACTTATTAGATATTTTTTAATATCCGAAAGTACCGGGATTTCCTCATATCTATTCATTGTATGTGCAAATGTTTAAGGATTGAGATTTGATGCAATTAACCCCCTCCATCTCACAACAATTATTTATTAATCTTAGTTTTTTACTTTTTCTCAAATTTTTTTTTTTTTTATATTCAATGGGTGAGATTTAAATCTCAGCCACTCATAGCAATTGCATCAAGTGCAATACTTAGAATATTACACATGATCTCAATCCAAAGTTCGGTTCTATACTTCTATTATGTATGTAGCTAGATTTGGAAAAACTAAGGGATATCCAAGAAATGGAAATTCTTCATATCATATATGTTGCTAGATTTGGTAGCACAAGGGGATATCCAAGAATTGGAAATTCGTAAATTTAGTACCCTAATAATACATCTACTATTTGCAAACGACATATTCATCCTTTTCAAAATAACAAACAAACAAACAAATAATATTTTTTTTAAAAAAATCCCCAAAGAACATCAAGAAACACTTGACAACTTTTGTGACATTTAGGGTCCGTTTGGATACAGCTGAAAACTGAAAACTGAAAAACACTGTAGCAAAATAATTTTTAAATGTGTGAATAGTACCGTGAGACCCATTTTTATTGAAAAAGTTGCTGAAAAGTGAAATTTGTGGGTCTGTAAACAGTGCACGGTGTGCACTGATTGGCTGAAAATTGTTTGACAAGTCAAACTTTGCGGCTACTGTTCATGAATAGTGCATGAACAATAGCCATAACAGTAAAATTTGTCCCAAAACGCGTGGAAAAAAAAAGGAACAGAAAAACGCAAACGTAAACGCATCAGCTGGACCCAAACGCACACTTAAAGGAGGATAAGAATGATGGAAAAGGGTACTAAAGAGTAAGGAGTATACAAAACACCACAATGTATGTTTGTTCCTTGTCTGGGTCTTTTCTTTTACTAGGCACAATTTTTTTTAAACCCCATGTACACATTTATTAATCAGTGCATAATAGAATTTAATGGTCTACTATGTTCTATTATGTGAATTAAAATAGGAAATTGTTAATGAATGCCTTAGGGCATGGATTAATAATCCATTTAAAGAAAGCTTTTATGAGGAAAAAAAAAAAGCAATTAAAGTTTTGACAGTTTTTTTCATTTTTCATAAAAGTGGTGTCAAAACTTTTCTAAAATAGTTGTTAATCAATGCCCTAAGGGCACTCGTTAGCATGACCTATTAAAATAATATATGGTAAGTTTATATAAGAGTGGTGTTACATTAATTACAGTTTATTTTCCCCTAAAAAAAAAAGAGTTACAATTTATTTTTATATATACATGTGATGTGAGGAGTGGATTAACTAGAGTGATAGGTTCATTGACACCAATTCATCATATAAGGTTTTATATTATAATTTGTGTATAATAAAAAAAACATTTATATAATTGATCTATGTAAAAATAATGTTCCATTGATCATAACTTGTTATCTCAACAAAGTATAAAAAATTTATTTAAAAAAAAAAATTGTCTCTAACATTGTTTTATTGTCTCTTTTAACCCATCTATTATTACTTCTTTTATGGACCACTGTGTCCCTTTCTATCACTATTTTTTTTCCATTATATTTTTTGTTTTATTTTGTATTAAAGTGTATTAATTTTTGTATAATTTTTCTAACATTTTTAAATTTTAGATTTCGTAGATAGATATAAGATCTTCTGTGTGTGTACTTTTACGGGTGTTTTGTGGACATCAGTCTATCAACTAGTATCAAGTATCAAAAGATCCAAAAGATTAGGATTAAAAAAAAAAATTAAAAAAAGCATGATTGTTTTGAAAAAAAAGGAGAACGAGTGTGCAAAATTTAGAAAAGTAGTCCATTAGAGCATTTGCAGCAGCAGAGTTAAAAAGCTATAATGTTATTTTAGCTCCACCAATATACCAAAAAAGGCTTGCAGCAGTGGAGGCAAACTTATAAATTTTAGCTTATTTGCTACAGTGCACATCTATCTATAGATGTGCACTGTAGCACACATCTAAAAAAATTAATTAATTTTTTATTCCAACTTCGATTAAAATAATATAACTCACTTTATTTTTTTTTTCATTCTTTTATTTTATCTCACCAACTCTCAGTTCTCTCAAGCTCTCATCTCTCTCATCTCCCAGCCCACTCCACGCCGTCGCCATCTCAACCCAACCCACGCCGTCGTCGTCCCAGCCCAGCCCACGCCATCGCCATCCCAACCCATGCCGTCGCCATCCCAGCCCAACCCACGCCGTCGCCGTCCCACTCTCCTCTCTCACCGTCACTTTCCGATGTAGCGTAATCGGAAACCAAAGCGTTGGCGAGGATGTTGACAACGTGGGTAGCATCGACGCGTGGGTTTGTCTCCGATTTGTGTTGGGTTTGTCTCCGGTTGGTGATTTTGTTTGGTCTGGATTGAGGATTTGGGTTTTTTTTTTTTTTTTTCTCTGCTGTGGACTGCTGGTGGTGATGGTGGTGGTGGAGGATGTTTGTGCTGTGTGGTGGTGGTAGTGGTGATATATTATTTTATTGTAGTAGAAATATTATTATTTTATTGTAATGAATATATTATTTTATTGTGTTGAAACCTAAAATCGGTCCACTGCTGCAGCATGTGTGTAGGTAAAATAGATAAAGTAACTTTTGGTGGAGCTAAATTGTAAAAAATTTAGCTCTACTGCTGTGGATGCTTTTATATAAGGAAGTTTTGCCTGAGTTGCTTAATTTGACCAAAAGTGAATTATTGATACAAGTATGTTCGACACCTTCTTAAGTGGATTATGATGTGTAATTACCCCAATAAAAAAGGATTATGGTGTTTGTTAATATATATTTTAAGTAAGGGCACTTTTATTAGTCCACTTTGCCTAATTTGGCATGTTGCTTACGAGTTGTGACTTAGAGTTAAGACCCAGTCAACGGCAAAGTCCAGATGGCATTTTTGTAAGGTATAACAATTAAATACAATTTTATTTTGTTTTTCCAATTGTGGAGTGGGACACGTTTCTTTTGAGGGAAATCAATCAATCTAGTTCTAATTGATTCTTATAAAAACCAAAGTGAATCCTACCGTACAATACTCGGGTTTATTTGATCCACTAATCTTCTTGCCAGACAAATCCTCTGTAGTTGTTTTATAGGATCATTATTTTCCTTTGTTCATAACAAACACATCTTCTACCCAAGCTTTTGGTTTTTGGTTTACTTTTAAGCATGTTAAAACAGATGGCAATTGTTTAGTCCATGCCCTAGGAAGAACTATCACTTGATTTCGAGAATGTATTCCAAATTGATTTACGATAATAAAGCTTCTTTAAATTTTTCTCAAAAAAATAAATAAATAAATAAAATAACACATCTGCCGAATTTTTTATTTTTGGCTGTTTTAATTTAATTGTTTTTTTATATAATTCAATTGCTACAATAAGTGAAAGGGGGGCCAAAAGCTTTATAACTTAATTAGCATCTTCTCATGCATGCACAAATTGTTTGGAGGTTTAGAAAGGATAGGATTCGAACAACTAAATTATAAAAGGAATCACTTAATACCAATTATTCAATTATTTCAACAAGTGAAGATAAGGAAGATTTGAATTATATTTATTCTCATAAAAGAGATTAGTCAATAGACTTAATACCACTGAGTTATAAAACTTTCAACATCATTTAGGCCTTTTTTGGGAGGAAAGAATGGAAATGAATGAAAATGATAATTTTAGAATATTCTTCTATTTCCTTGTTTGAGAGTTTTAATGGAGGGAATGGAAAGTCAATTCCCTTGTTTGGAAGTTTATGTAGGAGGGAATAGAATGAGTAAGAGGGAACACTCATTCCTCTCTATTCTCTTAAAATCTCAAATTTTCATTCCCTCCGAAATTGGGAGGAATGGGGGGAATGAAATTAGATTTAATATTTTTTTACTAAAACTCTCAAAATATCCCTATATATTCAACCCTTTTTTTAAAATAGAGGTCTAATAGTAATATTATTATAAAATGATTTCATTTCATTTCCTCTATGTTACTCTCAAACAAAATTACTTACATTCCATTCATTTTCATTCCTTAATTTTAAAACATCCAATTAAGGTTACTTAATTCCATTCAAATTCATTCTTTTCAATTCCTTTCCCTTACTTAAATACATTCCATTCCCTTCCCTTCCCTTATGAATTCCAAAACGAAACCTTAATCATTTAATATGAAGAAATATCCTTCTCATGCACAAAAGCCTTATAGCTTAATCAACATCTTCTCATGCTCAAAGTGTTTAGAGGTTTAGAAAGAAAATGATTCAAACAATTGAATTATAAAAGGAATTACTTAATACCAATAATTCAATTGTTTCAACAAGTAAGAAGGAAGATTTGAATTTTATTTATCCTCATAAAATAGACTAGTCAATAAACTTAATATTACTGAGTAATAAAACTTTCAACGTTATTTAATTATTTGATGCGAAGAAATATCCTCGGAATTTTTTTTTACTTCCAACCAGTAAGCACTAACTCCCTCTTTTTTTGAGTCGACAGTAAGCACTAACTCTCACTAACTCTTATGATCATTGGTGAAACAATTTTAAATCAATATATGCAAGAACGAAGTTTTTTTTTTTTTTTTTTTTTTTTTGGAGAAACAAGAGGACGACGTGTATCATTTATTTATTTGATAGCATTAGAAATATAGCCCCCAGGTCCAAAAGCCAGTTGAATTATTATAACGTCTTAAATCCCAGTTATGCTAGGATCTTAACTTTAATACACGAAGCCAGGGTTAATTTAGAATTATTCTCATTATAAACATTGAGCATTATACCTAACCTAGTTTTATACCTACAACAATTCGATAATATTTTATTATTTTATGGTATTAGAGACACGCCTTTACAGCCTCTATGCGAGTGTTATAGATTGAAATTCTATCGTGTATATATATATATCCAAAATATGTACAGGTTTTTTTTTTTTTTTTTTTTTTGGGTGGTTTCATTTCTGTCACTCACAGATGAAAATTTTGTACCATGGACAGTAGAGATATATAAAAGGTATAGAATGCTTATGATGTATATGGGATTGGTTGAAATGGTTTCAACAGGCTGATGGGGAGGGTTGCATCTGATATGTGCCATAAATGGGAATTCAAGGAACCATCAGAATGCGAACCAAACATCTCCAACTAGGGGTGTCAATATTCGACCCAATTCGCGAACGCGACACGAACCCGACACGGGTTTTTTCGGGTTAGGGTTGGGCCTTAATGGGTTTGGGTCATAAACGGGTCAACCCGAAAGCGACACGATAAAAAACGTGTCATAAGCGGGTCAACTCGCGTAACTCGCAATAGACACGTTTGACACGTCAATTTATTTGTGTTAATTCGAAATGACCCACTTAACTCAACCCATTTAACTCATATAACAAATAAATATTTATTTTATTTTATATTTTGCCTTTTATATCCAACATATATTTTAAATTTAAAAAGAAAATTGAATAATTACAAAAATTTACAAAGGATATAATTGAAAATTGAAACTTTACAAACCCTAGAACTACTAATACTTTTTTTTTTTGGCATAATCGTGGTCATAGTCAGAATTAGTTCACTGTTTGCTCAAATTTTTTCAATATTGATACTTAGCATTTGGCGAGTTCCAAGGATATTATATTTTTGTTGAACTATGTTATTTTATTTTTGTTAAACTTTGTTATTTTGAATTTGGGTTGAAGTGTATGCACTTCTTTTGGAGTATAAAAAACTTATTTCTAGATGAATGTTATATTTTTGTTGAACTATATTATTTTGAATGTGGGTTGAAGACTTGATATGTATGCACTGCTTTTTGGGATGTAAAAAAAAAAATTATTTCTAGATGGATATTATATTTAATATTAGGCAGGTTGAAATGGATTGTGTTACATTCGTGTCAACCTAACACGACTCATTTATTAAGCGTGTCAAATGGGTTGGGTCAGGTCAACCCGCCTTATTAACAGGTCGGGTTAGGGTTGAAGAATCATGACACGATTACTAAATGGGTTGGGTTAGGGTTGAGCTATTTAATCGAATACCCCTACCTCAACACGACACGAACCCAACACGCTTACCTAAATTGACACCCCTATCTCCAACCATTGGCAGAGTTCTTTTGATGCTGTATATATGCAATAAAATCCAAACATCAATATTTTCTTCGCCCATTCAGAAAATTGAGATTTGTATTTCACTTCTATGTATATACATCTAAGGGTCGTCAATGGGCCGGCCTGACCCATTTTTACTTGGCCCATGGGCACAATGGGCTAGGCATAATGGGCTATTTGACTAGTTAACGGGCTGGGTCGAGCTAGGCTGAAAGAGAAAACCTTAGCCCATGACCCTACCCGTGGGCAATGCCCATTTTGTCTTTAACGAGTTGGGCTATCGGGTTGGACCTAATGGGTTACCCATGGGCTTGTGTTAGCATATTATTTTATTATTTTTATAAGGAAAGAATCAATTTTTTATAAGGGAATAATCAATCTATTTTTTTAAAGGAAAGAATTAAAGAATTTAATACTTAATTACAAATATTTTTACAATCAAATCTATTTAATTTTTTGTTTTGTTGATGGAAACCTATTTAATTTTTTTATTAAGGCTTTAAATAGTTTTTTATTTTTATCTTTAATAAAAAAAATGTCAAATGGTTAATTCAAATTTGCTAGACTACTAGAAAAATATATATTTAGTAAACTAAGTTTAGCACAATTACTTTGAGTATCTTAATGGTTGAGGGAGTTCTCTTAAGAAATTCTTCTATAATATCACAAGATTGATCCTTCATACACTTCCTATATATTTTTGTTATGAATTATGAGTTATTGGGCTGGGTCAATGGGTTAGACCAACGGGCTAGCCCACCAAGTATCCATGGGCATAAAAACTAGCCCACGGCCTGACCTACTCGGCTAGTGGGCTACCCATGGGCCTTACTAACAACGGGCCGGGCCGCCCATTAGCCTAGTGGGCCTTCGAGTTTCTGGGTCAGGCTATGGGCTGTGGGCTATTTGATGACCCTTAATATATCATATTCCATCGACTATCCATGTTATTTTGGCTACTATTAATTACGAATACATATCCTCTGTATCATTTGTTGTGTATTACTCTATGTTCCACCAATTACAACTTGTCATGTATTGATTTTACTTTCTTTATAAAATAACTGAAGTTTAAAATGAAAATATATATATATCAATACATAACAAGTTGCGATTGGTGAAATATTTGGTGAAATATAAAGTGGTATAGAAAAAATAGTACAAAGGATTTGTATTCATTAATTACATGGTACAATAGTAATGATTGATGTTAACCTCCCTATTTTGGTGTTATTTAAGGCAGCTTCCTCCTGTATGGACTGATCAATTTAAATCCAAAATTCATGTCAAAATACAAAGAATTATATCACTGTTTGTTAGAGAAAGAAGATGGTAGTTTAGGTAGTCTTCTAAAGATTAAATGAGAGAGATGGAATTGAAGTGAATAGAAGGAAAGATAGAAACTTAATTTGGTGTTAAATCACCCAAACTTCCCATTGAAACTCTAGGTTTCCCAAAAGAACAACTGGAGCACTAATGTGAATAGCATGGCAGAACCATAAAAGGTGTGTTTTTGTTTCTTCTTATAAAAAAGACAATTTTTTTTCCTCAAAATGTGTATATTTTTGTTTTGTCTTATAAGTTCATTCTCAAATTATACTTGAGATTAAAGTTGTATATATGTATGACCAATTTTTTATATCTATTTTCAAATTTTTTTTTTTTTGGGGGAGAAAGTTTCAACCTATGACGTTCGTTCCTAAAAATAGTTTTTTATTATCGAACCAAGATATCAATTGGTTTTTGGTATAGGCAGATATTGAATTCCAGATCTTTTATTCAACCATCAGAAACTTTACTAGTTGAACTAACTGAAACCCATTATTTTCAACCTTTACTTTGAACTAAAATTACTCATTTTTATTCATTTTTAATTAATTATATGATTGAATAAAGTGAATATATTTAACATTTACTAATTATCTGATGCAATGCACAGGTTAGTGACTCAAAAAAAGAAGAGACAACATCATGCGTGGATAATCAAATTTGGGGAGATACCATAAGAACCATTAAACTATTAATTGAAAGCCTCCAATGTGAAAACATCTAATTAATTGAAGAAGACAAACAAACTTTGAGAGATGGCCAGCATACCGAGAGTCAACCAAGAAAGAAACGGTAATTGCACGTATAGATTTTTAAATGTGGGCAAAAGTAGCCGAATAGTTGTTTTTTTTTTTTTTTGAGAAATCAGTAAGGGATTTTATTGCTTCAACAAAAACTTTTGTCAATACTAACAAGGTATGTTGCATCACTATGGATGTCCTCTAACCAAATTTGGGGGACAATAGCATGGTTAGCTAGTTTAGCTAACTTATCTGTAACAGAATTTCCATTGCGTTTTACATGGGAAAGGAACAGAGGCGGAAGGCTTGGGCAGCAAACTTAACGTCCTCCACAAGATTACCAAATGAAGCCAGGCAGACTGAGTCTGAGGTGAGGTGTTTGAAGATTATTTCAGAATCCCCTTCAATGACCACATCTCTTATTTGTTTGGATATAATAAACATTGTAAAAATAAATTGATAGGAAAAATGATGATATGGATATGGATGATAATGCCGCACAACAGGAATATAACAACATTAAATGCTATACTTTAATTTTTATATATTACTAGTTACAGACTCATGCGATGTGCTGAAAAATTTGACAATTTGTTTGTTTTGTTAAGTGAAAAATGAAAATAATAGATTAGATTTGTAAGTGTTAGTCTCAAACAATTCTCAATATGAAGTGATTATTTTCTAACAAAATATAGTTGATATATTAGATTTTCTAAATTAAGTTATCTATATTTGTTATTTGAAAGTGTTTTAAATTTTTTAATTTTTATATAAATTTTTTTAAGGAAACATAATGCTTTTATATTCAATTACTATATAAGGTGAGATATTTTGTAAATAATTAAAAGTGTGATTGGAATTTGTTTCTAGTGTTCCTTACAAACGGTTCATCCTCTATATGTTTTGAATGGCTTAAATATGAAGCAAATATAAGTAAATTCATCATTTATATTATGAATACACACACACACACACAATACTTTATTAATATAAGAAAAATGTAACTTTATCAAAAACCTACTAACATTACACTAAAAAGATGGCACAATTGTCAATAAAACAACTCCTCTTTCTACAAAAACCTCTCTTTGAAAAGTATCAACATTAATTGTTAATTAGTAGTAAATTACTTATATCGTATGCTCAATAACTCATATTCATGTCTCTCTCCAACACACTACCCCTTTTCAACTCCAAGTTAGCAAAAATACCCTAAATGGCTGGGGAGAGGAAATGTTCTTTTTTTTAGGGTACTCTCAGGAACAGATTTAATGGAGAAAGGGTGGGTCCTATAACTCAAAGGATTAGAGCACGTGGCTATGAACCATAGTGTCAGGGGTTCGAATCCCTCCTCGCCCACAACCGGCCAAAAAGGGAAGGGCTTTTACCTTGTAGGAAAATTATGATCAAGATAGTGGACCCAAAGCTATGGAACTTGGGTGTGGGTCTTTTGTTGAAATGTAATGGCCTTACTTTTTCTTGAATTGCAAGAGCATCGAGATTGCTTACAAAATTTTGATTTCTCCTACATGTCATAATCATCATTTTTCTTGATTGTGCAAAATAAGAGGAGTTCATAGTACCTACAAACCATCATTTAAACCATCCTGATTGAATCAAATTATATTATTTTTTTAAAAAAAAGAGCCAAAAGAAGGAAAAAAATTGTACAATACAAAATGTAGATTATGTTTAATATATGTTGAACTTACATACAAAAAGTTCTTATTCATCTCATTTTCCTTTTCATCGATTTTATTTTTTCTAACTATGTAGTTGGTGTTTTGGATACTAAAGAGAGGAATTGTAGAATTTCATATGTATATATATATATATATATATAATTGTATTGAATCTTTGCTGCATTTTTTCTAGTTAATGTTATTATTCTTTTAACATAATTTTTTCACGTTTTAAATATTAGGGAGAGAAAGTTTTGATATAATTTATTTTCTTTTATGCTTTTGAAATATGGGTTCATTGTACCATCTAAGGTAACATGAGTGATGAGTGGGTACCTAGCATGGTGGTCAAAAGGTACACAAACAATCTTAGTGTTTTGACACCGTAATGTGTTTATCGGATTCATTTAATAAAAAAATTTGTATAAATTGATGAAATGATTGAAAATAATACTAAAGTGACAGAGTCTTTTGGGTTAATATTGCAAAATCTGAACTTAATTTGCATTATAGGAGCTGTTGGAAGTTATTTGGGATTTTGAAGAGAGAGATTGAATTTCGGCATCACCATTGCTGAAATTCAGCTAAAAAGTAGGAGAGTGAAGAAGTAAAAGGGGGAGAGAGAAAATGATGAATTTCGGCAACGTGGATGCCGAAATTCCTCTGCCAAATTCTGCTGCCCGAGTGCTGTGTGCCCGAGTGTGGAGTGCTCTTAAAAAAAGAAAAAAGGCAATTGCAGCAATGCCATTGCCAAAATAGGGGAATAAAATTTTTTTTTAGCAATTGTGGCAATGGCATTCCGAAAATGGGGAAGAAAAAAAACAAAAGTGGTTCCGAAATCTCTGGAAGAGTAAAAAAAAGGTTTCATGTCCACAATATTTTCACAATAAATCACATGTAATTAGTTATTATTAGTTCAAAAAAATTTGTGACAACTAATTGTGGCAATGGCATTGCCGAAATAGGAAAAAAAAAATTTGTGGCAAATTAAATATGTGGCAATACCATTGCCGAAATAGGGAGAAAAATAAAAGTGACAAACTAATTGAGGCAATTGCATTGCCGAAATAGGGAGAAAAAAAAAAATTTGTGATAACCTAATTGTGGCAATACCATTGCCGAAATAGGGGAATAAAAATTTTTTTTAGCAATTGTGGCAATGGGATTGCCAAAATAGGGGTGGGAAAAAACTTTTCCCTATTTCAACAATGCCATTGCCAAAAATGTGAGAAAAAAAAAAAAGGAATTGTGGCAATGGGATTGCCGAAATAGGGGAAAAAAAAAATTTTCCCCTATTTCGACAATGCAATTGCCGAAAATGTGAGGAAAAAAAAAAAAGAGAAGGATTGAGGCAATGGGATTGCCGAAATAGGGGAAAAAAAATTTTTTCCCCTATTTCGGCAATCCCATTGACGAAAATGTGGGGAAAAAAAAAAAAGAATTGTGGCAATAGGATTGCTGAAATAGGGGGAAAATTTTTTTTTTCCCCTATTTCGGCAATGGCATTGACGAAAATGTGAGGAAAAAAAAAAGAGAGAGAGAAGGATTGTGGCAATGGGATTGCCGAAATAGGGGAAAAAGATTTTTTTCCCCTATTTTGGCAATCCCCTTGCCAAAAATGTGGGAAAAAAAGAAGAAGAAATTTTCCCTTATTTCGGCAGTGTCATTACCAAAAATGTGGGAAAAAAAAATTGTGGTAATGGTATTGCCGAATGCCAAAATAGGGAGGGAAAAAAAAAATTGTGACAAACTAATTGTGGCAATGGTATTGCCGAAATAGGAAAAAAAAAAAGTTGTGACAACCTAATTGTGGCAATGCCATTGCCGAAATAGGGAATAAAAAAAAATTTTAGCAATTGTGGGGGAAAATTTTTCCCTATTTCGGCAATGCCATTGCCGAAAATGTGAGGAAAAAAAAAAGAATTGTGGCAATGGTATTGCCGAAACGGACGAAATTTTTTTGGGTAATTGTGGCAATAGTATTGCCGAAATAGGTGAAATTTTTTTTGGGTAATTGTGACAATGTCATTGCCGAAAAATGGGAAGGAGAATAATGGAATGGAATTGTAACAATGCCATTGCTGAAATAGGTGAATTTTTTTTTTTTTTTTTTTTTAAAGGGGTTGCCGAAATCTAGGGAGGAATTTAAAAAAAAGTGTTATGTTCACAATATTTTTACAATATTTTCACAATAAATCACAGGTAATTAATTATTATTAGTTCAAATTTGAATTTATCACTGAGATTACTTTTTTGATATAACAATAACAACCTCTACTTAAAATTTGTTGTAAAAATATTGTAAAAATTGTGTGTACCTATCATTTCTTTAAAAAATAAAATATGGAAAGGATTTGTGGCAATGGCATTGCCGAAATAGGAGAAAAAAAAAATTTGTGGCAGTGCTATTGCCGAAATAAAGGAGAGAGATATAAAAAAAGTAAGCATATTATTCTTTCAATATTTTTTTGACTGAACCAGTTTGGTTTGTCATATTCTTTTAGAAATAGATAAGGATAGATTCAAGTACACTCTCTCGTACTTGATTCTTATTGTAAAGTACATAGTGCTCAAATCTGATTTTTCCTCTTCAGATTGTGGCCCTTTGATTTCTTTCCTTATTTGAAGCTTTCAAACGTGGTAAATGACTTAAGCACTCCATAAAAAGTATACATTTTAAGGTGTTATCGAAACCCTAAACTATAATACATAATATATATATAGACACACACAGACACCAAATAAATAAACGTACACCCCAATCTAACTTGCAGTGCTAGAAAACATCATAGCATATGGAATTAGTACCATGTTCTTTCAAATAATACAAACTAACAATATGGTCCAACTCCTAAAAACATAATTAAAAAAAAAAAAAAAACAACAGTCCAACCAATCCACTGAAGTAGATTGAATACTTATGTTGGGTCATTCAGTTTAGCCACTAGTGGAGCCAGCCACAGTTCGAGTGGGGCATGTTCTTCTATTATGGCCTTCTTGCCTACAGAGACTGCACAATGGCCTTGGTTGATGCTCTGCCCCTTCGTCCATTTCATTTCGAAGTCGAGTTGTTCTTGGTCGACCTTTTTCACCGTGCAGCTTTACGTTAGGATACAAGACCGGGAAATTAGGTTCATTCCAATGTACACTGTCTGGAACTGTGCGAAATCTAGGTGCATAACAAGCAACTTGTTCTTCCAAATGGTAGCAACGGTTGATATATCGCATTGCAGAGATGCCTTGATATTTACACACGGCAATGACATGTGAGCAAGGAATTTTATAAACCTGCCATTTTTGACAACTACAAGTGTTCTGCCTTAAATTTACCTCATGACGATGATTACCCCTATATGCAGAGTTAGGGTTTATTGGTGTTTTGACTTCAAACAAATCATCTTCATGACTGAACACAGTAACTGAATGCTTTGGTGCCTTTTTTCCCCATTTATTGAATTTATTCTTTGCATAGGCCGTAATGTGTTCACCGGCAGTAATCTCTGCACATGCCTTAGTATACCGATCGGCAAAGTAGGTGACACAACGATAGTATGTAAGTTCAATTAATGCAGTTATGGGCAGAGTTCTAGCACTCTTTAGAATTCCGTTGAAGCTTTCAGACAAGTTTGTGGTCATTGCCCCATAACAATGTCCACCATCGTATGCTAACGTCCATTTTTCCACCGGCATTTCCCTTAAATACTTCTCACCATCTGCACTTAATTGAGTAATTCTATCCCTGGTTATTTGATACTTTCGTAATTGATTCTCCATGCCTGCCCACATTACCATAGCCTTCAAGTTTTTATTCCCAATTTGTTGATTGAAATTGCTAGCCACATGGCGAAGGCAAAAATGATGATACCAACATGTCGATTGACATATAGTCCATATCGCTGCTATTATACCAGGATGACGATCAGATGTGACACATAACCCTTCCCGATTATTGACATTAATCTGAATACAACGCAAAATCCAATACCAGCTATCATCAGTTTCCTTCTCCACAATGGCAAAGGCAAGTGGAAAAAGTCTGTTGTCACCATCCCACGTTGATGCAATCAGTAACGTACCTTTGTACTTACCATATAGGAAAGTTCCATCTATACTAATCACTGGCCTACAATGTTGAAAACCTTTAATTGATGGACCAAAAGCCCAGAACACTCTCTCGAATATCACACAGCCTGGCATAGTAGGAGGTATTGTTCTTCAAATAACCCAGTTGCCCGGGTTTGAATTAGTCAAAGCTTTCAACCATTTTGGAAATAATGGTAAGATTTGTCCCAATCACCAAACGTTCTACCAATTGCTTTCTCTTTTGCCTCCCACACCTTAAAATAAGAAGGCTTGTATTGGTACTTATTGTAAAGAGTCTGTTGAAGTGAAGCAATCTTTATGGTTGGATCATTTTTGACAACATCCCTCAACTCTTTCTCAATAACATGGGTGTCTAATTGCTCGTGATCTTGTATGAACGTGGACTCTGTACATGTGTGTGGACCATTGTATTTCCTAATCTCAAACAACCCATATGTAGCCCGGAAGCATGCTCAAAGATGCCAAAAACAATTTTTGCACCTTATAGACCAACATTCTAGATCTGACTCTCTTACACAAAATGTTTGGTTCCTCTTGATGTGATAGCGTTTAACAGCAGCTTGTAGTTCATCCTTATCGACAAAAAGCAAGCCCACATAAAACTCTTGGGTAGGGTCCCAAATACTCTGAGTGGGCTTTTTAAATGGTGGGGTTGGATCAATCATATTATCCCACGTGTTCTGTGAAAAGTTTAGTGATGAAGGTTGATGGACTGCCATAGTTGGACTGCTTTCATGATTACCTTCATTTGGAGGCTCCTGTTCATCTCCAATATCATCAAGGACCTCATCGTCATCAAGTTGGTCATCATTATCCATGGTCTGCATCCTTTCTGATAATGTATGGACCGCATTTTCAGTAGTAGCAGCTATGCGATGTGTATCATTGGGATCATTAGCAGCTCTCTGAAAGGCGGTTTGGTCATACTGAGCTTCAAACTCAAAACAAATAGTCTCTTGTGTGACATGCTCAGTTGGATTATCATAGTCAGCATCACTGTTGTTCATTGGCCGAGAAGGAACATATTGGTCCTCAGTTGCAACATGGGTATATGGAGCATGATAGTCAGCATCGCCAATGTTGATTGGGAAATGAGCCGCATCTTGAGAATAATGACCAATATGAGTGGCATATGGATCATGGAAGTGCCTGCCATGTGAATAACTAAACGATGCACTCGGTCCTTCGTTGGCATATTGAATGGGAAAAACATCTCGATGGCTTCTTATAGGCTCTACACCCACGTATAACTCTGCACCTACAAATCCATATTGGTAGTCTAACATATTGAATATTGCATTGACACCATTATCATCTACTACCAAAACTTGTTGGTAAGTCACAGGATGTGGATGACATTGAAATGGAAATCTATACCAAAATAGTCAATTTTTGAATCTTTTCTGTTTATATGAAGCATGGATGCTACTCCATCACATAGATCTTCAAATGTAACACCCTGGCTTAATGGAAGCGTAGAAGGAGGTGGCCCTTTGTAATAAACCCCATTTTCTCCATGTTTAATTATTCCACCAGAATGGATGAGAAAAATGAACAACTTTTCTGCCATCTACACTAAAACATAATAATAGTATTAATAAATTAACACAACACAACCATTACAATGCAATACAAGAAGGTAATCCATTAAAAATATTCACTAATAATAATAGTATTAAATTATTTTTTATTAAGGTTTATGAACGTATACTAAGCTTTTTTTTTTTTGGTTTTCTTATAGCATACGTGTATATTATAGGCTAACAAACTAAGTATTTCTTTAAGGAAATATACGTCAATTTTGAAATTTAAGCAAGAATTCATGGATAAATAATTTAAAACATATCATACAAATCAGTTCATGTTGCAAAATAAATAATACAGAAACAAGATTTGCATGAACAAATAATTTAACAAAAAAAAAGATTTTCATGCTTAGCTATGCCCCTAAAACATATCAACATAAATATTATAAAAAGAAAAGTAACTACTTAAGAAATATAACTCACCTTCTAAGAGATAACGAACGGATAGATATTTGCAAGTGTTGTTACTTATAGTTGTTTGTAGAATGTATGACACGCATGATTTGAAAATGGTTGGTAAAATTATGAGGGGAACAACAGTGGAGAAGAAGGTTGATGGAATTTATAGGGGAAAAAGAGTAGAAAATAAGAACTGTGGAAATTTCAGTGACATTAGTGCTGTTTAAATAGGATGCAAGTTTCATATCAGTTAAATTCAGTGACATTATAGGGTACTTTTACCATAAAAAAACATGACAAACAAAACTCCTTCGGTCAAAAAAATACTGAAAGAATCTCTACAATCTCACAAATACTGAAAGAATCTCTGCAATGCCACTGTAATGCCATTGTACTTGAATCTATCCTTATAGGGTACTTTTTTTTATATGCGTACTTTTTTTTTCTCTCTCTCCTCTATTTCAGCAACAAAAAAATACTGAAAGAATCTCTGCAATGCCACAAATGCTGAAAAGAATCTCTGCAATATCATTGTACTTGAATCTATCCTTATAGGGTACTTCTTTTCATATGCGTACTTTTTTTTTATATCTCTCTCCTCTATTTCGGCAATGTCATTGCCACAAACCAGATGAGATAAGGAGTTGAAGTGATTGGTTGAATGACACTTTGTTTTATTTTTTTTACTTTCTTTGCTTGTTTTGTTCACAGCGTGCACGTAAGAATCTAGGTACTTTCTTTGCTTTTTTTTTTTTTTTTTTTTTTTGTTTACAGCGTGCACATCAATCAATTTTTTTCTTCTATATTGTAAAAATCTATGTACTTTCTTTGCTTTTTTGGGTTTACAGTGTACACATCAATCATTTTTTTCTTCGGTATTGTAAGAATCTATATACTTTATTGTTGTTTACAGTATGCACATCAATTATTTTTTCTTCTATATTGTAAAAATCTATGTACTTTCTTTGCTTTTTTTTTTGGTTTATAGTGTGCACATCAATCATTTTTTCTTTTCTATTGTAAGAATCTATATACTTTCTTTGTTTTTTTTTTTTTTGTTTACAACGTGCACATCAGTCATTTTTTTTCTTATATAAGAATCTATGTACTTTTTTTTTGTTTTTGTTTACAGCGTGCACTTTAGAATAAGAATCAATGTACGAGAGGCTGTGGAAGAGAGGCTGTGGAGAATAAGAATCTATGTACTTTTTTTTGTCTTTGACACTTTTACGAGGGTTTGGAAGAGAGGCTATGGAGAATGAAAATAAAAATGTACACCACAGTAGCCATCATGCAAAGGAAAAAAGATTTCCCATTTATTGAAGTTTGACACCTTTTTTATTCCACCTATAATTGTCCACCTACACATATAGATTCTATGTCGGATTAGGAATGGACAATTATAGTAAATAGATGTATGATTATATTAATTGGGCACTAATTTCAAATGCGAAAAAATAAGTACACATTTCTTATTTTCACAAAGGTCTTACAGTTAGTAGTATAATGTGCTATGTATACTATCTATGCATAATATTTTTTGCTACAATGATGCATAAATAATGATAATACTTTAATAGATTTTTAATAAACAGTCATTTTACATTGATTAGTGATTGCGACGATGGGGTACATTCAATTTTTGTTGTGTTCCACAACATGGAGGATGCCTATTTTCTTGTTGTGGGTACCTTCGTGCTTGCACAGGACTTCTCCCCATGCACCTCGGCTGTGTTCTAATATCAATCTCTGTTTGATAATTACCACAGTCGTCATCTTCATTATCTGAAGACACCTCCATATCTTGGCTATCTTCTACATCTTCCCCACTGTCCTCATTTGAGGCATCTTCCTCAGAGTCTGTTACGGAGGCCTCTTCCTCAGAGTTTGGAGCACATGCCCATGTATTTTGTAGCATGCAAAAATCACCAACATGAGGGGGTGGTTGGGAAGGTTGTAGTGTGCAGAAATAATAGTTGTACTGGCTATCTTGGCCATAATTGTATTGCCCAGAATAAGATGAAGGTGGCGATGGGTGATAGGAGGGAGGTGTTGAATTAGGTTAGGGATAATGGTCATAGCTAAACAAACCCTCAAATCCTTGTCCTATGGAAGTGGATGATCCAATCTGTTGATATAAATTCATGCAATACTCGTTGACATTAATTGGATTATACTCACTGAAGGTGGTTGGCTCATTACCAGCAAATGTTGATGGTCCAGCTTGGGTAGAGCTGTACATATTGTGTTGTGTGGAGGTGGATGGTCCGGCATCATCATTTCCGCATTGTCCACGTTGTGCAAAGGTGGACAAGTGGGTTTCAGTATAGGTTTGCGGCTGTCTTCCTTGGCGCCTTTGTCGTCGCCCGAAGGTTGTCACCCTTTCAGTAAGGACGGAGGAAATATTTGCTTCCATTGATAACTTCAGTCGGGTAAGGCCCTCTACCATTGGTGGAAGGACTTGTTGTGCTGTGAGATCATTCCTCTGTTGGTTTGCAACAGCCAAATTTAACATATTATTGATCTCAGTTTGCTGCCACAGAAAAAGGAAAATAACATTTATTAGTGCAGTATTATTGAAAAAACGAAAATAATAATTTGTTATCAATATTAGTGCAGTATTTGGATGTGTAAATAACTTGTTATCAATATTAGTACAGTATTATTGAAAAAACTAAAATAATAACTTGGTACATATGGGCAGCCGCCTCTGGTGTCATGAATAGGTGACCATTTTGCTGGTACCATGTTGTGTAGTCCACACTTGAATCAAAATGGTCATCCCTAACTAGAAGTTCAGCTCGCATGTTCCAACGTTGGTAGTATTGTTCATGCTGCATTCTCCAATTGACAGTAGACTTTCCTATCAACTTTACACAATGCACAGATTTATCCAAATTGTCAGTAGGCCACCTTAGACATCTTTGTAACAACCCAAACTGTTGCATGACTCTTTCTGGGTGGTAATACTCTACAATTTGGAAGCACAGCAATGGCGCTGTTGTAGTCCATATATTTCTTTCTGCAACACACCATGGATGCATATAGTTATCGTATGGTGTCCAAACAACCTGCAATTCCAATTACAATAACTACGTTATAATCAATCAAGACAATAATATAACTAGTAAATTAACCATTGATGCATTGTGATATATTACCTGTTAATTATTATGTATGTCGTGATTAGAATGGTACGCATGCAAAACATGCATTGGTGTGTGAGTAAACGTTCTTTTGGTATCCCACCTATACACAATTAATGATTGTCATACAATATTTAGGGTTTGGAAGTATCAAGGATTACAAAATTGTATAGAAATAAAAAGTAAATATTATACCTGCAACCGTATGGGTTGTCGCCATTTAATTTTCTTGGATTTATTGGAATTGGGGTCAGATATGGAAGATGCTCCCACGCCCATAATTGTAATATGAAAACAAGACCTGCAATCTCCGTGCTTTTTTTAATAGCAGCAGTACACAGCTTTTTATAAAGGTAAGCAAGTGTAGCACTACCCCAGCTATATTCCCTAGCTACACCAAAGTCGTCTAACAGCTTGAAAAAGCAGCAATGCAATTTACTTTGGCTCTTATTTCCAAATAGTAAAGCCAAAACCTGAAACATGTATGCCTTAGCATGCTGTTGGGTTGTTATAGCATTGGCACCCTCTGGTAGATTTGAGAATGTATCCCTTACCCATGTTATTTTAAGGCCACCAAAATTCAATGTTGTTGCAGGTGGTGTCACCCCAAGTAAATTACGACATTTTGTACTCCAAAACAAATTTATTGGCCTGCACACTACATTGCCATCAATAGGCAATCCTGTAAGGATTGCTATATCCTGTAGAGTTATAGTCATTTCACAATTAGGTAGGTGAAATGTATGGGTACTAGATTGCCATCGCTCCACCAAAGAAGTGATAAGACTCCAATCAATATCTATATGTGGTAGGCAGGTAACACGGTATAATCTACATTGATGCAAAAATGGGGTGATACACTCACCTAATTGCGGGAGGAGTGCAAACGATTGGGGTCGCACTCGTAAGGTGGAAACCTGAATTTTTAAAAAATAAATAAATATACAATGTTATATTGCTAATGTTAAAATTATTTTCATGTAAATTGAATAATTGTAGATATTATTAGGACATTAATAAATTTGGATCTTGCAACGTACATTGCCTTCCATTGCGTCATTAGAGATGTGATATTGTTGTTGCTCCATTTCAAATATATCCTACAATAAAATTGAAAGAAACTCAAATAAAGGATTTATGAAGCAAAATTTTTAATAATAATAATAATAATAGTTTTAGCAAAAATAATCATACACACAATAATTAGTATTAACTATAATTGAGATGCTTACCACAATTGTGATGCCAACTAAAAGAGTGAGAATTATAGATTGATACTTGGAAAAAAAAAAAAAACACACAATCAGATAACCATAAAAAATAATTCATTAATCTAAAATTTGAGTAACAAGAACAACAACAACAACAACAATTATCATAATCATAGGCATACAAATAATATTAATTACAATTACAACAATACATAATATTTTACAATGTATTAGCTTCTAATATTTACAAAGCACATGTTTAGACAATAATAATAAATCTGTTAATTTCTAGAGCTATAAGTTAATAAGCAAAGCAAAAAAACTTACATTAACAAAAAACTTACAATCCTTAGTTGTGGCACACTGAAACAAAGTAAAAGAGTAACTTTGCAACCTGAGGAATTGTGATGAGATGCAATTCTAATTCGTACTTCCCTTATATTTTATTACCAACTGAACAATAAAAAGACAAAAAAGAATCATGTTGGAGACTTAGGCGTGGCAAAATATATTTTCTGTAGAGAATAAAAATCAGATGAGATGAGGAGTAGACAAAAAAGAATCATGTTGGAGATGAGATGAGGAGTAGACAAAAAAGAATCATGTTGGAGATTTAGGCATGACAAAATATATTTTCTGCAGAGAATAAAAATCAGATGAGATGAGGAGTTGAGGTAATTGGTTGATTGAATCTTTGTTTTTTTTTGTTTACTTTCTTTGCTTTTTTTTGTTTACAACGTTTAGCAATATACGGGAACAAAATAGATAAATTTATACTTATGTTATCCTACCATAAATTTTTAAGATGCAATAAAAGTTAAACTTCTTTCTTTAAATATGTATATACATAAAATACTTAACAAACGTTTAATATATACACATACACAAAATACTTAACAAGTTAAAGGCGATGATGTTTTGTATGTTCCTTCATTCACTTATTTTTATTTTCGTAAATCTAATACTATACTATTATACATGAGAATAAAATATAATCATTTAAATTATATAAAAGTCTTAATAAATAAGAAAAACAAATAAATATTATAATAAAATATGAACAAATTTGATACTTAATATAAATATTAAATATGGAACTATAAATGACTTTGATTATATTATTGTCGTGTATAAAGATAATAAGTTTTTATTTTATTTTATTTTATAATCGTGTATAATAAGTATAATAAGAGAATTGCTTATATGTGTTCTATATGTGTTTAATTATATAAGAACAAATTGTGGATTTTAAATGATAACCTAGTGGTAGTGGTATTTTTTATAGTTTCTCATATATATATATATATATATATATATATATATATACACACACACACACACACATACAAACACACACACTAATTACTAATTTGTGCGATGCACCAGATAATTAGTGATTATTAAATATATTCATTAAGATACTTTAGTAACATCTATTACCTCCATGGTTTTTAGACTTGATCTGTTCAAAGAACTCGTAAAGGGAGAGTTCAAGATTTTTAAAATTCAACTAAGGTCAAACCATAATGATATCATAATTAATTTAATAATTAATTAAAATGAAAATAAATGTATTAAATTTGTAAATATTAACAAAATTAACTAAATATATCTAAAAAAATTGAAACAAACTTTCAGATAAATTTTCATAATATTATAGGGTTAATAGAAAATAGTACATTATAATGTTAATAGAAAAATAGTACATCATATATAAGCATAAAAAAAAGTTCATTACTGAGTAGTAGTTGATTTAAAACTCTTCAGTTTGATAAGTAGTAGTCTATTTAAAACTCTTCATTTGCTGAGTAGTAATTGACTAGATGGTTTAAAACTCTTCAATTTGTTGACTATATGTTAAGTAGTAGTTAATTTAAAACACTTCAGTTTGTTGAGTATTAGTTGGTTTAAAACTGTCATTTTGAAATAATAAATAAATAAATATAAAAATAATGATTGAAGTTTTTAATTTTGGCAATTGAATTTAATCCAAACTAGATTCTCAAAAAAAAAAAAAAAAAGTTTTAATCCACATTTTTGTTGTTTGGTCGCTTACATATGGGTCTTTCCAATAAAGTGGTGGCACTCAGTTTGGATAGACTATCACGGATATACGCAAGTCCCCAAAAGTCTAAACAAACAGAGGTTAGGGCAAACTTTGCAATCAATTTTTCATTTAAAACATTAAAAACTTTGCCAAACCAAAACCAAAACCAAACCCCTCTTCTCTCTTCTTTTCTCGCTTCTCTCTCTCTCTTTGCTGGCCACCGCCATCACCGCTGGAATCCGCCACAATCGGTCACGATAAAGGCTTCTTCTCCACCGCCTTTTCGTGGCCGTAAAACCCAAGTGTTTGCTTTCTGAAGCCTCGGCTATTGCAATAACTAAGGTAATAAAAATTTGTTGAATTTTCAATTTCAAGCTTGGATTTTTATTTTTAAGTTATAATCGATTGAATTAGAGATGGTTGTACTTGAATTTGATTGATTGATTGATTTTAATGGTGGGTTTTTTTTTATGTGTTTTTTATGATCAAAAAATGGATTTTGGGGGTTTTTGATTCTTTTTGGAATAGTTATTTTGTCTGTTTGTGCAATGACTCTTAAGGGTCCTCATATGGCTGAAACTCGAATGTTTATTTAAAAGGGGAACATGGGTTTTGTTCGTTTTGTTGTTTTGAGCTCTAATTTTGATGATCAATAAGCTATTCGAATCATGTTAAGCTTTTATGGGGGTGGGAAGTGACTTTTGAGCTTAAGCTTTAAGCTTTTATGGAGAAAAAGAAGTGCGTTTTAGCTGGAGCTCATTGGTAATGATGGTATTAAGCTTGGCTTTGTGGATTTGTTCGGATTGGATTCTTGGATTTTTTAATAAGGATTTTGGGAATTTTGTTGTAGCTATGAAATAGGTAAGGGACTATGGAGGCCATGGCATGATGACGAGTGACGACACTCTTTAGCACTCTTTGGAATATGTATAAAGCTATATTGTCTCTGAAACTTATGGGAAGTTGTTACTTTGGAATATTTATAAAGCTATGTTTGGTCTGAAACTTATGGAAAGTTCTTATGTGGTTAATTGAAGGGAAACAAGGCTTCCAAGTTTGATAAAATGGGATATTTGAGGGAGTCTTAACCTCCTACACTTAAGAGTTTGTTTAGAAAATAAAAAGGTGATACTTGTTATTCAGTTTTGTTGCCCTATATACAACTTGAATAATAACAAAGCAGAAAAAAGTAGGACATGTTAACTCACACAAGCTAGAGAATACAGACCACCTACCACTTAAGGTTTGTTGTTGATTTGATAGATTCATTTAATTTGCGTGAGTGATTGTATGGTCTCCTGCTGTGTACATCCTGTATTCTTGGGAGTTGGAGTTGATCTCGTCTTTCTTGTATCTACTTTATTTTACATCTGTGCGGTGTCATGGAGAGCATAAGCTTTGTTGGAAGTAATCTGCTCAGAAAGTATTCGAGATTAGATCTTATTATACAGCATCCCTATTGGAGCTGCGAAATTCCTTTGGAAAAGAGTTTGGAAGTCTATTAAGTCTCTAGATTGCTTTTTTGGGAAAAGCTTATCTGCAAATAACCTGAGGAAGAGAATACTTACTTCGGTGAGTTGGTGTTGCAGTGCAATGGGGATGGGGAGACAGTTTGTCACTTGTTTCTTCATTGTCCTTTTTCCCGAGAGTTGTGGGATATGGTTTTTACCTATTTTGGGGTTCTGTGGGTGATGTCTGTAGGGTTTGTAGACTTGGTAGCTTGTTGGCAAGGCTGATGTGGGTGGCATTGGAACTGTGAAATCTGGAAGGAGAAGGCCATCCCTCATTGTTGGAAAGAAGTGCCTTTGGTGGAAAGAATTGCTAGAAACTTTGAGGGGTGTGGGCGGACAGTTCTAGACCTGAAATTGCAGTGTTCAGAACCCTGTTTGAATGGTTGACAATGTTAGGATGCTTTTATTTTACTAACTTATTAGAGTTTATCGGTTATGTTCATCTAGTATATGTCTTGACTTGGGGCATTCAATTTTTCTAATAGAACTCATTGTTTATCAGAACAAGTTCCCTAAGTCCAAACTCAACTAGATGAGTTCCTTGACAATTTCAAATACTTCATGGAGATAGATATCCTCCCCCTTAAAGTCAACCCCTGTCCTCAAAGGCATAATCTAGAAATTGTTGTTGCATTTGGGTTGATTAAGAGTTATTGGAAAATTTGCAAAAGTGGCATGAATATTCTTCTGCCTAAAATGTATCACTCATTCATCATTTGGCTTTCTAGACAACAAGACAAAGGTAAGTATGGGTACTTTTCTTTAGTTTTTAAAATGTCTTCTTTTTGGATTTGATCTGCTTCCCTTTCATGTGTTCTTCAAGCTTGTTATATTGCAATGACAAGCATTTAGCTTTCTTAGGTGAATGATGTAGAGGTTGGAACTTTTTTATTGATATGTTACCATACTTGTCCAGCCTTTAGAGAACTTTTTACAACTTTTTGGTTGTGCTGACCTGCAATCCTTGGAGGCTTTTTTATGCTTTTGGGACTGTATTTTCCCTACTTTTATGCCAGTATTTTGTGATCTTCCATGCCATTGTTCTTTTAATGGTTGGCCATTGCATGAGCTTACAATGTTGAGCTTGCTAAATAGCTCAGTGATTCTTTCCAAGATCTGCTGCTGATCAGAGATGAGGAAGCTAACTGTTTTGCTCCTCTTGCTGGTCTATGCCCAGATTCTAATATCTGTTATTATGTGCACTAATTTTTACTGGTTGCTTGGAGGGAACCAAGGCCTCCCAAGTTTGAAAATCGACTGCTTCAAGGGAGTCCTAACTCCTAACCTCCTACACTTTAGTGTTTCTTCAGATAATAAATGCTGATACTTTTATTCAACAAGCTAGGATAGAGACCACTTACTACTTAAAGACTACACATACAAGTCATAACAAATTGGAACAACTTGGACACAACAACTCACTAAAGACTCAGTAAATTTCCTAAGTCTAGGCTCAACTAGACAAGTTAATTGACATTTTCTAATACTTCATGGAGATAGATACACAATAGAAGTCAAGGGTTCTCATTTAATACGCCAAGCATCTCAAGCTTGATTTTGTTTCTTAGTACACTTATCAAGCTTATTTGCCTTTCTTTAAACAAAACCATGATTTCTATGTGTATTATGAAACAAAATAAAGCTTGCAATGCTTGGATAGAAAAGATATGTCATGGTAGACATTCAGGAGGGTCTCTTTTTAAAGTCTTTATTTCTTTGCATAATTTTATAAATAAATACTGTGAGATTTAAATTTTGCAGATTAAATTGGTAAAAAAAAACCTATACCAGCAATCCATTTGGTCTGTCCAACTTCTACTGACCTTTGAATGATAAGGTGTTTTTGGGGAAGTGGGAAATGCAAGTCTTTTATTTCCTCTCCATTCCACATCCATCCAACCAAATAAAGCATGACCCTTCCTTCCGTCCTTCTTCCTTTCTTCTTTCCTTCTTTTAATGGAGGATTTGACTAATCTATTAGCAACTGTAACTTTAGTCCCCTCAGGTAGTGCTATGGTAGGTTTTCAAGTACCGTCTTCACTACATTTTAATTTTGAGTGTCAAATTCCAATGCTCTTTTTAAAAAAAATATTTTTTATTTTAATGTGTGCGCATGTGTGCGTATGTGAAAAAGGCTTGCCTGCTATTCTTTGTTTTATGATAGTTCTGAACTCTTTGGACCAGAGAACCTCTAAATGTTAGAGATGATTTTATTAGTAATCTTGAACAAGTGTTAGATTTTTGTGAGTAGGCTTCAGAACTTGCCTTGATATGGCAATGTTTCCAGTCTCTATTTTGCATAAAACTCAAGTGGTTTGTAGTTTCAGCATGGTTGAAGATGCTAAACATGTTAGATTCTTAATACATATGGCTGCACTTAACTTCCCACTTAAAGTTTGTGATGTGAAAGTGATGCAAGGAGCACTAAAATCATTTAAAATTTAATTTTTGATTTTGAATTTGGGTTTTTAGTGCTGAGGGTTTTGTGGGATTTAATTGAATGTTTCCATGAGTGTAATCCTTGAAACCCTATTTAACTAATGCTCTTGTAATGATGAAGGACATCAGAATTTGAATAAGAATTATATGAGTTGAGAATGTGTTTGTCCTTTGTTTGGTGCTGATTCTAAGGGTTTATCATTTTCCCCTTTATCCCCCCTTTTGATATTGTCCGGCATCAGAAAGGGCTGTAAGCATTGTCATTTTATGTTTTAATGTGTCTTGCCCTACATACTGCTCAACTTTGTCTTTTTTTTTTCTTTTTTTTTGTGGCTATTCCAGCTAACTGGCCAGGACTCAGGTTTTTGTGGGTTTGTAACCTGCTACTTACCTCCTTTTCCAATTATGTGCCTTAAATCATCTATATATGTTCCTGTTCTTCCACCAAACTGTCCAAGTATTATTGTTTCTGTACTGTTGTGACATGCTGTGTTATCTATATTTTTACATGAGATGTTCTTATAGAAGTTTTCTTTCTATTGCAGTGGGAGATTGTTAGAGTTCTTAATAACGGGATACTGAACTGAAGTGAAGCTATTTCTGGATATTGATATTGGCATCCTTGACAAAATCATGGCTGTCTGCAAAAACCTTCGGCTGATTGCGTATTCGCAAGAGATTGTAGATGGACAGCCAATCTATGTTTCCTCTAATTGCCTTCCTAGCAAGGCTTTAAGATATGAACCAGCTGGGCATGCTTTTCATGCTGCTGCTCTTAAATTACGTGGTTATGAGGAGGAAGATGCAGATGTTGATGATAAAAAGGTGGTTGACGATAAGGAACAGATGTATTTGCCATCATCTGATTCATATAGCAGCAAAGGTAAAAAGAAGTCTGGTGATGGAGCAAAGCAACAAGATCACTATGCATTATTGGGTCTAAGCCATGTAAGATATCTTGCCACGGAGGACCAGATAAAAAAAAGCTACCGTGAGGCTGCTTTGAGGTTTCATCCTGACAAACAGGCGGCCCTCCTCCTTGCTGAGGAAACAGAAGCTGCAAAACAGGCAAAGAAGGATGAAATAGAGAATCACTTTAAGTCCATCCAGGAAGCATATGAAGTTTTAATTGACCCTGTCAAGAGAAGAATTTATGACTCCACAGATGAGTTTGATGATGACATCCCCACTGACTGTGCCCCACAGGACTTCTTCAAGGTGTTTGGTCCAGCTTTCTTGAGGAATGGTCGGTGGTCAGTTAGCCAGCCAATCCCAACTCTAGGTGACGACAATACTCCTTTAAAAGAAGTTGATAATTTCTATAACTTCTGGTACACCTTCAAAAGTTGGAGAGAATTCCCACATGCTGATGAGTTTGATCTTGAGCAAGCTGAGTCTCGTGACCATAAGCGGTGGATGGAAAGGCAGAATGGAAAACTTGCAGAGAAGGCTAGGAAGGAAGAATATGTACGGATACGTTCTCTTGTTGACAATGCCTATAAAAGAGACCCAAGAATACTGAAGAGAAAGGAAGTGGAGAAAGCTGAGAAGCAGAGGAAAAAGGAGGCTAAGTATCTGGCAAAGAAGTTGCAGGAGGAAGAAGCTGCCAGGATTGCTGAAGAGGAGAGACGTCGGAAAGAGGAGGAAGAAAAACGGGCTGCAGAAGCAGCTTCACTGCAAAAGAAGGCTAAGGAGAAGGAGAAGAAACTCTTGCGCAAAGAGAGGACTCGTCTTAGAACAAGTTCAGGGTCTGTTGTATCACAGCATTTGCTTGATCTTTCTGGGGATGATGTTGAAAGTCTGTGTATGTCACTTGATATTATGCAGCTGAGGAGCTTATGCAACAGGATGGAGCACACAGAGGGACTAGAGCAAGCAAAAGTTCTCAGAGATGCACTAGGATATAATAGTGATTCTAAGGGTAAGAAAGTAGATGAGCATACTCCACAGCAGAATGGTTCTGTAGAGGCTAATGGTAAGGTTCCATTAAGTAGCTTTGAGAAGAAAGAGAAACCTTGGAGCAAAGAAGAAATTGAGCTCTTGAGAAAAGGTATGCAGAAGTATCCCAAAGGAACATCTCGGAGGTGGGAGGTTGTATCAGAATACATTGGTACAGGTAGATCTGTGGAAGAAATTCTGAAGGCAACCAAAACGGTTCTCCTTCAGAAGCCTGATACTGCTAAAGCATTTGATTCATTTCTTGAGAAGAGGAAACCTGCTCCGTCCATTGCGTCTCCACTTACAACTAGAGAGGAAATAGAAGGGGTATCAACAACTCAGGGTTCTCAAAGCAGCAGTGCTTCAAAGATGGATAATCCAGAAGATTCTCCAACCAGAAGCACAAACGACCAGAATCCTTCTGATTCTAGTGCTGCAAATGGGGTTTCAAGTCCGGAGCACGATGTGTGGTCTGCTGTACAAGAAAAGGCATTGGTTCAGGCTTTAAAAACCTTCCCAAAGGAAACCAATCAGCGTTGGGAGCGAGTTGCAGCAGCAGTTCCTGGGAAGACTGTGAACCAATGCAAGAAGAAATTTACATCGCTGAAGGAGAGCTTTAGAAACAAGAAAACTGCAGTTTAGATCATTGTGTTTCTCTTTGATGGCGCAGAAAAAATTGACAAATGTGCATGAGGAGACTATTTTTGGGTACTTATCTTATTTAGTTCTTTCAGTGTAGGAATCACGCAGTAGTGAAGCTACATTCTGCTTAAGATGAGATAATTTCTTCTTCTGGTTCCTGCTTTGCAGATTTTGTCGCAATGTCACATAGGCTTTACAGAAAATTATTTTTGGAGAGGGAAAGCCCTTAGGTCTTTCACAGAGTTCCAAATCCAATTCATCTACTACTACTCGAGGTGCTTTATGTTGATGGAGATCTATTTTGTACCGGTGCTTTCAGACCTTAATTTATATTACCATATGATACTATTTGCAATTCATGGCTTTGTATGGGGAGAGCTAATTTTATATGAAGTAGAGATAAATGATATTAATTTACTTGGAAATTGGTTTCTTGTAGGGGTTGATTATTTTTGTTTTATGTGAAAATATGATTATAGTTAAACTCCTGTTCAGATGTCTTGTTTTGATGATGTGGGATTGCCTTTTTGAAGACGACTCTCAATTAAAGTTATATTTTCTATTCCCTTAAACGCTATAAAGGATTTTGTTAATTGATTTATCATTTTTTACAACCAACCTTCATCCAGCAAAAGAGTTCAATGCATTGAAGAAATTATATGTTTCTTCTGGTTTACAGAATTGGGCCTGCAAGCTCTTTCACACTTTGAGAAACTTGACTCGTTTTAGGATTACCAAATTTGGACAGGCAGTTGCATCTGATTCTGCCCATCATACCTTGAAAGGACTCACATCTAAATTTGAGGCCCAATCACTTATCTATGCTATTTACATTACATTTATGGACACAATTCAAAAGAAAAAGGGTTTACTCTTATTGATATTCTTTTACGAGATTATTGTATTGTAACTAGCTACTTAATTAGGACAAACTCAATGGTTTATATAATTTTGTTTGTGTTTGTTAATGATGTTTTATTTGTGGCGAATGGCGATTGACAGGGATTCTATCCCCTATCCCGTAAAGTGGTTTTGGTAGTGTGAATTTGTTGATTGGATTTAAAAGGCATAAGCATCAAATAAGAAATTTGGGATCAAATTCTACCTACAAAAAAAAAAAAAAAAAAAAAAAAAAAAAAAAATCTTATTAGTATTTTGACTTTATTACAAAGAGCAATTATCATGAACTTAAACGCTATCAGCTCAAATACCTATCATATCAAATATATGATGGTCCAATTAGTTGTAATGGGGTGGATCTTTAAGAACACATAGTACAATCATAATAGCCAAATAGTAATAAATTTAAATAATCTCTCTCTCTCTCTCTCTCTCTCTCTCTCTCTCTCTCTCTCTCTCTCTCCTAGCATGCACAAGGGTTTCTATATCTATGTAGACATGGAGTGGAAGTGGAAGACACATTATTGGGCGAGTGAGGTATCATCGGGTGAATAGTCTTGGACGGACTTATTTGTATGTATGCTGAACTAACAAGTGGAGTTATGTTGGGTATACATATGTGAGTGAAGTCATGATTGAAAAATGAAGAAAAGAGTGAGTAGTTAATATAGCACAGTTGGGTCCAAATTCATAGGTTTAAACCTTTTGGGTCAAGTGATGTTCCTATATGTTATATCAACTACTCAATTGGAGATTCCTCAATGTGCAAATTCCAACCAAAGTTCCCTACAATTTTGCCTCCAAAAAATTATTCTCTTTACAATCTCCAACAAGCTCCCTCTAGCAATTTTCCTCTCTATCAAATTCGGCTCAAATGACTATTTTGAACCTTACTTAGTTTCTCTTTTATTTACTTAATTTATATTGACACATCCCAAATTGTTTTTTATTCCTTTCCTTCAAGAGCTTATTTGATTAAAGTAATTTTACATGAAAGATTGAAGCCTAATCGGAGCCCTCAAATTCATTCAACTATGTCTTTCAACAATAGCTCCATCATGGTTTGAGAAAAGGTAATTGATAGGTAGTCTTACTCTTAATTTTCTTTTCTTTTAAACTGATATCTGGGCTGAAATCTACGCAATGTTTACTTTAGATAAAAGGCTCTTGCTATTGCACAAAGCCCGAACTCTACTCTAAAGACTATAGTGTAATGTCAAAAAACTGGTACACCTAATCAGGCGCAAAAGTCATTTGGTCCTCTCTTTGTAGCAATTTGAGTCAGGCAAGCAAAATAAAGTATAGCTTGGAACCAACACTTTTTTTTTTCTTTGACAAAAGCAATACAGATAGGTAGTCTTCTTCAACCACCCAAGGGTCTAATTTATGCATATTTTAAGATTTGAGAACCTAACTCTTCGTCATCATAAAAGAAATGAGACAAATGACCTTGCATATTTATAATCCAAGAAGTTCCATGGAGCAACATAACATGAAGAAAAACAAAACCCCTCCCAAATCCCAAAAGCTATAATATTACTTGGTCACACAAAAAAATAATAAAATAAAAATAAAAAATCAAAGAAGCCAGAAAAAAGTGTCTAATAGTGACCCACTGCACAACATATAAATTGGCCATATTTCCATGTAGTATCTACACTGTTCTCCATCATTACTTTAATTCTGGCCTTTCTTTTGGTCACTTCCATGTTGCAAGAGCATCCTGAAATAAAGAATTAAGTCTCAAGTTCTTGGTCAACTACATTTTCATATTCTATTAATCCTCAATCTGACATGCACAAAAGGTCTCGAAGACTTTACTCATTTCTAAATCACATATGGTTATCAAATTTCGAATGCAAAAACATAACCATTTATTTTTTATTTTTTAACACCCTACATTTCATGAATTGTTATGTTTATCGAGGTCTCCGTATTTGTCGGCTAATCTTGTCATTTGCCAAATAATTATGCAAAAACAAACAAGTAATGTTAAAAATACTACAAATTAATGTAAGTCAATCACAAAAAACAATCCAAACATTCATTTATTAGACGGTAAAATATACATGTAAAATTTAAGTAATTTATAATACTTTTTAACAATTTCCAAACAAAAAAACCTCTTTGTTTTAGAAAATATTAACACTAAAACAGTCATGTAGGCACGTGATAAAGTACGCATGTATTCGACAGTATGATTAAGCATGAACTTTCCTCACTCGGAGGGAATGTGGGAAAGAAAATTTGGAAAAGAACAAACTGAGAGAGACAGAGAGTCATTATGTGCTGAAGCAGCTAGCAGGATTTTTGGTGTGTGAGTGAAACAAATAGAGATGGGTGTATCACGTGACACTTACATTTATATTGCTTAAAGGGACCACTTATCTAGCTGAATGGTCACTAATAAAAGGACATATAGTGTATAGTAGTGTATTGCATTTACAAACTTTGGAAAAGTCGAAAAAAGTAGAAAGGTAAATGAATATGATATCTAGGACTTTGCATTGCATTCACATATTCTGCTATGCCACACTTACTTTTACAAAGAGGGACATAAATGATAAATGTTCATCTAAAAAAAACACAAAGTGGGGCATTAATTTGAGTTGATGATGGGGGTATTATCACACCGTACACGTGTTATGGTGACTGATCATTAAATCAATATCCATCTCTATGTGGGTTTCATCATGGGTAACACCTAAGAGGATTTAAAACTTTGAGGTAATAAAGGGTTAAATTATATAAAGGAAAATATCAAAAGGACGACTTTGATGTGAATGGCCACCAGAACCAGACACAAACCATGTGAATGTCCTATGCTAATGTTGTCTTGTGTTTAACTTTAAGGAAATGAATATAAATTCTAAGGGTTGAAATCCATGTTTTTGTGTGACTCCTAAATTCGATCACTTAAAATAATACTTCTAATAGAAAATTGAAATGTTGCTTAAAATATTGGGGTACATGCATGATTATGGAGCTCTTTTAACTTTTGGGGCTTAAAATATATATGTGCCGTTCAGGAATTTTTTTGAAGGAGTCATTAAGAAATTTAAATTAAACAAAATTTAATAAAAAGAAAACTTGAATATATTAAGTTATCAATAACAATAACGAAAACTGCAAATATATAAAATTTTACAATTTTCTTCTATGAGTTTTCAAAATTTGAAATCGTTAAATGATAGTTCATTATCAATTGTTATTATCTACTAGTTTGTAACCCCGTGTATATGTATGAATATATTTAAAAGAAATATATTAAAATATATAGTATAATTCTTATATATATATATATATATATATATATATATATATATATATAATTTAAATACTATTGATATATAGTCATTCTTATATTTTGTTAACTCTTTAAAAAATCTTGTAAGAATATTATTAGATAGAAAATGTAAATCGTCTATTTTTTTAATTTTTTTTATTAATTCTTAATTTTTGATATTATGAAGCACTTTTTTTTTTTTTTAACAGTTCATTAATTCTAGATTCTTTGGTTTTTGTACTTAATAACTTACTTGGGTGAATATTTATGATGCGGTCCTACATTTGGCTCCAAAATTAAGAAATAAAACTTTCTAAAGATAAATAATTTAGGACATATGACGCAAAATTAAACTTCAATTATAGAATCTAATTGGATTTTTTTCTAAATTTTACCTATATATATATATATATAGATATAGATTGCCAATATGGGTAGGTGTGACTGTTTTATTTTGTTAAGTTTGTATAAAATTTTTATTTTTATGCAGATGTCATTATCTATTTGTCATTTTTTTTATAAAAATATTTTAAACTAAATCACAAATTTCAACCCACTGACACTTTATTAATTATTGATCCACATAGCCACACTACATTCATACATAAATAATACACTAAGTTTCTACTTAACCAATCAAATGCTTCAACAATCATTAGTTTTATATTTTTTTTTTCTTGAATCACTAACTTTATAACAAAAAGTTATTATAACATGATAACTATACACAAGTATGTAATAAAATCTCTTTATTTCCTAATTATTAAATTATATAAAGTTATGTTATATTTATATTGTACACTCACGCATCCTCACACACACACACACACACACACACACACACACACACACACATATATATATATAATATAAATTTATAATAAAGAGACATTCACAACTCACAAATACTTACTCTTTACTCTTAAAGTTGAAGATACCTGTGATCATGGAGAAATGAACTTCGGAAGAGAGTGTAGTGCTGCCCCTATATATATTAAAATGTGAGGATGAGAAATATCATAATAAATCTCATTGATATATGTAAAAGAAAGTTCATTGGTAGTTTGAAATTCATTAAGACTTGGCTTGGATCCAATGCTTCAGTATATTAGACCATCAAGATCATAACATGTGATAAAAAATAGACACATATCATAATCTTAATGGGTTTAGTACTTAATTTTTGCCCTAATCATTATGTGTCAAAGTATTATTTTTAAGGCAAACTTAAAATTTATATTTATAAGATATTCATCTATTTTTCTTTTTAAATTAATTAACAAAAGAAAAAAAAATACAATTTTTATCATGTATGGCATGTTACGATGTGAAAAATGTGGTTTTATATATTAATCAATAGACTTGGATTGAGTTTAATGTTCATAGACCCATAAAGATCATGAAATGTGGCAACAAAATGAACACATACTATAATCTTGATAGTCCTATCATACAAGAGCAGTAGCGGAGCCAATTTTTGGCCTTAATCAAAGAAGTTAAGACGGTCCAATTAAAGTGATGCGTGCATTACGTGGCTTGCGGTAGACCTCCAACGTACAAATCCAACTTTCAAAAGCCCCCGCGCGCCAAAACCAATGTACCTACTGGCTGTCATTATGTCACTCACATGAATATTTTCTAAAGGTAGGTGCTATTATAAAGTGAAATAAATTAGTAAACTGGAGTGGAGATTGCTTTATCTTAAATACCCTTGTATCATATCACACGAGGTGTGATTTAATGGTAAGAGTTTTTGCTCTAGCATCTAGAGAGGAGCGGTTCAAGTGATAGTTCCAACAAAACCAGTGTAGTATATATAGTATTACCCATTACCGTCACGTGGCGTGAAATTGATGAGTCCACATCGAAGACCCCATTTTTTATTCAGGAAAAAAAAAAAAAAAAAAACCCTTGTAGCATATTTATTCATATGGGAGTAGTTCTTTTACTATTTGCTAATTTAAGGTTTCCAATTTCCAAAGCTAAAATAATAATGAAAGCGATACATAGCAAAATGAAAGAGGCACTTGGGCTTATTTCAATTTTGCTCCCTAGTATTAATGGGAGGTTAGGTCATAGCAATTAATCACTCCTTTATGTAATATTTATATGATCTCCTTGTTTTTAGCAGCACATGGTAAATATTTTCATACTAATGTGTCCAAGGTCTTATCCCAGCTACATTATTAATATTAGACTCTTTCACTCACTATTTGCTTATCTTTATTGATAAAAAATAAAAAAAAAAACTACTAATAAGGTACACATAATAATGTCATTGAATCCAGATTCTTCCTATAGAAATTAAGACCTTTAATGCCATTAAGCTAAGGCCCTTGACATTTCCTGTGTCTTGTTATTTTAGGTAAAAAATAACTTCTGTAATCTAAAGCTGTAATTTGATGTGGCTATGATGAATAATAACCATGTCATGTTATGGTCATCATATTTAATAATTTCTATTTTTTAAATTTTTTATTATTTATATAATTTGATAGTTATAATTTGAGAAATGGAAATTTGAACCCTACGTGTCTTTGTCAAAAATACCAAAAAGTGTTGATTGAGGTACAAGACTCTTGGTTACCTCTCATTATTTTTAAAACACGTACAGTATGATTTAACATGAATATATATAGGATCTATAAGCAATTTTGATCATGTCAATAACTTTAGTTAAAATGACACATTCTAGTATTTTCATAAAGACATTAAGGATTCAATTCACTCATCCCTACTTGCAAAGCATTAAAAAAGAAAAAGAATTTTGATCATGGCATTTATATTCATATCTGTAGTGAGAAAAACATAGCAGGTTCATAATCCAATACTCCCGAGATAACATCAAACGCATTGTAGTGATTATGGTAAATCTGTTACCTTGAGTTGTAAATTATTCTTTATTGTAAAATATGGAGACAAATGAGCAAGATAAATGATAAAGACTTCTATCAATAATTAATATTTCATTTCTTTAATAATTTGTTAGCTAGGGACCTCACAATTTGGATGATGATAAATCATTCATGTTTAATTAGACGTTATATATGATTATGGGGTAATTACATATAATATATTAGAGAATTCAGGATTAACTTTTGCTAACGGTTTTGTATCTTTGGTGACCTCAATTATTTGTAATAAACTCCTTAATTTAGCATTTAATTATATCTGTGGTTTTCTACTAATAATTGGACAATTTGGATTAAACATTACTTGATCTTTTTATTTATTTTTGTAGAAAAAATATTACTTGATCAGTTTGTTGTCATCTTTTCTCCCAATATCCGTGATTTTATTGTAATATGTAGGCAAACTAATTCTGGGTCTACAGTTTTGTGTTTTGTGTGGGACAACAATTAACCCAAATAAAAGTTACGATTGGAATTCTTTTTTTTTTTTTTTTTTTTTTGGGCATAGAGTAAGATTTTTTTTTGGCATAAAGTAAGAGTATTATATGATATCTAAGGATTGAAAGATTTTATTGAGGAATTTTGTGGTTCTATAGTTAGTAAAATGCACATATTATACAGTATATTTATATGCTTTTTTTAATTATAAAAAGTCCCCTAATTTAATGTATGAACAGAGATAATATGAAAAAAAAATTTCTATGATTAAAAGCATTAATATATGTATTATTTATTTATTTTTGTTTGTGCGAAGGACTGTGTTAAAATTTCCGCTATTATACTTATACAAAAATAATATTTTTAGTTTCATGTTTCGCTATTTACGTTAAACATCAATAATTTCATATTTTTATTATACTTTTGAATTTTTTATTTAATCTATTAAGATTTTCTATAAATTGAAAGGTCTTATTTTATGGTCATATATATTATGTGTGTTATAGATATTACATAAAGAAAAATAAAATCATTAAAATATAATGATGTGAGACAATAAATACTTTTTGTTATTAGATTATCATCTTCTTCATTCAAGTGTTATTTGCTTAAAAATTATAAATATATATATATATATATATTTAAAAAATAGTAAATATACGTTTAATCAGGTTTTTTTACAAGGTATTATGAAATTATAATAAGATAACTTAAACATGCTACTAAATTAGGAATATGATCAAAGAGATAACAATATATAACTATTTGTTTAGTTTCAATTTTCTAAAATCTTGAACATAATGAAATCCATACATATATACTTACTTTGTACTATATATATATATATATTACTTACTATGCCTGATTATTAAAAAAAAAAAAATCATTTTAATATATTTGCATATCACTACAATGTAGGTGACAGATTAAGTTGTAGTGGGCCCTCCCCTTAAATTTGCTGCAATCCTATTTAACCCCCACCAAAAACATGACAAAAAGTGGCTGAAATATTATTTTTAGTTTGTGGTGATTTTAAACCCACATTATTCCAATCAACAGAAAGAAGATAATTAAAAAAGGGAAAAAATAAAAAAATAATAATAATAAAAAGACACCATACAGCCTGTAGTATTTAGATGTAACTGGCCAGGAATTAAGACCAAATAACCACAAGATATCAGCTGGTTTAAAACAGAATCTGAGAAATTCAATGAGGACAACTATTACAATTATGGTCTTTTTGTAAGTTTTCATTCTATGCTCATAAAATATCAGAAAATGGTGGTTAAGTTAATTAAAAACTTGCTATGTATTTACTATTTGATGTAATCAGTGTATGACTTTTATTGCTTAATAAGGCCACTCATATTTGGTAGTCTCAACTATAGTCGATTTTTGTGTATAGTTGACCAGGGACAAAATCAACCTAAACTAAACTCACCAAGTAATAAGAAAAGAAACTCACCTATCAGGAAAAAAAAAAAATACAGCTTAAAATGGAAATAAGTGATTAACAGTGAAACACAAGGGCAAGAGGTTTGTTTTGGAAAAAGCAGAATATTACAAGATCCTAAAAGGAGGATCAAGACCAATATTCAACTCTCATTACGTTACTTTTGTAAAAGCTAAGGATTTGGCTCTTTTTTTTTTCTTTTTTTTTTGGTTGAGAAATTCAGAGGGTGTGCCTTTTTTTTTTTTTTTTGCTGGAGTGTGCCTTTAGAATTAGAACACTAACTAGAATTAAGCTTGATACATCAAAATGGAAAATCTCAAAGTTAATGACTAATATGAAAACAACTTTAAGATTAGTAGTAGAATTTAAGATTTTATTTTTGACCCCCACACAAAAAAAAAAGAAAAAAGAAAAAGAAAAACTACATGGTTCTATAGTTATAGATAAGAACACTTAGTCATGACATTATTTAAGGCATCCGTTACACTCTCCATTCACATACACTTGGGTCTTACATGTAGATTCGGCGATAAAAAAACCTACTCTGACATCCATTACAATCTCCTCTCACATACATATGGACCTCATGCATAGGTTCGACACATAAAACCTATATCCTCCCACATACATATGAACTTCATGCATAGGTTCGGCACTTAAAACCTATATCCTCTCACATACATATGGATCTCATGTATAGATTTGGCACGTAAAACCTATCTTTTATATAAAAGGAAGGTAGAGTCTACCTACCGAGTAAACCGAATAATTTCTTGCCACGACTTTTTACTAGCAATATTCAACTCCTACGTTACTTTTGTAAAAGATAAGGGTTAGAAAATAACTGCCTACAACTATATATTAGTAGACACAACTAAAAAGAAAAAGAGAAAAAGAAAGAAAACACAGAGACATAGACATAGAAATATTGTCTAGGACTAGGAGTAATTTATATACGTAGTCCCTTCCTATAAAAATAGACAAAAAGCTTTGGGAGTGTGTGTGAGAGTGTGGGGGTGTGGTGGTAGGGTCAGGTTATCCCCACGAGAAAATCTACTTCCACTCCCGCCTTCCCGCTTCTTCTTGAATCTCATTCTCTCATCTTCTATACTATACCCCATTTGTTTTGTTTGTACACAGAGAGAGAGAGAGAGAGAGAGAGAGAGAGATAGAAGCAAACAAAGTCATGGTAAAGAGAGGGAAAGTTATAGAAAGTACAAAGAGATAGACAGAGAGTGAGAGAGAAAGAGAGAGAATAGTTGTAGTAGTTGAGGTATGTGAAGGAGTTTCTTCTCTGGACATGGACACCCCAGAGAGGAACCAGATCGGAACTCCCATATCTAAATTTGAGGTCAGATTCTGTGACCCATTTGGCTTTTCTCTTTTGGGTGAATTGGGTTTGGTTTTTTGGTTTTCTTGGTGATGACAAGTTTGGATTTTTAATTTTGATGGGGTTGACTTGGTTTTTTTTTTTTTTTTCCATTTGGTTTGCTTTGCATCACTCTTCACTCACTGCATGTGTTTGATTTGGCTTCTGAGTGGTTTGATCTTTGAGTTCAGTAGGGGTAAGGATTTTTCTTTGTCCAATTGAGTGTTTTTCTTTTACTTTAAAGTGATGCATTTGATCATTTTGTTTTTTGAAGTTAATTCTTGACTTTTTATTTTCTGGGTTTTTAATTTTTGGAAAATATGTTTTGAATTTATTCCACCTTGCTTAGATCTTCATGTTCACTTCAGTTTTTGTAATTCTACTGGTCCTTTTTTTGATCTCTGGTTTCTGGTTTATTTTTGTGCTTTTAAAGTTTGGTCTGTGCTTATAATCTAACAAAATTAGTTTCTAAAAGTCTCTAGAAAGACAATTAATTCACTTGCAAAACTTAATTTTTGAGATTTAAGTTTAGAGTGTTTATTTTTCTTAAATTTGCCCTCTTTTTTGTAAAATGTATGTGTGTTGGTTGTGTTTAGGTTCAATATTTCAGGAAAACTTCTATTTTAGGTCAGTTTTTGCAATTTTAATGGTCATTTGTTTGATTTCTGGGTTATTTTATGCTTTTCAAGTTTGATGTATGCTTATAATCTAAACAAACTTGGTTACTGCTCGTCTCAAAGATAATTAATTCACTTGTAAAACTTAATTTTTTAAGATCTACGTTTCTATAATTTGTTATCATAAATTTTCCCCCTTTTTTGTGATATGCATGTGTGGTGGTTGTGTTTAGGTTCTTTAATCGGAATGCTTCTAATTTAGGTCAGTTTTTAATTCATAAACCATTTTAAACAATACAAATCATACTCCTCAGAAGGATTTGAGGTTGTATGAGGGGAGGATTTTATTACACTGCAGTTCTAGTGAAGCTTTTAACAAATATTCTTTGTTGTTTCTTGTAGTATAAATAGAAAGTCTTGTAATTTGGACTAGACGTTCATTTTTTCTGACCCTTGATTTATTGCTAATATTTACTTAGCCGAAAATTTTGCATGCAACTTATTGTTGGTTTTGTACTATATTTTAATTTCCATGGGCAAATCTTTGTTTGATCTAGTGCTTCTATGCATTTGTTTCTTTTTCCTAGTTTCCTTTTATGTTTGGGGGGGACAAGTTTTGATATGTATGTATCTAGGGCATTTGATTTAGAGAAAAAGGTGTGTTGTTGGTAACAAAGGCTGATGTTTGAGGACATTTGAATGTTTATTTTTGAACTTGAATTGATTCACTTTCTCTGTTTATTTCTCTGTTTAATGCTCCAAGAAATTTTGCAGGATTCCCCTGTCTTCAACTATATCAATAGTCTTTCTCCTATCAAGCCAGTTAAGTCCATACATATCACTCAGACATTCAACCCACTTAATTTTTCATCTCTTCCATCCGTTTTCACTTCACCCCATGTCAATTCTCACAAGGAATCTAGGTTGAAAAGGTAATTAATTGTTTATCATTACATCTTTCATTTTTTTAAGAAGAATGTTTTATTTAATTATTCCTGCAAACTGTAAGGTATGCTATCTGAAATTTCACTTTATTGGTCCATTTCTTTGTGTTAATGATTCTTATTTCCAGGCATAACTGTTCAGATCCATCAAAACCCGAGTTTTCTTCTGAAAATGGGAATAAAGTCTGTACAAATGAAGGAATTGGTGTGGATGCTACTCAGTTGTATGATAACTCAGCTGAGCTACAGGATAATTTTGATTCAAGGGTTTCTGATGGAGAAGCTTCTGTTGAGCCATCTAGTGAACATTCAAAGTTTGCAATTGAGCTACCACGAACCTTAAAATATGATTGTGGCAGCCCTGTCTGTGACCCAACACCTTGTTGCGGTACTGAGGCAGGTTGTATGCCAACGTCACTTGTTCAATGCGGTCAAGAGGCCTCAAAGGGTTCATCTGAAGGTGAAGTGCATCTCTCTGAGATGTGTCGAACTGACCAAACAAAAGAAGGGTTAGAATGTGACTGGGAGAGTTTGATTTCTGATGGTCCTGATATATTAATATTTAATTCTCCCAATGGCTCTGAGGCTTTTAAAGGGCTAATTCAGAAATCAGTGGATCCCTTGACAAGATTTTGTTCTTCTCTTATGTCACAACTACCTCGAAATGAGTTTAATGATGTACATAGAATGCAAATTGTTGATCCAGTTGATTCTGGTGAACTAGAAACAGAAGATCTTTCTGCAAAACCTGGAGAAGCCATTGAGCTTGAGGAAATAGACCAGTTGCAGAACAACCCTGCTGATACAGTTCTATATAAGGGCATGTCCAGCAATGCAAGTGAGAAATTGGATAATGAGGTTGGGATGTATATGCCACATGGGTCTAAGGTAAGAGACACCACTACGTTCTATTGCCAACTTCTGCAGCATTAGTTGCATGGCTTTTCAATTCATTTAGTAGCCTAGTTTTTCGGTTGTATGTTCTCTATGTGCATGCATGAGTGTGCATGTGTTTTCTTTTCTCAGCTTTACCCTTTGGTTTGAAAATCAATACCTTGAAGTTATAGCATGAGTGTCATACATGTCATATGTAGTTTACTTGACAATCATTAAAGTCATAGGTTTCCATAATGATGAAATCTTATAATTAAATTGAGTTTTTGACTGTGTACTATAGCTTACAAGCATAGTTCTTTTCTTGTCCTTCTTCTTCTTCTTTTTGGTTAGTTCAATTATGTAATTTCCATGTCATCTAAAATTTTGTTGCACATGCAATTATTTAAACACCAGTAAATCTGGATGGTCCAATAACCATACATTGTTTTGTCCGTCTATAGGCTGTCACTATTTTGCACCGTGGTATGCGAAGGCGCTGCCTAGATTTTGAGATGGTGGGAGCTCGTAGGAAGAACTTAGGTGATGGGTCAAATTCTAGTTCTTCTATGCTATCACAATCTGATGAGAATATTGCCTATCATGATAAGCAGCTGGTACCATTCAAGCCAGGGGGAGATTCCTCTCGGTGCATCCTACCTGGAATTGGTTTGCATTTAAATGCTCTTGCAACAACGTCAAAGGATTACAAAAATGTCAAGCATGAAGATTTGTCCTCTGGAAGACAGTCATATTTGCCCAGCTCCACAGCTTCCCTTCACTCCCCTAGTAACAGTCAAGAACCTTTTCTTCAATCCCTGGCTACGGCCTCTTCTGAAAGAGAAACAGATCATGGTGAAAATGGGGCTGCTCCTGTTGAAGATGCTTCTCAGGCATCTGCTTATCAAGTTAGCGATGATTTCAATCAGAATAGCCCCAAGAAGAAGAGGCATGTGCACCTTATTAGATATATATATATTATTCATTTCATTTTGAATTTAGTTTAGTAGATTTTTGGTTTCCTTGTTATCTGATAATTTGTACTGGATTTGCAGGCGTAGATTGGAACATGCTGGAGAAAGTGACGCCTGCAAGCGTTGTAACTGTAAGAAATCAAAGTGTTTGAAACTGTAAGTTATATATAATTCTCTCACAAATGAAATCTGGAATGTAATATTTACTATGCAAGCTGACAGTTGGTGACTGGACTAAACTTTCATTTTTAAGTCCTAGGATATCTGATTGATTTTGTTTGTTCGGAATCAAGGTGAGAAATATTGTCTAAGTTGATAATATATCAAATTAGTTAAGTCGTCAGTGATGGCATGATTTAAAATTAAGCTTCCAATGTTGTTTTCTGGAGCTTTGAGGGGCTGCCCTGGACAGGAAAGTAATGGCCCAAATGGCCAAATTGGGCTACAAAGGCCACAGGAGATCCCAAAAGGGCATACCAGTGGTTTAATATTCTTGGAAGAAGTTGATTTGTTTTGAAGAAGGTTAAGTGGGGAAAAAAAGGAAAAGAAGAAAGAGAAGTTCAGTAACGACTAATGAGGGAAACTAGAGAGAAACTAGGGTTCAATTGATAGCCTAGTAGTAATGGCATCCTTCGTGGTATCCCAACTCTCATGTTTATGGTTCAAACCCCACCTCCTCTTTCCCCGCTATCTACCTGTCTCATACTGTTGTAATGAATAAAGTAACTCCACAAGAACCCTTGTTTTCAATGCTTCCCTTCCCCCCTCTCCCCCCTGCCCTTTTCTTCTATTCCAGTATTGTTGTTTATATTTTGCATTCAGTGTTAATATATATATATATATATATATATATTTATTATAAATGTTTTAATAGAAAAGAGTGGGTTTTATATTTTATCATGTGTCATGCCTTTTATTTTGCTCTTCATACTTTTCCATGCAGTTACTGTGAATGCTTTGCTGCTGGTGTATACTGCATAGAGCCATGTTCATGTCAAGATTGCTTCAACAAGCCTATTCATGAAGATACTGTTCTTGCAACTCGCAAACAGATTGAGTCTCGCAACCCTCTTGCATTTGCTCCAAAAGTGATAAGGAACTCTGACTCTGTAACTGAAATCGGGGTTAGAGAATAAGTCTGACCTTACTCTTTACTTGGTAAGCAAGCTGGCCTGCAATGTAACCTGCAAAATTTTTTTTCTTGCAGGATGAATCCAGTAAAACCCCAGCTTCAGCACGACATAAAAGGGGATGCAACTGCAAGAAATCAAATTGCCTCAAGAAATACTGTGAATGCTATCAGGTTTTTTCCCTCAGCAGAGTATGTATTCTTTTTTAGTGTCCTGTATAGTATAATTCATATATGGTGGTTTCCTTTTGAAGGGTGGTGTTGGCTGCTCGATTGGCTGCAGATGTGAAGGGTGTAAGAATGCATTTGGTAGAAAGGATGGTGAGCTTTACCTTAATATATTTGCTACTTTTTTTTTAATGAATGATGATGATTATATAGAAAGGAAACAGAGAATGGTCCCTACCCATCTCAATCTTCAGGGGGAAAAACCCAAGGAGGAAGAGAGGAGATGGAAATGGGCCCATCCAGTTACAAAAAGCAGTCCAGCGGGCTAAATTGTGTGACAAAAAATTTACATTTCTGTAAACAAAGGAGAAATCCCAACAAAAGAGAAAAATATACATCTTTGTAATCTATATCGCTACTTACAACCATCATATACCCTTTTTCCCATGATTGTTGTCTTATTTATTAGTTTATCCACCAAAGTCCTGTAATTGTGCATGGTGATGTTTTTTGATTTTTATATTTCCATGTCCTTAGTTTATTTCTTTTGAAATTCAGGATCTGCTCCAATAGGAACAGAAGCTGAACTAGAAGAAGAAACAGAAGCATGTGAAAATAGTGCAGTGGACAGGGTTTTACAGAAACCTGAAATTCAGAATAATGAAGAGCAAAATCCATCTTGTGCACTTCCCATGACTCCATTACGGATTAGCAGGTTTAATTTTTGAACCTTTTGTTGGCTAATGAAGTTCACATTCAAGTTATTTTATCTAAAATGATAAATTTATGTGCTAGATCGATGGTTCCACTGCCCTTTTCTTCAAATGTCAAACTGTCACGAGCTTCTTTTATTACCGTGGGTTCCTCTTCGGGATTGTATACCAGCCAAAAACTTGGAAAACCAAGTATTCTCCGATCTGTACCCAAATTTGAGAAGCATTTCCAAACAGTTCCAGAAGATGAAATGCCAGAGATACTTTGCGGCAATTGCACTCCTAGCACTGGTGTTAAGTCATCTTCTCCAAACAGTAAGAGGGTCTCTCCTCCTCAGAGTGACTTTGGGGCATCTCCTAGTAGGAGGAGTGGCCGGAAGTTGATATTACAATCTATTCCTTCATTTCCTTCTCTCACTCAGCACTAAAATGTTGATTTTCCCATGAAGTTTAAATTTATTTTTCTTCCAATCTTCTTTCTGTTGAAAATATGTTTTTGTAGTTGATTTCATATGAGCTTGCCTAGTGTACCTGTGTAATAATATGGTATCTTCAATCTTGCCCTCATAATGTATACTTCTCTTGTATGATATGGTATTTCAATTTAGTGCTTATGTTTTTCCCAAGCTAATCTGGTAGTTTTTGTTCAGTTCCTCACCATCTTTATGGATTTTTCTTAGCACTACTTAAATACTAGCTGCTTATTCATAACACATGAATCCCATCACGCCTTTTTATTTTTAATTTTTAATTTTTATACCTTTTAAGTGGAGGGGAGGACATTCAAACCCTAGACGACTATGTCTTTGTTGGAAACATCAGAAAACACCACGGAGAGTTGGAAACATTAGGAAACACCATGTGCATTCTTGTGCATGTGAATTTGACCTCTTTTACTTCCAACTCTTTTTTTTTTTTTTTTCTACTTTTACATCTAGTTGTATTTGGGCCAGTGATTTACTAGACTAATTGTTTTATTACCATTTCTATTTGACCATTGGACTTGGGCCCGTGCCACTTATGCAGCTTATTTTGTGAGTTAACATCCTTGCCTGCAAAAACTAAGTGCAGTTTATAATCAACATAAAAGATAAATTGCTTTCTTCATCTTTTTCCTTGAGTTATGTACCTTGAATTATTCTAACAGCCAGATTTGTATTTTAAAGTTTCTCTTTTGGTAAGGAACCATCAGAGAAGGATGGTTCATTTAAACTTTCATACCTGGTAGTGCATCCTTACAGAGGTAGTCTAATCTTGAAGGTTGCATGTCAAGAAGCCTAATCTCATCTAGTTAATAACTTGGGTTACGATATCAGGATGCATGATTTTATAGAATTGAGAAATACTCACCCTTATTATTACTTTCGAGACTAATATTGTTTAATTAGTAATAACAAAATTTTCAGCATCAAACTATTTTCTCAAAAAAAGTGACATTGCCCTGGCTTCATAATGTAAAGATAAAAGTGAAATTCCCAACAAAATCGAAAGATGATTCAACCATAGCAATATAAGAACAGTGTTGCTAAGAAAAATGGTGTGTTTGGACTGGCTTTTTTCCGTTAATAATTTATTTGCTTATGTAAAAGGTCTGTCCAAGAAAGCTTCAAAGTTTAACACTCAATTTGTCCATTTTCATCAAAAAGAACGCAATGGTTCTGGGGATGTAACAATTAAGCATATATGTAAATGATAATTTGCTCTAGTGTGCTGTAAGTTACTGCAGTGGGGTTCAATTATATTCTTAAGACATCTCTTCCAAAGAATATGACTATGAGTAGCTTCCTCAAATCTGCAAACTCTTCCTATTAGGCATCAAGGTCCATGATCAATACAAACGACTTTGATGCTGATGGATTCAAGTCCTGAAGCTAACCAAATCGCATCTCTTTCTGGTATTTTCCTCTATATTCACTAGCTTCTTATCTTTTTAATATTTAAAATTTATGTCCTTTTGTTTTTATCAAGGATGTAGTTTATTCATGTCTAAATTAGGGAAATTAATGATACTTTTTTGCAAAACAAAAGCATTACCTATTTATAACTGAATGTGATATTGTAATAGATGTCCATAAAATAGTACAATAGCCTATAGGAACCTCTCGTTTTTCTTGAAAGTGAAGAACTTACATCAAAATGCTGATCAAAGTGAAGTCAGTAGTTGTGAATTCTTTTTCCCCATAGGTAATAATTATTTTATTGAAAAGAAATGTGGGTGAAGCTTTGGTACAGTAAGGATTATTTATTTATAACGCCGAACCTTACTAAGGTTTGGAGCTATCCTTAGGGAGTAAACCATGGACACATGACCCTATCTGCCATAACCATGTATTAAGTAATCCACGAAAACTCTTAGTAGGGATCATTATGTGTAAAATATGAAAGACACGAATACTGTCCAGAACCCCTTTATAAAACTAAACTATATAAAGGAGAATGGAATCAATGTATTGTTAACTAAAGCAGGTGATATATAAAATTTTCGGTGCAAAATTGACCAAAGAGTGATAGATATAGGTTCTTTCTAAATCACACTGGCAGCTTCAACCTATCAAACCAACGTACTAGACAAGTGAGCAAATTAAACCTATCATGGGAGTAAAGAAAAATGAGACAACCGTCCCCTGCACCCCAGTGGCAGTGTCAAAATAGATCTAAAGAACAATAGACCAACATCAATTGGGAATTAACCAATGAACAACTTATGAGCAAGTTATAACATTCAGAATCTTCAAAAAGTTGTGCAATGAGAAAATTATGGCCAACCAAATCTGAATTAAAATGTGTTTTTTTTCCCCAATAAATTCTAATCCCAAATTTATCACTTTATATATACGAGAAAACTCATATTTATCAACTTCAATAAAAGTAGAGAGCAAAAGCGATTATACTCAAACGAAATAGAGAAAGAGAGAGATTAGTGAGATTATACCCATTTCCATCTTTTAGATTTGTAGACTTTTATATACACACACCAGACTAAGAGACTAAATTAGGCAAGCTTAGTTCCAGTAGGTCTGCATTTCTATCAAATTATGCTCTTTTCTATTGCCCCTTCATCCCTTCTAATCACATCTGCTTAATGTGCAGACCCCATCAAGAGTCTTGGAGTGGTCCTTTGGCCTCCCCCAAATGAATTTACTAAGGATGGAAGTGTAAATAAGGCAATTGTTGTTTGATTCATCAAGTCAAATAGGCTAGTCTAAACCTCACTTGTTATAGATGAGTTGAATTCAGATCGACTGTATTTTATGCGGAGAAAAATAAAAAAATGAACTTAATGTGGATTCAAATTTTCAAGACGAAAACAATAATTTAACTAAAGATGTGTTAGCTTAAGTAATGCATAACATTCAAACCACCACTCCCCTATACACAAAATTTATAACATATCTATTGAAAAAAAAAAAAAAAAAATTGTAACATATCTCAATATAATCAAAATTGGCTGGGACAGTCATATTTGAGCCTAATTAGGAATGATGGCACTATGGTAAAAGAAAATGCACATTTATTAACATTTTGAACTATGAGTTATGCAACCAAAATAAAAAGGAAAAAGATTGATTCCAGTTAGTTCAACTGGTAAAATCTCTGATGGTTGTATAAAAAATCTGGGGTTCAATCCCCGTCTATACCAAAAATTAATTGGTATCTTGATCTGATGATAAGGAGTTATCATCCGAAGCGAATGGCATAGATTAAAACTCTCAAAAACAAAGAAAAAAGAAAAAGAAAACTGTGAGTTCTTACAAACTTTTCCTATCAAATAAAAACGTTGGTATAGTCTAACCCAATCAATTGCGTTTGCGTATCAAACTTTGGTAGTGATCAAAGTTAAAATCCGTGGCACAATGTGAGAGGTGAGTCGTACGTAGAAGATAGTGGAATGGTATTAGTCTCTTCAAAATCAAAGAGTGAAAACCTCGAACCATTTGGGCCGTAAACTCACTGATGGGAAGTTCTGATGAGCCCAAAGTGCCACGTCCATTACGTACCGACACCACCATGTGTGGACAACTGAGCCCATGTCAACCAATGACCTTTCGAGAACACAGGATGCCTGTTGTAACAAAAAAAAATCTTGATGCATGGGCAGTAAACAGTAGACACTGCCATAATATGCAAGACGTGGATCCTAAATATCCACTGCTCTACTTGCTTCTCCTCCAAAACTCTCTATATATATCACTCCGAGACCAAACATAAATGCCACAACCACTTACTACTTCATTTTCTACTACCTTCTTGATCACTCATAGCCTATTAGTGAGTTCCATATATAAAAGCTCTTTGGTAATAATGGCAGCCTCATCTGCAATGCAATCCATCTTGGCAAGCCCTTTGACCCGTGTAGTTTCAAACAGGTCTACTAGGGTAAACCAGTTTCTAATTATTCCCACTAGTTATGTGTCACCTGTGCCAAGAAATACTAGCAGCATGCGAGTGCGTTGCATGGCAAAGGTAATGAAATCTATGCATCATGATAAATTTTTATTCTTATTTTTGTCGAAAACTCAAAACCTGATGGAAATAATTTAATATTCGTATGATTATGATATGTTGATTTATTTCTAAGTAAAGTTCATGACCGTAAGATTCATTTTCTTTGCACTTTGCAGAAAGAGCAACTAGAGTCTGAGACAACTTCTCCACCTCAATCAACACCCAAGGTAGCTACCCTTAACCCAAGAGATACTTCATCTCTTTTTTCTTATTCTTTTTTCGCTCATTAACCCTAGATATACAATGAAACTATTTCTTGAAAATCCATATTTTTAACAATTAGTTTAAGCACAAAAAATTATTCACTAATTTTTTCACAACTTTCTGAGCAAATTATAACTAGAGCAAAATTACTTTAACATAAATTTATTATCGATCCAAATTTAATTATACATCACTTAAAATATGTCACCTTGATTTTGTGAAAAAAATTCTTTTGAGTTTATTTATTTTTTACTTTCTTAGTAATACTATGGACACAATTATAACCATTAACATGACTCTTCATATGGAAGTAACATAATTCTTAATTGGGTCTACTAAATGATCCTACTTTTATTAAGCACTAAGCACAATAAGTTATTTTATTAGTTATGAAAAATGTTATTGACAATTATGTGTACAACATTATTTAAGATTGTTTTTTGACATATGTTTTACTATGATTGACAGGTCAGTACAAACTTCTATGACCTGTTGGCATTTAGTGGACCTGCACCAGAGAGGATCAACGGCAGGCTAGCAATGATTGGGTTTGTTTCTGCAATGGCAGTGGAGTTATCCAATGGTCAGGATGTGTTCGCCCAGATATCCAATGGTGGGATCCCATGGTTCTTAGGAACTAGCATTGTGCTCACTCTTGCATCTATGATTCCTTTGTTTAAGGGAATCAGTGTGGAGTCCAAGTCAGATGGGTTCATGACCTCAGATGCAGAGATGTGGAATGGGAGGTTTGCCATGTTGGGTTTGGTTGCACTAGCCTTTACCGAGTATGTTAAGGGTGGAACCCTTATTTAGGTTTTTGATGTGCTAACTCAGGCCAACTTGTGTAAATGAATAATTAATTTCCATGTAATTTGGAAAGCAGCTTATGTAATCTATTTTTTAGTAAATTATATTTCAATTTTATAATGGAATAGCAGCTTATATGCAAATGAGTCTATCAAAAGTAGTGGTGCTCTCTAAATATGTTTGCCTACTCTCGTCGTTGCTGTATTACATTGTCAAATGATTCTGTCCAACTTGTGCCTCATTAACCATATATCATCACTTAAATATAAAAGGACGTGGTAAAGTTGTGGTTTTTCTTGGAAAATTAAGGTATAAAAATGGAATTGAGCATCGTCTTTTATTCATTACGTTAAGTATTTCAAATTTATGTGTGGGAAAGGTCTCTGCAGTGTAGCAAACATATGAACAGAATGAATTTTTTTGATGAATATGAGCAAAAAGAATTAGAAGCATACATTTACTCTTTCATATGTTTACATATGCACCAAGAGCATGAATCTCTCTGGTCTTAACATTATGCACTGCACCCATTATGGATCAAGTAGAAGTCCATGCATTCATGCTCAAATCACCATTGTGGTGCTTATGGATAAGCCCTCCATTAGTGTCTTGTTTCTGCAACCAAGTAAAGAATTGTGTTATTGAAAATGATAATCACTCTTACATTAGAGAAAGCAAATCACAATATTATTTGATATTACTATATTCCCTTGCACCTGGCCATCTGCTTCAACAACTAGTTAGACATAATATATACTAGCTAAAACACCATGCATCACACTTCCCTAGTGAAACAACATATTTAAAGAGCTTCTTGCTAAGAGTGGATCAGGACAAACCAAATACAATTGCCTCCTCAAGAATTAATGACCAAACAGTACTGCAAGGTTGGACTACATCTAATTTAATACTCTATTTCATTATAAATAAAATAAAATAAAATAAAAATATATTTAAATAGGATACCTGAAACTTATGAATACTGTTACGTTCTATATTTCATCTCCAAAAAAAAAAAAAATACTGTTACATAATATATATATAACGGGAATATTTATTTGTGACTTATTATTTTATGAATATTACAATCTATATTAACATAATTACAATTACGTATACTAGTTGAAGCTAAATTCAAATGAATTTGCTCTTGGATGTCCTGGGCTTGCTGGAGGTGGTGATCTGATAAGAGATCATCAAGGGAGATGGGTGAAGGGTTACACTAGATTTATAGGCTGGGCTAACAGCATTGAAGCTGAGTTGTGGGCAGTAAGGGATGACCTAATCCTATGCTTGCAATTACAAGTCCAAGTTGTTGAAATTGAGTTTGATGCTAAATCTGTGATCCAACTTCTGTCAAATAATGATGTATCTTTTGCTATGTACCTATTACTGATGACTGCAGGAACCTTCTGAACCGGCTGCCTTTCTAGAAAATCCAACACTGCTTTAGGGAGGCGAGTGCCTATGCTGATGCTCTGGCTAGGAAAGCTGTATCCCTTCAACAAGATTTTTGTATCCTAGACTCTCTGCCTGTGCAGTTATCTTACCTTTAATGCACAACCTCTCTAGTGTTTTTTGTAATATACTATGTAACACTTCTTCCACTGTGGCTAAATCTTAGTTTCTCACATCAAAAAAAAAAAAAATCTTAGTTTCTAATATATATCCTTTTAACCAAAAAAAAAAAAAAAACCCTATACTAAGCAAAAGTGGGGAGTTGGGGCTGATTGCTGGTTTAGTCAAATGTACGGGCCATATTAATGGGTTTTGTTTGGGACCGAGACTGCTGGTGCATGATGCTTATGGGCTTGAGTTATTAATGCATAATATTCGTGGGCTTTGGGTTGATCATGCAAGTCCAAATTTATGGCTAAACCAATGGATTTTGGGCTTTGTCTTATATTTGGAGCCGAGTGAAAGAGGCTTCACAGGAAGAAGCTCAATGAGGACGCTGACAAATTATTGGGCCGTTGGTGATGAGTGATGATGGGAACGGTGGTGTTCGACAAAATGCCACTGAGAATGAGAATGTTGGTGTTACAGAGTGACAAGTCAGTTGAGATTCACAAGCGCTAACCAAAAAACTTCTTGATTATAATGATTTGATCACTAATTTATTGACAATTATAAAGAGAAGAAAAGAGAAGGCTGTAGTGTTTATATGGAGTTAAGAATACTATCTTGTACATCTAAGCAAACAAAGGGCTTGTAAAGCCTCACATTTCCTTCTCCTACCACTTCATCTGGTGCCATGATCATCTTCTCATCCTCAAAGCACCAAAAGAAAGCAAGAGAAAACCGGTTTGCCACCCTAAAAATCTCATAAACCAATAGTGTGATAGATAGACTCTGAAATCTTTGAGTTTACATTACACCTCAGATTTATTAGAAATACAGTTTTGTTTTGGAGTCTCACATTCTCTAATGCCTCACTTGAATCAAATCAAGTGTGAAAAATCAGTTAGACAATAAACGTTTAGAAATACATTATTATAAACTTTCTTCTTCTTCTTCTTCTTCTTCTTCTTCTTTTTTTTTTTTGAGTGATTTCTTCTTCTTTTTTGAAAAATTAGTTTAACCTTAAATATTTATAATAAAACCAAGTTTGTGCAATCATGCAATGTACCAAAGTTTAACTATCTAGGATTAGTAAAAACATAACTAATAAATTTAGAATAAAATTGCAAAATTTATCAAGTACCAAATGAAAAATCTCTCCACAAATGTTAGGGAACAAGAAATAAAGAAAAAATAATTCTCAGTCCTTAATAAAGTTCTTTTAGGAGAGTAAGTCCCATATCTGTGACTTGTTGCTTTTGGTGAAAGGTACTTTATCATCGCATCAAGACTTGACTTTAACATATATATGTTAAGCCCAAACTCAATAGGTTTACTCTTTCATATATTTACATGTGCATCAAGAACATGAATCTCTCTAATCGTAACATTATGCGCTGCTCCCATTATAGATCAAGGAAAAGCCCATGCATGCATGATCAAATCACCATTGTGGGGCTTATGGGTTACATGTTTGAGCAGATGATAGTCATTCTAGGATCCTCTTTTCTTCTTCTTTTCTCGATGTATTTGATACCTTGTTTGTTGGGCTTCAAATTTTGATCGTTTTTAATTTAATATTGAGTTATTGGGCTGGTTTTTACATCTTTTATGATCTACATATCCTTTAGTTTTACAACATCTTCAGAAAAATCTTACTAAAATTCTTCTTTTTCTACGAAGGAGTACATGTGAGAAGGTAAGGGCTTGTTTGGTTTAAAAAAAATGGTCACTCAGTTTTCATCACCAATCACCCATCACTCATCACTCATCACTCAGTTTTCATCACCCATCACTCATCACTCAAACTCTATTTTTTCACTCACTCAAAATAAAACATGTTTGGTTTCATTTCTTGTTCTATGTAACTCAAAATTTTGCAATAATGGTGGGACCCATTTACTGCACTGGGTCAGATGGATATACTTGCCTACCCGCGTAAGTTCTCTCTCCTCTTCTTTTTCTTTTTTCCTCTCTCCATTTCTCTGCCTTTACTCTCCCTTAAGACCTAAAAATTTCGCCCCTCTCCTCTCTTTCACTCACTGAATCCACCACTTCTCTCTCCCACATTCCTCAAATCAGAAGGAACAAAGAAATGAGAAGCTCCCTCGCCTCGTCAGGACTGTCCAGCTTCGGCCATCTCTTCCTCCACTCGTCGTCGATCTCCCCTGTACTCTTCTCTATCTTCCTCTAACCTTTCAGTCCATAACCTCTAAATCTCACTTCGTCTGTCCGGTGGCATCATGGTGGTAGGTTCACTGATTTCACCTCTCTCTTTGTCTTTGTGGTGGCCCCATGGTTGTGGGTTTTGTAGTGGGTCAGTTTTGATTTGGATCGGTGATAGAGGATATGGGTTTTTTGTGGGTGTGTTGGAGTTTTGTAGGTTTTGGTTTGGATTGTTGGTTTGGGTCTGTTGTGGGTGATCGGTGGCAGATTGTCAGAAAGCCACAGAGGAGATGTGATGAAGATTTTGTGGGTTTGAAATGTTTGTGAATTTGTTGATGCATGTGATGTGGTCTGTGGTTGTTGGTTTTGGGTTTGTCTTGATGGTGTTTGTGGGTTGATGGTTTTTGTGGGTTTTGTTGACGCCATTGTTTTGCTGGATTTGTGGTTTTTGCTAATTCCATTGTTCCCCTTTTTGGGCCTGAAGAGAGGCAATAAAAATCTTTTGTCCCACTCTTAGTGTTCCACTTTATGCTTCACCAATTGCAGTATGTCATGTGATTTTTTTTTTTTTTTTTTTTGCTCATTTTAAACCTTGGTGGGGTGGGGTGGGGGGGAAGGTACTTGTAACAGACTGTGATTGGTGAAACATAAAGTGAAACACTCAAAGTGGGAAAGAGGATTTTATTTGAAGAGAGGAGATACCAAATGAAGCAAAAATGGAAAGAGATGGAAAACAAAAACCTGTAATTGGTGTGGCATCCTGCACCATTCCAGTCACCCTGTCAATACAAAGAATTCAAAGAGAGCTTTATCACTGGGTTTTTGAGATTTGTTGGGTCGGTGGTAAGGCTTTTTTTTTTTTTTTTTTTTTTTTTTTTCTTTCTTCTGTTTGTTTTCTTGAGAAAGTCATTGTTCTTCAATTTTTTCTTCTTCTTCTTAGAATCTGAGAAAGGAAAGAGAGAGACTTTTGGGGTTGTTGGGTTCGGTGGTGGAGCTAGCTCGCTGGGGATGAAGAGGGAAATGAAAATGAAACAAATGAGCTCCAACAGTAATAACTCAACCTATTCCGGATGTGACAATGCACTGGCGAAGGGGCCCACAACTTCATCTAATTTACCGACTTGCCACTGAAACTCAGTTTTTGAGTTTTGAAAACAGGTGAAACTTGTTTTCAGTTTTGGTCACTCACATCCATTTTCCTGAGAAACTGAGTGATGAAAACAATGACTCAAAACCAATCCAAACAAATGCTGAGTTTTGAAAACAGGTGGGACCCACACGATTTGGATGATGAAAACAGAAAACTAAGTGATATCACTCAAAACTCTCTTCATCCAAACAAGCTCTAAGTCTTTTTAAAATTAAAGAGAATAAGATTTGATTGTCTCATCCTTTGATTTATTACACACACACACAAAAAAAAAAACGTAAAGGTTTGAATAGTTTAAGCAAAGAAAAATAAATTTCTTGCAAATTTTAAAGAGGAAAACAATAGTTTAACTTTAGCCTAAGATGACACGGTTAAAGTAATCCACATATCTCTTTATCATTAATGATGTCATTATAGGCCATTTTGAATATACTGTCAGTTTCTTTAAAATTTTCTCCATTCTCCACTTCTCCACATATGTGTGTGTGTTAAAATACTTAGTATTCTAAAAATAAAAAAAATAAAATTAATGATGTCATTATGATAAAAAGGAAATGCAAGTTCATTAAAATTTTGAACTGTGAGTTTAGCAAAATTATATATAAAAAAAAGTGAGTTCCTTCGAGTTTTTCCTACCACAACTGTAAACTAGTATCTACCCAAATTATACAATATTCAACGAGAAACTGCACTCAGACAATGGCGTAGAAAAGAACAATGAAATAGATGATGGACTAGCTAATTGACAAAATTTTTATACATGAGTTTTGTCCGAATTTTGTGTTTGAAAAGTATTTCTGAATGTTTGTCAAGTAGGCACCCTTAGAAACCTTTGTAATAAATTATGTGCTCTCTTAGACTGTTTATTTGATTAAATAAAATTTCTCCTTTATACCAAAAATAATAAAGAAAAGAATACAAATAGTCCACGTTGCTTGTTTGAACGAATCAAATGGTATATCTTTTGCGTATCGAAGTTTGGTAGTGAAAGAGTGCAGAACCGTGGCACAATGTGAGAGGTGAGTTAGAACATTGAAATGTGGAATGGTCTAGTCGGTCCCTTCCCTTCCCTTCAAAGTGAAAACCTGGGAAGCAATATGGGCCTCAAACTCAGTGGTAGAAAGTTATGGTGAAGGAGAGCGCCATGTCTATTGCTTACACCACCATGTGTGTACAAATGAACACACGTGAACCAATATCCTTATGAAAATATATATGGAAAGACGTGGCTCCTTAAATATCCACTGCTCTGCCTAGTGCTTGCCCCTCCAACACACTCTGTCACTCTCTATATAATGTCATTTCGAGGCCTAACATTAATGCCACAACAACAACTTTAGTACCTCATTTCCTAGTGCTTATTTAGCTACTTGATCATCCATAGCCTACTCCATTAAGCTAGCTAGCTCTAATTGGCAATGGCAGCCTCATCTGCAATGCAATCCATCTTAGCAAGACCTTTGAATCGTGTAGTTTCAAACAGGTCTACTAATAGGGTGAACCAGTTTCTAATTCCCACTAGTTACGTTCCCCATGTGCCCAGATATGCTAGTAGTATGCGAGTTCGTTGCATGGCAGAGGTAATCAAAAGTCTAGTTTGTTTTTCTTTTTGTGGAAATCTCAAAAGTTTGATAGAAATTATATAATCATGATCAGCTAATTGATTTCTAAGTAAAGATTCTGACTGTATGATTCCATGGCATTTCGCTTTGCAGGAGGACCAGCAGGAGCAGCCAAAGCCTGTAACAACTTCACCTTCACCACCTCAACCACAACAAACCCCTCGTCCTGCACCTAAGGTACCTACCCTTAACCCAAAAGATACTTCTTTCTTTGTTTTTTTGAGTTAGAAACCCTAAATATATATGACTATTTACCAAATAGTTTAAGCACACAAAATTATTCATGAACTTTTTTGACCTCGCTCAGCAAATTATAATTAAAGCAAAATTGATTTCACATAAATTTGTTATTGATCCTAACTCTATTATACACAACTTAAAATATCTCACCTTGATTTTGTGAAAAAATTGTGCCTAATTTATACATTTTAAACTTTTTAAGTAATGTCAGAGACTTAATTATAACCGTTAAGGTATCTCTTCGACTAAGAAGTAGAGATAAGTCTTCAGTATAGGTAGACTACAACATGCGTGATTCTTTAAATACTAAGATAAAATACAGCATTCCCTAAAATTAAATATAAAAAAATACAATATAGCATGTATTAATTAATTATTAAATATATTTTTACTTATATTTTTTATATATTATTAAGTGAAATTTAATTTAAGAGTAATAATGAAAATAATAAACTAGATAAGTGTTCATCACCCACTGTCAAGGGATTGAAAGTATCGGATATAGATTCAGAAATTAGGCATTTGATCAAAAATGAAGTATCTACACTTTCTAACTATTGACATGACAACATGCCACAAAGTAAATAAATTTTACTTGATTCACTAAAAAAATTGCTTCTATTATGCTAAAGTCGTGTTAATTGTTGTGAGAAATATTGTTCTACTTTTAACTATGTTTTACAACATTGTTAAAAGTATTTTGACACGTTTCACTATTGGCAGGTCAGTACAAAGTTCTCAGACGTGTTGGCATTCAGTGGGCCTGCACCGGAAAGGATCAACGGCAGACTAGCAATGATTGGCTTTGTTGCTGCATTGGCAGTAGAGTTATCCAATGGCCAAGATGTGTTTGACCAGATATCCAATGGTGGGATCCCATGGTTCTTAGGGACTAGCATTGTGCTCTCTCTTGCATCCTTAATTCCTTTGTTCCAGGGAGTCAGTGTGGAGTCCAAGTCAAAGGGATTGATGACCTCAGATGCTGAGATGTGGAATGGGAGGTTTGCCATGTTGGGTTTGGTTGCACTAGCCTTTACCGAGTATGTCAAAGGTGGAACCCTTATTTAGGTTTTTGATTTGCTAACTCAAACCAACTTTTGTAAATGAATATTTAATTTCCATGTAATTTGGAAAGTCACTTATGTAATCCATTTTTTAGTAAATTAGATTTCAATTTTATAAAGGAATAGAAACTTATATGCAAATGGGTCTTATCAAACAAGTGGTCCTCTCTAAATATATTTATCTATCCACGTCGTTGATGTATAACATTGTCAAATGACTTTGTCCAACTTGTACCATCATTTACCATAAATTATCGCTTAAATATAAAAGGACAACCCAAATTAATTACTAGACATGGGAAAGTTGTGGTTTTTCTTGAAAAATTATGGTATAAAAATGGAATTGAGCATAGTCTCTTATTCATTACATTGAATATTTCAAATTTATGTGCGGGAAGGACTCTACAGTTAGCAAACATATGTTACCCCTCTTTCATATATTTACATATGTGGGAAGGACTAGTCTTTCATATATTTACTCTAGTGTAGCAAACATATGAACAAAAAGAATTAGAAGAATACATTTACTCTTTCATATATTTACATATGCACCAGAAACATGAATCTCTCTGGTCGTAACATTATGCACTGCACTGTCTGCACCCATTTTGGATCAAGGAGAAGTCCATGCATGCTCAAATCACCATTGTGGTGCTTATGGGTTACCCCTCCATTAGTGTCGTGTTTCTGCAACCAAGCAATTAAAGAATTGTGTTATTGAAAATGATAATCACTTACATTAGAGAAAGCAAATCACAATAGTATTTGATATTACTATATTCCCTTGCACCTGGCCGTCGGCTTCAACAACTAGTTAGACATAATTTATACTAGCCCAAAACACAATGCATCACACTTCCCTGCCTATAAACATATTGAAACAACATATTTCTAGAGCTTCTTGCTAAGAGTGGTTCAGGACAAACCAAATACAATTGCCTCCTCAAGAATTAATGACTAAACACTGCAAGGTTGGACTGAACTAATTTAACACACCATTTCAGTATAAATAAAATAAAATAAAAATATTAATATATTTAAACAGGATACCTGGAACTTATAAATACTGGTGTGCCACTAATCCCAATACCATATATATATATGTATGACTTATTATTTTAAAAGCAAAAATGGGAATATTTATCTATGACTTATTATCTTATGAATATTACAATCCATATTACCAAAATTACAATTACGTATAAGCAAAAGTGGGGAGTTGGGGCTGATTGCTGGTTTAGTCAAATGTTTGGGCCATATTAATGGGTTTTGTTTGGGACCGAAACTGCTGGTGCATGATGCTTATGGGCTTGAGTTATTAATGCATAATATTCGTGGGCTTTGGGTTGATCACGCAAGTCCAAATTTATGACTAAAGCAATAGATTTTGGACTTTTTCTTATAATTGGAACCAAGTGAAAGAGGCTTCACAAGAAGAAGCTCAATGAGGACGCTAACAAATTATTGGGCCGTTGGTGATGAATGATGATGGGAACCGTGGTGTTCGACAAACGCTAACCAGAATGAGAATGTTGGTGTCACAGAGTGACAAGTCAGTTGAGATTCACAAACGCTAACCAGAAAACTTCTTGATTATAATGATTTGATCACTAATTTATTCACAATTTTAAAGAGAAGTGATGAGGATAAAATATATTAGGAAGATGACGGGACACATTCTGCCGTCAGCCTTTCTAAGAGAGCTGACGGCCGACGGTAAAATATATTGAGAAGGTGACGGGATACATTCTGCCGTCAGCATTTCTATGAGAGCTGACGGCCGACGGCGACTTGACGAAAAGGAACTCCTTGGATAGGGTGCCCCAGAGAAAAACATCCTGAAGCTGACGGTGCTTTATCTGACGGTGCTTGATCTGACGGCGCTATATCAGACGAAATAACATAGGCTGACGGAGTCAGTCCTTACTACTTGATCACCACGTTTTCGTGTATAAGTAAATAACTTGCTCCCCACGCTTCCTGAAGCCTAAGAACTCCTATATGGAAAGAATCCCGCAAAATACGCCCAAGGAGACTCCTATAAGGAAAAGACTTCTACACCAAGAAAGAGAGGTCAGCCTTTCTTCTACTATAAAAGCCCCAATACCCTCACAAACGGAGGTACGCATAATTTACCCTCTCTAGCACTCTAGAGTTGTGAGAATAATTCTAACTTAACCTTCGGAGGGTATTTGGCCGGTACCACACCGGTACTCTCTGCTAGGTTCTTCCTTGTTGTGCAGGTGCTGTTTGTAGCGAGCGAGAATCGTGTGACTTACTGGTGGTATTTTCGGCATCATCAGTTGGCGCCGTCTGTGGGAACTTGTAAAGCCATATAACAGCTTCCCGGACAAAAAGTCGCATGGTGCTTACCCGCTCAATGGCAACCACTAACGACATTCAAGAAGAGGAGCCACCCACAACCGCCCTCGAGAAGCAAGTCAAGACTCTCGCAGCGGCTGTGGAACGTCTCACGCGACAGAACCAAGACCTAGAGGAACAGCTACGCCAAAGGGACGCAAGACCTGTCCTTCAGGAGCAAAACCAGGAAGGTAACAGTGCCGAGCGAAGAGAGCAGGAGAAGCCTGAAGGCAGCAACGCCCCAAGTCGACCGGAGCGGCAAAACATAAGCTTTCCGTCTCTCATAGACCTCGCCCCACCACCTATCGTCGCGGAGATGCAGGCGATGAAGGAGCAAATGGAGGTCATGATGAATGCCCTTAAGGGACGGGTATCTTCCGATCTCGACGACTTGGTAAACAGAACCGACTCGCCATTCACCGCCACTGTCAACGCTTACCCCCTACCGAATAAGTTCCGCATGCCACAGATAGACAGTTATGACGGGGTCAAGGACCCTCTGGACCATCTGGAGACCTTCAAGACCCTAATGCACCTTCAAGGAGTAGCAGACGCAATCATGTGTAGGGCCTTCCCTACAACGCTGAAGGGCGCGGCAAGAATTTGGTTCAGCCGACTGATACCGAATTCCATCAGCACCTTCAAAGAACTCAGTGCTCAATTTACCGCACATTTCATCGGAGGCCACCGGTACAAAAAGTCTACGGCTTGCTTGATGAGTATGAAGCAGCGAGAAGATGAAACTTTAAGAGCCTACATCTCCCGCTTCAACAAAGAGGCGCTCACGATCGACGAAGCCGACGATAAGATACTGGTTGCGGCATTCACGAACGGCTTAAAGAAGGGTAAGTTTTTGTTCTCTCTATACAAAAACGACCCAAAGACCATGTCGGAAGTACTTTATCGTGCCACAAAGTATATGAATGCTGAAGACGCGCTGTTAGCTCGAGAAGAGAGGCCCAGGAAAAGAGAAAGGCAGGAAGACGCTCGACAGGATCAGGGGCGAAAGAAGGCAAGAACAGGAGACCGAAGGGACGAAAGGCGCCCAAAACCCCTGGGGGGAAAATTCACGAGCTTCACTCCGTTGACGGCCCCGATAGATCAAGTCCTTATGCAAATCAAGGACGAGGAGGCTCTGACGTTCCCAGGAAAGCTGAAGAGTGACCCCAACAAACGTTCCAGAGATAAGTATTGCCGTTTCCACCGCGACCATGGCCACGACACAGCCGACTGCTATGATCTCAAGCAACAAATTGAGGCCCTTATCAGACAAGGAAAATTACAGAGATTCGTTAGCAAAGAGAAAACGGAAAACCCTGCACAAGACCAACACCCCCGGCGGGATAACGAACGACCGAGACCCCCGATCGGGGACATAAGGATGATCGTAGGAGGAACGACTGCCGTCGGGTCAACTAAAAAAGCCCGCAAGACCTATCTTCGGATGGTACAAAATGTTCAGCTGACGGGAGTCGTGCCAAAGATAGCACGGAGAGAAGGTCCCATGGTCGGATTTTCAGAAGAAGACGCGCGACGCCTTCACCATCCACATGACGATGCACTCGTCGTCAGCCTAAGAGTAGGAGACTACAACATGCACCGGGTGCTGGTCGACAATGGCAGCTCAGCGGATATTTTATACTACCCAGCTTTCCAGCAGATGAGGATCGACAGGAAGCGATTGATCCCGACGAACGCCCCGCTTGTGGGCTTCGGGGGAAGTCGGGTGTTCCCACTGGGCGCGGTCACATTATCCGTAATAGCGGGCAACTACCCTCAACAGATAATCAGGGACATAACATTCTTGGTAGTCGACTGCTCGTCCGCCTACAACGCTATCCTCGGGCGACCAACGCTCAATTCATGGAAGGCAGTAACTTCCACCTACCACCTGATGATAAAGTTCCCGACTGACTACGGAGTAGGGGAGTTGCGCGGAAGTCAGATGGCCGCGCGCGAATGCTACATAGCCATGATGGAAATGGAGGATCAAGTTCAGGCTCTAAGCATAGAAGAACACCGGACGGTAACAGAGCCAGTTGAGAGGTTAGAGGAGATACCCCTTGACAGTTCCAATCCTGGCCGGATGACCAAAATCGGAACGCTCGCTAACCCCACGATCCGCCAGGAGCTCATAACCTTCCTCAGATGTAATCAAGACGTATTCGCGTGGGGTCATGAAGATATGCCGGGAATAGATCCTTCGGTCATGGTGCACAGACTGAATGTATCACCCACCTTTCCACCTGTCCGACAAAAGAAGAGAGTATTTGCCCCCGAGCGAGACCGAGCCGTAGCAGAAGAAGTCAGAAAACTACAAGAAGCAAGCTTCATTAGGGAAGTATACTATCCCGACTGGTTAGCAAACGTAGTGATGGTTAAAAAGGCAAGCGGAAAATGGCGGATGTGTGTGGATTTCACCGATCTTAACAAGGCCTGCCCCAAGGATAGCTACCCCCTCCCGAGGATCGATGTCCTAGTAGATTCTACGGCCCAACACCAGTTGCTAAACTTCATGGACGCTTTCTCAGGGTACAACCAAATTCGAATGCACGAAGCCGATCAAGAAAAAACGTCGTTTGTGACCAGCCAAGGCCTCTTCTGTTATAAGGTGATGCCTTTCGGCCTAAAGAACGAGGGCGCCACGTACCAAAGACTTATGAACAAGATGTTCGCACAACAGATTGGGAGGAATGTCCAAGTCTACGTGGACGACATGCTAGTTAAAAGCCGGAAGGAGGAAGATCATCTAGTAGATCTCAGAGAAACATTCGACACACTTCGCTCCTACAACATGAAGCTTAATCCAGAAAAATGTGCCTTTGGAGTAACGGCAGGAAAATTCTTAGGATTCATGGTATCTCAGAGGGGAATCGAGGCAAACCCGGACAAAATCAGGGCCATTATGGAGATGGCACCACCAAGAAATGTGAAGGAGGTACAAAGCCTCAACGGAAAGATAGCGGCACTAAACAGGTTCGTATCGAGGGCAACGGACAAATGTTTACCCTTTTTCCGAACATTGAAAAAATCCTTCGAATGGACTGACGAGTGCCAGCAAGCATTCGAGGAATTGAAGGCTTACCTCTCCTCCCCACCACTGCTGAGCCCGTCGCAGCCAGGAGAAGAGCTTTTTCTCTATCTAGCCGTCTCCCCCGCAGCCGTTAGCGCGGCCTTGGTCAGGGAAGAAGAGAGAGTGCAAAAGCCCGTGTACTATGCAAGCCGAGCGCTTCACGGTGCCGAAGAGAGGTACCCGCCAATGGAAAAACTTGCCTTTGCATTAGTTACGGCAGCCCGCAAGCTCAAACCGTACTTCCAAGCTCATACGGTGAACGTCCTGACTGACAAACCCTTACGGCGAGCGATGAGCAGTCCCGAAGCCGCGGGACGACTGGCGTTATGGGCTATAGAATTGAGCGAGTTCGATATTCAGTACCGCCCGCGGACCGCCGTCAAGGGGCAGATCGTCGCCGATTTTATAGCTGAATTCACTCATGACGAAGACAAGGGGGCAACGGAGTCCCCCCAATGGAGTATATATACGGACGGATCGTCCAACAGACAAGCCGCAGGGGCCGGCATTGTGCTACTCTCACCCGAAGGAGACACCATTGAATGTATGGTCCGTCTCGACTTCCCTGCTACCAACAATGAATCAGAGTATGAAGCTCTGATAGCAGGGCTCGACCTCGCCAAAGCGGCAGGAGCCGCGAGGGTAGTCATCTACTGCGACTCCCAGGTTATCACTAACCAAATAAATGGAGACTACGAGTGCAAGAGCGAAAAGATGAAGAAGTACCTTGATGAAGTAAAGGCGAGAGTGGACGACCTAGAAGCCAAAGTCGTCCAAATTCCCAGGGGAGAAAACGAGCGAGCCGACCGCCTCGCGAAAGCAGCTTCAGCAGAACAAATGGTCATCCCTGGTAATGTACTCTCTTTCGTGCAGCTATCTCCGTTAATAGATCTCAGCAATATGCAGGAAATATGCCCCGACAATAGTTGGACAACACCGTTAGTCTCATACCTAAAAGATGGGGTCTTACCAGACGAAAAGGAAGCCGCAAGGAAACTTAAGGTCCAGGCGGCGAGGTTCATCCGGATAAAAGACGTCCTCTACAAAAGGGGTTTCTCCCGACCATATTTGAGATGCTTGAGTATGGAAGAGGCAGACTACGTCATGAGAGAGGTGCATGAAGGAGTATGCGGAAACCACTCAGGGTCCAGGTCGTTGGTACACAAACTTGTGCGAGCAGGGTACTATTGGCCCACCATGCAAAAAGACGCCGAAGCCTATGTCAGGGCCTGCGACAAATGCCAAAGGTTCAGCAATATTATTAGACAGCCAACCGAAGAGCTGACCCCGATGACGGCCCCATGGCCATTCGCACAATGGGGATTAGACATTATGGGACCATTCCCTACAGCCGTACGACAGCTGAAATTCCTAGTGGTGGGCATCGACTATTTCACGAAATGGGTAGAAGCCGAAGCTTTGGCCACGATTACAGAGAAGAACGTGCGGAGCTTCGTCTGGAGATGCATCATATGCAGGTTCGGCATTCCTAGAGTCTTTGTCTCGGACAACGGGAGGCAATTCGACAACGACCCCTTTCGGGATTTTTGCTCACAGTTAGGAATAAAGAACCACTACTCCTCCCCCGCCCACCCTCAAGCCAATGGCCAGGTTGAAGTCACGAACCGATCCTTGCTCAAGATTATCAAGACTCGGCTCGAGGGGGCAAAGGGTATATGGCCCGAAGAATTGCCAAGTATATTATGGGCATACAGGACGACTGCCAGAACACCCACAGGAGAGACACCGTTCCGACTGACGTACGGAGGCGAAGCAGTCATCCCGGCCGAAATTGGACTCACAAGCTACAGGGTGCACAACCATGATGAGAACAAAAACGACGAGGCTATGCGACTACAGCTCGACCTAGTGGACGAGATCAGAGCAGCAGCAGAACAAAGGCTCGCTAGGTACCAGGACCGCATGGCCAAACACTACAACTCTCGGGTCCGACATAGAGACTTCCAAGCTGGAGACCTTGTTCTTAGGAAGGTCATGGGCGCCGCTAGAGACCCTACCCAAGGGAAACTCGGCCCCAATTGGGAAGGACCTTACCGAGTCACGTCGTGGCAGAGAAAAGGTACTTACCACCTGGAAACGTTGGAAGGGCAGAAACTACCGCACCCATGGAACGCCGAGCACCTACGAAAGTATTACCAATAGGAGCGACAACATGGAGACCAACCTCTTTTTGTTCCAGCAAAATTTTAGTTTTACTCCTCAAATTTATCATTTACTTTAGTTTTTTTGCAACAATGCTTTTTAGCCCAAAGGGCAGGATTTGGTTTTAATTACTTTTATTTGAATGCATGGCAATAAGAGGAGTTTATTCAGAAATTGCTGATCTATGTTTAGAAATCTACAGTTCAAAGTCCACGTGAGCGACTAAGTTCACAAAAGTGAGCGACCGAAACAACCATGTCCATACCACAAAGGCTAAAAAGCTGACGGCCCCATAAATTAAACCGTCACTATACGGATAAGGTCTGAAAACTAACGGACCTGCAAAGATGACAAGATCATCAAAGCCAAGGCAAAAAAGCTGACGGCCCCATAAATTAAACCGTCACCATACGGATAAGGTCTGAAAACTAACGGACCTGCAAAGATGACAAGATCATCAAAGCCAAGGCAAAAAAGCTGACGGCCCCATAAATTAAACCGTCACTATACGGATAAGGTCTGAAAACTAACGGACCTGCAAAGATGACAAGATCATCAAAGCCAAGGCAAAAAAGCTGACGGCCCCATAAATTGAACCGTCACTATACGCATAAGCTGACGGTCCCGTAGATAGAACCATCATCATACGGACAAAGATCCCCAAACCAAAAAGATCTACAAAAATGAAGGCCAAAGCTAAAGGAAAACTGACGGGCTGTCTAACAGACGGAAAAATTTTACCAAGCTAACGGAGCTTGGAAAATAATGGACAAAAAATCCTACGGAAAACCCATAAAACAAATGGGGTAAAAAGACTAGGCATAAAGTCATACCGACGAAGTCTTCCAACAATTCGAAGAACTAACGGGTTACTAAACAGACGGAAAGCTTTATCGAAATTTCGTCTAGGACCATCAACAACAAAATATATAAAGGCAACGGAAACAAATGCATACACAACTGTATATAAACAAAGGCCCTTAAACATTGTTCAAAAATACAATTGTTTGCCAAACGTTTGAAGAACAACGATTGTCTACAAAATAAATACACGGCGAAAATACAAAATAAAAACTAAGCAGCAGGAGCGTCCGCAGGATTGCCGTCAGCCTGATGGTCTTCGATATCCACAATCACAGCTGGAGAATCAGATGCAGCAGGGTTAGTAGCAGGCTGGGCCAGGACTACACTATCATCATGCTCCGGAGTAGGAGTAGGTTGATGAGAGCCGTCATCTTCATCATCCATGGTAATCCCAGACAAGTCCAACTCCGGGAAGGCTGACGCGACCTGCCGAAGGCAATCATCGAACCCAGTGCCATAATACCCGGCACATGAGTCAATAAAAGACTGCGACGTTTTAAAGTCCCTGATCGCGTCAGCTTCCGCCGTCTGCAGCTTTTCGCCCAAGTCCGTCACCTCCACCTGGAGCTTGTCATTCTGGCAAGTGATCTCCGTCAGCTTCTCCTTGACGTCCTGCAGCTCTTGGTTGAGGATACGGACGGCGTCCTTGTACTGAGCCTGCTGATTCATTAAGTTCGCGTTATGTTTGCGAACTCGAGTGACGACCCCCTCCTTCGCCACACAACGGTCGTGAAGGGCCTTGACACGCACCAAGGCCTAAAAAATATATCCGTCAGTTCAACCAAAAATTAACTGAAAGAACAAAATAAAGCTTGTTCAACCAAAAATACAAGAATCCTACCCTGGTGAGATCGAAGAGGGCCGACGCCCCTAAATCCTCCGTTCCCACCTGGTCACAAGGCTCTATGTCCGTCGGTTTTATCAAGGATTCAATCTCCCCGACGGCATAGTCCTTATGAGTCAGGAGGCGACAGGGACCCTCACTGACGGGACCAGCAGAAGTCATTACTCCTTTGCCCGCACCATGGCTAGGCTTCGGAGGGGATTTTTCCTTCGATGGTTCGTCTCCAGGAGAGACGGCAGCCTTTTTTGCGGGACGGCTGTTGCTCCCGTCGGGTTTCCTCTTCGTCACCTTAGCGACGGCCTTGGGGGTAGACGAGGCCTCCCCCCCAGCCTCCTTAGCCTTCCTCTCCTCCTTCTGACGGGCTGCGGCAGCCCTTATCCTTTGCCTCGCGGATTCCATCTCTACAAACACGAAAAAGACCGTTAGGGCATGGACGGAGGAATGAAACTGATGGAAATGAAAGAAGTTTACTCACGTCGTCGTGCAAACTCTTCCAACCTTCGAGCTGCCGCTGACGGTACTGGGCCCCCACAATATAAGTGAAGGGTGTCAAGGGTGATCAACTCCCTGCACTTACGGTCTTCCAAAGGGATTTCCAGAATCCGTTGGATGAACTCCTCTTGCTCGTCAGATATGTGCGGACGGGTATAGGCTGAAAGAAACACAAGTGTTAGTAGCGTCACTTCAAAAAAAACAAGAACGTAGCTGACGGGATCAACCTGAATCCCTGACAAAGGCCCAAGTATTGTCAAAATAACCACGGGGCATCGTCGCCCACTCCTCTTGACGGCAAACCCAATCCGTCCCCTCAACGAAAAAATACCTACTCTTCCAGTTCCTATTGGAATCCGGCATATCTGACACAAGCCGTAACCCTTTTTCCCTGACGTTGAAATGATATGTCCCCTTAGACGAGGCGATATGATGAGGCCTATAACAATAAAAAAATTCATCGAGTGTAAGCTGACGGTGTCCTCCACTAAAGCTGCCCCATAGGATTTCAGCTCCTATAAAAATCCTCCAGGCGTTTGGGGCAATTTGGGTGACGGATATGCCCAGAAAGTCAACAAGTTGACGGTGTAGAGCCGTCAAAGGTAACCTCAGGCCCGCGGCAAACATGGCATCATACATGCCAACGTCAGCGGTCCGCCCGGAATAACACCTCTCATCCTCTTTAGGGAGACGGATTGGAATGTGGTCTGGGATTTGATAACGAGTACGCAACTCCCTAAAAACCTTACCACTCATTCTAGGCAAAAATTTGTTAACGGCCCAATCCTCAGGAAGAATGAAGGGACGGTTATCTCCAGGACCTTCCGAGGTTCCTTCAGTAGATCCCTCATCCCCGTCACTATCCTCTCCATCAACAACCATTTCATCCTCTCTTTCTTCGTCCTTATCTCCCTCAGCAAAACTCTCATCACCGTCAGGAGATTGGGCCGACGTCTCTCTCTCTGACGGAATTGAAGAGTCCCCTGACTCATTTCCGGAACCAAAGGCCTCGTCGTAGCCCGCTCCTTCGCGGGCTGACGATTCCTCACAAGATGCGTCACTTGACATCTGACTACCTACAAGTGACGGATTCAATCTAAGAACCTAAACTGACGACCTCACTATTGAGGCGAAAATAAAAAGAGAAAGAGGAAGAAGGGAGAAGATGAAAACTTACTGTATGGCGGTCTTGCGGAAGGCTTTGAGGACAGCAACGGAATATCTGACGGGAATAAAACTGGCAAAAATGTGCGACGGTCTGTCTCTCCAAGATCAGCCGGGTTGAAATAGAGGAAAATGAGGGAGAGGTGCTGTTTATATATGGAATAAAAGGGCGCGGAAGACGAAGCGTCGCCTCGTCAGAAGCAAAACCAATAAAAATGAGCCACCTGTCCAGAGCATTAATGACACGGCGGCTCGAGGATACCCACGAGAGCATTAACCTCGCTTCTTTATAAAATATAACATAACTCCACAACCCGTCAGAATAAAACTGACGAAGTAATGGAGTAGGGGGCAACTGATGAGGATAAAATATATTAGGAAGATGACGGGACACATTCTGCCGTCAGCCTTTCTAAGAGAGCTGACGGCCGACGGTAAAATATATTGAGAAGGTGACGGGATACATTCTGCCGTCAGCATTTCTATGAGAGCTGACGGCCGACGGCGACTTGACGAAAAGGAACTCCTTGGATAGGGTGCCCCAGAGAAAAACATCCTGAAGCTGACGGTGCTTTATCTGACGGTGCTTGATCTGACGGCGCTATATCAGACGAAATAACATAGGCTGACGGAGTCAGTCCTTACTACTTGATCACCACGTTTTCGTGTATAAGTAAATAACTTGCTCCCCACGCTTCCTGAAGCCTAAGAACTCCTATATGGAAAGAATCCCGCAAAATACGCCCAAGGAGACTCCTATAAGGAAAAGACTTCTACACCAAGAAAGAGAGGTCAGCCTTTCTTCTACTATAAAAGCCCCAATACCCTCACAAACGGAGGTACGCATAATTTACCCTCTCTAGCACTCTAGAGTTGTGAGAATAATTCTAACTTAACCTTCGGAGGGTATTTGGCCGGTACCACACCGGTACTCTCTGCTAGGTTCTTCCTTGTTGTGCAGGTGCTGTTTGTAGCGAGCGAGAATCGTGTGACTTACTGGTGGTATTTTCGGCATCATCAAGAAGAAAAGAAAAGGCTGTAGTGTTTATATGGAATTATGAATACTATCTTGTACATCTAAGCAAACAATGGGCTTGTAAAGCCTCTCATTTCCTTCTCCTACCAGTTCATCTGGTGCCATGATCACCTTTCTCATCCTCAAAGCACAAAAAGGAAGCAAGAGAAAACCGGTTTGCCACCCTAGAAATCAGGGACAGAGTCAGAGTTTTGAGTTAAGGGGGACGGTTTTACTGTTGGCTGTGTGTAACGGTTTTAACTTTTGACTCTGCTACTACTTAGTAGCTGAGGATTTTTTTTTTTTTTTTTTTTTTTGTGTTGATAAGAACAAAATTATTTTTGTTTATAATTTTTTAAATACAGGGTTGTTTATTTTAAATAAAATTGGTTAATTGAGCTTAATTTTTTTTTTTAAGTTTTACTATTGATAATTTTTGTTGTTGAGCTATTTTTTTTGGCCTTATATATTTTGTTTTAGATTTTAGATCTATAAATTTTTTTTTAGTCACTAAAATGAGGAAAATAATACCACTACAAACTTTTTTTTATAAATTATTGATGTAATAAGTGGTTACTAGTAAGTAAAAAAATGATGTGAATGGTGGGTTCATATGCAAACCAATAAAAATTTGCTACCAAAATAATTTGTAAATGTTGTAAAAAAGTTTGTGAGTATAGCATTACTCTTAAAAGAATCAATGATATTGTTTAAGAGGAAAAAAATGTAATTTTATAGAACAAAATTGCTAATATTAGTACACACACACATATATATATATATAATAATATTTTTTTTTAAAATTAAGGGGGGCCATTACCCCCCCTAGTTCAAAGCTAGCTACGTCCCTACTAGAAATCCCATAGACCAATAGTATGATAGATTAAATTTGAAATCTTTGAGTTTACGTCACGCCTCAAATTTATTAGAAAAATAATTTTGTTTTGAGTCTCACATTCTCTAATGCCTCACTTGAATCAAATCAAGTATGAAATTTCATATAAACAAAAAAACATTTAAAAAAACATTTTTATAAATTTTCTTTTCTTTTCTTTTTTCAAAAATTAGTTTAACATTACATATCTATAATAAAACCAAGTTTGTGCAATCATGCAATGTACCAAAGTTTAACTATCTATAATCAGTAAAAACATAACTAATAAATTTAGAATAAAATTGCAAAATTTATCAAGTATAAAATGAAAAATCTCTCCACAAATATTAGGGAACAAGAAATAAAGAGAAATTAATTCTTGGTCCATAATAAGAGTTCTTTTAGGAGAGCAAGTGTCATATTTGTGACCTGTTACTTTTGGTGAAAGACACTTTGTCATCCTGCTTGACTTCAATATATATATATATATATATATATATATATATATATATGTTAAAGTCTTTTGATTCAAGTAGTGTCTTTATATATTATATTAACTATTCAAAGAGAATCTCTAAGGGTTATCTCCCCTAAAATATATATACACACGTCCAAATCCTTAGCCATGGAATAAAAGTTAAAAATGGCCTGCCTGGCTCTAGCACATGGGGAGATATGGATAGTCTTAAAGGCCTTTTCTTTTCAGCATGGTAGGGGTATATAATATAACATGTAAAGGAATAACATATTGCAAATTACTATTTTATCTTTTCACTTTCTACCAGAAAATCCCCGCACAATCTTATGATAGTGTTGTCAACTTTTCAGAACCTTTCACGAGTAGCTGGCTAAGACACTAAAAAACGAAAACACAATATGAGTTCTATCTTTTTGGTTGGGCCCATGATATGGTATCTACTCTTCTCTATTCTTTCTCTGTCTCTCCACATTGCTTTTGGATGTTAAAGACAAGTTGTTATTGTGGTTGGTGGGAGGTATTGTTTCGGAAGCGTGAATTGAGGTAGATATGGGCCTTAGCCTGTTCCACAGGATCCATTGAGATATGTCTCTTGTTGTACTTGTTCCCACTAAGTAATGTTAGGATATGATATTTTTCATAAATATTGATATGGTGGAATGTAATTGGACTATTGGAGTACACACTTTCCTGTCTTATTTCACCTATGCGATCAATTTTTATTATGTATCAATCATAATTGATAATGTTAGTAAGTAATTAAAAACTAAATGCTAAAATTATTATAAATTTTATTATAAAAAACTTACAAAATTACGTGATAACGAAGGTGATCATTGTCCTTTTTAAATTACTATTATTTGATTGATGACATGTTTATTTATATGATTTATATAATAAGATTTGAACCCAGGGGGTTGGCCGAGTTGGTTGGGCTTTCGGTCTCAAGGTGCTTGTACTGGGCTTTACTAGGTGTGCTCCACAGTTCGAGTCCTGTTACCTGCACTTTGAAAAGAATTTCCTAGACCAGCGCTTTACCCCTTCGTAGACCCACCCGACGCAAACAGTGATTAGTCTCTAGTTGAAAGCCTTAAGGATACATTGTGCGAGAGCAGAAAAAAAAAATATAATAAGATTTGTAATATTTCTAACATTAATCAAGTTATGGAAAATATTGTGTATGTATATTTGCGGTTTGCTTTAATGAATAGATAGGGAAGAGATCACATCACATCATACGGATCGGTGAGTTACAGCTCTAGTGTCTTCAAAGCATTTCAGCTTTGGTGGGTAGTAACATCAACTCATAGCACTCGGATAAAGAAAGAAAGAAAGCAATATATACAATTAACCAAAAAAGCTTCTTGCTTTCTCTTGTGGAGTTAGAACTCTAGTGTCTTCAAAGCGTTGTAGCTTGCCTGGGTGTGTTGTAAGTTGTAACATCAATTCAATAGTGGTGAGAAGAAGAAACAACATGTACAATAAAATTAAACTACAAAAAGGTCTTTTTCTTTGTCTTGGTGCCATCAACCAGAGCATCTTAGCTATAGTGAAAGTTTTTGGAGGTTGCACCGCAATTTTAGGTTTCAACTTTTAATAAGGCCATTGTTTGTTTGCCTCTCACAAGATCAAAGTAAGCTTTTTCGCTAAATTGACATTAAACAGGATTTAGTCCTAGGTTTTTTGTACAATAACAAGGCCTGGCCTTGAATAAAGACTTATATAGTCTAAATCTAATTAAATATTCAATATTTCGGGAGTAAAAAATTGATATACCATCCCTCTTATATATATAATAGTGACTCTCACTAATTAAATTTAGGATGAAACTTATCTTCATATAAGAGAATGGAGTACTTCATTTTATACTCTCGGAGTTGAATAATTTTTCCTTTGAACCTTACTTGTCGGCTTTGTTTTGTTTTATTTTCACACGTTATAAGTGTGTGGCACTCTTTTCTCTTTAATTTAGCCAACTTCACACTCATTCATAGAGTTTTAACCTAAGAGGGAACAAACAAACAAAAAGAATTATCAGTGAGTGGTCCGGCTTTTGGCTATTTGTTCATGAAAAAAAAAAATTTCTAAACGTTGATGTTAACATTGTTAGTGGATGGCCTAAACTGAACAACTAGAATCTTTGTTTGTTTTTTTTTTTTTAATTCTTGTGTGTGACTGTGTCTATTTTTATTCTTTATAACTTTTCCTGATTCGTATTATTTGATTGTGATATGATATCTTTCACAAGCCATGGTAATGTTCACGGGACCAATGTGAATTGTGAAGTACTTTAAAAGGCCCTCGACTCAGCAGATAGTATCAGCCACTCATTTCCTTACTTATTTACTCAGCAAAAGTCTTGTCTATGTGAAACATTTGACAAATGCCTACTAGGGCTGGAAATGCCAGAATTGAAAATTCATTATACACATGCATGCTTGTTGTCAACTACCTAAGATTTTTATAAGGAGGGATAGACATATCTAGAGAGGGAGATAATTAAAAGAATTAACAACGCCGTCTCTATAATGCAAAATCACCTAATAGGATGAAAGAAAGCTTAGAATTTTAGGTGCATTAGACTTCTAAGTTCTACTATCTCTTCAAGTTAATCTTAAATGATAAGGGGTGCAATTGATTTTACATTAAAATCAATACCCCTAATGTTAATTTTGGTAATGGATTAAAATTAGTAGTTTAAAACATGCTCCTTATTACTCTAACAGTTGAGTAGCAAGAATTATATACAAAAAGTAGCAAACAATTATTTACTAAAGTTTATAGGGAAATGTTATGTCCACAACAAATCCTAAATGACAAGTTGTTATGGGTTGTTATGGGTGGGTTAAAAAGTAATTTAAGTTGTAAATTCAAATTAAAACCAATAATAATTTTCTACATATGATTTGTTGTGAACGTAGTACTTCTCATTTATAAAAGAGCCAAATGAAATGTGATAGAAAGAAAATGAGTAAGTATTGATGATACACGAAAAATTAGTAGGTTGAATGCTCCGGGCTTCAATGGGCTTGAGGATGCTTGGAAGGCTTGAAAAGAAAGAAGCACAAGATCAAAGGTGACTGGGAAATTGGCTAAGAACCCTCCGATGCTTAAGTTAATTTTCTCTCTCGAACTCAAGAATTCCAACTCTATAAGTGGTGAAAACTTACCTTAATTTGATATGGCTAAGTCTTTTTATAGTGAGTTTTGGAGTGATTACTTGTTTAGTAACTTCCCCAACGTGGGTGAAAGTTAGAAGGTTCAGACTTAACTTCTACAACTATGCTATTGGAAGTTAAGAACTTAGAAGGAAGTTAGAGTGATGAATAAGGATTTTGTGCCCACTTTAGAATAGTAGAATGTGGTCCAAATTATAAGCTTTTGGATAGAGATTTACTCTTAAAAATTCTAAGTGTTGGGCGGTCGTCCAGGTGACTCCATGTTGGACGACCTTCTTGCACTTGGACGACCTTCTTTGGAGGCACTCAAGTTAAATCTCTATTGCAATTCTAAACGTTTAATATATCAGATGGATGACTTTCTGGTCTTGGACGACACGATGGACGAACTAGAGATAGTCCAATTTTTTGGTTCACCATCAAGTATGATTCTCGTTTATAAAAGAGCCAAATGGAATGTAATAGAAAAAAATGAGTAAGGACGAGTATCCCTCCAATAATTTTTGGAAGGAATGCTCAGAGTTAGAAGAGAATAACATATTTCTCGAAAATCCTCCAATCCATTCTATTATCATTTCCTTTTCCCTCCAAACAACTCTGTTACCCACCAAATGATGTTGGAGAGGCTTCTCCCATTTATTTTGAAGAAGAAAACGACATTTCTTTCCTCTAAATTCCTTTTGGTACGACGTGATTATCACAAAGTCCCTCCGGCATTTAAGTTATGCACATTTCTTAATAGTTAATTTAACTTAACAAACTAATATACATTAACAAAACTCGTTATCCTAATGATATTTATAATGTCCTGGTCCCATTGAAAGCATGCTTGCTTTTATTAGCAAGGAACCCACAAAATCTAAACTTGATGGGAAAATAAGAGAGACAAGAGTAGAGCAAGATTTTCTTCTCACTTTCTATATATATTGGATATTTAATTTCTAATTTCTCATAAAAAAAATTCTAATTAATTTTTAAAGGTATGATAATGATATCATATCAATATTGAAAGATTAAATCTTTATTATAAAATGTTCTATAAATTTGATATCATTTTAGTAGATTAGTAGAAGATTGAAAATTTAGAGAAAACAAATAGAGAATGCCATATTTAGACAAGGATAATACTTTGAAATAAAACATTATACCAACCCAAGTTAGCTAGCTCCTCTGCACAATAGTGGTCCAAGAGGACCAGGACAAGTACATTCATGTCAGGGTGTTTGATTCAACTTAAACAATCACCCACGTGGTTTGTGGACCCTAATGATTCTGATTTTCCAAAGTAGTAGTAAATGTGAGGAACATGGAATCAACGGTGATGATGCAAAAACCAGCCAGATTATCATGATTCATGACCACTCTATATATATAACCAAGATTTTTTCTTGCGGTACATAACATACAAGGACTAAGCTGCCTAAACAGCTCATATTTCTAAACAACCTTGTTGATCATAAGAATCATCCATGGCCCAAAGGAGAAATCAAATCATATAATCATCATTATCTTTAGAGATAAAAAGTATTAATACAACAACAATAATAGTTGTTGAGTTCTTGATTCTTGAAGTCATAGTGATGTTTTCAATTTCTTACTTTAATTATGGTTTTCTTTTCTCGTTTAGTTAGTACCAAGCAATAAGTTCCTCTTGTCATGTCATACTCATATATTCATGTAATATTGGTCCATCAAGAAAAAAAAAATTCTTATTCTTGTTTATGTTAGAAAAACATGTGATCCTCCTTGGAGGAAACATCTTATCTACGAGCAAAGCTAATGATTGTGTTGTGCCGACAAATTTGTTGAGAAGAGTGGTGAACCTTTTGAGTTTACTCAACCTAACAATATATGCTTCAAATTTCTGTACTATAATCTTTTGTTAGATGTCATAAAAATGACCAACTCATTTTGTTTAAACTTAATCTAATAAAGTATTTTTTTAAAGAAAAATAGGTGATGATGATTTCTTTTTTTTCACCACTACATAAGCGAATTAGACAAAAATGTCCAAGAAAAAAAAAAAAAACTAAGTTATTTTTTCCTTTCACGCCTCTTTTCAGTTACGTCTGGCTTAATTTTTTTCCATTCACGCCTCCTTTCAATTACGTCTAGCTTAATGCATTTGAGAGCTTTAGGCGAAAACTGAATTGAGGCCTTTTATATATTTAAATGACTTTTTCTTAAAAAAAAAAATATTACTTAAATATATTATCTTATTTTAGAAGCAAAGTAATGTAGATTTTTTTTTTTTTATAAAGTATATAAATACAAAATATTTGACAAAACTTTTCAAATCTATTGATGTGGTTTTTTTATTTTTTTTATTTTAGGGAACTTGATATGGTAGATTAATAGTGGTAAATAAAAATATGATGTTAAAGGTGGACCTAAATGAGAACTAGTAAAAATTTGTCAACTCAACTGTTGTGAAATTTTTTGTATATTGCTCTTTCTTTTTTAGAAGTGTTACATTCACAAAATTTTCCCAACAAATCTTAGATGTTGAGTTGTTATTAGCTCTAATTTGAATCTACTATTAAAATTACTTTTTTACTAATCAATAATAGTCAATAATAACCTAATACTTAAGATTTGTTGTGAAAAATATTGTGGATGTAGTATTTTTCTCTCATTTTTTCTTCTTTTTCATTTGATAAAAAGATATTAATTTGTTTATTAGTTAATATTTGGGCTTAGAAATAATCTTATTGGTTAAAATTTGGGGGCCTTTTTTTTTTAGGGCTTTAGGCGACCATCTCATTTGCTTATACTATAGAACCGCCCTGCTTTCAGTCAATTAAAAAGGGTTTAGTTTGTGAAAAAAAAAAAAACAAAAAAACAAAGAGAAAACAACACAAGTTTTCAACGTGGTTCAACTTATTAGGCATACATCCACAATTTTGTATTTTTTTCTGCATATATTTTCTATTACATATGTGTGTTTTTAACTTTTTATACATAAGCTTTATTCATAAAATCCAATTGTTATTCATTGGATTGTGTATTCTATATATAGTCCTCACATGACCGTTGTACAAACAATAAATAAAAATCTCAAAAGAAGAGGTTTTGGCAATATGCATGCAAAAGAGCTTTGCAAAATATAATTTGCAATACTCAAAAAGGTTAAGCAAAATAAAAATAATAATAATAATTGTAGCAAAAAAAAAAATCACAAGAGGTTGTGGTCAAAGAAACATACAAAAATTGTGTAGGCACCACTTTTTGTTTTCTTATAATGATATGATTTGAATTCGTGATATTCCCTCATAATTGACACAGTGCGTTCTCATTGTTCATTTCTCTAACTTGGTCTAAAGTCTAAACTTTCCAGAATTTTGTAATAAAAAGGTGGTAAGGTTAGAAACTTTTAAAAGTCTTGAATTTTCTTAGTAATGTGCCGACAGGGGTGGCACCACCGTCCAAAGGGCGGGCCGACCAACTAAAATGTGATGGGCTTATGGCCCACACTGGAAAGGTGACTTTATTATTTTCAATTTTTATTATTATAATTTTTTTCTTTTTTTTAGAATGTTTTTATTATAATAGTTGAAAGACTTAATAATAATAATAATATAAAAATATATCAAGATTATAGATTCCAAATTTCCAATAATTTAACTGAAGACCAATGTGATAGAGAATCTAAATTCTAATGATGTGTTTGCATTCGATTAAATATAATATAGAATATAGCTCCTTGATCTAAATCATTCATTTTGGCTGCTTTCAATCACACATTATTAATTTATTACAACTACAAATATATATATATATATATATATATATATATACATGTATATATTAATATATTATATCATATGCTTACTGCATGGAGTGTGGATTGAATTGCATGTGGACTTTGATTAATAAATTAGAATTTTATTTTTTATTTTTTTTCCATTGAAAGGAATAATATATATTTTTTATGTAATGAAAGAATACCAACAATTATTAAATTAGAGTTAATGATGTAACCACTCTGTTGATAGCGATGATGAATAGGAATTTTACATTTATTTTTATCAGTCTTTAAAGCATTTTAGATTTGGGAAATCCTAATCTTTTGTGAAGTTTCTAATCCAAGCATAGCAAGAGGTCAATGGTCAATTAGTCATCAACTCCTTTGATTAAAATAATTATTTTTCAAATGTAATCCTAAAATTGATTAGTAAATATATATATATATATATTTATGAACTAGTAAATATATTTTTAGTTTAATCATACTGATCATTATATTATTAAAATAATTAAAGTTGTAATAGTAATTATATAGGAATAGGAATAGGTATTACAAAAAATACAAGACGTTGTAATATAATACTTATTACTATTCATTTATTTGGTGACATCACAATAATAGAACCTTGAAGATGATGGAATAAAAATATTTTAAATCAAATTTAAGATATATTTTAGGAAATATCTTCCTCATATAATTATATTTCTTTAAAAAAAAATATTTTGTTAATTTGAAAGAGAGATTGGTTATTTTTTATGATTTTTTATTAAAGAGAGATTGGTTATTTTTTATGATTTTTTATTTTCATAATTGTTATATACATAAGGAAAGTTTGTTTATTTGGAAATATATTAATTTTAGAAATTAATACATCATGATTTTTTATTTTCATAATTGTTATATACGTAAAGAAAGTTTGTTTATTTGGAAATATATTAATTTTAGAAATTAATACATCTACTAAAGAATAGTTATTACAACCCTTTAAGAGATGAATAATAATTCCTCATTTTAAAGTATAGTTATTCAAAATGTTTGACTATTCTGTATTCCCTATAACAAAAGCATAACCAACTTATTAAATAACTAAACCATAAGGATAACTATTATATTACAGTCTCTTCAAAAAAAAAAAACTATATTACAGTGTCTATTACAATCTAGACTTATTAATATCTCTTATAAGTCGTATTTTTTTTTGAACCCCAAGGCCCCACAAAAGGAAAGGTTTGTGTCTGTAGCCTTCCTTTTTTGGTAGGCATAAAAAGGAAAAAAAAAAAAGAAAAAAAGAAAAAATAATAATCTCAAACAAGAAAAATGTGTTCAGTGAACAATCAGAAATGTACAAAACCACAAAATACTGAACCGTATTATTATAACCTTAACCTATAATAATAAATTGTATCAAAAAAAAAAAAAAAACCTATAATAATAAAAAATTGTATTATGATAAACCCCAAATGACAAAAGTAAAAGAAAGTTTTAAAAGCCCAAGAAAAGACATTATTGAGATCTTAAGCAATGGTATGACAAGAGAAAAGGATGTTAATGAAGGGTACATCAGTCATTTGAGTTCGCCAAGATAACTGTGCACCCACCAAACATGTACACTTGGAAGTAACGACAGGACTGAGGAGGCAGCAAAGACACTAAAGAAAATGAGCGTGTAGTAGATCTATCTCATTCGTTACAATTAAATAGTTACACTATTAATTAGGCAAGAAAAGTCTTAATCTCCTAGATTTGGATGCACACAACATAACACACACCTGCATAGTATAACAATAAGATTATTATTCAGCAAAAAAAAAAAAAAAAAAAAGGTAGTATTATGATTTCAATTGTAAATATATGAATTTTTTAAACTGCATAGCAATATTAGAAAAGTAACAAAAAAGTTTCTCAAAAAAAAAAGTAACAAAAAAAAAAATCAAACATTTTAATTATATATGAGATATAATACAGATATGGTTATTTATAAAGTTATTTTTTCATTATCTGTTGTTTCAATAGTTGTCAAAAAGAAAAAATAATTGTGAAAATTTTTATATATTTTTAAACTCATAATAAATATAAATATATATTGAGATTAGCAAATTCCTTCTTTCATTTGTAAAGTAACAATAATTCCAATATTTCTTGGTACTGTTTTTTGTCAGTGTCTGTCTTACTTTTGCAGTTGATGGGTCATCAAACAGTGACTGGCAAATCTCAGAATATAATGCAAAAGACCCATTTGAGACAAAGAGAGAGGGTCTGAGAGTTATAGAGAGAGAAAAAAAATGGGGTGAGAAGGATGATAGGCAGCTGGAGTTTAAGCATCACAGCTGCTGGCTAAAATCCCATTAACAAGTTTCATTCTTCTGGTGTGTACTTGATCCAAGTGCTTTCCTAAATATTCACTTTTTGCAGTTTTGGCTGATTCCCATTTGCTTAAAATATGTATGTAGTTTTGTTCCATTGGATGGTTGCTCTGGTTGCTGGATAAGAATTAAGAACCCATCACTGGATTTCATTCACTTGGTAAGTTCTTGATCTTATGGTTCATAAAGGTTCAGTCTTTTTGTAGTTTCTGTTGAGACAAGTCTGCTCATAATTATTGCTGATCAGCACTGTAATTCATATTTTACGTTTTTATTGAGATCCATATGCATATATATCTACTAGATTCACTCAATGTACATAGTTTTTCTGTTCACTTAGTCCCTCCTATTGTTAAAAACTCTCTCTCTCTCTCTCATACATATGTATGTGTGTGTGTGTGTGTACATATTTATTGGTGTACTTATTGATCAAAGTAATTTTAGTGATGCTTTTTACTGGATTGTGGGGAGTTCAAGTTATGCGTTCCTGGTGTTTGTGTTTTGGGTTGCCAGCACTCCCATGATTTATCTGTTACTTCATGCTGGATCAAGTGAAGGAGAAGAATACATGTGATCAGCCGAGATTAGTGTGTTGAGGATCCAAGCTGATCCCAAAAGTTTTGGGACTAAGGCTTTGTTGTTGTTAATAGTTTTGAAGATATGATATTTATTGTCTCTCTTTTTCTGTGGAGCAGTTGATTTGGTTGCTTGAAGGCTACTGAAGTGAGGAGTAGCAATTATTCAAGCATTGTACTTGTGTCCAATTAAGCAGGTAGTGATATTGTCCTATATAATCTGAAGAAGCTTATATGAACTGAATAGGATTTTGAAGATCAAACTCTAAAATTTGCTTACACTGATTTTTTTTTGTGATGATCTTGCTGCCTAGGTGCAAGAAGTGAGAGGTGTAGAGCTGCAAAGCATCATTTAGCATATAATTGGGTGGTGTGTTTTGTCTAATTGATATTCTGGCCTGGATCCATTACCTAGGATTTTGTTACTGGTATAAAGACCAAGCTTTTGCCAAGTCAAAACCAGTTGCACTGCTGTTCCTTGCTGGAGTCATGGCAACCTTGTTACATTCTGAGTCTAGACGCTTATATTCTTGGTGGTGGGACAGCCACATTAGCCCAAAGAATTCAAAATGGCTTCAGGAAAATCTTACAGGTGTTGATATTTTTTCCTTACGACTTAATTGGCTATCACTGTGTTCTTGAAATTTTTGTTTCTTGCTCAGATCTGTTGTTTTTCATGTTTGTTGATGGCGGTTGCTTTCTAATTACTAAAACTGGTTATTGCAAATCAACTTAACACAAATCTTCAACTAAGCATCCGTAAGAACTTAACCATATGATGAGGAACACTTGTTGAACAATTCTTTATAAGCATACACTGTATTCAATTTGTTTTAATTTTGAATATATTATTCATTCTTGTTGGTACATTCTTATATATTGCCCTTTCTTTCTTGTTACTTTCCTCATAACCCCAGTACTTATTGAAATGAACTTGAATGACAATGTCTCTTTTTCTAATTATACTGCAATTTACTTCACCTCATATTATGCTAAAATATATAATTCTCCCCCTTGTTAGACTTTAAAAAGTTTCAATTTAAAATACTGAACTTTCTTAATAGTTTCAAACACCCCCCCCCCCCCCCACACCCCCCACCACCCTTTCTCCTTTTTTCCTCTCGGTGAATCACAGTTGGCTAAAAGTAACAAAAGTTAACATAAAGTATACTTAAAATCTACCCAAAAAAAAAATTTCTTCATAGGAATTGCAGGTGGCATTTTGGCATTAAAAAAGCTTAGAAAATGGCTAAAAATAACCTAAAAGATAAACGTAGTTTAATGAAAATGCAATTTTTTGTGAGTTCTTTTGCACTAAAACACCATTTGGCATTTATATGATGGTTTGTTAGTGTCCAAGGTAAGTCTCAAGTACACTTTACTTGAGTTCTTGTTAATTTTAGTTAATAGTCATTCATTAAGGAAGAAACTTATATTGGTTTGGAAAATTCAAGGTTTTAACTGAAATATTTTAAATTCTAAGGTTTAATTTGAAACCACCTCTAAGCTATAAGCAGAATTACGTAATTTCCCCTTCATTTTACATTTTACTACTGATAATTTTGAAAGTTTGTAATGTCCCAGATGCTATTACAACCAGGAATCTTGTCATTTATGCTGGCACATGTTATGCATACAAACATAGATCTTAATAATTCAATGAATAATCACCCTTGAGTTGTGCATCATAGAAATTAATAGGCATTTAATCCACTTTTATTATTTTTAAGAGGTAGTAGTCATGGTTCTCCATGGAACATGATCTAGGAAGGTTTGATGGCATTATTAACCATGAAAAAAAATAAATTAAGATGGCTAAACAAGTGGACGTGCTGCTCTATGCATGTTTGTAATGCACATGCATCATCTCTATGCTATTTTAGGCCACATTCTTAACAGACCCTAAATCTGTTGATACAGACATGGATGCCAAGGTCAAAGCAATGATCAAGCTCATTGAAGAAGATGCAGATTCTTTTGCAAGGAGGGCAGAAATGTACTACAAGAAACGTCCAGAACTTATGAAACTGGTAGAGGAGTTCTACCGAGCCTACCGTGCATTAGCTGAGAGGTATGATCATGCAACTGTGGAGCTTCGCCAGGCCCATCGAACGATGGCAGAAGTGTTTCCCAACCAAGTACCTTATGTGCTGGCTGACGATTCACCCTCAGGTTCTTCAGGCCCTGAGGTTGATCCCCATACACCAGAAATGCCACATCCAATTCGTGCATTGTTAGACCCAGATGACTTGCACAAGGATGCACTGGGACTCTCTTCAACCAGCTTACAAACTATGAAAAGGAATGGAGAGCGTTCAGAAGAATTTGACACTGGAATAAGCAAAAGGGGTCTTAAACAGTTCAATGAGATGTTTGGGTCAAGAGAACTAGTGGCACAAAATTCAATTGTTGCTGAAGGAAGGATGAGAAAAGACCCAAAAGTTCATGAAGCAGAAGAGAGTGAACGAAATTTGCAACATGGTTTCTTTTCCAAGTCTCAGCATGCTGGGGAAGCTGAAAGAGAAGTTGAGACCTTAAAGAAAACCCTAGCAGAGATACAGGTTGAAAAGGAAGCTATCCTTCTTCAATACAAGCAGAGTCTGGAGCAGCTATCTCACCTTGGGAGAGAACTTAATCAAGCCCAAAGGGATGCTGGAGGGCTTGATGAACGAGCAAGCAAAGCAGAAATTGAAATTAAGATACTGAAGGAAGCCCTTGTTGAGTTAGAAGCTGAGAGGGATGCTGGTCTTCTTCAATACAATCAGAGTTTAGAAAGGATATCTAGCTTGGAGAATATGTTATCTGTTGCCCAAGATGATGCAAAAGGACTCCATGTGCGAGCTGTTAAAGCAGAAACTGAAGCTCAATGTTTCAATCAAGAACTTTCTAGATTAGAGGCTGAAAAGGAGGCAGGTCTTCTTCATTATAAACAATGTCTTGAGAAGATATCAGTTCTGGAGACTAAAATATCACTTGCTGAGGAGAATGCTCGAATGCTAAATGAGCAAATTGAAAGAGCTGAAACTGAAGTTAAGGAACTAAAGAAAGCTCTTACCAAACTAAATGAAGAGAAAGAATCTGCAGCATTTCAGTATAAGCAGTGCTTGGAGATAATAGAGAAGATGGAGAGAGAACTTTTTCATGCCCAAGAGGATGCCAAACGCCTGAATACTGAACTTCTGAAAGGGGCTGCAAAATTAAAGAGTGCAGAAGAAGAGTGTTTTCAGTTGGAGAGATCCAATCAATCTCTGCGGTTAGAGGCAGACAATCTGGTGCAGAAGATTGTGGTGAAGGACCAAGAACTTTCAGAAAAGCATGGTGAGTTGGAAAAGTTACAGACTCTAATGCACGAGGAACACTCACGGTTTGAGCAAGTGGAAGCCACTCTCCAAACTTTGCAGAAGTTGCACTCTCAATCTCAAGAGGAGCAGAGAGCTCTGGCAGTGGAGCTTAAAAATGGGCTTCAGATGTTCAAGGACTTGGAGATCAGCAAACGTGGGATGGATGAACAAATGCAAAGGGTTAAGGAAGAAAACAGGAGCCTGAATGAAATGAACTTTTCTTCCACCATATCAATAAATAATCTGCAAAATGAAATCTTTACCTTGAAGCTAATGAAAGAGAAACTTGAAGAGGAGGTTACACTAAATGCAGACCAAAGCAATGCTCTCCAGCAGGAAATTTGGCATTTAAAGGAGGAAATCAAGGGCTTAAATGGAAGATACCAGGCTATTATGGATCAAGTAGCATCTGTAGGTCTGAATCCTGAATGCCTTGAGTCATCCGTGAAAGACTTACAAGATGAGAATTCAAACCTGAAAGAGGTCTGTGAAAGGGAAAAAGACGAGAGAGAAGCCCTACATGAGAAGTTGAAGCATATGGATGAAATTTCAAAAGAGAATGCTGTTCTGGAGAGTTCCCTGTCAGGATTAATGGCTGAGTTGGAGGGGTTGAGAGAGAAAGTTGGGAACTTGCAGGAGTCCTGTCAGTTTCTCCGAGGAGAAAAATCCACACTTGTTTCTGAAAAAGCTACTCTGTTTTCACAGTTACAAATTGTCACTGAGAATCTGCAGAAGCTCTTGGAGAAGAACACCTTGCTGGAGAATTCACTCTCCAGTGCAAATATGGAGCTCGAAGGTTTGAGGGCAAGATCTAAGAGCTTAGAAGAAGTATGCCAGTTGCTTGGTAATGAGAAGTCCAAAATCCTAAATGAGAGAGACACCCTGGTATCTCAGTTGGAAAACGTTGAACAGAGATTGGGTAGTCTGGAAAGTAGGTTTACAAAATTAGAAGAAAAATATTCGGATCTGGAAAAGGAGAAAAAATCCACGTTTTGCAGGGTAGAAGAATTGCAAGCTTACATCTTCATGGAGAAGCAAGAGCACACAAGTTACGTGCAGTCAAGTGAGGCGCGATTGGCAGGTTTGGAGAACCAAGTGCATATCCTGCAACAAGAAAGTAGGTTGGGGAAGAAGGAATTCGAGGAAGAACTTGATAGAGCTGTCAATGCTCAGGTTGAGGTTTTCATCCTTCAGAAGTTTATAGAAGATTTGGAAGAAAAGAATTTATCTCTACTAAATCAATGTCAAAAACAGGTTGAAGCATCCAAATTTTCAGATAAACTGATCTCAGAGTTGGAGAGTGAGAATCTTGAGCAACAGGTAGAAGTAGAATTCTTGTTAGATGAAATCCAGAAGTTGAGGATGGTAATTCATCAAGTGTTCAGGGCTATTCAAATTGATCCAGATAATGGGAATGTAGATAAGATTGAGCATGAGCATATACCTGTACCGCGTATTTTGGATGGTATTGAGGATTTAAAAGATTCTCTGTTGACAAGCAAGGATGAGAAGCAGCAGTTGCTGGTTGAGAACTCAGTTCTCTTAACTTTACTTGGGCAACTGAAATTAGAGGGTGCAGAACTTGATTCTGAGAAAAAGATCATTGAGCATGAGTTTGAGGTCATGACAGAGCGGTGTTCTATGCTGCAAAAGAACAAGCACGAGGTTCTAGAGATGAACATGCAGTTGAGATCAGAAATGGGCAAGAGTGAGCAACGGGAGGAAGTTTTAAAGGCTGAATTGGAAACTCTACACATTTCTCTGGCAACTTCGAAGGGGGCTTGCCTGGTATTGCAGAAAGAAAGTACAATGTTGCTTGAAGAGAAGAAATCCTTGCTGAAGAGTTTTTCTGACCTGAAAGAGGAAAAGCATATTCTTGAAGAGGAAAACAGTTCTATTCTTCATGAAGCATTAGCTCTCAGCAATATGGCTTTAGTCTTTGAGAGCTTTGCAACCGAGAAATCTGTGGAACTAGAAGCACTTTCTGCAAATATCGACGGTCTCCATGTTGTCAACATTGACCTCAAGGAGGAGGTTAGTATGTTGGGGAAGAAGATGGAAATGAAAGAGGAAGAAAATCTATGTCTGAATGAAACAGTAGTGAAGTTAGGGAAAGAGCTGAGTGAAGCCAAAGATTTAAATGACCAATTATGCATTCAATTGTCCGTTGAAAAAGATTTTCTGAGACAAAAGGCAACAGAGCTTTCAGAAGCAGAACAGAAGCTTAAGGCTTCAGAGAGCTTGAATGTTGAATTATGCAGAACTGTTGAAGACCTGAAGATGGAACATGAAGAATCAAAACTAGTCAGGGAAAATCTAGAGAGACAGATTCTTGAAGTGTTGGATGATAGCGCAATTCAGACAAAAGAAATTGAATGCCTTCGTGAGGTGAATGAGAATATGGAGTCTAAAGTAGCAATATTAAACAAAGAAATTGAAGAACATAGGATTAGAGAAGAGAATTTGAATTCAGAGCTGCAAGAGAAGAGAGATGAATTTGAACTATGGGATGCTGAGGCTGCAACATTTTATTTTGATCTCCAGATTTCTTCCATTCGTGAAGTTCTACTTGAAAAGAAGGTTCAAGAACTTGCTGGAGCTTGTGAGAGTCTTGAAGATGAAACTACTGCAAAAGGTATGGAGATTGCACAGATGAAGGAAAGAGTTAGCTTCTTAGAAAGTGAGATAGGAGGACTGAAGGCGCAGTTGTCTGCATATGTTCCTGTCATAGCTTCTTTAGGAGATGATATAGCCTCTCTTGAGCAGAATGCCCTTCTTCACACAAAGCTTTCTGTGGCACGAAATCTAGAAACACAGGTATTATTTTTCATGTTTTTGAAAACATCATGTTAATGTGATTGGCTTCTTGATTCTTGGTGCTAACTTTTTTAGGGGCCAAACAACAAGCTCAAATCTATGAAGCCAAACCAGCACGCACTCACACCCTGTGTATTTCATTTTAGTAACCTTATTGAACTGTTTAACATGAAGAACTTGTTAATTCAAATGGCACTAGAAATTGATATTCAACCACTTCAGTTTTTACACTTGGTTTCAAATCCTAACCCCTCCCCCCCTCCCCCTCTCCTCTTTTTCCAAAATTTAATTTTAAACTTGAAGGATAATTGGAAACCCTGCTTTTTCTTGAAATTTTCTGCATGCAGAAACAGATACATGCAGGATTGCAACTCATGCAAGTGGACTTGAAGTCCTTAGCCCTTCAACATAGATATTGTGTATAATGCCTTTTTGCTGAATCTCATACTTACTTAACATGCATATTTCTGTAGGACAAGGAAATGGAAATTCATCCTTATGAAAACAGCTGTCAAGAGCTTAAAGAAGATCAAAGGACTGCGGTACCAGATGGAATCTCACATTTGCAGAAGATGCAGACTAGGATTAAAGCAGTAGAAAAGACTGTTATGGAAGAAATGGAAAGGCTTGCAACACAAGAAAGCATAAACACCAACATCAAAGTAGAAGATGTAATGAAAGAGACTGAAGACTTCAAACCAAAAGGCAAATTGCCTCAAGAGAGAGGCCTGGAATCACAGAGGACTAAACCTGAAAATGGGATTTTGATGAAAGATATTCCACTTGATCAAGTCTCAGATACTTCATTCTATGGGAGAAGCAAGATAGATAATGGTAGAGCTGATGATGAGATGCTTGAATTATGGGAAACTGCAGAGCAAGAGTGCGGCCAGGGTCCAATGGTCAATGAGACACAAAAGCAGGCATCTGCACCAGTAGAAGATGTTAATGCATGCCACAGGCTAGAAGATGGGGAGAAGAGTCAGGATCTCCCTTCAGAATTAGAGATTGAGAAGGAGTTGGGCATTGACAAGCTAGAGGTATCTGCAAGTGTTAGACAGCCAAATCAAGATGTCAACAAGGGAAAGTTCCTGGAGAGACTTGCTTCCGATGCTCAGAAATTGACGAGTCTTCAAACAACTTTACAAGATCTGAAAAAGAGAGTGGAGATGAACAAGAGAAGCAAGAGGGCCAGTGACATTGAATATGAAACAATCAAAAGACAGTTACAGGAAGTTGAGGAGGCTATTTTGCAGCTGGTGGATGTCAATGATAAATTGACAAAAGATACTGAGGATAGCCCATCATCTTTGGATGGAAGACCTTCAGTAGAGCTGGAGGAGGCTGGAAATGTCCGCAGAAAGAGAGCAACAGAACAGGCAACTAAAGGGTCCGAAAAAATTGGACGTTTGCAGTTTGATTTACAAAACATTGAGTATGTTCTGCTTAAATTGGAGGATGAAAGGAAAAGCAAAGGAAAGCACCGATTTCCTGAAAGTAGAACAGGCAGTCTCTTGAGAGACTTTATTTACAGTGGAGGGAGGGGTAGTGAGAGGCGTAAGAAGTCTTGTTTTTGTGGCTGTACAAGACCTTCAACTGATGGAGACTAAGGTAATTACTAAGAGGAAAGCATGTTTCCATCAGCTGTAAGTTTCACTCCCTGAGATGATCCTAATATTATGTTTAGGGGGTCATCTCTTGGATTAATCAGTAAAAACTGTGCCTTTTAGCTTAGAGGAACTGTAAGAATTTAGGACCAAACTAATTATAATAAGCTGCTTTTCCAGCATTTTATTTGTTAATTTATAAGACAATCAATATCACTAAAGGAACTCAGTAGTACAAGTTTCTTATATATGGTTGATAGTTTTCTCGAACGGCATTGTTTGACACCAACTATGGTAGAGAAGCATGGACTTGAACAAGTTCATTTTGACTTAACTACACCTTGGAGATGGGGAAGTCCTCGCATATGGCCTTATACAACTTTAACAAGGCCAATATGTGCTAAAGATGGAAGCCCACTTGGCCAACAAGTATATTAACTAAAAAGGCCCACTTCTATTAGTACTTGTTCTAATAACTTAAGAATTTGATGTGCACAATTTATCTATTTTGTGGCAGACATTTTCAACAATGTTGTAAACCAGAGGATTTTGAGTTTGTTCTCTTTAACTAAGATTGTGGATGCCTCATGAAATAACCCGTTACTCAGAATGATCTGATTAGCAGAACGATCTGATTAGCAGAATTATTATCAACATGGTCCTCTATTTCCTTGTTGTAATTGATACTTGGTTGTCCAATTTGGCCATCTATTTGACATTAAGAACATTGAACACAGAAGTCAGTTAATGGCTTAAAGCTGGGATATAGATTTTACACGTCTTGAAGCTGGTTAAGCCCTGCAATAATTTTTTGCTCTGAGATAAAAGTTTTAGCAGGTGGAATTGATAGCTTTGACAGTCAAGCAGGAGAAACAATCCCTTAACACCAACCTACAACCCTGTAACTTTCGAGGTTGGAGATTTCGAAAAAGAAAAAACTTCATGATTTTTCTAGAATCTGAGGGCTGCTCAACTCCACTCCAGGTTGATAAATTGTTTATAAAAGTTTCTCAAGTCCTTAAAACAGTGTCAAAGGACGAGATTTGAAAATTAGAAAATCCGTCTCTATAAGGTTTGAGCCTTTGAGGTTTGGACCTGCGTATGCAACGGATCTAAAAAATGTCTGTTGATCGTGGTTCTATTATAATTCAAAATTTCAAGATAGTAATATACACTAAAAATTACTAATTAATATTGGCATTAAACCATATAAGAAAATGGCATTAGTCAATTATATATAGCTACTTCAGGACTCGAATTTAATTTTTGTTTTTTTTAAATACTACTTTGTATAATAGATACCATCCAATTTTTTATAGAAAAATACTAGATTAGCCCATCGTCAAATAGAGAACAGTTAGATAAATTAGTTCATGGTCACTTCAGATGATCCCGTAGATTTTGTAGCAATAGTTTCATAACAAAATATTCCAGATGTTTTAACTTAAAATGACCTAACTTGGTAGATGTAAAGCTTCATTCTACGTAAGTAGTTTAACTTAAAAGAAGTGTTTCATGTAATTGCACATGGTGGTGGATGTAAAGTATCATCCACCCTTAACTTCTTTTCAGGGATGAAAATCTAGGGGTTTATCTGAAAATACGTGTTTCATGCTCATTACAAACGGATTTGGTTGGTAAAGATAACAAAATGTCGACTAAATTAAACGGACAAAAATGTCTCTTAATGACAAAATCACTCTAATTCTGACAGGTAGGAACAAAATAGGAGGAATGTTTAAATAAACAAGTTCTCCATAAACTGCGAGCAACAAAATCTCAGAGCCACCAAAAAAAAACAAGAAAGTAAAAGCTAAAGGGCAATTTCAGAATCCTTCATTCAGGCTCCAACTAGTTCAGCAGGGGCTTCAGCCATTGTGTCGTCAGTAGGCCTATCCACCTTGGCACCAACATCCTCTGAATAGTCACCATGAACCTGCATAGACAAACCACAGTGGACACATTTACATGAGTGCTTCAGGAGATCCTAGAACACAAAGGAGGCATATCAAGATGTCGAATATTGACACTTGAAAATGATCAAAAATTTCAGAAAGAGATAATAAACTGGATAGACAGGCATCAAAGTTGCTTCATGAAGGCAGCTTAATTTAAAAATAAATAAATAAATAACAGGGTGAGCATAAGTAAATCTGATCATCCTGAAAAAATCAGAATCTAAATTTAGGTGTGGCCTAGGCCTTGGATAAACTTTATGAGCTCTTGGATAACCTTCGTTTCCAGGCTTTTTATTAGCAATGGTTTAAAATTTTTAATACCACCACAAATGCCAATGCTCTAATTGTTAAACTGGTATAATGTTATGCACACAAAGAAAGAGAGGAAGGTAGAGGGACTTGCCTCCATCAACTTTCCAAGGTCAAATTTTGGAGCTTTCAAGATTTTAACTTTCCGGATAAATACATTTTGTAGAGGGTAGATGCTTGAGGTTGCCTTTTCAATATCCTTGCCAATTGACTCAGGAATGAACTTCCTCACCAATTCCTTCAGATCACAAGATGATGCCGAGTTGATCATGATCTCCCTCATCTTGCGGCGGATCTAACAGATCACAAGCAACATTATTTGTTAAACGGTGGTAAAATTTATATTGGAATGCAGCAATTTAAAAAGATGAAACAATCATCAAAATACTTTGCTGTTCAACCTAATGAAGTTTACAAACAATCTTAGTGAGGAAAGAAGGCATTGGGCAACAAGTTATTTAGGATCTAAAGCCAATGATAAAGCATCATTTGCTCAATTAATTTATCTGTTATATTCTCCATATCTACACTATTCAAGCAGTTTAAAAAATATAAAATAACTTGAAAAGAAAAAAAATTATCTTGTTTAGGACATTAAAGTTGGAAAACATTTTAATTAGAAACTATTACGCGTGCACACACACTAGAACAAATCAGTGGTCACATATAGTACACAGCCATCTTTGCTCAAGTTGCTGATTAATTTCTATAAAACAATTTTTTTTAGTTAAATAACAGTATACAAACCTGTCTAATTTGGCTAGACTGGGCATAACAGGTCCTCTTGACTTGGTTTTGGCGCCTCTTGGTGAATCCAATGCAGAACATCCTCAAGGTGTAATTGTCTGTAGTCTTTACATCCACATGAGCTTCAATCAATGTCTGCCATTTCCTCACCAAAGACCTCAACTTGTCTGTTGTAAAATCCATTCCCTGAAATGTTTTATAAAGTAAGAACATAACAGAAGTGACAGATTTTTCATTAGAAACATTCCAGTTTTATAAAGTAAAAACATAGCAGAAGTGACTAATTTTTCATAAGAATCATAGCATCAACAATGTTGGAAGCAGATGAAACCATTTAAATTCCACATACCCAGAAATTTGTCAGAACATTCCTCCCTTGAACATCTTCAGCTCTCAATCTAATCTTCCTGTAAGCATGCTCCTCATCATCCTGAAGGTCAGCCAATGATATCTCAAAGACTCTGTGTTTGAGTCCTTCGGAAGCAATCTGTTAAGAGACCAAGAGGAGGTCATATTGTATGCACTAACACATAAACATCTGGAAAATATTAAATACATTAAAATTTCCAGGTTGAGGAAGAAGTATAGCCTTGGATCAATGGCAAGTGCATTCCACCAAAAGGAATGGTTGCAGGTTCAAGCCCAGGAATTTGCCTCCCCAAAAAACAATTGGGAGTAAGGCTGCCTACCAATAACCTCTCCCAAACCCATCAAAAGTGGGAGATTTTTGCATTGGGTACACCCTTTTTTTTATTAACAACAAAATAAATGCAACAAAACAATCACTGCAATCACATTAATGAACAGCAGCACATAGATCTGCTGACTTCGTCTCATAATTTTATAAACTTTTGTATGACACACAAAACTAAAAACCATAAAAAAAACACAAGGTTCCCACCACCAAAATTGTAGTCAAAGACTGTAGAACTAAACAAGCAAAATAAAATTATAAAAACTAAACACCTAATATGGGTAATAAAGGGCAGGAAAGAATTAGAAAAAGGTCTTCAAAAAGAATGAAAAGCAGGCCATGCTAAAGCAATCTTGCCACTACAATCAATACTTCCATAAACTAGATCTCATACTTTCATCCACCTTACAATGAGAAAGGAATGCGGGTTGGTTCACAAACTTGAAACCCTCAAAAGATTTGAACATCGTTTCTCATGATACTTTGAATGCAAAATGCACATGTTCCAACAACAATCCGTAACCAAACAATAGATTTCAAAGTCGCTTATGACACAGAATGTCATTTGGCCTAACCTATAATTCTAACACTAATAGCACACCAAAGCAGCTCCTATCCATTAAATCCAACTGAATCGTCTTATAAGCAAAGCAGGGTTAAAATTAAACAACAAATACCATCCAAACCAATATAAGAACCCATCTAGATTAGCTTTAACCAACCACATCAACCAATCAAGCAAGCAACAACAAACAAAAAAATCAAAATAAAAAACCAATATTTTAGCTGCAGAGAAAGCTGAAAACAAAACAGAAATGGAAACAACAAAAACCCCAGATACAAATTTTAACTTGGTTTCTAATCCCACAGTTTCTCGTTAACCAAACACATCATAAGATCAATAAAACAATAATAATAAAAACCCACAGATAGATAACAGAAAAAAGAGCTAACCTTAGTTCCCTGAGTACGAGTGACGAGGGTTTTGCCAACGTTTTTGACAGTGAACACTGATGGGGCCTTGATGTCATACCAGTCCTTCTTTGCAAAAGGATCAGCTCTGTAATACCCACACACAAAAAATATATACACATTCAAAATCAATAACAACATCGAAAATGAAAAAAACAAAGACAACCCAGATCTGAAAAACAAAAATTGGATGCAAAAACGTAAGAAAGACTCACGCTTTCTTCTTGCCTCCCTTCTTTCCCTTGGAAATCCTCTTGTTCTTACTGCCAAATACAACACGTTAATATTAGTCCCTCACAAAAGCATGAATTCTCAGTGTAAATATGAATGAGAGAGAGAGAGAGAGAGAGAGAGAGAGAGAGAGAGATAGAGAGAGTACCCGACGGCCATGATTGGATGAGCGGAGAGGAGGAGAGTGAGAGAGAGAGCACCAGACGGCTATGGAGGCAAAACAAAAAATGAATGTTTTGAGAGAGCAAAACCCTAATTTTGGATGAGGGATTTATATGGGGGTGTGTGCTTTGGGTTGTTGTACACTCAGGTTGGGTGTGTCGTTTTGGTGATATTAATTTTAGACTATACAAGGGTAATTTTGAGATATTGGTATATCCAGTTGATGCAGGGACTGCTATTGGTTTATATAAACCGATGTCGTTCTGTTCTCACCTTAAAAAATCATAGCCTTCTCACTTCTTAGGGCTTTTAAATTTTACTTTTATTTTTATAAGCCTTTTTCTTTTTCGTGCTGCTTGTTTAGATAATTTTCCACATTTTTTTTTTTATGTTTGGTAACATAAAAAAAATTAGTTAGTGGAAAACTATTTTCATTTAACAAAAAAAATCCTAATAAGATAAGCATATTTTCTATAGATTGTGTAGGGAGGAGGTTTATAGGGCCCAAATGACATTGGATCATGGGCTAAAATAAGCCCAATACATGCTTATTTAAGAATAGAGCTTCCCTAAAATATCCATACCCTGGACCACGAACCAAATGGTGCATCATTGTGGATCCAATGGTAAATTCACCAAGCATCCCATCCGAAGTCAAGATCTTCACCAAGTTGGCAAAGTCAAAGCACCTACCAAGCTTTCGAGGATGTGCTCTTAAACTTATAAGATTATCTAAGGACACCTTCTAAACCTTCCTGATAAATCTATCGTTACCTGCTTGGCACATTCGCATTTAATGATGGATAATTGATCAAGATAAAACAAGAAACCCCAAAAGTCTTTATTCATCATGACATTGAGGAAGAAAGAGACTGGTGGGACAAAAAGTTGTCCAACTATACAAAAACAACTCATGCTAGAGAAGAAAACATGGCAAATATAAGAAAGGATAAGGGTGAAGAAGAAGACACGAGAAATAAGTGTGAGAGAATTGATAAAAGATAAAAGTAGGTTGTTCTTAGAGAAGAGCTTGTAATACCATCTAAAAAAAAAAAAAACCTTAATATACCTTTTTACGTATATTTTTGTGGTTTTTGTTCCAATCTCTCATTGTGGATTGTTGTTAACCCCTAACATAAATTAATTGTGATCCTAAGTCAGGTTTAACCAGTTTTGGGCCACACAAGTTATTTTCTTGAAACCTTGAGATTTATTTTCTATAGGTTGTTTTCTATAAAAAAAAAAATGGAAAACAATCTCTCTCTCTCTCTCTCTCTCTCTCTCTCTCTCTCTCTCTCTCTCTCTCTCTCTCTCTCTCTCTCTCTCTCTCTCTCTCTCTCTCTCTCTCTCGTGCATAATGCATAGCTCTTATAGCTCTCTCACTTCTTCTCTTCCTTTTGCTTTTTCTCTTTTCTCTCACCCTCACTATTACTCTCTTTGGTCTCTTCTCTTCTCTCTTTTCTCCCTGCTTCTCTTCCCCTCTATAACACAATTCCATGAATTTCAATCTTGACTTTTTTTTTTCTTTAAGTAATTTTTTGGTTTGATGGATTTTAGTATGGAAAGTTGCATATGTTAATTCTCTTTTCCACATAAAAGTGAAAAAAATAAATAAATAAAGAAGAATGAATATAGTAAAAGACAAAAATTTGCTAATATAGTGCCTATATGACTTTAAATTGCTTTTACATAGGGTAATCTTTACAGTAAATTAATAATGTTGTTACAAATAACAGTATAACGGTTCTCAAAAAAAAAAAAAAAAAAGTATAATGAATGATAAATTTTTAGGGGAATTGCATTTTGTTGCCTTATTATCATATTAATATTATGAAGTGAATTGCAATATTTTCCTCAAACTTCAACATTAAGCCATTGATTTCTTTAAACTACTGGATCAATTGTGATATCTTCCCGTCTTGTGCATGGGCTAGTGTTGTAGATACATTATGTTGAGTATTTTTCAAGTAGATACATTAGTCCTACAAAGTGATCAATATATATTTTTTATGTACGTTACTGTCCGTATATGAGCAAAATGAGTGGTAGAGATCATACAAATTGGACAACTAATTTTGCTTGTATATATTGTCAAAATTTTAGTTTGAAAACCAATTTCATTCTTGGTTTTTTTTTTTTTTTTTTTTTTTTTTTTTTTTTTTTTAATATTGATTACATTTGTTTAGTTTACACAATACACATGTTTTAAATTACACAAGAAATATTAAAAAAAAAAAAAAAACTGTGTATACCAAACACTAGAAAATGTTCTCAAAATCATTTTCAATGTTGTTACCAAACACTGGTGTAGACATCAAAATTTTATGATGTATTCACAATCGTCTAATTGTTCATGATAAAACATTTGTGATCAAATTAATCTCCAATTGATGATGTGGACCATCAACGAATGAAATCAAGTCACGTGGCAACATCAAATGAAGAAAGCCATATGGCAGCATCAGAAGAAAAGATCTATATGAAAAGTTCTTATTAAATAAAATACCAAATTAAATTCATAATTCAACTCTCAATAAATGCTGAGAGAAAATTCCAAATTAAATACTATTGAGTTACCTATAAATAGAGGCTTCTCATATGAGAAAAAAATGAGAACACTTAGAGAGAAAACACTACCAACACTCTGACAAAATAGAAAGTTATCTCTAAAGTTCACAAGAATTCCATTGTTTATTAAGGCCTATTCCTACTTCTTCAAATCAAAGTAGGGATTCTCTTTTAACCTAGTTCGAGATCAAGCCATCAGCACTCGCATTAAATCAAGCACGTTCAACTATTCATTCAACTTGGAGACATCAAAGCATGATTCAAGATCAAGCTTTATAGCCCCTTCGGATCGTAATGTTTCTTGGAAATCAAATCGGAGGAATTTATTGTACTATTTCATTGTAAAGATTCATACAGAGAATTGTACTCACATATATACAAATCAAATACAAGTTTATTATTTGTTACACTATTTCGTGATCGTGTGATTTATCTTTTACGAAAATTGTGTGTACAATCAGAAAAAGAGATAGTTTTCTAGAAAACGCTTTCTAGAAAATGAAAAAATTTCCAAGAAAAGTTATTGTTGAAACAAACAAAGCATTATATTTGTTTGGGTTCTAGTTTCTTCTTTCTCTTTTTTTTTCTCCATTTTTCCTTTTTGGTTGAGAAATATGCAAAAAAGAAAAGAAAAAAGAACTCTCCTATGATTTTTGATTTTTGTGTAAATAATATGAGCTGAATGTACTCTCATTTTATGTGAAAATAATATGAACCTGTGTTATTGAATAAGTACCTCACTCTTAGGGGCGGAGGGACATATAGTCCTAGGGGGCCATGGTCCCCCAAAATTTTTGAAACCCTTATAGTATTGTATAAAAATAAATTGGGCCTCTACAAAATGTAATGATTGGCCTCTCCAAAATTTTTTATAGAGGCAAGATTACTCGTAACTTAGTTTAAATCATATCATACTAAAAGAAAAGATAACCAAGCGGTCCACCTACTTGCATTACATGCCCAAAAAACTGGAGTTTTATAAACTATTGGATAGAAGATAGTCCCTGGTTTTAGAGTTTCAATTAGCTATGGATGTTCATCATCTTCACAGTTCATGCTCATTTTTTACTGTTGTTTTGCTTTGTTTTTGAATAATGAAAACTTATGACTTTCCTTAAAAAAATGTCACAAATGTTAGTCCAATGTTAGTTTTTTGGGAGGAGGAAATGGAATAGAAAGGAATAAAAATAATAATTTTAGAATATTCTTTTCTTTTCTTGTTTGAGAGTTTTATTCCATTGTTTGAGAGTTTAAGGCCTTGTTTGGGAGGAGGGAATGAAATGGAATGGAAATGAATGAAAAGAATAAAGGATTTACAAATGTCTTCCTCCACTCTAATATACTACTTAATCCTTGATGTCATATCTTGCATGTCCTTAGTTGGTTTTTTCATAAAGGATTGTATGAGCATCAACCCTAAGGGTTAGCCCGCCTTTAAGGTCTTAACTGAGAAAACCTCATTGCATTTGCAGGGGTCAACTTTAGCATTAGCAACCCTTATTTGCATAGACATTAATATATATGTCCATCTCCTTCAATTCAGTCATCGGTTGTTAATGACTAAAAAGATATGAAAATCATAATAATTTCTTTCCAATAATAAATGGTGTTGAATTTGAACTCATCAGCCCTTCACAGTTCACAGTGCCACATTAAAAGGAAAGTAAAGTAGGGTTTTTAGTCAATACACTTTATAAGTTATAAATAAAGACATTCCGGTTTGTATTATTTTTTGTTTTCGTACCTTTTTAGTGCCTAAATAATTGTCAATTAAATTTTCGCTAAAACTATTAAATCTTTTTGTTAATATTGGCCAAATTCAAATTTAATAAATATAGTTTTTTGTATTACACATACAAGTTTTTAAAATATTTAATTTGCATTTTAAATTGTTTTATGTTTTGGTCTTTTATCTTACTGTACATAGTATAATTGTAATATGTATAAATAAAATAAAATAAAATAAAATAAAATAAAAAGGTAAATTTCATTCACATATGATTAGGGACCAAATTGGTAAATTTTGAAAAATCTTGGATATGATTAGTATTAGCCCAAACCTTGTGGTATGTTAATGAAATTTATTCATAATTTTTATTTTTATTTTACAAATGAAGGTATCCAAACCTCTTCGAGTATTTAATTATTCTCTTAAGTATATGCAGTCCTTCATCCTCCACGCACTAGGTTATTATAAGGAGGAATCCCATGGGGTAGCTCCAAGATGCTGGTAAGAGGTTTCAAATTTATGATCTCATGGATATCATGAAACTTTAGAAATTAAAAATTAAAAAAAAAAAAAAAAAACTTAGTCTTATATTTGTTTGGCCTTTTCAAGAACAAATTTCTGCCCCGCCACTTATTCAATGAGAGCAATTTTAGGCCAAGCCTAATTAATAACCTTTATTTGGTATAATCTAAACATGGACCAAGACCAATTATGTGATGCCCCAATTTGATTGATTGTGTGATGTGTGTGGGTGTGTGATGAGTCCCACATCGAGTATTTACTGGGTTAAACTGGATTTTATTAACAACTGCAAGGAGCCTCAATTGCGACTAGTCCTTTTGAGGTATAGCGCAGATGTGGCTAGCACTTTTCCTTGGGTCGTTACATATATGGTATCAGAGCCGGCCTGGTAATCCCGTGTGGGCTCTGAGACACTACCCCACAAAGTGGGCCCTAACGAGGACATTAGGGATTTAAGTGGGGGAGATTGTGATGCCCCAATTTGATTGATTGTGTGATGTGTGTGGGTGTGTGATGAGTCCCACATCGGGTATTTACTGGGTTGAACTGGGCTTTATTAACAACTGCAAGGAGCCTCAATTGCGACTAGTCCTTTTGAGGTATAGCGCAGATGTGGCTAGCGCTTTTCCTTGGGTCGTTACAAATTAAGGATTCACAATTCAAGCACGTTAACTTCAATTGTGTGTAATATAATTTGCCCATCTCTCCCTTAAAAGTAACTATGCATGATTTTTTAGTAGAGTTGTAATGTGTCTTTGTGTTAGAATTCATTTCCCTCTCTATTGTGTGTGTGTGTGTGTTTGTTTCTAAAAAAAAAAGAATGGATATTGTCTCATATTGCTTAAGAGAGTGTTTTGTGTGTAGTATAACTTACCGTACCCTCCCTTAAAAGTTACTATGATTTTTGAGTGGAGTTGTAGTGTGTTTTGTGTTAAAACATCTTTCCCACTCCCTTGTGTGTGTGTGTTTGTTTCTCAAAAAAAAAAAAAAAAAAAAAAAGAAAAAGAAAGAAAAAGGAAAAAGGAAAAGGATGGTGCCATTTTTTTCAAAGACAAGACAAGTAGACAACCATTATGACCCATGGCCAAAAGTTTGAGAGAAAGATGAAAGACACAGCAAACCAACCCAAGTATTCATCCATCATTCACTTTCTCTAGAAGACAAGAGGAAATTCCAAGGAATTATTAAGCATGGTAAATGCAAGGCATCTAGCTATCAGATGGAAGAAGAGAAATGTGGGTGTATATATAAGTGTCTTAGCATTTAATCAAACTATTTTATTTATCATTTCTTACTCATGAGATACTCCGAAAACCTTATAAACTAATAAAGTGATGAATTGAACTAAGAAATTTTAAGTTTTTTTTTTTTTTGAGAAAAAGAAATTTTAAGTTGAGTAGTATTTATTGCACATAAATTGTATTACAGAATTTTACACACATTCTAAAAAACAACTAAAACTTAACCTAAAGTCACAATTTTTACATAAAAATGAACCATTTTGTATTTACAAATTACGACACATCCTTCAAGCTTATTAGAGCACTGCTATTTTAACTTTATCAAAATACAAAAATTGCTCTACAATAGTGAAGGTATAGCTAATTATTTTAGCTTTAGAGCTATAGTACGCAGCTATTTTTGGCTGCCTACTATAGCTTGAAGCTAAGCAAAAAAAATATTTTTTTATTCCCACTAGCATTAAAATAATATTTCTTCTCTTTCTTTCTCTAATTCTTTTTCTATTTCTTTTCTTTCTTTCGATTCCCATCATCCTTATCACAAACTCTCATCGATTCCCATCATCTTCATTAGAAAAAATGATTTAGCTTCACCGATTCCCATTCTCATCCACAAACTCTCACCGATTCATCAACCTCCTCATCGCCGCCACCGAAACTCACGCATCATCGCCGAAACGGTTCGTGGTTGTGTTGGCTCGTGGATCGGAGTGGTTATCACTCGTGGTTCGGAGTGGGTCGTATCGGCGTGGTGGGTTTCGGCGTTGGGCGTATCAACGTGGATTGGAGTGGGTCTTTCTTGCTCATGGGTCGGAGTGGGTTTTAGTTTTGGGTTGCTGAATTTTCGGGTTGTTGTGGTGGGTTTCGGCATATCAACATGGTGGGTTTCAACGTTGGGGCGTATTGGCGTGGATCAGAGCAAGTCTTTCTTGCTTGTGGGTCGGAGTGGGTTTCGGTTTTGGGTTGCTGGATTTTCAGGTTGCTGTGGGTTTATTTTGTGGTGGTTGTGGGTTTGTATTATTTTATTATAGTAGATATATTATTTTATTGTAATGTTTATATTATTTTATTATGTTGAAAGTTACAATAAATCCACTATTATTGGATGTTTTGTAAAATAAGTAAGTAAAATAAATAAAATAACTTTTTATGATGCTAAATAATTAAAAAAATAGCTTCATTGCTATGGATGCGCTTAACTTCATCTTTCGAAGTGTCCCCCAAGAAACAAGAAACATGCCTTTTTACAATATTACGTTATTTAAATATTAATCACACAATCTTGGATAAAAAGGTTTGATTGCTAAAGATACATACGTCTATATCATTCCATATTGGTGTGGGCCTTTATTTCATAGAATTTTAGGTGTACCATCAGCTTTACCCAATGCTTATATCAAAAAGAAAATTAATGATTATGACAATACGATTAGGTTTTAGGTGTACCACCAGCTTTACCCAATGTGTGTAATAGTGTTACTAAAACATCTCGGTATTTAATAGCCACGACTACAAGTGAATTGACTAGACTAGAGCAACACTTTCTATTACATTATTGCAGTCTGCAAAACGTTTTTATTATAAAAACATCCTAGAGTGAGAATTGGGAATTTAATCTTTAGCTTTTCAAACTGTAAGTTTTAATTGGTTACTTTTTAAACTATAAGATTTAATTTCACTTAAAATAAAAAGAATTTATCTCAAAGATTAAAATTTTATTTTTTATTTAGTAGAGTATAAAAGTATAACCTCAAAGGTTACATTGAATACAGCTTTCAATTTATAATATTTAATCTAATGCATAAAGTAGATCAATTTCATGTGAAGAACAATCTAAATACCTAATACACGAGAAATCAACATGAAACTAATTAGTCTTTGGAGGAATACTTTCTATATATCATATATCTCCCTCCATTCATGGATTAGTATAATGAGGCATTGGCGGGGGTTGTGACCAGTGCCACTTTTTTGGTGGTGGCGGCGGCGGCGGCGGAGGTGGCGGTGGTGGTGGTGGTGGAGGAGGAGGAGGAGGTGGTGGTGGTGGTGGTGGTGATGGTGGCGGTGGACTTCTAACTGAGCAGCCAAATGTACCACAGTCAACAGGATGCGCATAGAAAGAAAAACATTCCTCTGGTGACCTTTGCAATGGCCTATCTGGAATACAATTCTTCTTGTCATCTTTGTCAGGCAGCTTCAAGCACACGGGTGGTTCACCACAGAAATAGTTATATGAGTAGGTAAAGTTCTCCAACTTAGGCAACATGCATATACTCGGTGGAATCACACCTGACAACTTGTTATGCGCCACATCCAATTGCTCCAAGCTCTTCATTTTCCCTATTGATTCAGGCAAAGTACCAACCAACTCGTTAAAGCTCACATCAAACACTGTCACTTTGTCTAGCAACCCTATCTCTGGGGGCACACACCCTTTTAATCCACTGTTCATTAGTATAATCTCTTTCAAAGTGTCCTTCATGTTCGACAAACTCGAAGGCAAGCAACCATTAAGGTTGTTGTTGGCAAAAACAATCACTGAAACTGGAGAGTTGCCTATGTTTTCAGGTAAAGATGTTTGGAACTTGTTGTTGTTGATGAACAAAGCATCGAGTTTCAAGTCGAAAAGGCGTGAAGGGATGCTTCCTTGGAATTCATTGAAACGGATATCAAGGAATATGAGTGAAGGAATGTAAAGAACAACTGAAGGGAATGGACCAGAAAATTTGTTATTACTAATGTCAAACTCATGGAGAAGGTGAAGGTAGCGAAAGCAATCAGGGATTGTGCCATAGAAGCGGTTGGAGTTTATGTGGAAGAAAGCAAGGTCAGTCAAGAGGCCTAGTTCTTCTGGTAGTGTACCGGCTATGTCAGCATGGTTTAGATCTATTCCAGCCACTGTCATAACGTGAGGGTCATCTGGGGCTGGCGCACAGTACACACCAGTGTAATTGCAGACATTTGGGCCACACCAATTTAAGGTAGAGTTATGGGGGTCAGAGGTGATTGAGTGTTTCCATGCTTGGAGGGCAGTATAAGCCTTCAGGAGTCTTGGGTTTGGGAGTGGTGGTTGTGGTGGTGGAAAGTTTGAAGCTTGGTGAGAGGGCTTGGAGAGGAATATGAGAGAGAAGATGCCCCAAAGGGCTAGAGTGAGAAGTGGGTTAGTCTTCATTTTGAAAAACATGCCATGTATTGGTATTGGGTTGTTCATTCTTGTTTGATGTTTGAGGCAATTATTAGACCCTGATTTATAGAAGGGTAAAGAAGAAGTTTTGATGGTGATAGCGATTCATAGCATAAGATATGGTGTGTAAGTTAAAAAGGTTAATCAAACTTTGACAATATCTCAGTTATCATTTTCCTTGTGATTATTTTGTAGGTAGAGTGAGGTATTGTAATTATTGGAGTACAGAAGTACTAATATGTTTTATATTTGAATTTGACTCATTATTAAGAAGGTGAGACGAATGTTCACATTTCACACTTCCTCTCTGTATATATTTTATAAGCTTTTCTTCTTTTGCATGGTTCACTGTAATGCACCAGCGTGGCCTTTGTTTCTCGTGGAAAGTTGGAATGGAGTTTGGTAGCTGATCTTACCAAAAACACGGTTCTTAAACCTGTTTGGTTTATTATATTGGTTCAACTCAAGGCTGGATTATTCAACAAATTAGGAGTATAACATATATTTTGCAGCTATAATAGTAATTGTAATTTTTCAAAGTGGGTCGTTTAACAAAGATATTAGATGGTGTCCCTAGTCTCAATTCAAATAGTTTCCTAGGACCCAAGACAAGGTCATGAAAATGGCAGGCATCAGAATACAGAAGTAAAATTTGTTAGACATATATTAAATGCCGGTGCTTTCAACAAAGAATTGGGAAATGAATCTTAGGTTGATTTGTCAATCACCAGATGGGACTTAATCTACTTTAGTATTTTAAGTTTTAACCAATGGGACCCCCATATGCAGTAGCTGAAGGCCCATGGGGGGATATGTTCGGATCTTGTTTGGTTATCCGCAAGGCTCACCATCTTAAATTATGAAAGTCATGAAAAATATATATCATGTCATGGTTGTTGGAGATTCATAATGAGATTATGATTTCACAACAGAAATGAGCTATAATTTATTATTTGTATGTCCATTATTTTTATTATTATTATTTTTTAGTCATACATTGCACCCATTGACGCAGTAAATGGTTCTAAAAATTCAGAAAACATTTTCTATTACAACTTGGATTTGTTTATTTCATAGTTGGTTGGATTAAGCGTACTTTTGACGAGCAAGGAAGGCTACAATGAGAAAGTTAGCAGTCTTTTCAATCTGAACCTATCGAATTAAACCACTGACTTTGTGTAATGTTTTGATTCTTGTGAACCCAAACCGACATTTTAAATTCACCGTTGAGGCACATTGACCCCATGGAAGGTTTTAGTATTACAGCAGGCAGCTGACTTTATGTAGTGTTTTATTTTTTTTAATGTGTGCTATTCCTCTTATTGATGACCGCAGGCAGCTGATTTTCCAGATAACCCAAGTCCGGATTGATCACTGCTTTCGTGAAGCAAATATGTGTGCTGGCCTCTTGGCCCGATTAGGAACCAAGCAAGATTGGACTTTTGTTTTGTATAATGATCCGCCTGTGGATCTTTGGGAGCTCTTAAGCTCGGACAAAGAGGGTCTGTATCATAATAGAACCATCATTGAATATCCCCTTTCTCCTTAATTCTTCGTTAATGCATTTTCCTCTTTACAAAAAGAAAGAAAAAAAGAAGAAGACAAACCTAAATACGTTTAAATGAACACTTTATTTATTTGTTTATTTGTTGAAAGTTGGTTAAAGTAATCGGTAAATAAGCTTTAAAAAATCGTCCAATTAAAAAAATAAAAGAAAGAAATGCCAACATAAATATATATATATATATATATATATATATATATATATATATATATATATATATATTGTAGGGACTGAGTTTGAGCACTTCTGCTATTAGATGAGTGGACTCAGACCCAACTAGCCCAATACAATAAATTTATAGAGAATGAGTTTAAGAACTAGGCCTTAGTGAGGGTTACAACAACTATGCATGGTTATGAGTGAATTGAATAATAAGGACATGGATTAAAGTGTGAAATTCTGTCCTCGGCCCCCATCTGAGGAACTTGTTGTTCTTACTATTTCTTCAGTGCTTGGTTACAAAAGTTTCAAAAATGATACAAATTGCTACATTATTCTCCATTTCTAATTTCTCATCCCCTTTTCATGGAGGATTTCTTACATTATATATCCCCTTTCAGTTGATCTTGGCCCTCCATTTGTTGATCATGTAGGTCACTACTCGAATGCTTGTCTCATCAGCCGTCTTTCTAAGCCTTCTGTGAGTTGCAGCAACCAAAGTAGCACTGTACAGGGGTCATTTCCTCATTAATGCGGCCAGAACGTTAGTTGTGGGCATTTAATGCGGATGTGACAGTTTCTCCTTGAATTGCTCCTCCACCATGCTCCCATGGCTGACCTACTGTACTTGTCCTTTTTCTTGGGATGCTCTGGGAGGCTGCCTTTGATGGCGTGTCGTTCTTCCCTTCTATGATCTCGGTTGGCCGAGAACAAGATTGTCCTTGGCGATGTTTCTTGGCAATTTGGACTTTCCTCGTTCGTCCTCGGGCATTTCTTCCTCCTCGGCGTGGGCCCTGGGCTTAGTATAAAGTGGGATGGGGTAGCCAAATTCTTTGACCCCACATATATATATCTCTTGTATTGTTCCCAAATTTAATAAAGAGGTTCCATGAAAAAGCAAAAAGGGAGAGAGCCAATTTTGAAAACATTTGAATGTGTGTATTTTACACCATTTATTTTTTCCAAGCAAACATTATATATACTTGAGATCATAGACTGAGTTAAGTCACCTAGCAGAGCAGGTAGGCTTTAATAAGAGCTACTATGACTCAGTTGCGTGGTCTATTCAAGCATGCTTGAATTAAGTTAATTAACACAATTTTCTTTTTCTTGTGATCTAAAATTCAATTAATTAGAACCCACTGGAGAGTTGAAATTTGAGAGAGAGAGAGAGAGATATGAAGTCAATGACCACTAACTATATAGAAGGAGGAGAAGACAAATCATGATATAATAGAAAATTGTACCACACAGAGCACTGAGAGAGAATTTAAACGAGCCTAGCTAGAAATCTTAGAAATTGTATTTGCATTTCCAAGTTTCCAGCTCTAGACAAATGCAAAGAATGAAGTTTATGCCTAAGAGGAAGCCAGTCATACAGTTCTAGCAAAATATGAAACTTTTATATGAGCCTAAATAATGCAGCCATGCTTAATGGCAAGTTAGCTGAAACATAAGCATTTCCAAGCCAAGAAGGAGTCACTCTCAATGTAATAGTCAATTTAAAAGAATGATTACAATACAAAGCAATATATCAGTTTCTAGAATGTCGTTTCCTAAAGTCTTTTTTTTTTTTTTGAGTAAAGTTTCCTAAAGTCCATAATACCAAACTCTTAAGACCAAATGACTTAATTAAGCAAGAAGAGGTCAGCAATTGTCAACAACAACCTTGTACACCGTCAGAGATGTGGATTAAAAACACGATGTTGAAAAAATAGAAAGAAACTTAAGAAAAATGAGGTAATTAGATTTTGAAACTAAGTGGCACCAAGAGAAAATCAGCAAAGCACTTAACATGAATTTGATTGGTCACAGACGGAAAAAAGTAACAGTGCCAATTAAAGCCTAAAGGGTTAGTAATAGGGTCCCTCAGTGGACCTTTTTCTGCTTATTTTGCTTGTAATCAGCACAAAGAAAGAAAGAAGAAAGAAGGAGGAAAAAAAAAATCCAAAAAGAAAATGCCGGATGACTAGATGAGCATTATTAGTAATTTTTTGAATGATTAAGTTTGGCTACAATTCTCATTGAAAAAATTTACATAATTATATATTTTGAAAATCTAACGGTTAAATTGCATATTCTTTATGTTCTTCACACACATCAAATTTTGTGCTAATCAGATTTTATTTACTTCTCAATCCATAAACTTATTTGTTATGCATATATAATTTTAGACTACAATTTTTTTAAAAAAATTTAAACATTTGATTGATGACATAGTTATTTGTCTTTAATTTTCTGGAAATTTAGCATGTATGAATTATATAAGAAGAAAATGTAATTTAATGGTAGATTTGTCAAAATTCATATCTAATAAAAAGATATTGAATGGAGTTGTAGAACTATGAATTCACTTCCAAGTTTATTGCCAAATTTTGTCATTCTCTGAAAAGGAAAAGACATTAAAAAATATAAACATTGAACTATGAATTTCTTCTCCAAAACGCCATATATATACATATATATATATATATACACACACACACGCACACATTGGTATATCTAGAAGATTTGGGCTTATTTTGGCTTTTCTTGCACACAAAAATAAAACTCCTCCTTTTTTGTAGTACATTAAACAAATAAGCAATTAGAAGGGAAAAAAAAAAAAAAATCCAAACACACTCTATTAATAGGTGTGAATTTACCCATCAATGAATAATGTTGTAACCAAAAAAAAAAAAAAAAAAAATTTACCCATCAATATTCAATATTTATATAAAAGTATAGACCTTATGCAGGAAAACATAAGGTCTTGCCATGTGGCACTCTAATTTTGCAAATGTTGTAGATTGTTAAATGAAATGCATTTTTTTTTTTTACTATTACCAAAATAAAATATACTAGAGATTGACACAGTATTTATAAGAGAGAGAAAGAGGAATTTGAAGAACTACCACTTTCGTCATACTAGCCTCTGACCACCGTCAAGCCGCCGAAACCCCTATGAGTATTTTATTTTATTTTTTTTGTTAATTAGGGGCTTAAATATGATTTTGGTTTAGGTGATATAGTTAGATAGTTTTTGTTTTGGGTATATAAGTAGAGAGAATATTTGGTGTGCAATGTAAAGCCATATTCTACCATGGTTTTAAATCATCTATAAGACACATGCATACGCACTTGCCCACGCTATGTCTTAATGCCACACTATTGATGAGTGAAAGACGGTGAGAGAGTTTAACATACATTCATTTCATGATATGCAATCTGTAAACACAACATAAATTAGTTTATTTTTATGGTCCAATTACTCTTTTGTATTTATTTATTTTTCATTTTTTTTTTTAAAAAAAACTAATTAATTTTACCTTGAGAAAGCTACAAATGTGCAGTGAAACTACTAAACTAAATATTAATATCTCAAAATATATATGTTTCTTTACTCTAATTTAGTTTACTTTTTCTTTATAATATATGTACAACATTTTCTAAAACCGTCTTACATAAAATATTACAAAATTATCTGTGCATTGCATATGCAACTTCCTAGTTGTACTAATTGAAGGCCTTTTTTTGTGTGTGTTTCTGGTATTTTAATTTTTTTTTTTAACTTTATCTTTTTTTTAGGGATAATTTCAATCAATTGAGCTAATTGAAACTCACATTTAAAACTTTATTTTATATCATTAAAAGATAAATGAAAGTAAAAAACTATATCTTTTTTCTTTTGATCAAATAAAAGCCTATATCTTAGGTTTTTAAAATGGACAATGCTTTCTCCCAAATAAAACCATTCACGTGTTAATCAGGATCAAAACACCTCATTGAAACTGTATGATAGAATATTTAAAATAAGTGCTAACAACAAATTATATGAAATTATCATGATAAAGATAAATATAAGCTACATTAGGAATAGAAAGAGATTTAAAATAAAAATTACAACCTAAACTAGTAAAATACGATAGCTATACATATAATCTACAAATTTTATTTATTTATTTATTTGAGGTAAAAGATTTACAAATTTTAGTGTATGTAGAATTGTTGCCGCACAAAATGCACGTTACATGCTAGTATATATATATATATATAAATAGGCAAAAATTAGAGAAAATTCAATTAGATTTTATAATTGAAGTCCAATTTTACGCCGTGTGTCATGAATTATTTATTTTTAGAAAAAGTTTTATTTCTTATTTTTGAAGTCAAATGTAGGACCACATCATAAATATCCATCCAAGTGAGTTATTGCATACAAAAACCTAAAAGTTTAAAATTAATGAACATAAAAAAAATTAAAAAAATGGACAATTTATATTTTCTACCTAATAATATTCTTATAAGAATGACTATCAATAATATTTAAATTATATATGTAACTATTATACTATACATCTTAATATATATCTTTTAAGTATATCCATGCATATGCATATGCATACACATGAATACATTAATGGCTTTTGAGTTGTCATCGAGGAATTTTGCTTCGAATTGGCTTAAAAATAAACCCTTTCATTTTATAATTTCAGTTTACTTGTAAAGTAAAGGAAATTACAACGAAAGCCTTACAAACAAAAATGAGGCCTTGCAGTTCCCCAAGATGACGACTTATCACACATGCAATTTCTTTGGCCCAATTATTTGGTTGCAGCGTTAGGTGGCCTCTTGTACCTCCCAATCGGTTATTCCTGTCTCTTGCTTATCACAAATGAATTGGTCCTCAGGGCCTTTGCTTTCTTCTTCTTAGTAATAGTCATTTAATTGAAAGAAAAAAAATCATTTGAATTTGACTTAATGGATTAAGGTTCTCATTAGTTTATTATTATTGATATTAAAGTAATTTCTAATGCTGGTTTTGTTTTGTTTCAAAGCAATTTGTGATCAACCATGACAATTCTACTTAAATGTGACCATAATACCTTCTTACCTTCTAAGATGCAATTTCTAATATATAAAAGATTAACATATATTTGTCATTTTCCATGATTTCTTCATTTGGGTCTAATTTTGTGACTTCAATAATAGTTGTAACAAAAATTGTTGGCATCATAAAAGCTAGGAACTGCAAAATGCCCTCGTCATATTAATATATATATATATATATATATATATATATATATATAATAGGTGCCCCTAGTTATTATATATATCATGAGTGATACAGAAATGGATACAATTTCAAGATTGTTTGCGAATACATTATTATATTTAAGTTTGATTAGTTTAATAGTTGAGACTTAAGCCTAAATTTAATGTTAGGAATCCTAGGCTAGGATAACTTTACTTGTCTATTAATGAATATAAACATTTTTTGTTGTCAAAGTTCAAATTATTTGTAAATAGTTTAATTAGTTTACAAAGCCCTTTAATTGAATTATAAAAAGAAAAACTCTCTAATTGAGACGGAAGAAATCTATTGTCTACAATGGGGATAACAAAAAGGGATAGCAAAAATGTTGATTGCTTCGCTTATCTTTTCTCGATTCGTTTCGCGTGAGTTTTCCTCGTCTTGAAGAGGTAATGGGACTAGGATGAGTTTTGCTTGCCTCATCCTGAATGTGTATATACACATATATTTACATTATTTATATATAATTTTTTTAATGCATATACTAGTTATAATGTGTCTTTTTAATACATATTCCATTAATAATTTGAAATCACTTATTTATCACTCTCTTCTAATACTCTTACAAGTGTCTTTTTCATTTTTGTTTCATCTTTACCTCACATCAACGTAAGAGTTATCTCATTAGGAATTGTAAAAACCTCTAAACCCACCCCAAACTCAACTTGCCCCACTCTCATATCGAGCTAGTTTTTCTTGCACCAAAGAAGAATCAGGACACCCATAATTGAATTACGCTTGACTTCTATTTGGATACTGCTTATTTTGTTGAAACTGAAAACTTATTATTGAAAGTATTGTAGATAAAGGTAAAAATTAGTTGAAATAGTATAGTGTGACTCATAAATAGTACAAAAAAGTGCAGTGAGACCCATGAATAGTAGCAAAAATAAGTTAAATTGTGAAATAATTTATAATTTTAATTGCAATCCAAATGCACACCCAATAACAAAAAAAAAAAAAAAACAATTTTTTTTTTCTTTTTTGGCCACAACAGAAGTATTCCCCAAAACGCATCGTATCGCTCCCTCCCTCCTTGTTCCTTTTCAACATAGATAGAAAGAGACCCCAAACCAATCAGGCAGGAGGTGCTAGTGCTGTGAGAGAGAGAATATCATTCAGCTTTTTCTTTTTGTGTCAAAGAGCTATCCCATAAACCCTACTAATACCCCCACAAACCAAAAAGAACAAAAACAAAAGCAAAAACGAAGAATGAGTGAAGCAACAGCAGAGCCAAAATCGGGTGCGGTAAGCTCATCGGGAGGTGGTGGTGGTGAGATGTCTTTGAAAGACAAAGGCAATGAGTTTTTCAAAGCTGGGAATTACCTCAAAGCCGCTGCTTTATACACCCAAGCCATCAAGCTTGACCCTTCTAACCCCACTCTTTATAGGTAAGGTTACCCTTAATTTTTTTTAGCATTTCTGGTTAAAGTTTGATGCTTTCGTAGAAATTTTTGATTTTGGTTTCTGGGTTTCAAAGTTAACTTGATTCTGTCAAATGGGTACTTTGCAAATTTCATTTTGCTGGGTTCTTTTTTTATTGTGATTTTGATCTCTGTTAGTGGTTTTACTTCACTGTTTACGTGGTATATCGGTTTATAACTTTAGAAGCTTTACGTACGCTGGAAATTGAAATGGGTTTTGTTTGTGTTTGTTATGCGTTTATGCATTTGAGCTTTACAAGGAGACAATGTGGATTTAAATTTTACATAAGCTTTGTCCTTGGATGTGAGGCAGTATAATGTAGTGGGGGGTTTTAGCTGTTTATGAGTTTTTGAGGCCAGTGTGCGATTAAGTGATGTCTATAAAACTTAGTTTTTACAATTACACGAGAGATGGGACACCACACGAATTGTTCATAATGTTTCGGCATGAGCACCCTGTTGTTGCTGTTTAACATAGTTGGATACTAGCGTGACAGTTGGTTTTTGTGCTTTGTGAGGAAGTTAATATGACATAAGGGAGATGGAGGCATCAGCCAACCAATAAAATGATCTCATTTTGCATTGGTTGAAGAGAGATGTATTCAGTGCAGGCCCATGCTTATTCAATTCTTCATTGCAAGGTTTGGATAATTTCTGCTTGATGTACTCAGTCACCTTGAGTATCACACAATTGGACAAGATCATGATGTTACTCTGAAGATAATGCTTTTGAAGAGGAGGGATTTGAAAGCAGCCAGTGCTTTTCTTATTGAGTGTGAATTTACTTTGGGACATATTTTGGATTTGGTAGATCCCTGATGGTGTGTAATAAAAGCCTTCTCCACAATGGTTATTTCCAGCATGCTTGCTGTCTGTAGTTCCTTATTCATTGACCACAGCCTTCATTTTTCCTGATCACATTTATGCATTTACTGAGCTACCTATGGAAAAAGATGTAGAAGATAAGTATGGCTGCTAAGATTAGAATCTAGATGGGTATTCATGTCAGTATGCATAAATATGAAATGGTACTTTGCTTTAGCATTTAGATACTGAAATTGCAGATTGATCAGGAGAAGTATCATGGTAGGATAAGCACCACCCTAAACTTACATTGTATGGTAGCTAAGATTAGAATCTAGATAGGTATTCCTGAATGCATCTGTTGTGTAAACAACCTTTTCATTTATAATGTTCCATTATTGGCCAGCAACCGTGCTGCTGCATTTCTACAGTTGGTAAAGCTTAATAAAGCACTTGCTGATGCTGAGACAACAATTACACTGAAACCCCAGTGGGAAAAGGTACGTATATACATGCATATGAAACATTAATTGTACTTGATGTCCTAATCTCTTCCTTAAACAGTACTGATTTGATGCACCTACAGGGATATTTCAGGAAAGGATGCATATTAGAGGCCATGGAACAATATGATGATGTATGTTTTAAAGTTACTATTATTTTTATTTTCTGTGACAATGATTCTTCTGAACCAGGGCTCATGGTTTTGGTATTTTGCTACTGATGTTTATCCTATCCACATATTGTAGGCCTTAGCTGCCTTTCAAACAGCTTTGCAATACAATCCACAAAGTTCTGAAGTTTCAAAAAAGATTAAGAGGATTTCCCAGTTGTCGAGAGATAAAAAGAGAGCTCAAGAAGTGGAGAACAAGAGATCCAATATTGATATGGCAAAGCATTTGGAGAAGTTGAAATCTGAAATGGTGAGTGTATTTTTCAAGCATAAACTCCAAATTTTCATATATTTTCTCTTGTTTTTTGTTGGTCTGTAAATATAGTGATTTAGACTCCGTTTCTTTTGACATAAAACAATTTCCCAAAATTGTATTCCAAATTTTCTGGTCTTGGTACAGCTGAAAACTTATTGTCAACAAACAATGTTTTGCTGGTTATTGTTAAAAATAAAGACGCTAAAAAAAGTGGAAAATATTTTAGGCATAAACCATTTTCCATATGTTATAGGAAATAGGATCCATAGTTGACCTCTAAAATTTTGGGACTAAGGCTTAGTTGTTGTACAAGCAGTACTAAGGAGGGGAGGGGGGAGGGGGGGGGGGGGGGGGGAGTAATATAATTATAGTTATAAAATAGAGTGCCACTTGTCAAGGTGCAGCCGAGTGGTTGGAGGCTTGGGATGAGCAGTAGACCCAGACATCCTAGGTTCGATCCCCACTAGGAGTTCTTCTAGATTACTTTTCACCCAAAAAAGAGAGCATATCATTCCCATGAAGCCCCACCATATTCTTCCTATCTTCCTGTCGACGCAGCCCACCAGTGGCAGTGAGCCTCCATAACCTCAACTTTTCAGGCAAGACCTTCTTAGGTCTTATCCATCCCCAAATCTACCTCTTGTCACTCTCCCATGAAGTCCCACTGTCCTTTCCCTTTCTCATTGCCTGCAGTTTGATTCTGTCTCACTATGACCTCAAGAGACCTTCTCAGGTCTCATCCATGACTCTCCCATGAAGTCCCACTGTCCTTTCCCTTTCTCATTGCCTGCAGTTTGATTTCGTATCACTATGACCTCAAGAGGCTGAAAAGGTTCTCTGTGGTGAACAATGATATTCCAAAATTGGTGCCATCTAATTTGGAAAATTTTGGTTTATCCAACTTTGATGTGAACAATGAGCTCTATTGGAAGCCCCTTGGGTCAAAGTTTTCATTGAGGCTATGTTGTTGTTGAGCAATTGCTGCTAGAAAGTGAAGAGAATGTTGTCGGGTATTCTCTCAAAAATCCTAAAGTTGTGGTGGGACTGGGATGATAACCAAATCGACTGAATTTCCACAAAATCAAATCCAACTTTGATGAGAATTGGGGTTTGTTCTTCTTGGTTGCTTATACTTTCTGGGTTTAATATTTTTGTCTCTAGAATTGATTACTTTTGGTTCATTCTCAATTTTGAGCATATGATTCCTATATCAAGAATTATGGGTAATTGGTGTCTAAAGAATTTGGCGCTAAAAATTGTGATTTTGGAAGATTTGTTTCTTGTAATTGGGTTGATGGTTTTATTTATGTGAAAGTGGCTGTTTCTAACTTATCCCGAAAAAAAAAAAAATGATTGACTTTTAGGTTTTCATTCTGTAGCCAAAGTTTGCCCAAGGTATTTTTGGACTATTTTAGGATTATTCATTGAGCTTTGCCTTGCAATATTTATAGGCTTAGCTGCATTTGTAATTTGATGGATTTTGTGTGAACCAACCAAAACATGGAAATTTTTTTCATGACTATTTTTGGGAGTCCAACCAAACCATGGAAGGTAAGTAATTTTCGTACTTTCCCATAGAATATGCTTAGGTTGAAACAAACAGAGCCTTAGCTTGACTTATTCTCGTTTTCTTTAATAAAATTTCTAGTAATAGTGATATAATATAATTGTTTCTATTTGCTTTAATCTTTGTGTTCTGCTTTGTCATCTTTCCTTCTCTCTTATAGAGCAGTTTTATGTGTCCTCTGAAACTGTCTAATGCAGGTAAGAGTTTACTACTTTATCAGCTACTTATGTTGAGACCATCAGTAGACCATCTGGGGTAGGATTTGTTTTCAGTATTCACAAGGAGGACTAAATTGGTCATTATCTTTGCAGTCTGAAAAGTGGGGACCTGAAGAATCCTGGAAAGAGATTTTCTCTTTCCTTGTTGAGACAATGGAGACTGCTGTAAAATCATGGCATGAAACGTCTAAAGTGGATCCAAGAGTTTACTTCCTTCTTGATAATGAAAAGACCCAGACTGATAAATATGCTCCAGTTGTAAATATTGATAAGGTATTTAAACTATGTCAATACTTTTTTTGCATATATAAGTTTGCTTGCTGATATTCAGTATGTTATGACCCATTAGTGTTGTTCAGGTTACATATGTGAACTCAACTTTGAATTTTTTTTTTTAATCTTATCTATCAATAAGTTTCTAACACTTGCATGCATGTTCTCTTTGTCCATCATTTGCAGCTTGTATTTGCTTCTTACACATTTTTATTGATTACTTTTATCTTTTGCATGTGCCAGGCCTTTGAATCACCCCATACACATAGCAGTTGTTTTTCATTTCTTAGGCAGTATGCTGATGATTCTTTCTCCAGAGCGGCCTGTGTGGTGGCTCCCAAAAGTATCATATCTTACCCACAGGTAACTTTTAAGTTCTTCAGGACATGGATGTTTAATAGACAGGGACTTTATCATGTGACAAGCTGATACCTCCCTATATTTTATCCCCATGCTAATAGAAGCATGTCTCAACTTTAATTTTGATGCTTACACTTGCTATTGTAAAGTGCTAAAAAAGTTTCTTCGTCTTCAGATTTTTACTATTGAATGGGCACTGCATAGAAAGTGCTTTAGGTCATTATATGTGTGTGTGAGGTGTAATGAAAATGGCAACTGGTTAGTTGGTAACTTGTTGGAGGTCACACCACAAATTTGGGTTCTAGTATTTCTAAAAGTTTGAAATATGCCTTCACCTACTAACACAATTAATGGCTGATAGTTGCTTGTTGACAGTCAAAAACCCAAATGATGATTTGATGTGGTGCAGTGCAATTTACTATTTCTATATAGAATGTGGCTGATGGTTCCAAGTGTAATAATTGTTGAAAGATTAATCAGGCAGTTATGAACATGCTTTAATTGATATGCCATTACCCTAATTAGAAAGTTACAGATGTGAGCTGCTCTATCTGATATGCCCATATCTGTATTCCATAAAGAGCGATAACTTATTCAGTTGCCTGGGAAAAAAAGGCTAATGCAGTCTAGAAATTGAATGTGTAGTTGACAACCAGTACCAAAACACCCTTTTGCAGGTCTGGAAAGGTCAAGGATCTAGAAAGTGGAAACATGGGCAACACGATGGTTTCTTTGTTCAGTTTGAGTCCCCTTCCCTGCGACAGCTTTGGTTTATTCCCAGTTCCAGCGAAATGGGACAAACAGTGTGCAGGTTTTGTCTCTCTTGCATTCAATCTTATCCATCACGAGTGTTATCAATGATTATTAATTAGTTTAGAATACAGAAAAGTATTTCAATAGTAGTTACCCTGAGTGTATCATTGCCAAAGCTGTTTTGAGACAAATGCTCTTCCTTTAATAAATGGGTCCGGTTACATTAATCATCAATTTTAGAAATTTTTTGATGAGAAATTGAAAAAACTGTCAAAAAAGTTAGTCACCTTTTCATTTTCTTATAAAAAATTTCCTAAAATGGTTTAATAATGTATGCCCTTAGGTCATACGTTAGTAAAACCCATAATAAAGGGTCTGGTTAATGTATGCAGCATACATTAATCATACATTTTATACTTTTAAGTATCAATTTCAGGAACGTGTATTACTTTTTGAAGCTAGTGATTTGATTGAACAGTCTGTACTGGCAGGTCCATCACATCTCATTCTTCTTTGTCTATACCCTGGTGAAAAGTGGGAGTTTTTAATTTTAAAAAAGAAAAGAAGAAAAGTGATAGTTTTTAACTCCCTTGTGGAGCTTTAATACTGATCCATATTATTCCCCCAAATTCACCGAGTTATGGTTCGTTTTTCTTTTAAGAAGGGAAAATCGAGAAAGTGAAACTGATTTTTTTTTGGCAATCCCAGTAGATTGATTCCTCGTTGATTTCAAATCAAATTAATTCTTCATATTGATAGAGATTGGTTCCTTTTTTGAATTTTAGGATGTAGCCCACTGCTTTCAAGGAAACAGGCCACTATGCATGTCCTCATCTTTTATTAATATAATCATTCAATAATTTATCATATAGAACTTTGTAGTATTCAGTGTCCAATTGAATAGCATTGATAGACTCCTTTCCATACAATTTTTTCTTGTTAAAACATACAGAACCTTAATCTTAGGGCCCTTTTCAGGGATCCGGAGGTTCTTGACATCAGCATCCATGAAGTGCTTCCACGCGTATTCAGGGAAACGCTGCCCAAATCTTAATACTCTTTCTTATCTTGGCATGGGATCCATCTCATAAATTTTGGAGGTCTGCTAAAGTTAGAGGGCTTTTAGTCAAAAGAAAGACACAACATCAGCTGTATGTGTTTTGCCTTGATTTGGTATGCAAGTTCCTGCTTTGATGTGGTAAATGCTTGCCAATAGGTGCTTTTCTTTGTCATATCACTCTTGCAGTCAGCTTTAAACTCTTTCTGAAAATTCTGCAGGCTTTTTGAGTGGTTTTGTTTTGCAGAGAATTTTTATTATATGATTGCTTTTCCTGTAATCTGATGAAAACGAGGGCTTTGGCCCTTGAACTAAGTGAGTCATTTCTGGTGCCGATTTTATATTACTAACATCAATGTCAGGAACTCTTGGAAGTAATTGGCTTAAAAGTGTTTAAAATGGCTATATCTTATAAATAGTGCTAATACAGGTATTCCAGATCTCCATTTATGTAATTTTCAATGAAACAGTTTTTTATTTATTGGTTTGTGTTTACTCGTATATAAAAAACTTGTTACTGTGTTCCTCATTAATTGCGTTATTCTGATTGACTGATATTGTTAACTTCTAAATCATTCTTTTATCTTGATTTCTGCTTAAAGGAAAGATGAATTGGTGGTTCGGAACCTATCATCTTTCATGTTCATATATTGTGTTATTGTTCTGATAAGAGACCATCACGTGTATCTCTTCAATTCTTCTATTACTTACATGCTTGGTAGTACATATGAGACCTTTAAAACCATATCTAAGCAATTGTAATTGTGTTTGGGAAAGTTGGTAATCTACTTAAGAATTAGTTAGGGTTCTAAAAAATGATTAGTGAATTACCATAGGCGTATATAAATTATATTGTGATATCACTAAACAGGAATTAAGGATGAATATTTCATCATCCTGAATTAGCTTTACCTAGATACAGGGAAATTCAGTTAGCTAATGTGGAAAGGATTTATAGTGTTTGTGTGATTCTTGCATGCTATTAAGGGTGAGTTTGGTTCAGTTTTTTGAAAAAGTGCATAATGAAAAAGTGGAGTTTTGTAAAAGTGCATAATGAAAAAGTGGAGTTTCAAAAAGCTGAGTGTTTGGTAAAAACTGTTAAAAAGTACATAATGAAAAAACTGAGTGTTTGGCTAGCACTTATAAAAGTGGCTTTTTGAGGGGTAAATGACCAAAAAGGACAATGTATATATAAGGGAATTTTTTGAAAACTTTTTTTTTTTTTTTTTGTGTGGATGTGAGTTTATTTCATACTTATTAAATCATCTATTTCATATACTTACTAAACAATAATAATAATAATAATATTAATTAAATCTAAATAATTTCCATCAACATGAAGCACAAAATAAAAATGTAAAAAGATGATAAAATATACACCAATAATCTAAGTTTAAATTGTACTACATAAAAATGTAAAAACATATAAAATACATATCAATAATTTAAGTTTAAATTGTACAACACAAAAATGTAAAAAAGATGATAAAATACATACCAATAACCCAAGTTTAAATTGTACTACATGATGACAATGCCCTTCCCAGCCTCGAGGATAAGGGAGTAAACCAACAGAATTACTACTAAAACTACAATGTCAATGAGGCTTCTTCCTTTTTTTGTTTGTTTGAAAATGTCAATTTGACCTCTTGGAGGATTTTAGGTTGTGTCTATGTCATCAACAGTCAGAGTGTTGGAGAGGAATTGTGATACAGGAACCCAATACAAGAAGAATCAGACGAGTAGATTGTTAATTTGCTATCATTAAATTATTTCTTTTCCTAATTTAATTGCAAAAGTTGTATAATCGGTCATACCAGTAGGCACTCATGGAGAGAAAAATCAAACAAATAAGTGCATCATAAGCACTAAATGAGTATTGGTAGTAAACTTCAGCATAGAGGGCCATTCACAAGCTACAACTAACAAATGCTTAATTACCACAGGGTAAAAGGCAAAGTAAAGTGTAACTTCATAAGTGAAAGCATAGGGTGCCAAAAATTCAAAACATCCACTTTGATCAGTAAAACTCAGAAATGCAGATAGTTACAGTTGGTCCATGGGACAATCATCACATTAGGTTTTGGGCTCAATCAATTCTAAATACCAAGACCTAGACAAGATTCATCTGTTTCAATCAATTTTATATATCCATCTGTTTCAATCAGCGGAATAAAACTGTGAATGCAAAGAAAGAGTTATCAAAGATACAAGATAAACTAAAAGTTGTGTAAGCAAAAATAGGCAAAAGCAGAAATACAGAAGACGATGTCCATTTTTGTAATTTGATGGCTTGTCCACATGTTCCATAAGACAAGGTAATTGTTCAATTCTAAGAAGACAATGTCGCCATCATTTAGGTGGAAATCTAGAAAAGACAAGTCTATAAAGGTCTCTCTTTCATTATCCTAACAAGCCTAGAATGTTCTGAAAACCATGTCCATAACCATAAAGTAAACGTTGTGTTTCATGCACCATGTACCTGTATTGTAGTATGCAAGCCTAGCAGACATACACTGAAGATTGAAGATGGTACTTATTAAGCTCATTAGTGTATAACAAGAAGTCAAATTACACATGCTAGAAGCTAGCTAAGATTAATCTCGGCTATTTCAGATTCACAAACTATACTCATTAAACACTTCATTATATATTAAAATAGCACACTCGGTAAAAAAAAAAAAAAAAAATTCAGATCAGTGTTAAACACTTCATTATATATTTTTACTAACTAAACACTTCATTATATATTCCAATCAGCAAAAACAAATAACAAAACAAGTAAAGGAACAATACCCATTCATAGCAAGATCCGAAATTTTTTTTCCCACACTCGGTAAAAAAAAAAAAAAAAAAAAAAAAAATTTCAGATCAGTGTTTATCTGGTTTTTGGTAGCAAATCGGTGTTTTTGGTACCTGAGAAATCAAAACCCACACACCAAAAATGAGAAATCAACCAAAGAACAGAGAAATCAAACCCAGATCCATGAGAAATCAACCAAAGAACAGAGAAATCAAAACCAAAACAACCCAAATCAAACCCATGAGAATCAACCTAGGTTCGGTCCAAATCAAAACAACCCATACCCATGAGAAATCAACCCAAAGAATACACAGAAAAATCATTACCCATAAAACAAACCACAATCCAAAACTACAGAAAGACTTACGGAGAGGAAGAACCAGAAAGAAAGAAAGAAAGAAAGAAAGAAGAAGAAGAGGAAGACGAAGCGGAAGAAGAAAAGGAAGACAAAGAAAAAAGACAGAGAGTAGAGAGACTTACGGAGAGGGCAGAGCAAGCAGAGAGAAGAGATGGGGGCGTCAAATGCGAAGGGAGAGCAGAGATGAGAGATGAGGGGCGTGAGAGAAATAGCTGGGTATTTCGGTCTTTTTGGTTATTGCAACGGTAATATTGTAAACGCGCATAGCGCGTTTTGATTTATGGACCCCTGAGGGTCCATAAATCTTCCGCGTTTTGTCCTCAGTTTTTTATAAAAGTTCAAAACGCAACTTTTATAAAAAAGCTGCGTTTTGAGCTTACCAAACGCGCAAGTTGGTTAAGCTTTTTTGAAAACGCCCTTTTTGGGCTCAAAATGTGGAACCAAACGGGCTCTAACATTGTAATCAATTCTGAGTCAATTAAAAGTGGTCATGTCTATTTTAAATTAGTGTACGAGAAACTGGACCTGAGAGTTGCAATGGTAAGCAAAGAAAGTTGATGGTGAGATTTTATAAATTAAAGCAAGTGCCATATCTGACATATAAATAATTGCACAAATCAAGAGTGAAAAATGTGATATGGTTCTTTTTGATGGGGCTTCAGCATGGACAACGGATAAATAGGGGTGAGAATGGGATTAAGCCAGTTTGTACTGGGGCCATTTGATTTTGGTTTGGTTCATATTGATCTCCTAAAACCTGGAATTTTTTAGCTTAGATCAGGATAAGACTTGGTAACTTGGTTGCGCTGACATCTTCTAATAAAGCATATCCTAAATTTAGCTTCTCAAATGCTTAATTTGATAATCTTTGGAGTTGCTGAATACATGAAAGCAAATAGAGAGGCACTCACCTATTCAACTGAGTATCACAAAATAGGAAATAAATGAGAACCATAACCAACGAGGGTTTAATAAAATTAGTAGAGGAAAAAAGAAGAAGAAAAAGTAAGCAATTTCCAGTTATAGTATAACTGAAAATTGCTTACTTTTTCTTCTTCTTTTTTCCTCTACTAATTTTATATATAACTGGAAAATCGCATTAGTAGAATTAATAATAAAAATGACATTTCATGTCAATTAAGGAAGTAACAGAGTATATGACTAAGAAGAAAAAGTAAGCAATTTCCAGTTATACTATAACTGGAAATTGCTTACTTTTTCTTCTTCTTTTTTCCTCTACTAATTTTATATATAACTGGAAAATCGCATTAGTAGAATTAATAATAAAAATGACATTTCATGTCAATTAAGGAAGTAACAGAGTATATGACTATAGATAGAATATAATGGAGAAAAAAAATACATGTGGTTTTCACAAGTTCTAAGAGCTTCTTCCAGTTGGGCTCTTCACTTATTTGGAGGCTCTTATGGTTTACATGGCTACATATTTCTATTGAAGTCCTAACTTGAAGGGTGATTTATTTGGTTGATAAATGTCTCTTAATTTGTTAACAAGGTCATCCCATAAACTTCCAAGTTCAAAACTAAAGCTTTTCAATTGAGTTTCTTTAGGATCTGAACACATAGATAAGAGTGCCCGTTTTACATTGTTGTAGGAACTAGAATTTTAGTTGCAGAGTTCACTTGGGTGACTTGACATTTTTTTAGAATAATCATATGGGAGCATCCAGACGCGCGCATAAGCTGCAAGTACACCATATTTAAGATGATATTTCAATATGTTTTTTCCGATAACAAAGTTAGTACAAACTCCACTTCAATTTGTTTAGACTAATTAGAGTCATTGATTAACTTTTAAGAGACCCTTATAAAGACATTGTCTAATTTCCTGTTGTGTGACATACGTGATAGGACAATGCCTATGCAGAAACCCAATAATATGTTTTTCTTTTCACAATGAGGGAAGCAGTTGAAAGTCTCATAGGTCTATCAGCACAGGACTAACAATTCTGGTTCAACTTTATGCTTGTGCGCTTACAGAAAACCACACAAGTTGAAATAAAAATGATGAATATACAAGTGTTGGTGAACAGTTGCTCTACATAATTCTCGAGTACTTTAAATTGTGGTCTTTATGCGTAATAATTATTTCACATATTCGGCATATACAAAAGATACCTTCTCCTTTTATGTGCGTATTGCTATTTATAGGTCAACTGTCGAAGATAAGATGCAAGTCTCAATTCAAGATCTAAGGACATTTCCTTTTCAGATTAGTTCTTTGCCTTATATTTCAATGGCTGAAACAAAATGGTTAGTCTTAATCACAATTCACGGGCCACCTGCTGAATGTGATGCCCATGATGGTCAAGTGGTAATGGTACTTTTCTATTAAAAGCTGAATCTAACATATCACTGTTGATCCATTAAGCAATTGAGCCCCACAAGTGTGGCCAAGTATTGAAACTTCGATTACAGACTTTATAGTCAGAAACATTACATGTAGGAATCGGGGAATCACTTAATACCCCAGGCCCCATCAAGCCACTTGCCTCAGTACTAGTTCGATAAGCTTACATTTCATATTTCATTTTCATTTACAATACTTAAGAATTAGCAAAACACCCCAAAAATAATACCCTCTTTCTCACTTTGCATTGGTCCTCATCATTGGTGGACGCTCTTGCCTAATACTCATGGCTGCATCTAGTACATATAAACATTTGGATCAATTATGCAATTGATCATAGCTTAGACCATGTTTTCTCGTCCTTGTAATTCAACTGCAGCTGGATTGGGCTTGCACGTGTGTAGCATGAAGTTGCATGCTGCCACAGCTTCTGCCACTGTTAAATAAATCCATTCTTGACCAATGTTTTCGATGAATTTGGACTTGTCCAACTTCTTAATCACCTCGCTTCTTGGGTTGGCTAGCACAAGCTATATTGAAAACAACATATATAGTACTTTAATAATCAACTAAAGCTATTTCTTGGCATTGAATTTGAAATAAGAAATGGCAATAAAATTTCTACCTTGAGACCCTTGCTATCTGAATTCTTCTTAACCTCTTCAAGCATGCTGATCCCACTCGTGTCAATGCTACCAACAGCTGTGATATGTAAATGCATCTTTAGCTATGAGGAGAGTAGTTGTAATATTGTATAGGATAAACGCTGATGTCTTTATTGAGTTCTAGAGAGACTGTTTCTAATTGATTACTTACCGCTCAAGTCTAGGATAATGTACTGTAGGCTGGTTTGTCCTGAAGATTTTAATTTCTCTTCCTCCTCGTAAATCCATCTTTGGATTCTGTGAACAAGTTTAGCACCAAGATAAATATTTTCTTCATGCTCAATAATAATGAGTATCATTAAGAACTTGAATATTGCATGTGTTTATGTACCTTTCTCTTAAGTAGTTTGAATTTGCAAAGTAGATGGGGGCGTCAATTTGGAGAATGAGAACTCCAGGAACATTATTAGCTATTGGATATTGATCAATGCTTCTGTAAGCCATGGAGTTGGGAATGTTCCCTAAGGCAAAAGTCCTTGGCCTTGCTACAAATAGGAGTACCCTTAGCAAGGATAGTGTAACCTGCATTTTCAAATATAAACCACATAAACAACTTTAAAAAATAAATTAGAACATATTGTATTTCTTGGATAATGTTCTTAATCCACTTACCGCAACGACAAGGCCAACCTCAACGCTGAAAAAGACGACACCAATATAGGCACCCATACAGACAACGAAATCAAACTTGTCGATATTCCAAAGGTGGATGGCAGCTTCATAGTCGATAATGCCAAGCATGGCAGCTATGATTATAGAGGAGAGCACTACAAGAGGTGTGTAGTGGAACAATGGCGTAAGGAATAGCAATGTGATCATCACTGCTGTTGCCATGACTATGTTGGACACTGCAGTCTTGCACCCTGCATTGAAATTCACTGCAGTTCGCGAAAAAGGCCCTGCAATCACATTGGATTACATATGTATTAGCATTTGATCATGAAAAATGCTAGTCCTACTTGTTATAAAAGTGTGGGGTTGTGATAACCTTTCTGGGGGCCCAAATCATCTAGCCCAAGGCAAATTAACCAAGGTTCTAATTTGGGTTTTCTTTGGATTAGGTGGGGTTTGTTTGTACCTCTTATATTATATATTTTGGACTTGTAAAAAAATGTACCTGCGGTCAAGTAACATGAAGTGCAAGATCCAGCAATGTTCATCACCCCAAAGGCGATCATTTCTTTGTTTCCATCAATATGATAGTTCTTGAAAGTAGCGAAACTTCTCCCGACTGCTACACCTTCCTGTTTCACACCCAACAGTATGTGTTGTTAGCATTCTCTTCGGGGATACAATATAACGTGACCTATACTAACTAATTTTTTTTGACCATAGTTTTCTTTCTAATAGTAAACATTATATGTGCAAAAAAATAATTCATGAGTTATGATAAGCATGGCAAATGCTAAGGCAAATATTAGTTTTGTTACAAAAAGGTTTACAAGCTCACAAAATCATGAATATGCTTGGTACCACATTAACAATATAATAATAAATAATTTTTTTATAATTTTTTTATTGTGTTAAAAAATTATCACATTAATTTGTAAAATTTATATATTAAAATTTATAGTATCCCTAATATTAATCTTTAATCGTTAATATAAAATAAGAGACGTAGTATATATTATTTAGACAATAAAATACAAAATTAAATTATGAATAAGATATATATATAAATTTAAGTTATAGATATATTTCACAATAAGATAGATAATTTAGATTAGATGTATATTAAATTGAATTATGGATGGGACAAGACAAAATTCATTCTTGCTCTATCCTTATTGGGGGAAAAAAAAGAAAAACCTGCACGGGATGATATAGGGGATAGGGCTGGGTGGGAATATCCTCTGTTTGCCCCCATTAATATTTTTCTATTACTACTTGTCCATATATCGTCTATCTTTGTTTACTTACTTTGACCTTATTGTCAAAAGTTAAACAAAACATACCAAACTTTTAATTTGTTTTGTTTTGTTTTTCTATTGGCGAAAAGAAAGACAGGTTGAACTGCAATCTTTAGTCGGTGACTCATGGGCCAAATGGTCTAATGTGGAGGCGCTAATAAACAATATTAGTCGGTGATCATGCAATTTTCATCATACGGATCCCTTCATTGATAGTTCCCACGTATGGATTTGTCTTGTTTTCAATATTTTGAGAGAAGATGTGAGTATAAAACTATAATACTTGTTGTAAAAGGATAAAGCTTAGTTCCAGTGTATTGGAGTTGACACATTTTTGATACATGACAAAAATTAAACATGTGTTTGTATTGTGTCAAATTCAATGTACTGAAGTTTTGGATGTAATCCGAGTTTGTCTTAAAATAGTCACGCATCAGTTCAAAATTCCATCCAGTGCACTTGAGCAAAGCGCAAATAATAAATATCAAGATTTCTTTAATCTGAAGTGGTGCTAAATGCCAAGCAATAAGCATTTGTTGCATGTGAAGGGAATTGTATTGTTTGATACTTACAGCAAGGCCAATGATGCCCGTAATGATCCCAGTTTTGATTGCTGATGATAGATGCGATGACCCAAAAGCCAACTCAGAGACAGAAAGCGGATTTATACCTTTCTTCAGATGTCCAATCTGGAGATCACAGATACAAACAAACAAACACAAACTAATGAATATGATACACCCTGTAATTAAATCCCTCTAGCACCTTTTAAAATCTATTATACTATAGTCTGTCCAAGAATATAAGTGTAAATGAAGTGTGTGAGTTTGTCATATATATGTGGAATAATATGGTAAGACAAAGAAGATTTGTATGTCGTAGTCAGAGCTACTTTACAGGTTACATGTACATCATAGAATATTGGTCGTATTTTCATGGGTGGAGGCTTACTTGCTGGATAGCACAGACTAGTAGTGCCTAGTGGGGTTAGCAAAGACAGAGAGAGAGAGAGCTTACCACTTGAACACCATGTTTTTCAGCATGGGTCAGAAAGACAAGGAGGCTTCCCAAAATAACAGATGTCAGGGGCGCCATCGCATTTATCCAAAAGAAGGTTGGCTTTTTCTTGCTCTAGTAGATCAAAGAAACAAACAAAAATACAAAATATTAAAGCATGCAAACATAAATTTGGTTCTCAAGAGAGTGAAATATAAAGTTATTAGAAAAGAAAATCTATAATTGTTTTATAATTTTTTCTTTGTAGATTGTTAGGTTCAAATTCATATATTCATGACCTCATCATGAAGGATTTGAGAGGTTTAATTCTTAAAATTTATGCTTCCTTAAAGCAAGCTATGCGCCTTTTATTAGAAATAAAATAATACACTTATTGCACTAAAGATAAATTTTATTGGTTCCTAGTTTAATGCATCCAGAGAGATAGCAATGAAGCCCTTAATGCTATTCTTTTGATTTAGTATTTCTATGGTCAAACCATATGGGCTACTTGAGGTGTAACATAAACTTTGGAGTCGCTTTTTTTTTTTTTTTTTTTTTTTTTGCTGTGAAAAGTAAGTTAGTTTTTGACTAACTTGTATCTTAAAAAAAAGTGCAGTTTTAAAAACAAAGTAAAAAAAAATTGACTTACTTTATAAGATAAATAAAACCAAACGAGGTCTTGGATAATAATGGTTGCATCATCTTGTGTAACGATTTGATTGGTTAAGCATTTTTCTTTTTATCCGTTATTGACTTACCATTTGAGATCTAGCTCTTTGTTTTCCAAAACTTATTAAGGGGTGAAAGGTGAGAACTAACCCCTAAAGTGAGGAAAGGAATTAATGAAGATACGTGTGTGTTTATTTTTGGGTAGGTTCAGATGACGGTAGCCCTTACCGTTAAAGAAACACCCTTTACAATTTTCCATCACTAATTTGATTATTATTATTGTTGGTAGTGGTTTTGATGATGTTATGTAATTATTTTGTCACCAACAGGTGGGTAAATGACATGAAAAGTAATATGTTTGATTCTTTCACAAACTTTGAAGTTTGGACGTTTTCAAATCTTGGTACTGAAAGCTTAAAAAATAATGCTAATGCAATAAGTACTATACTTACGAAGTACTTAGTAAGAAGAAGGAAGGAGAGGAAACAGCAGCCTAATACAGCACTTTCCCATCTCCACTGCAATATGGTAGCAAACATCATAAAAATTTCAACTAAGAAAAATAGGAGACAATATATATATATATATATATATATATATATATGTAAAATAGGCTAGTTATAGTAAAAGAAAGTTAATTACCTGGTGTTCTTGGCCAAACACAGCGCGCATAACGGAGACAATATCAGTCTCATGGGTGAAATGAATCAGCCCAAGAATCCCTTTGAGCTGCTGGAGACAAACAACTGTGGCTGCTCCACCCATGAAGCCCAAAATTGTTGCATGCGACAGAAAGTCCACGATAAATCCAAGTCTGCAATTTAAAAGATCATTTCAAAAGATTATAAAATACCATGAAGCATGTTGAAGTATATTGGAGGTCATTTTTATTCTTCTTTCTTTGTATCTTTGTCCACATTTAACTATTCTTGTAGCCTTTAGTTATGCCCTAAAATTTAACCAGCATGCAGTGAGTACAAAACCCTATATAATAGGAATTAGGATCCATTTCGTAGTCGTGTGTTGCATTATTTAAATGACGTGACATGCTACACACTATTAGATTAACTAATGAAGTAAAATCTAAATTATGAAATGGACTATCTTCATTTTAACTGAAATAGATAAGAGAACAACAGACCTTAAGATCCCGAGTAAAGCTTGGAAGATTCCGGCAAAGAACGTAGCAGTGAAAGCCAACTGAAGATAAAGTGTTGGGTTCTCATAAGGGCTAACTTCCTTTCCCAGCAGGGAAGATATGAGAAGTGATGCAACAGCCACAGTGCCTACTGCCAAATCTCTAGAGCTCCCCAACATGGCATAGACCAATGGTGGGACAAAGCTAGAATCTGCATGTTTTAGATATCCCATTTTAGCAAAACAGATTCATAACGAGCATATTGTAATTCATAAGCTTATTTGTCATAAAAATTTGGCCACTTACACAATCCAAGAATCGGTGGCAAGTTAGCCAAATTTGCATAGCTTATCCCTTGAGGGACAGCTAGACTGGCAATAGTGATTCCAGCAATAAGATCAGCTTTGAAGAACTCGAAAGTGTAGCGAGGAGCCCATTCGAGGATTGGTACAAAGTATTGTAGGCCTAGTATAAACTTCTTAGCTAGAGACTGGTTCTTAAACTGGCGAAAAGGGTCATCAGGAAAGAGAGTCTCTTTGAAAGAAGACTGTAAGGACTTGAACAATGGTTTGGATGGAGGAATGGCAACACGGTGTGGGCATTCAAAGTCGGCGTTACCCATTGATTGAAAGCTTATGTTTGATTTAGAGATACAATGGTACAAAAGTAGCTAGAAATGTTTAATAAGTTGGCTTTATAATATACGTTGTGCTATGTAGATATCTAGCACAACTTATATGGTATGTGTCTTTTTCTTCAAGGGTGAGTTTCCTAGTTGTAGTTGGCTAGGCTTGGTGACATTTGAGAGAGAAATGGAGAGAGGGAAAGAGAGAGAGAGAGTTGCCAAATGCTAAACTTGGGTTTTGAGCTAAGAGCTGATTGTGCACTGAGGAAATGGCAAGAGGAGCTGGTATTTAAAGTGGTAAATGGCGCGTGGTGGATGTTCAAGTGCTTTATGGGACCCAGACACGGATTAACACGTGGCCTTAATTATTCATCAAACACTTTGACCTCATTCGACTTTATACTCTGCTTTGCTTGGCAACTACCGTCCACTATTTTGAAATTTGCATCACTTCGTACGTAGGTTCTTAGGAAACATGATTATTGATCATGTCAAACTAGCTAGTAGGTTTCTGTTTAGTTTTCTTTGAATTCAAAGAAGTAATATCCAAATCGGAAGTGTATTTCATATATAAATAGTAGACGTGGTAAAATTAACCTATAATCTATAACTAGACTTGAATTCGAAGGAAAAATGTCTCATTTGAATTTGAACCCAAATTTTTTAATAAAGAATAAAAACAGGTTGACCTATGACTAACCTGGCTGACCTGTGATTTGATTTTTTTTTTTTAAAATATTATTTTCTTTAAAAAAAATCTAGTCCTAACAAGTTTACTAATTGTTTATTTCGGGTTTTACAATGCGTAACTCAAATTTAATATACATATTAACATCATTTAAATATAATAGCCTAAAGAAATCAATTGAGGCCTTATCTAGTTGCATGCAAGCGAACTAAAAGATGAATGATTGAGATCTTCTTCTCACTTGAATATTGCAAGAAGCAAATATTTTTAGATATCAAATGAGAAAGTGTATGCCAAGATAATTTGGTTGTAGTAGAATAAAAAACAAATATTTGAAATTATAGACGTATATAAGAAGTATTCACAAGTGTGAAAAAAGTAAAGCCAAAGTATATTAATGAAATTGGCATAAATTATGGGTGTTTAGGCTAATTTTTTTAATAGTCCATAGCCAAAATAATTGACTTTTCAAAATAAATGATGATACTTCTTAGGGTGTGTGTTGCTTAATAATGGCATGATATTCATAAAATAGACCATATATAAGTAAGTAAATAATTAAACTTTGATGTATATTCCTAAATTGAAATAGAGTCTCAACTACTGTGTATCTAAAATTAAATACAAATTGAAATGAAACTTGCATGTGTGTGTTTTAATTAGATTTTAAAAAAAGGACAGACTAGACTCTTTTGTATTTATGTTATTTTGTGTTGGTTAACAATGTTGGAATTTGTATAATTTATTAATGAATAAGTATCAATTTGTTGATCTAAGATCTTTCTTGACATGAGTGAATCCAATTAATGCATTTCAAACCAAGTAATTTGATGTATGACTTATTAAGTGGCATACATGTTTTCAATTTTTTTTTATTTTTTCAAGCGGAAAAATGCAGGTTGACCAAATCTGATCTAGTTTGTAACCTGATTGACCCGATCCATTTGTCACATAAAGTTTATGATACAGTGAAATATTTCTTGATTTTTTATTTTTGTTTTTCTTGTCCTTTCTCTCACAAATGGTCTCTATAGAACTAATGTATTTTTATTTTATTTTTATTTTTTTATGTGAACTAATATAGTAAATTACACTTTTCTTTCTTTATATTTTGTTTGCTTTCACTTTCGTCAATTAAATTAATTAATTTTTTTTTTTCATTTTCATCCCCCGAGTTTGACTTAATTTTCAAAATGTTCATTCTGTCCAATCTATTACCCTAACTTCCATTGAATGCCACATAAGCTAACCAACTAAGCATTTTGAGAACTATTTTGAGTGCTCCTTGCACAACAACAAGAGTAATTCTAGTATTGCATAAAAAGTTACAACTTACGTAATCTGTCACATAGACAATTGCAGCAAAAATTCTAATTTTATGTGGTCCTAGAATTTTTGACTGCTACAAGACCACCAACGGCCCAATCATCATTGCTCTAAATGAAACTTAAACACAGAATCCTCAATAAGCCTTCCCTCATCCATCTCTTCTTAGGGGCAACACTACCTTAAGGCCAGGGTGGTCTTAGGACCACCCTGACCTGAATTTTTTTTATTTATTTTTTTTTATATATAATAATTTAAAATTTTTTATTTGTCTACCCTTCAAAAAAAATTTGGGAACACCCTTAGTTCTTTTTATGTCAATAAAATTAAATTTTGCTCTATAATTTGCTCTATATTTAGTGGATGAATGATTGTTTGGTTGTGTATATAGAAAGAGATGTAGCTTGTAGTATTGATAATGGAATTATCATGCGTTGATTTCAAAATATGAAAACTCGTAGAAAGCAATTCTAAACTTTATGCATTTGTGTGTTTTTTTTTTTTTTTTTTATTGTTGTTACTGTCAATATATGAATTTATTTTTTTATTAGATTGTATAATTTATACTTCTTAAGTAACACCTTAAGAAAAATTTCTGGAGCCGCCACTGTCTCTTCTCCACCCTTCTTGAACCCACCCCTAACCAATCCCCATCCCTCCAACTCATCCTAATCCCAATCCCAATCCTTTGTGTCTTCCTTTTTCTATGATATATACTCAAAGGTTGTCTTAAACAAAAACAACAACAACAACAAAGATCTAGTTCCCCATTTTCACTAGGGACCCCCACAAACCCTTTAAACCATCTTTCTTTAAGCTTTACAAAGCCACCTCTCTAGAAGAAAATAACAAGAGCCTTTTAAAGTTATGTAGTATATCCTCTGTGCTAAACTTATCGAACTCAGCCTCAGAAACCTCAACGGTGGCAAGCTCTCATTTGAAGCAATTCACAAGAGCTTGCGACAACATCGATCATCATTTGGGCCACCTAAAATAAAGAATGAGTCACTGTAAGCCAATTACCAAAAGGCAAAGAAGGCCGCCTTTTCTCATTGTCGACGAGCACGACCTAAAGAGGGGAGCGACGACCGCTACAAGAGAAGGGACCAATGATAGGTGGTGAGATGGTTGGTAATTTGGAAATTCCATGCTCTGTGTGTGTGTTTTTTTTTTACTTTTTTTGGGTGCAAGAATCGGAGAGAAAAGAAAACTTTTTTTTAATGCAGCAACATCTAAAATGTAGTTATGTGTTGCCTATTTGATTAGGCATGTGTCAATGCTTATTTGACACTTAACTAACAAATTACTTATGGTAATGGACAAAATGATTATTTTGAAAATGAACTCAAGCTTGATGGATTGAAGTGAAAAAAAATTCAAATTCAATAAATCAAAATGAAAACAAGTCCCAACATATGAAGGGGAAAAAAAAAAAAAAAAACTAATAATTTAATAAATAGTGTACTATTTAAATTAATTTTACACATTTTATCGGTTCTTATTTAATGTTACACATATTATAGTTCAAGTGTCTTAAACCAATTGTAGGCTCATGTATTTGTGAAATAAGTAACTTCATTTTGGGTTAGTCAAATATTTTCTAGTATATAAACCTTATATTAATTTTATTGTAACACAAGACCTTAATATATAATATATATGTGTGTGTAGTTGTCAAAGGCATTCACACTTTGACGTAGGCCATTAAGCCGAACCACGTAAATTTTCATGTGCTTTCTTTTTCATGTTTCTGCTCATCAATCATCACACAACAATTTCAACATTTATATTCTCAATTTAAAATTAGTACAATATATATTTCTATATATATCACTCAATTGAAATACTTGTCGTGCATCATGAATTTTCAAAAATCATTGTATTGTTGTCGGCGTACAGTATCATCTACTTAACTTGTATCGCATTCGTGCTTCCAGGCTCGGTGTGCCTCACAGAGCCAGAAGAAGCAAATTTGTGCATGATTACCTATATTACTATATATGAGAGTGGATATTGATGACTCACTACCTGCATTGCATGTAGACTACATACGTGGTGCACTTCAATTGGATGGAAGAATAAAGCACCATATGTGTTAGGTCTCTGATTTCGCAGGGCCAACAAAGTTAGGATAGGATTTAATTAGGAAGGATTGTCCCACATATTAATAATTATACATAGGCGATAGTTAATTTGTAATTAGTACTTTTTGTTGGTTAGCGAATTTTAACTTAAATAACTATTATAAGGGTTATATGACCCCCCCAACTTCATAGAAGAAGTTAGAAATTAGTTGGTCACAGATATTTTTAATTTATTTTTTAACTATGTAGTTTTGTACCGAACAACACCTACCGAGGTTGATATTTTATGGAATTTGAGCTAAGGGAATCGACTTAATCAAATATCAGTTACAAAATTAGATTTGACTTAATCAACTATCAATTACAAAATTGGATTTTTATCCCAAAAAAATTACAAAATTAGATAGTTAGTACTTAATTAGTAATATACAGGATGAAATATACTTCGCTCTTGATGATAGTTTTTTATGAGATTTTACTAGTTGAATTAACTAAAACCCACATATTACATTTCATTTGATTGAGTATTTTTTAAAAATGTTCTAAAAATATGACATAAAAAATAACATGAAAAAAAATATAAATAGATATACGTACAAGAATATTCAAAGTGAAATCCAGCCTGTATCTAACTCTTTGCTTGTTGTTTCTCAAAAAAAAAAAAAAAAAAAAAAAAACTCTTTGCTTGTTTTGTTTGTTAAATAAATAAATAAATGTTTTTATTATTTGAATTTGAATTGTAATTCGGTTTATTTACAGTTTTATCGGAGGCTAGGTTCATCTAAAAATATGGCATAAAAAATAACATGAAAAAAAAAAAAAAAGATATACGTACAAGAATATTCAAAGTGAAATCCAGCCTGTATCTAACTCTTTGCTTGTTGTTTCTCAAAAAAAAAAAAAAAAAAAAAAACAATTCTTTGCTTGTTTTGTTTGTTAAATAAATAAATGTTTTTATTATTTGAATTTGAATTGTAATTCGGTTTATTTACAGTTTTATCGGAGGCTAGGTTCATATGAAGCTGATATATAATAACCAATTATAACATGTCTAATTAAGGAGCATCATATATCATAAGTTGAACATAATTTAACTTATGCATAATGACATTTGATAAGAAAAAAAAAATCATTTATGAACTATAAATTGTCTTAAATAAAAATGTATTGAGGCAATAGCTGTTGTGACTGAAGTCTCTTTTTTTTCCCTTATTATTTTGTTTATACAACATAGTAATTAATTAGTAATTACCTAAAATAAATAAATAAATAAATAAAAACATCTAATTTGATGAAAGCTGAGGAGTGAGGATATAGTCTGATTACGGATCATTGGCGGTGATGACCTTAAAGTGTCATATGTTTGACGGGTTGACCAACATATTTGGCATGTGGTCCAAATACTTATCCCTAAATTGGAAAAAGTTGACCAAATTTTGTAGGCTACTTAGTTCAACAACGCAAAATGTGATAACTGATGTTAAAGGTTCCCCCAAATCCCAATCTCTCTAAGACTGCCCACATTTTGCATTATTAATTAAGGTCAAATTAATGTGCAATCTGATATCATGGATCTTACAAATTGTTTAGTGTGATTTTTTTCATCTAGGTTCGGTGTGATTTGGTGGCAGTTTTCAATGCTGACTGTTAGGTTCCTATCTTTTCTTAAATTTTACCTCAATTGATTTTTTCAAATTAAAAAATTAAGTTAAGATATATAGTAAACTTTACCGAATGTTCAAATAGCGTGTAAAACACTATCAACGTTTAGACCCAAATTACAAATTATCAATTTAAGTTTATTATCAAACAATATATGTGCGGAACATGAACATAAGCTAAAACAGAATTGATAAAACAATCTAAATCAAATAAAATCACAACCACAGCAGAAATTAAATGACAAAGATTAAGAGAAGAGAGATGCAAATACAAGGACAACACAGTAATGTGTTATCGAAGAGGAAACCGAAGTCCTCGGCGTAAAATCTCTCCGCCGCCCTCCAAGCGGTCCATAATCCACTAAAGAATGAAGTTGGGATACATGAACAGCAAAAGACTCTCCAAGCCTAATCTATCTAGTATACCTAAGCTCTCCAAGCTTCTTGCTCCAACGAAGTTACGCCGAACCTTTGTCTTCTTTAGCTTACTAGATTCCGCTATAACCCATAGCATCAACCAATATCAATTGGTCCCTTCTTAACTGCTTCCCAAGCACCAAATAGCCTCCTCACAGATATGGGTATGGTGAGAAAAAGGTTTTGCCTAATGTACCTTTCAAGGATTTAACAATGGAGAGGGTGAGAGTAGAAGAATTTGGAGAATCAAAAGATGAAGATTGTGGATGAGTCAATCTTGTTTTTCTCTAGGGTTTCTCTCTCAAAATTCTCTCTGGAAACTCTCTACATTTCGTGGGTATAAGGGGTATTTATACTTGCGAGCTAACTGAATGGCCAGTATGGACTTTTTGTCTTGTAGTGCTACAGCTGGCATGACGGTTCAGTTTCTCTGCATACTTCACTCGTGTGCATCCTCTGGCGGCTTACCAGTCGCGAGCCACCCGTAAGATCCAGTCGCGAGTCCCTGTTTCAGTGCACAGTATTGAGCATTTCTTCACACTCTCTCACACACTACCCTTATATGATTCTCACCTAAATACAGGGTTTCTAAGTGTTGAATTACAAGCAAATTGACACGGAATAAAGCCAACAAAATGGTTGATTAAATTCAACCTTACAATCTCCCCTTTTGGCTATTCCGTGATAAAACCCTAAAACAAATTGTAGACTTAACATGTGAGTTGGGAACAGTTGAACAAAACTCTCTCACACCTAACTCTAGAATCTGTGAAGCTCTTGAACCATAAGAACAAGTATCTCCTGAAAACACAACAACACAATATAATCATTGTATGCAGAAAACTTGTAATGCATATGGAGTAAGCACAATGCGATTAAGCAAAATGGAATTAAATAATAAACCATGACTTAACCAAAAACGAACAATCACTATAAATAGTGACCACAATGCTCATTCACACAAGAAATGAACATCCGGACATGCAAGCTAATAAGCTCACTGTAAAGTATCATTTGCATATCCAACACTTAACCAATGCAACAACGCAAGAAAATTGCATTAAGGATATAAAATCCAACAAAGGGCACAAGAGTGATGTACTTAAAGAAAATGCATAACATTTAACAACAAGTACAAAGCTACAAAGCATGGGTACAAATATAAAGTATTTTAGATAGCTAAGCATAATTATGAACTACGAGCAAAGCAAAAACATAGTTAATATAACACAAAACTCTCTCTCTCTTTCTCCCCTTATCATATCACTCCCCCTATCATGAGTCATAGGATCTGTGATGAACTTGAAACATATATACCTGTAACCTGAAACACTTGCACAAAACACATTAGACCCTCAAGGTAAAGTAAGTAATAAAAGGACAAGTATAATGTAACAAGTAAATTGCGATCAAGTAAACAAGATGTGAAACATGTGTGCAACTTGATCATACACCAAAACAGTCATATAGAAATGACTACAATGATCACAAAGCAAAGCAAATGATCATCCAAACATGCATTCAATGAAGCACAATAGCAAAAGGATGTATGCATGTCCAACACACAAACATGATGCAATGAGAACAACAAAGCATAGATACTAAATATAACTTAAAGCACCATAAAACAAACAAGAAAACAAACATAAAGAAAAACAAACAAAACAAAGTTTTCTCATTAACACAATGTCTTCTCCCTCTTGGTATATGCATCTCCCCCATGGAATATCTCTCCCCCTACAAATGTGCACGAGAAATAGAATTTCTCCCCCTAAGAATGTGCACAAGAGTGATATAGAAATGACAAAAACTCTCCGGTATACTCTTTAGAGTATACTCTCCCCCTTTTTGTCACGAATAGACAAATGGTCAAGGATAAACGAGGGTAAGAGATGAAGGTATGAACAATGATAATGATGCATGAGGGGTGCGAGATGAATGAGAAAATGAAGCTCAATCCTAAGACAAAACAAAATGCTACAAAGCATAAAGAAAACGTGACAAGCAAGGATGAAGAAACAATGTATAGACCAATGCATGACAAGGGTAGCATAGGTGTGTGCAAGAGGTGGCAATGTGCAATGCATGACCAAAGCATTGAAAATGCACATGTGGGGCAAGGTGTGTTAAATACACAACCAATGAATCAAACAGGATCCTAGTGAGGAAACATAAGAAACCCCAAAGTTTGGTACTCATCGGAGTCCAAACAAGTGAGAAAATGCCTAAGAGGCATTTTATCAAGCACCTAAGAGGCATTTTATCAAACACCTAGCGTGCACACAAAGAACAACAATGCATGAACATCATGAAATCCACCCTTAATACAAGTTCTTTTTGCCACAAGGGGCCAACATCCAAAGCAAATCATCAAAAGAAACCATTCTCATACAAAAATTTGGCAAAAATTTAAGTTTTCCCAACCCCTATGATGAAAATCCTAACCAAGAGCACAAAACTCTCCAAAACATAATCTAAGGATCCAAATCAATGAAAAGAGTTTAAAATTACCTTAGAGATGTTAAGGAATGAAAAACCATTCAAATTGATTGAGTTTTGATGTAAAAATAGTGAAAGAGGGGTTTAAGAGGGAATGGGAGAGGTTTAAAACAGGTTTCCCACGAAAAGTCCTTTAAAAAGCTGTTTCTGGGCGTTTCGCGATTAAGCGAGTCACGAAAATTTTCACTAGTCGTGAGTGAGTCACGAGATGAGTCGTGAAAGCTTTTGGATGAACTCGCAACTTGCGTTGCGCGATTGGCGAGTCGCGAGATGAGTCGCGAAAATTTTCGTGAGTCGCGCGAGTCGCGAAAAACTCAAACACCTGTTTTTCAATACAGAACATGTTTAAACAATGAAAAACGAAGTAAGCACTGAACATGAACACAAAGAGTGATAAAAATCACTTCCAAATATATATAAAATGATCAAAAATCTTTTTGGATTGATCCATATATAGTTGAGCACACACATATCACATTCAAATAAGTACAATCGAACAAATGAATAAGACATTCATTGAACTTTAGGCATGTGTGTCGTGTGTGTGTATTAAATATGGAATAGTCTTTAGTCTAGAGTAAAGCTTTAATGATCAATTTAATCAAGTCATACACAACTAGTACTAAGTCAAGTGGTTTATCTCAATTATAGAAATAAACATATATGACCTCCCACAAGAAAATAATTACATATCTTTGAAGCTTTTCATTTGGCTTATTTACGATTCATAACATTTGATCATTTTTTATCTTTACATCTCTTTTTGAGATCGATGTCTGAAATTTTTTATATTTCAATTTGATGAATAAGCCTTTGGCTTTTTGGGTATCATACATTTTCATAAAAGTCACTTTCCCTTTTTCCTAGTCGAATATTAGTATGTGCGACGGCTTTTGCAGCTCATTATCTCTTTTCATTTTGAGATTTACATTGGTTAAGCTCTTTAAGTAAAAACAAAAAATAAAAGAGTGGGAAGATATATAGTCACAAGTCTACGCATGTATCAAAACCAACATGACTATTGACTAATCATTCATGACAAGCTTGAAGATTGATTTACAACAATCACACATAGATGTCAAGATTTTCCCCACAAAAATATAAGTGCATAAAGAACAAGCTAAACTCGTAAATACATAAAGCCATTTGTACGAAGGTACAAGGCAAAACTCACATGTAATATGTGCTCAAACATATACGATCAAACTTTTTAAATTTTTCACTTTTTATGTGGTTTTGGATTTTTACGCACACAAAACTAAAACATAAAAGTAAGATCAAAACAGAAACAATGCATAAAAAGAAATGTAAGATGCACAAAATGCATGAAGATATGACATTCAATACATGAAGGGTCCTACAAAGATCGAAAGAATAAGATCAAGGACCAAAAAAGCAAAAGTTCAACCATAGAAACCCTTCCTCATCCAAATAGAACAATTGTTTGGATTGAGTGTCTCATGAGAAGAGAGACGAGGGTTGGAAGAATGAAAACTGGAGATGCACATAGACAAGGAGTTAAGAGCATTAAACACTTTCTTTAACAACATGCTATTTTCACTCAAATCTGGTTTATCCTTTTTAGCATAACTTTCAGGAAGCTCAAGTTTCTCTTTTCTTTTGATTCTTTTAAGAGCATGAAACTTAGAGCATTGAGGTCTTAAATGACCAAAGGTACCACAATGGTGACATTTAATGTGTTTCGGTCCATTAGGCTTTTTGGGAAGGGATCTAACAACATGTTTTTGTTCTCTCTTCAACTTATGACTTTGAAGTCTTATATGACCAATTACACCACAATGGTGGCAAGTTGGAACAAACTTAGATTCATCCAAAGTCTTAGGTTGAGACCTAAACGAAGGCTTTGTCTTAACAGCCTTTCTCTCCACCTTTTGATTTCTTTTATGTGGAGGAATGTATACCGATTTTTCCTTTGAGGTAGAACACATAATAGACACAAGATCGGGTACCACAACATGATTGCAACAAATATTTCCATCCCTTTTAGCAATAGATTCGGCAATCAAACACTTGACATGCATCTTAAGAGATTTATTTTCACATTTTAGCTCATCAACAAGTTTGTTAGACAAAACAAGTTTAGCATTCAAGTCCATATTCAAACATTCAAACTCTTTCAGCTTTTCAAGAGAATTTTCAGCAAGTTTCTTATATTTCTCAATCAATTTGTTGGATTTATTGAGCTTAGCAATTAAATCATCATTTTTCACCAAATAACTTGCTCAAATTCTTTTGAAACTTCTTAACCTTTTTCTTCAAGAGTTTGTCATTTGGAATATCAACAACACTCAATGATTCAAGTAACATGTCATCACAATTACGAGGATAAACACTCATAGAGGCATTTTCACAAACACGTGGCATGCTACAATCATCAACATCCAAAACATGCATAGAGGCATACAAAGCACTATCCATGACAAATAAACACAAGGGGTCAAGGATCACACTTAGATATTTAAGCCACAACAAGTGTACCCGCTCTGATACCAATTGAATATTCAAATAGCGTGTAAAACACTATGAACGTTTAGATCTCCAAATTACAAATTATCAATTCAAGTTTATTATCAAACAATATATGTGTAGAACATGAACATAAGCTAAAACAGAATTGATAAAACAATCTAAACCAAATAAAATCACAACCACAGCAGAAATTAAATGGTAAAGATTAAGGAAAGAGAGATGTAAATACAAGGACAACACAGCGATGTGTTATCGAAGAGGATACCGAATTCTTCGGCGTAAAACCTTTCCGCCACCCTCCAAGCGGTCAATAATCCACTAAAGAATGAAGTTGGGATACATGAACAGCAAAAGATCCTCCAAGCCTAATCTACCCAGTGTACCTAAGCCCTCCAAGCTTCTTGCTCCAACGAGGTTACGACGAACCTTTGTCTCCTTTAGCTTACCGAATTCCGCTATAACCCATAGCATCAACCAATATCAATTGGTCCCTTTCTAACTGCTTCCCAAGCACCAAATAGCCTCCTCACAGATATGGGTATGGTGAGAAAAGGTTTTGGCTAATGTACCTCTCAAGGATTTAACAATGGAGAGGGTGAGAGTAGAGGAATTTGGAGAATCAAAGGATGAAGATTGTGGATGAGTCAATCTTGTTTTTCTCTAGGGTTTCTCTCTCAAAATTCTCTTTCGAAGCTTTCTACATTTCGTGGGTATAAGGGGTATTTATACTTGTGTGAGAATGAAATGTGAAGAGTCAGTTTTTCAAAACAGAGCTGGCTGGCGACTTAGCCTCGCGACTTGACTGAGTCGCGAGTTCAAGCTGCGAGCTAACTGAATGGTAGAGAGGGAAAATTCCCTACCTATCACAAGCTGACACGTCACATTATCAAATCCATAAAATACAGCCAATTACAAAGCGACACGTATTGCTGCTAGGTTTTGCTATCACTACTCAGAAACCAACAGAAATTTGCCAAGTGTCATGCAAAAACCAATCACACATCAACGCACGTGTAAGCAATGACACAAGCAACCTCGCACGTGTAAGCGATGACTCAAGCAACCTCGCACGTGTAAGCGATGACTTAAGCGGACCAATCAGGCTGTGACATGTGTCACCAATCAAGCTCCGCCACGTGTCACTCATCCACCCCCAAACTCCTATAAATAGAAGCCTTCCTGAGACATTCAGGGGACCAGAATTCAGAAGTGAAAAAGCTCTGTGAAGATCAAGCCTCAAAGCCTTCAAGAACTTCAAGAACTTCAACCCCAAAATCGGAGAACATTCGAAGCAGAATCATCCAGATCATCTGCCTAGATCCTAAAGTTCACGGGAATCAAGCCAAAAGTGTCCGAAAACATCAACAAATCACAAATCATTGAAGCTCAACGGATTCAAGCCTCTAAAGCTCCGAAGAACTTCCACCACAAACCTTCGAAGACGAAGAACGCACGAAGAACACGAAGAACGCGAAGAACAAAGGATTTCTAAACAAGCTCATAACCAGAGATTCATTGTAATTCCGTTTCAGTAATCTTCGATCCATCCCTCAACCAAATTGAAGGATATTTTGTGTTCAAGTCAAATCCACATTACCATAAGTCTAATCAATAAGTTTTGCAAGGAGATCGAATCAGAGGATCACTCTTTTGTAATTCCAGAGAATTGTACCACACAATCATCAATACAAATTCGCATTTGTGAAACTATTTTACTTGTTTGATTTATTTCAAACTAGAAATTTAGTCGCATACAAATTCTGGCACGCCCAGTGGGACATCTCTGCCTCTCATCTCTTTCTCCTTCAAAAGAAAAGAAATTCGATTTGCTACTAGTCTCAATGGCCTCTAGCAAGAATGTCCGAAAATCAGTGGTCGATGATTCTAGCGCTGATGATTATGTCGGCCCAATCACTCGCAGTCGATCCAAAGTTCTTGATCGATTTCAACCCCAACCAACCATCTCTCTAGACTTTCTTGCAAATAGGAAGACTACCGCTGAGGATTCATCTGTCTCGAAAGACTTCGAGATCAATAATGAATCATCCCCAACAAAGACCTTTTCTATCAACTCTTCACCCGTGATGAGAAACTTAAGGAATGAAATACCTTCGACTCATCCTGTTTCATCATTCTCTCCATCATATCTAGAGGTCATGCCAGTGATGATGACTAACACCTCTACTATGGAAGAAAAAATGGCTGAAATGGAACAAAGGGTCACCCTTCTCACAAAAGCACTTGAAGAGAAGGATGTCAAAATTGCAACCCTGATGAACAAACTGGAAGTACAAGATTCGGGTGAATCAAGTCTTGGCCCTGAGCACCCACCTGGCTTTACCTTCAAATGAGAAAACGCCAGGGGTGATAAAGGAAAAGGAGGTGAAGGCACTTCTCAACACGGACATTCCACCTCAATGGCCTCGATATCTGTCCAACAACTGCAGGACATGATAACAAATACCATTCGAGCACAGTATGGAGGATCTTCTACAAGTTCTCTCATATATTCAAAACCCTACACAAAGTGCATTGACAGCATGAGAATGCCAAATGGGTACCAACCTCCTAAGTTCCTGCAATTTGATGGAAAGGGCAATCCAAAACAACATATTGCTCACTTCGTAGAGACTTGTGAGAATGCAGGAACTCAAGGAAGCCTCCTTGTAAAACAATTTGTCCGTTCACTCAAGGGAAATGCATTTGATTGGTACACTGATTTGGAACCCGAATCGATCGACAATTGGGAGCAACTCGAAAGGGAGTTTCTCAATCGATTTTATAGCACACGTCGCACGGTAGGCATGATGGAGCTTACTAACACCAAGCAGTGGAAAGATGAGCCTGTCGTTGACTATATCAATCGGTGGCGTTCTTTGAGTCTAGATTGCAAGGATAGACTTTCTGAAATATCTGCTGTAGAAATGTGCATCCAAGGCATGCATTGGGGACTTCTTTACATCCTTCAAGGGATAAAGCCCCGAACATTTGAAGAGTTGGCAACTCGTGCGCATGACATGGAATTGAGTATCTCTAGCCATGGAAATACGAAACCTCCCGTACCTGAGGAAAGGAAAGAAAGACGGGAAATAAGGAAAAATGACAGGAATACGAAAAGTAATATCAAAGATTCAATGAATGTCAACCCTGCCCCAGTCAAAGTTTCAACAAGAAATGTGAGGGCTAATGAGAAGAGGCCCGAGGGAGGCCAACAGCGTGAGACGCGTCGCTCATCACTTAAGGAATGGGAGCAAAATGTGTATCCTTTCCTAGATACCGATATGCCCGAAATGCTAGAACAACTGCTCAAGTTGAAATTAATTGAATTGCCAGAATGCAAACGGCCGGAAGAGATGGGAAAAGTTGATGACCCGAACTATTGTAAGTATCATCGCATCTTAAGCCATCCAATCCAAAAATGCTTTGTCCTTAAAGAACTCATCATGAAGCTAGCCAAGGAAAGGAAGATTGACTTGGATTTTAATGATGTTGCTCAATCAAACATTGCAACAATTTCTTGCGGGTTACCTATTTGCATGTCTCCAACTACTAAGCAGGGGGCAAATACCACACTCATCCAGTTTGGTTTTCTGGAACCTGTTCAAGTTCAGCTCTCACAAAAAGCACCTAATTATAATTCAAATGATGATAAAAGGTCAACAATGGATGAGGAAGAGGGCTGGACAATGGTTATTCGCAGGAGATGGAAACAGAGACGAACATTCCCTCTTCATTTGATCGCCAAAGAGTCCAGAAAAGCACAAAACCAAATTCAGCCTCAATCAAGAGGAAGGAGCAATAAGAGGCGAGGGAGACTGGGAACAAAAGTGTATGAAGATTCAGCACAGACCCAAAAATCTCGAAAGCTCATCACATTGGAAGAATTCTTCCCCAGAAAATTCCTTCAAAATGACTCAGCCGAGGCCGTTCACACGGTCTCTCATTGCGAAATTCAGGACGAAAAGGAGGATGTTGACCATGGTGGTCCAAATGAGACTTTGTCATCGTTGGAGGAACTCCAATCTCAGGTTGATGAAGTTAAACCCTTGCAATCCTCCACCTCACCAAAAGAAGTGCTCACCCAAGCTCCTGAAAAGCCAGAAATATACATTCCCTCTACCAACACTCTTCAACAAACCCAAGAATGTTACACGTGCTCTCCAGACTTAACTTTCACAGATGAGGATCTGTTGTTAGGCTCTAAGCCCCACAATCGCCCACTTTATGTCTCTGGTTATGCTCGTGAACAAAAGATCGATCGTATTCTCATTGACGGAGGCTCAGCTGTTAATATACTACCAAAAATGACAATGAGACGACTTGGTCTTACTATGGAGGAATTATCACATAGTCGTTTGGTCATTCAAGGTTTTAACCAAGGAGGACAACGCGCAATCGGCATGATCCACCTGGAATTGATCATTGGAGAATTGACAAGCAACGTCTTGTTCCACGTTATTGATACTAAGACGACCTACAACATGTTGTTAGGACGTCCCTGGATCCATGGAAATGGAATAGTGCCGTCGACTTTGCATCAATGTTTCAAGTACCTTCAAAGTGGAATAAAGAAAGTCAATGCCGACTTAAAGCCTTTTGCTGAGGCGGAAGCTCACTTTGCTGACGCAAAATTTTATGTAGAAGATAACATTTCTAGTGAAGTTCTCCCAGTTGAAATCCTGTCCATGGAAAGCAAGCAGGGTGAAAAGAAGCATGTTAAATTCATCACTAGAAAGGATATTCCTTCCCCAAAGGAAGGTCCAGAATCTAGGAATGATCATTCTAGTGAATCTACCGGTGGTACAGTGAGGGCGAAAAATTCAACACCTTCCAATAGCCCTCCATTCCTCCGTTATGTACCATTATCACGCCGTAAGAATGGACAATCACCATTTGCGGAATGCCTTCAATCTACAGAAGAAATGGGAAGGCCTCCTGCAAGGCTCACGACGGAGGATGTAGCCATATTGAAAGAAAATCATGTCATGCCTTTAACTTCATCCATAAATCCTTTGCCCTCGAAGCCACTAAATGGATTCGTGAGGTCTTCACAAAGTCTGACAGAGCATGGTATTCTACCAAGCAAACGGACGAAAGAATGGTTTGACCCAAAGGCGTATAGGCTGTTGGCCAGAGCAGGCTACGATTTCTCAAGACAAAGCGACCTAGGGAAATTGATTCCAGAAGTCACCGGAGAGAAGGTACATGGCCTTAGCAAAACACAAAGGAGAATGCGGCTTGAAGGGCATGAAATTCCTATCCCAAAGACCGGATTAGGTTATACTCCTGAACAACCAGCTCAGATATGGATCAAGAAAAGAAGCAATGCTTCAAATTCCCAATACATAACAGTGGAGGTTGGCGAAAGTTCGAATCAAAGAAAAGATCATTCTTTATCGCGCGTCTTAGTGTTTGATCGCATTGAGGCCTCATCGTCACGAATCACAGTGTTCGACAGGTTAAATACAACTTGCTTAACACAAAATCGGGACACTCTTGCTTATAAATCAGTCTTTGATAGATTGGGGGCAACAAAAAGGCCTGTTGATAGTCATTCTCAAAATTCAATGAACTTTGAGGTTCAAAAGAAGGAGAAAGTTCATGATGAGATCCGCAGTAGCATTCCTTCACGCATGAAGCGTAACTCTACCTTAGACATCAGCACTGAAGGATCGCTGAAAGTCAAGAGGCGAACAATTGTATGCACTAGACCATCATTTGTTCACAATGAGCAAATTGAAGAGGTATCATCCTCGTTTCATATTACAATAGAAGAAGGTACACTTTCAGATGCTGAAGCAACCAATGAAGAGGTCGATGAAGCTCCCCCAGCCTTGGAAGATGGAGTACAAGCCACAGTTGATGAACTTAAAGAAATCAATTTAGGAACTATTGAAGAACCTCGACCAACTTTCATTAGTGCGCTTCTCACTCCTGAAGAAGAAGAAGGATACCTCAAGCTCCTGGTAGAATATAAAAATGTGTTTGCTTGGACTTACAAGGAAATGCCTGGGCTCAATCCAGGTATTGCTTTACACCATTTGGCAGTAAAGAAGGGCGTGCGCCCAGTCAAACAAGCCCAAAGACGCTTTCGGCTAGAGCTTATCCCTCAAATAGAAACCGAGGTCAATAAGCTCATTGAAGTAGGCTTCATTCGTGAAGTACAGTACCCAGAATGGATTGCTAACATCGTCTCTGTCAAAAAGAAGAACGGACAAATTCGAGTGTGCGTTGACTTCCGTGATTTGAACAATGCATGTCCCAAGGATGATTTTCCATTATCCATCACTGAGGTCATGGTTGATGCCACTACTGGTCATGAAGCTTTATCTTTCATGGATGGTTCTTCAGGTTATAACCAAATTCGAATGAATCCGAAGGATGAAGAGCTTACAGCTTTTCGTACTCCTAAAGGCATTTACTGTTACAAAGTAATGCCTTTCGGGCTAAAGAACGCTGGTGCTACTTATCAACGGGCCATGCAAAAGATCTTTGATAACGTACTTCATAAATACGTAAAGTGTTATGTCGATGATCTGGTGGTTAAAACAAAAAGAAGGGAAGACCATCTGGCAGAACTGCAATCCGTGTTCAATTGCCTAAGAAAGTATCAGCTTAAAATGAACCCCCGCAAATGCGCTTTTGGCGTAACATCTGGTAAATTTCTTGGTTTCATTGTGAGGCACCGCGGTATTGAAATTGACCAGTCCAAAATTGAAGCTATCCAGAAAATGCCAGAGCCCAAGAATTTGCGAGAACTTAGAGGCTTGCAGGGAAAACTAGCCTACATACGACGATTTATCTCGAATTTGGCTGGTCGATGTCAACCTTTCAATAGGTTAATGAAGAAGGATGTGCACTTTGAATGGGATGAGGCTTGTAGCAATGCTTTTGCGCGCATCAAAAGATACTTGCTTAATCCTCCAGTCTTAGGTGCTCCTATCCCAGGAAAGCCTCTGGTGCTGTACATTGCGGCACAAGAAAAGTCCCTAGGTGCTCTTATGGCTCAAGAAAATAAGGAGGGGAAAGAAAGAGCTCTTTATTATCTGAGTCGAACTCTTAATGGGGCTGAATTAAATTATTCTCCTATTGAAAAGATGTGCCTCGCTCTTTTCTTTGCCATAGACAAACTGGAGCACTACATGCAAGCATATACGGTCCGTTTGATAGCAAAGGCGGACCCAATTAAATATGTCCTCTCCAGGCCAGTGGTTTCAGGTCGTATAGCTCGATGGGCAGTCCTGCTACAACAATATGACCTTGCATATGTTCCACAAAAAGCTGTCAAAGGACAAGCGTTGGCAGACTTTTTAGCTGATCACCCAGTTCCATCTGATTGGGAGTTCTCCGATGATTTCCCAGATGAAGATGTGTTTTACATTGAAGTAATGCCACCATGGATGATGTTTTTCGATGGGGCCGCACGTCGGGAAGGAGCGGGGGCAGGTGTAGTGTTTGTTTCTCCACAAAGGCAAATACTTCTATACTCGTTCTCATCGAGTGAACTTTGCTCAAACAACGTAGCCGAGTATCAAGCATTGATCATTGGTCTACAAATGGCCATTGAGATGGGCATATCGCAGCTTGAGATCTTTGGGGATTCCAAACTAATTATCAACCAAGTCTCAGAGCAGTATGATGTCATGAAAGAAGACCTTATCCCTTATTGCAAATATGCGAAGAAGTTGGTAGCAAGTTTTGAGGCCACCACATTGGAGCATATACCAAGGAAGGAGAATAGACAGGCCGATGCTTTAGCTAATTTGGCTACCGCCTTAGCATTATCCCAAGAAGAGACAACCGAAGTTGCTATTTCCCAAAGGTGGGTGGTACCTCTCCTAGTTGAAGAAGATGAAGAAGAGCAAGCCAACATCATTTCTGTATGCCTTGTTGAAAAAGAAGATTGGCGACAAGTGATCATTGAATACCTTCAACATGGAAGACTCCCAGATGATAAACGCCACAAGACCGAAGTTCGGCGAAGGGCTGCTCGATTTATTTACTATAGAGACACTCTCTTCTGCCGTTCATTTGATGGATTGTTTCTCCGTTGCTTAGGAGAGGAGGAGGCTAAACAAGCTTTAGAGGAGGCTCATTCTGGAATATGCGGCGCACATCAGTCAGGTCCTAAGTTACACTATAGGATCAAACGAATGGGTTACTATTGGCCTACAATGGTGCAAGATTCTATGGAGTGCGCTAAGAAGTGCGAAGCTTGTCAGTATCACGCAAACTTCATCCATCAGCCGCCAGAACCTCTACACCCAACTGCAGCTTCTTGGCCTTTTGATGCGTGAGGACTTGATGCAATAGGGCCATTACCAAAGTCATCCGGTGGCCACTTGTACATCTTGGCCGCAACTGACTACTTCTCGAAATGGGCAGAAGCTGTACCCCTTAGGGAAGTGAAGAAAGAAACGGTGGTCAATTTCATTCGAACTCACTTGATCTATCGGTATGGTGTCCCTCGGTATATCATAACTGATAATGGCAAACCGTTCTACAATAGGCTGATGACAGAGCTATGCGAGAAGTTTGAATTTAAACAATACAACTCCTCCATGTATAATGCCCCGGCAAATGGACTAGCTGAAGCATTTAACAAAACACTTGGCAGTTTGTTAAAAAAAGTGGTATCCAAGACAAAGCGAGACTTGCATGAAAGAATCAGAGAAGCATTATGGGCATATCGAACAACATTTCGAACGCCTACTCAAGCAACGCCATATTCTCTTGTTTACGGAGTGGAAGCCGTCCTTCCTTTAGAACGTCAAATCCCATCATTACGGATTGCCATTCAAGAAGGATTGACTGGAGAAGAAAATGCCAAGCTCAGGTTGCAAGAATTAGAGGCACTTGATGAAAAAAGGCTCGAGGCCCAACAACGCTTTGAATGCTATCAAGCTCGTCTTTCAAGCGCATTCAATAAAAGAGTCAAACCACGATCATTCCAAGTTGGTGACTTAGTCCTCGCCGTTCGAAGGCCTATCATCACAACTCATCGTACAGGCAATAAGTTCACTTCAAAATGGGATGGACCTTATGTTGTGCAAGAAGTCTACACCAATGGAGCTTACAAGTTGATTGATAATGATGGTGTAAGGATCGGCCCCATCAATGGGAAGTTCCTCAAACGCTTCTATGCTTGAAAATCAAGGATTGCTCCTCGGTAAGAGCTTAAACTACCCACTGTAGAGCTGCAAGAGTACATGATGTTTTCCCATTACCCTTGAAAGCGTACCAATAAGGAGAAATTAATCCCACTCCATGTCAACAATTGCGAGTGTAGCGTAGCGGTTGGATGCCTATGTCACCCTTGAGGAGGTCTCGGGTTCGATCAGTGGTGTACCCACTATTATACACTGCGCCCCCCTTTTTGCAAAAACACATAAAAAAAAAATTATAAAAAAAACAAAACAAAACAAAACAAAAAAAAAAATCATTTGAACTACGTGATGACTTGATCCCTCTCAAGGGTACGTAGGCAACTTAGTATCTTTTGCTAAGTTCAGTCTCGCACTAAAAAAAAAAATGAAGGAACAGAGAATAAAGTCTTCTTTATTGATTGACGAAAGGAAGATAGTACAGAGGAAAGCATGATGACATTTATGAAGGGAATTAAAACAAAAAAAAAAAAAAAAAATATTACGACATCCATTTCAAGTCTTTCAAGCTAGAACGATTATCTTCCAGAAGGGCTCGTATCTTCTCTAAAGCCTCCATATCCTGGTCTTCAAGAGCGGGGGCAGATTTGACTTCTTCAAGTTGTTCTTCTAAGTCTTGCACAACATTGTCTTGTTCAACTTGATGAGTCTCAATTTGAGATCGTGATTACTCTAGTTGGACGAGCTCAGTTTGCAGGTCAACCATCCTCAATCTAACAGTATCAAGTTCGGTCTTCAAAGATACTTTCTTCTGCGACGCTTCAGAAAGGAGGAATTCAACTTCAGCCTCGCGTTGAATTAAGATAACAGGACTTGGTCGTTGGTTCAGAGATTCCTTCATCTTCAAATAGTCTGCAATACCCTCACAATATTTGTCAACATTCTCGCGCAAGTGTTGAGGGTCCACTCCAAGACTTTCAATCCCACTATAAATTTCATTTATTTCAACTTGTGGGAGGATGTTGTCCACAGAAAGATTCGAAATCTTATTTAGAAGAACATCTCCCAACATAGAGGCCCCTTTCCTACGCACGGAAGAAACATGCGCCATGGCCTGAAACATAGAGACTTCCGGAGGGTTGGTCGGCTGTGTGGATGAGAGAAATGTCCTTCTTGGCTCAGTCAGAAGTTTGGATGACGTACCAACATCAGCAAACTTACACCTCTTAAGATCCGAACCCTTCGCAGATGGCTTTGAGATGGAAGACTCACTATTTGTAAGAAGATGCACATGATCAATAGAAGTCTCTGCATCAACACCCTTCATTGGACTCTTCAAATGTTTCCAATTATAGTCCAGGTTGTTACACACCTAAGAACCTATCAGTCTGCAGAAGGAAATAAGTCCTCTAAGAAAAACTATGATGCTAGACTTTGGATGCAGTGCTAGGCCGGCAATGGAAAGTATTTTATTCTACTATGTCACCATCCCTTGAGAACAGCAGAGACACTCAGTGGAACCACTCCTGCCTGGGTTGTCAAATATTGTCAGAAATAGCCACCGCCAAAGTGGACCAGCTATCAGTCCAACCATGCCTACAGATTTCTCTTTCAAATTGGTGAAAACCCTGACAACTGAATCCACAGAAATCTTCTAAAGACTTCGAGCAACAAAACCCAGAAAAAAAAAAAAAACGTGCACAGTTGAGCCATAACGCGCCGCCACGCACCACCACAAAGTCCCAACGTCCCGTGGGTTTTTCATTCAAATCTGCACAAGTCTGAGAAAATTTTCACAAAACGGGTGCCATCACTAGATCCTTTGGCCCACGATCTACAAAACCCAGAAATTTCAGGTCCAAAAACCCAGGCACGCGCCTCCACGCACCGCCACAGGCTAGCAACGATCCGCGGCCTAATCCTTCAAATTTGTGCAAACCTGCTCAGAAATTTACAAAACTGACCATACAGGGGTCTTGTACGGCCTAAGAACTACAAAACCTGAAAATTTCAAGGCTAGAAACACGGTCACGCGCCGCCACGCGCCTCTTGGAGCTCCGACAAGCGCTGCCTTCAGTTTCACGCGCTTACACGCGCCGACACCGACGGCCAGGCACTCGCACGTGCCACACGTGCCCTATGACGTCATGGATGACGTCATCATCACACGTGCCACACGCGTCCTCAGCTCTGTGACGTCATGGATGACGTCATCCTCCATACGGTCTGACCCTTTAACCCGGACCGACCCGAAAATCTGACCCGGTCCGAACCGCCTAAAAAAAAAAAAAAAAAAAAAAGAAAGAAAAAGAGAGAGAAAATGCTTGGACCAAGCAGACTTTTGACCTTGACCAGAAAATCAAAATTTTCAAAACGGACTTGTCCCACTTGATTTTTCGAGTACATTCCAATTTTGGGACCCGTTTCTTCATTCGAAGTTCAGAAATTGTGCAAACGTCCAATTTCTAAAAAAGTTGACTTTTGTGCAAATATTGACCAGAAAGTCAAAATTTTCAAAACGGACCTGTCCCACTCAATTTTTCGAGTACATTCCAATTTTGGGACCCGTTTCTTCATTTGAAACTCAGAAATTGTGCAAACGTCCAATTTCCAAAAAAGTTGACTTTTGTGCAAATGTTGACCAAATGTCAAAATTTTTGAGATGGACCTATCTTGCTCAATTTTTTGAGTACATTCCGATTTTGGAGTCCGTTCCGTCATTTGAGACTTGAAAATTGCAAAAATGACTCAATTCCAAGTGTTCAAAACTTAGGTCCTCAAGAACAAAATTTGAGATTCATCCATTTAATTGGGATCCCCTCAGAGTTATTCTCCAGACTTCATCAAGACTTCCTCTCAAAATACAAATGAACTCTCACAAGTGTGTCTTGAACCTGAAATTACACTGGGTCACTAATTCAACCCACTATTCTCGTTCAGTGCCTACTGTTCCCATCTACCGTTCTCACAAAAAATTCTCAACCGCCAGTCTCACCAAAAATTCTCAACTACCACTCTCAACTACTAAATCTACCATTCTTCATCTCTCCACTATAAATAGGAGGGTCGGGTTCATCAAGAACTCATCCAAAAAAAAAAAAAAAAAAAAAACAAACACACTGAGTCATGAAATGAAGATTTGCTTCTTTCAGATTTTCAAGTTCTCATTTTCACAGCCATTTCTCATTATGACCTCATCATTCTCAACACTTAGCAACCGATATTGCTTCATAATCGGTTTGAGATCAACCCTTCTATGGTTCGGTCGAAACCCTATTTACAACATCATTGCAGTTTTGAGATCCAAACAAATTTTGTTTCTTCACTTAACGACCACCTTTGTCTACAAAATTATTCATAACAAGGTCTGTATCGACCTCCCATGCTTCCGTGGATTTGGTTGGCCAGGAAACCCAAGTCCAGCAGAGACACCTGTTCCTAACCTCAGGTCTCCCGTAGTCTCTCTCCAATTGCTTGGTCTTCCAGTAGAAGCAGTGGTTCGGAACAAACAGCAACTTGGCTGGTTTCAAAGACCAGAATCACAAGTTAGCTCCATCTTTCATTTTTCTGTGCTTTTCCAACAAGTGGCAGTAGGTGAAGATGGTAAAAAAGTGTTGGGGTATCCTACAAATTGTTTTCCATCAACACTTAAAACAACCTCCAAGGCGCCAGCTCATCAGAATTCAGCCTTTGGTGTCGGTAAATGGTCATCAAAACCTTATTCCATGTCCCCACTACTATGGGACCCAAAGGTCATCGTTGCTGGTACCTCAAAACTCATTTTCTGGAATTACTCCAACTTAAAATCAGCTTGAAGAATTTCAGAAGGTACTCTTCTGAAATTACTTCAACTTAACGTCCGTCGGCATGGTCCCATTACACAGGCACATTCAATAACTTGCCGTCGGATCTCATTCAGCATGCAGTCAGTCACATATCCAAAAGTGTACTTCCCATAAACATCTACACCAGAAGCTCCCCAACATACAGGGCCAGCGCCATGGTGGGTATGTTTCATCCATTCACTTTGCTTCATCTCCATCTTCTTCATTGCCACTACCAACATACCCAGAATCTATAAGCTTCTGAAATTACCTCAACTTAAGCTGAGTGATACAATTACACATGCGCATTCAACCACTTTCCCACATGTCCTCGCCGTAATCCAAAGCATGTTCCTCCGAGATAACTTCACCAGAAGTTCTTAAAAACACGAGGTTATCCCCATGACTCTGCATGCTGTACCCAGCCACCATTCTCTCATCTTCCCCATCTTCTACACCCTGTGATCGCCGCCAACAATCCAAAATACTCTCCTGAAATTACCTCAACTTAACCTCTGTTGAAATGATTCAAGTATATCCAACTTCTTGCAAACAACTTTCAGCCTCACCGACCCACTTCAAATACCATAAAACACTATTTTGAAATTACTTCAACTTAAACTATGCTGAGAATACTCGGTCACGCAAGTACATTCAAATACTGGCAGACCCCTTTTCAGTCTCATCAAAGCCTTTCATATGGGTCGGTCTACTCTTCGGAAATTATCTCATCCTTCTGAAAGCTCCACCACCTTCAACTACTTCACTTAAAGAGTCAAGTACAAAAATCCATTTTCGAAACTCATTCCCACACCACACTCCAAAACTGTGTGCGTGAACGAGTCTCGAGGGGGCATTTGTAGAGAGGGAAAATTCCCGACCTATCACAAGCTGACACGACACATTATCAAATCCATAAAATACAGCCAATTACAAAGCGACACGTATTGCTGCTAGGTTTTGCTATCACTACTCAGAAACCAACAGAAATTTGCCAAGTGTCATGCAAAAACCAATCACACATCAACGCACGTGTAAGCAATGACACAAGCAGCTTCGCACGTGTAAGCAATGACTCAAGCAACCTCGCACGTGTAAGCGATGACTTAAGCGGACCAATCAGGCTGTGACATGTGTCACCAATCAAGCTCCGCCACGTGTCACTCATCCACCCCCAAACTCCTATAAATAGAAGCCTTCCTGAGACATTCAGGGGACCAGAATTCAGAAGTGAAAAAGCTCTGTGAAGATCAAACCTCAAAGCCTTCAAGAACTTCAAGAACTTCAACCCCAAAATCGAAGAACATTCGAAGCAGAATCATCCAGATCATCTGCCTAGATCCTAAAGTTCACGGGAATCAAGCCAAAAGTGTCCGAAAACATCAACAAATCACAAATCATTGAAGCTCAACGGATTCAAGCCTTTAAAGCTCCGAAGAACTTCCACCACAAACCTTCGAAGACGAAGAACGCACGAAGAACACGAAGAACGCGAAGAACAAAGGATTTCTAAACAAGCTCATAACCAGAGATTCATTGTAATTCCGTTTCAGTAATCTTCGATCCATCCCTCAACCAAATTGAAGGATATTTTGTGTTCAAGTCAAATCCACATTACCATAAGTCTAATCAATAAGTTTTGCAAGGAGATCGAATCAGAGGATCACTCTTTTGTAATTCCAGAGAATTGTACCACACAATCATCAATACAAATTCGCATTTGTGAAACTATTTTACTTGTTTGATTTATTTCAAACTAGAAATTTAGTCGCATACAGGCTAGTCTGGACTTTTTGTCCTGTAGTGCTACAGCTGGTATGACGGTTCAACTTCTTTGCATACTTCACTCGTGTGCATCCTCTGGCGGCTTACCAGTCGCGAGCCACCCGTAAGATCCAGTCGCGAGTCCCTGTTTCAGTGCACAGTATTGAGCATTTCTTCACACTCTCTCACACACTACCCTTACATGATTCCCACCTAAATACAGGGTTTCTAAGTGTTGAATTACAAGCAAATTGGCACGGAATAAAGCCAACAAAATAGTTGATTAAATGCAACCTTACATTTACAAAAATATCAACATTTGGAAAATTGTTTTAGTAAAATTTGTGGACTTATATCTAGTTTTTAGAAAATACTCCTGTATGATTTGTTAAAAAAATTCAATTTTTTTTATAAGGTCAAGAATTGCCATTGTTCATATTGTGTGTGTAAATGTTTTTAGGTAATTTACCTTATGATAGGCAGGGACGGACTCAAGTGGGGGACCAGCCCCCCGGGTCCAATTTTTTTTTTTTTAATATTTTTATTTTATAGTTATAATATTTTTAATTTTTGTAGTTAGGCTCCCTTCTAAAACCTTAGACCTCTTTTTTCACAATAAGCCTAACTAGCCTCACCCAAATAGCAACTATCCAACCAAAAAACTTAACAAAAACAATAAAAATATTCACAATAGTGATTGTATTTTAGCAAAAAAAAAAAAGTATTTTACCACCAAAGAATCAAAAAATTATGTGTTATTAGAGAAATTAAAGCTAAAATTTTTGCAACTACAATAAACTAATATAAATATCAGTTAACTGTAGCAAGTTGTTAATAATAAAATACAATATTTTATTAAGATTATATCTCTTCCTTCAATTAAAAAACTCAAATTCTCTTGCTTCCTTTATTATTTTAATGAATTGTTTATATTATTTTAAATGAAGTTATAAAAAAAATAGAATATTTGATATTGGGTGTATTGTAAAGTGATGTGGTAAAATAGATAAAATAACTTTTTAAGATACTAAAAGCTAAAACTTTTAACACCATCAATGTGAATGCTCTAACTTCAAAAAAAGAAAAAATCCTAGTCAGCCTAGTATTAAAAAAAGACATTATTTTGTTTTTGTTTGTCTTTGTTAGTAAATGATTGCATTTTAATGTATTTAGAAATAACGATTTTGAGTATTTATAATATTTTGATACTATATGAATGCCTATTTGGATGATTTTTTTCTTTATACTCCGGCTTCCGCTAGCTTGAAATCCTAAGTTCGTCCCTAATGATAGGTGAAACTTTTAGAATAAGAGAACAACGATAACAAAGTCTTGTTCATAAAATATCTTAGGGTTAACAATTAGGTACAATTTTCGATTGTGAAACATACTATAAGACATTAATGCTTTTGGGTTGTTGAGTAAATTTGAGAACCAGATTCTATATAATTGAGTTCAGTCAAAACTTGGATTCCTGTAAAGGTCCATGAATATGAATGGTTCCTTGAATCAAGGTGTGTGAGAGTGGAAAAAAAAAAACACATTGTACACGTTTCAGCGTGTATCATAATTAGAAGCTGCCTTGTATCGGTGGCGTTCTATGGAAGAGTGAGAAAATGCAGCTTTATGTATGTGTGTTTCTTGTGAGTTGTGACTGCAAGTGATTGCCAAAAAGATTTTAAAGCAGGACAGGATTGAAGTATCTATTTGACTTGGTAGAAGGAGGGTGGGAATTTTCCTTATTCTTTTTTTTTTTTGCTTTCTTTCCGCGTATGATTATCACGAGAAAGGATGATAGTGATAGCCATATTCTCTTCTAGACTCACTTCTTCTTCCTCCTTGAGGATCTCATTGGTGACGCAACACAAATTACTTTTCTAATTATTTAATGAGGTCCCTTGCATGTGGATACAACTTTTCTTCCCCTAGTTGGAACAATTCTAAATATTTTTTAATTGCCCACGAGAGCAAGAATGGGAAGGAATTTTTTGTTTTTTGTTTGTGGATGCTATATAATGACCATGCAATCACTCAAAAATATAATAGGGCATGATTGATACTCTATTATCATAGTGGTTACTTAGTAATAGAGATTAGTATTTACCAGTAATTTAAGAAACTGAAATGTAATAATTAACTATTGGTGATAACACAATAGTAAAACCCTAAATTTGTATTACACAATTTTGTGGGACATAGTAAGATGATAAAATGGAATCATATTTTAATTAAATTTCCTAAAATGTCATGATGAAATTATATTTAGGACAAAGTTTAGTTACAAAATTGGTTGTAGTCTAAGATTACAATCTTACTCAATATCATTAAAATTACTATATATTTTGAAAATCTAACCGTTGAATAGCATGTACGCTTTTAATACACATGTCAAATTTTGTACCAATCAGATATTATTTATTATTTATTATATGATTTATAAGCTTATATTTTATTCATAATTTTAAACCACAAAAACTTACAATTTAAACAATTCATTGATGACATAGCAATTAATCTTTAATTTTATAGAAATTTTGCAAAGTATAGAAGATATAAGAAGAAAATGTAATCCAATGGTGGATTTGTCAAAATTCACTTTCAATTTTATAGTTAAACTTTGTCCTTATATTTATACGGTTTGTGGGTTTGCCACTTTGCCTAACTAAATCATTGTCCACATTTATTACGATTTCACAAGCTTGAATATAATGATGACATATATAACACGCGTGACATTATTTTTTTAAAATGTTTTCTAAAAATTTAACACATGTTGTTTCTAGAAAAAAGAACAAACACATATTAAAATTTTAAATTAATAATTTTTTCTCGGGAACCTACAGTGAAAAGTGAAAACCTATAACGATCTGTTCCACATTTACGGTAAAGACTAAGAACCCAAAAACCCAATAATCAAAATATATGGCAAAGACTTATTTTACAACCAATAATTACAAATGTTATATTTTATTAGAAAGAAACATTAATCATTTATAGTTACGCTATTAAAGAATAAAGGTGTTAAATTTTATTGAAAAGAAACATTAATCTTTCATAATTGCTTTCTCAAAAAAAAAAAAAAAAAAAACTTTCATAATTGCGCCAAGGAATTCTATTAAAGATGTTTTATTTTATTGAAAAGAAACATTAATCTTTCATAATTGCACCAAGGAAACCAACTGTGAAAATAAATTTTTTTTTTGAGAAGAACTGTGAAAATTTGTAGATAACTGATGCACTATTACCGTAAAGACCATGAAATGAATAATTATAATATTTTGGAAAGACTATTACAAACCATTAATCTTTCATAGTTACACTATATTATGGACGAGAGAGAGAGAGTTTTTAAAGGAGTGTCAGTTAATGATGATTTATGTAATTTTTATGTTTTTAATAATCTTATATGTACTTTTTTTTGGAGAAGGATCTCATATGTAGTTAAGGGAATTGTTATTACAGACATTTTGGTGCTTCTCAAAAAAAAAAAAAAAAAAAAAAAAGACATTGTGGATAGGAACAACTATTTTCCATACTAACAGCATTAACATTGGGGGTGTAAAACCCCCCCCTAAGTTGCTATTTACCCACCAAAATCCACAAAAACAAGTTCCAACCGGGTTGCTATATCTAAAAACATTTGCAACCCAGCTACAGTGGGGTTGTATAAATACAACTCCACTGTAGCAGTTGCTTGCCTTTTTTAATATTTTTTTCTTCTCACTTTCCCCTTTCTCTTTTTCTCATTGGCTGCCTCCCTTTCTTGTCAACTTTTCTTCTCTCTCTCCTCTCTCTCACAAAGTAGTGTTTATATTATTTTATTTGGTAGTTATATTATTTTATTGAGTTATGTAAAAATAAAAACCGGAGGTAGAGTGAATTGTAAAATGTATTAATAAAATAGATAAAGTGGTGTTTGAGACTATAAAATAGGTTTTTTTTTGCATCCTCAGATGCTAGTACTCCAAAATTGTAACTAAAGAAAATAGCAATTACATTTCTTGGTCTATTCCCGTCTATCAAATGTGTCTTACTCTTAAGCTTCTGATCACCTCAATAATGAATAAAAAATTCATGTATGATGTTAAATATTGGACTACGATGGACAATAATTTAGATTTTTCCTAAATTGTGGTTCAGGAGACCAAAATTCATACTTATGAAGCTAAGTATAGACTATAGAACCACTTTATAAATTGAAAAGGTAGATCTAATGTGTGCAATACATTTTGAATTATTTCATGCGCATGAATAGGTCTATGTAAATTAGGAAATAGTTCTATTTTTAAGGCTCCTGTACATTAAAAATAAAAGGCAACATCAGTCTTATTTATGGTTAAGTGACACCTTGACAACAACATCATCTTTAGGACCTGTTTGATAATGTTGTTCTAGTAACATTGTTTGTATTTTTTGGAAATATTTGTGGGTGAAAAAGTGTATAAAAATACGTGTAATGTTATTTAAACACTGAAAACTGTTGTTCAAAATATACTACCAAACACCCCCATCATTATTATATTGATTTTTACACACTTCTTACTCATTTTTACACATTATTCATTTTATATTATAAATGCGGACATCAATAAAAATGTAGATATCATGTGTTAAATTATGAACATTGTGCGTACAAAGCATATATACATCCACAAGTGTGCAATAGAACAATTATTAAAATCATTGTTATTTTTTTCACTTTTCCAATAAGTTCACCAATGATTATTTATAATATTAAGGTATAATTAACAATATGTATATAATAATAATGATGATGATGATGAGTGGGTTACTTTGTATCCTTAAGTCATAATAGATCAAGATATAAACCATAACATAACTCTTTATATATAAAGGTATAACAATATGTATATAATAATAATGATGATGATGATGAGTGGGTTGCTTTGTATCCTTTTTTTTTTTTTTTTGATAACGGTTGCTTTGTATCCTTAAGTCATAATAAATCATTTATTTATCAAGATATAAACCATACCATAACTCTTTATTACTGAGGATTCAGGCATTACTCCAAAAAACTATCCATAATCAAGTGTCCAAGAAAATCTCACCTCAACAGTAAATAAGTGGCCACCTTGGAGTTTTTTAAGATGACGATACAGGGATGACAGAATTTCAATAACTTGATATTACGTCATGACTAGCGATAATTTTTTCTAGTCCTCATAGTTGCAACAAGTTTAAAAGATAATATAAGTCAGTGAATTGCAACATTATTGAAGACATATTCATGACATGATTGAATATATAAGGGTTAAAGTATAATGGAAAAGAGAACTAGAAGCAACTTTCTTGAATCTCTTTGTTGGAACATGGTTGAAATTAGTATATACAGTAATGATGAAGTTATATTTAAAAGCAATATGGACTATGGAGTCCCATAAAAGACAAAACAAGTAAACAACCTCCCTAAATATAACCTCCTCCTAACATTTCCACAGAAATCTAACATGAGCAGGGATGGCCATTGAGAAGGTATGAAAGACAAAAGACAGGAGCAGTTGTGAGAGTACTGAAAGGTAAAGAAAGAAGGTGTTTGGGTGGGAGTGGTAATAGAAATATAGAATATGTGTAAAAAATAAATTATAAATAGGATATTTATTAAAAAAATTAAAGTATATATTAAATAAAAATATAGAAAAACATATTCGAGGTATGACACAATTACATGGAATGGAATAGAGTGAGCAAAACCTATACTTATCTAATTAATCACCTTTTTGGTTGAGGAAAATTCGAACCAGATAGAATGAAAAAAGATGGGTCAAATGGGGCAAAGCATTTTTGCCATCCCTATACATGAATTCAAGGGGGAAAGAAAACATTAGATTTGAGTGAGATGTCAATCATATAAGTCAAAACAAAATGCACAACTTTTATGGCTTAGTGGTCTCATTCAAAGAGAAAAATATGTCATTTTAATTTTTAAGCAATCTAATTATAATAAACTAGAATGCATCTTAGAAAGTGAGCAAAGTTTTACTGAAAATAGTAGTTGAGCTTGAAGAATTCATTACTTAGCTATTGGTTCTAATAATTTTAGCCATTTCACGTTTGAAAACCAATATGATTCGGTGACATCAAGTCAAACCTTAGTTTACAATTGAGGTACAAAAGAGATTCTAGGCATCGACACAATCTGGCCACAAAATCAGCTTGGATAAGACTTGAAAAAAAACCATATTGAAGTTTGGTCGGTGTAGATGTGAAGCAAGATCTTCCTTTCACCATTGCATTTAGTCAATTGGCACTATACTACTACTAAGTACTAACATAACCTGATGCGATGGCAATGCATAATATTCAACATACAATATAGCAGTTAGAAACAAAAGATAATCCAAAGGACAATCATATAAGTAAATATAACTTAGCTCCAGGAAAAAAAAAAAAAAAAAAAAAAAAAGAAAAAAAAGAAAAAAGAAAAAAGAAAAAAAAGAGAATCAAAGGGATGGCTCTAGTCTAAAGTGTAATAAGGACACTAGGTCCCACGCATTCAGTGTCTTTTCTCTACAACACAACTTGCTTCATAGCCATTATCGCAAAACAACCCCTCTAGCATGTAAACTGAGCTAACTAGGGGTACAACTATATATATAAACCAGTTTTCAACAATTAAACAAATAAGTTTTCAATAAAAAGTTGCATTCAAACGAACTCTAGATTATATTGTCTTTACGAATTAAGTTTTGTGATTGGACACTGAAGATTTGGTTCCCTAGCAGATATAAGGGGTTTGAAGGAACCCACTGAGAATCTGAGACCAATAATTGTTGCATTAGCTATACAGTTCATGTTATCGAAGTATTTTTTTTTTTTTGTTGTTGTTGTTGTTGAGATTATCATGTTATCCAAGTATAATAGGCCAGAATATCAATAACTAAGTTGACAGCCCATGTGGCAGAAAATCCCATTAAATGGTGGGAAGCACTATTATGTGCATCATCATTAAATTATTTGATTTTAAGATGATAACAAAGGGCCCTATGATATTATGATCCTTTGAACCATATCTTTTTTGAGTAAACGATCTATATGTAGGAATTCTTATTGATATCCATGGATGTGGAACCCTAAGAACCAAGAAAATTATTGTGGTCGAGATGGAGTGTGTAGTCTTTTCAGAAATTATAATCATAAGAGTTTTAGAAGTAAATTTCAATTATGCATGAAAAAATCTTTTAGAGTAGACCCCTTAGTGGATTAACCTATTATGTGATCATAGTTTTAACAATTCAAATACCACAAACTAGCAAGTCACCAAAAATATAAAGTAATAAATACAACGATATAGTGACAAAGTGAAAAACATTTCAAAAGGAGTAAACACTATAGGGGTACCCTACCCCCAATATAAGGAAATTCACTATAGGAAAAGAAGTTTTAGAATCTAGTCTCATATGTCGTTTATCAAGTGAGTCAATTCATGGCAGCTCCATGCTACTTAATTCATTGTTTTTCTTCACTAGCTTCTCTATTTTAAGCCGACCCTTTTTCATGGCTTACATTTCTCCTCACAATCACCCCTTATGCTTAGGGCTCCTTATAGCTTCACTCAATCGCATTTCATGATTAGTTCGCAAGCATTTTCACTAAGTAACATTCCCCAAGTCGTTTTTGTATACCAACTTAAGTTGGTTTCTTGCGATTCATCTTGAGTTTAAGGGGACTGTTAGAATAGTACACCCAAGCCCATTCTTGAGTACATTGTACTATCTCTTGTAGTGTATCTCTATATCTATTCTATTACTCTGGGTACCACACTATTGTGTTTGATGGAAAATTTATACCTTGGTTGTTATCTTTTAACCAATTTTAAATCGAATCAATTAACTAACCAAATATGGTTTGCAATTTCAAAGTTAGTTTAATTATGCCACATAAACAATATTGCTAAATAATCAGGTGTGGAAAGAAAAGAACACATCAATATGTTAATGGAGTGAAAACCCTAACGAAAAAAAAAAAAAAAAAAAAACCCAAGGGTTTACCAACAATCCTAAAGGCAACAAAATCTACTAGTAGAATCGAAGTTTGTACAATAGAATTAACCCTAATTCTAATGATACCTCTAGCAGTGACTTACTCTAAATGATCACAAGCACCTTCAATTCGGTTAAACTCTTCTACTATGGACTCCATTCACACAAACAATCCATTCGTGGCCTCAAGGAGCACCTTAAAGCTTTTCACAACAACGTGTGTTGATTGCAGTGGCTTCGACTTGATCACCAATCTTCAAATCTTCTTCTTTTTTTTCCTTTTTTTTTTTTTTTGGATTCAAATCGTCTTTTAGTTCTTTCGTTTGATGGTGAATGAGAGACTTGGTCACAAAACCATACGCATACAAATGCAACCATCTCAAATGAATTTTAAGGTCGACTTCAATGTTCTCTTATATACTCTGGGTAGCGGGGCGTGAATTCCTAAGTAAAAATCGACTTAATGGGCCTAAGAGGTTTTTAGGCTTGTAATTCTCGATCGATCGATTAGCTGTCAAGAACTTTAGATTAATCGACTAGCCGTCGAGATCACAGAAAACTCCTACTTGAGATGTGTTGGGTATGAGTCTTGAACATGAAACTCAAAAAGCATACAAGACGAATATTTTTATTCACGGTTTACCAACCAACGTGCAATGGACCTAACCTTACTTGTACTCTTAAGTTATCTTACTTTTATATATGGACCCTTTTTGTACAATATTAATTCCACATGATTCAGTAATATATTAGTAATACATTCCAGGTCTCAACAATCTATAGGCCCGTACTGATAAAAGGAAAACGTTTTGGGGCTGCTTTTGTTATGTGGTAGGGGTACCATGAAACAAATTTGTTGTACTATCAAGGAAATTTGTGGCCTCAGGACCTAGACTTACTGCAAGAAATATTTTTCATGCTATATGGCCCCATTAAATAACCCATGCGTATGACACCCCCCCCCCCCCCCCCCCCCCACCAAAACTTTATTCTATCGGCAAGGCCAATCCACCCGTGATCTAGTCTCGCAATGCCATGACACCCCACATAAAGTACAACGTTGCCTACTAAATTGGTTCCTATTAGTCCATGTGGCTCATCTATATTAATATAGGACATATTGTACACTTAAAAAGGAATGGCTACTGTTGTAAAGAATTGTGACTATACATTTGAGTGATGGATGATACTTCATTTGAGTACGAGAATCAGAGAGTAGTCAACTCAGTAAAGTCAAAGAAATTTAAAACAACAAAAGAGTGAAATGTTGAAAACTTTGAGATAAGGGCGTTTGGTAACATTGTAGTAACGTTGTTTGTATTTTTTGAAATACGTGTGGGTGAAAAAGTGTGTAAAAATATGTGTAATGTTGTTTAAAAACTGAAAATTGTTGCTTAAACTACAATACCAAACGGCCCCAAGTCTCCAAAACATCTTCAACTGTAGTCCTATAAACTTGAAATTCCCTGTAGTCAACAATTACAAAAAAATCTTGCACTCATGCCAACATGCCACATTATAGCAAAAAATATAGAATTCTAAATGAGCTTAAGGAACTACAAATAGTTTTTGTGCAAGGAATTGTATAGAGGAATGTAGGCTATGTTTGTTTCAGGTGAAAACTAGTTTAGGAAAATGTTTTACACTCTTGTGTGTGTTTGGCTTCAACGGTAAATATGGTTAAACGGAAATTGCTTTACACTTCGACTGTAAAAAGACCCCTTTTGGCTGTAAAATCACTAAGAGCACTCTCATCAGGTGTGTCAAATGCCAAATTTTTGGCATTTGACACACCAAACACCAAAAACACAACTTCATGAGGTGTGTTATATGTGCTAAAAATTTGGAACATGCTACAGTACGCTTCCATTTGTAACACAGTACGGACTGAAATGCTATATACGTTTATTATTATTTTATTTATCTCTCCCTCTGAAATCGATTAAAATATAATTCCTCTATCACGTTCACAACCACTCCTTTTCTGCCTCACATCTACACTCTCCCACACACTCTTTTCTTCTCCCTTTTATCTCTTTGCAGCTTCACACCGCCCTCTTTGCAGCTTCACACAGCTTCACACCGCCATCTTTGCAGCTTCACACCGCCATCTTGCTCTCTCCCATACTCCCTTCAGGTTCACCGGTTTTTTCCCTTTTTTCCCCTTTTTTTTGGCTCTCTTCTCTCTGTTCTATGATCTGATACACCGAATCGGCGACATCGAATCGGAAGTTCATCTCAATGTCGCCGATTCGCAGTTCAATCTGAGCCACCACCGATTTACTCTACCATCCTACAAATTCCACCGGTTTTTTTTCCCCATTTCTTCCCCTTTTTTTTGGCGATCTACCCTCTGTTCTGTTATCTCACACACCGAATTGGGTCAGTTCATCTCAGACTCGCCGATTCGCAGTTCAAGCTCGGTATCGCCGATCAGAAGTTCATCTCGGTACCGCCGATTCGCCGATCGGAAGTTCATCTCGGTATCCCTATCGGAAGTCATCTCACTATCGCTGATCGGAAGTTCCTCTCGGTATCGCCTATCGGAAGTTCATCTCGGTATAGCTGATCGGAAATTCATCTCGGTATCACTATCGCCGATTCCCCGTACAGGTAAGTTCTCCATCTTCTCTGTGATTCTCGGTATTTCGGTGTCTACATCTATTCTTGGTATTTCGTTATTTAAGTGTGGCTACCAAATATCTGTAGCAGCGTACGTCTAAGTCATATTTCCTTAACATTTAACAGCAAAATTAGTTGAATACTTGAATATGACAGATATGTGTGTCCAAATTAGCATTAATATATGGTGTTATTATTTCATACCTGGGTTATCTGCTTGAAACCGAATAGCAACCCAACCCCAGAAGGTACACCTATAGTGTTTCTTTCATTAGGGTCAACAAGATTAAACTTTGATGGGTCCTTATTGGGTGTTTCTTTGTTGTGTGCTGTGTTATTTAATTTTTTTTTTTTTTTCAATTCTTTTGCCTTACCGAATGATTACTTGGATGCAAATTTATGAGACACTACGGATTCTAAATTCTAGTTCTAGCATTTAGGCTATGAGACACTACGAATAATCTATTAGACACTACAAAATTCTAATAGTCCATGCTCTAAATTCTAATTCCAGCATTTAGGCTAAATTCTAAATTCTAATTCCAGCATTTAGAGCATGGACTCAAGACAGTATTCATCGTTCACTGAGGTCTTACGGGGGAATATAAATAGTGAGGATGAACTTTTCGGTTTATCTGAAAATAGTCCTGTGTTAGTCCAAGATTCTCCAATGGATGATGAAGTTGCCACTTCTAAGAAAAAAACATCACGTGGTGCCGGCTTCAGTCCTGAGGAAGACAAGCTGCTTGTAGCAGCATGGCTCAATACCAGTGTCGATCCTGTGCATGGTAATGAGCAACATAACTATCAAAGGCACAAAACTATCATGAATTTTGTGCTTGAACTTACTCCATTGACTACATTAAACTCACAAGATGACTCTAGAGATAGAATTGATCTCCATACCAAAGGAAGAGTATGCCCAATTCCTAGCTCATCAAAAACAATTTGCTTCTTCCTTTGCTTCCACCCTACCCCAATCAAGTAGTGCATCCCATAGTCTTTTATGTTCCACTTTTGATCCATGGGTCACTGGAGTCTAAGAAAATAAAACTTAAGATATTTAAGATCTCCTAGAAAATCCTAGAATCAACTAAACAACCAAAATATCCTTAATTCATAGGAATTGCAGAAGTTACAATTTTGCTATGAAATAGAAAATTGACCATAAATTACTGAATAGAAGCCCAAATAAAAAACTGTTTTAAGCCAAACACACCTAACTAGACCTTTAAAATCATGTGAATTTTACTTCAATTGAAGTTCAAGCATGGCCCCATAAATAAATCTTGAATAGGTAAATTTGTAAAGTACTAACATTTTAATCTTCCATGGCTGCATCAGATATGTTGGTTTGGAACTGTTGTGTTGCTTTTCTAATTGCTAGGTTGTTGTCAGGAGTGTGGGTGGTTTCCTTGTGGGAATACTGGATGTCTGTGGACTGTGTGTCAACCATTGTTTTGGTTGTTATTTATCTTTTAGTGTTTCTCATGGGAACCACATCCTCATGCCTGGTAGGTTAGCTTGTAGGTTAGCTTGTAAAAATAGTGGGAGCAGTAGGTTAGCTTGTTCATTCTTCCTCATGCCTCCACCAAATCCAACTTCATGTGCTAAAGAAAATAAGTTTATATGTATCTATTGTTTCAACCTTATTTTGCTATTGACGCTGCTGTGCTATTGGTGCTGATTTGGTTATATTTTCTATTGTTTCAACCTTATTTTGCTATTGTTGCTGCTGTGCTATTGGTGCTATTGGTGCTTATTTTTCGGAGTTCATTCAAGTTCATCAACACATTATGGATAAAGAAGTTCATTCTCAACTCCAAAAGAATCTCGTTGATCATTTATGGCAATTACAAGGAGAGTTGTGAAAACTTTTGGTTTTGTTTATCTCTCCTCTTCTTTTTATGGAGTTGTCATTAAAACTTTTGATTTGGTTTATTTGTTTTATTTTTTTTATGAAGTTGCCATTAAAACTCATTGGCTATGTTGTTTCGTTATGTTAAGTTTAAGTACTAGCCAATTGTTGTGTTGTGTTAAATTTAAGTACTATTTGTGATCAAGGAAGTGGCAAGCTCAACTCTATTTAATTCAAGTATTTGTGTAAATTTGACAGGTTGATGTTATTTAAGTATCATTTGTGTTGTGTTAATTCAAGTATGTTTGTTTAAGTACCATTTGTGATCAAGGAAGTATGTAAATTTGACAGGTTGATGTTGTTTATGTACCATCTGTTTAAGCCAACTATGTGTGTAAAATTTGAGTTGATGTTATTGGATATAAGTTGATGACAGGTTCAACATTTTTTTTTCCTGAAGATGACAAGTTGTGTGAGGGTTATTTTTTATTTTTTTTTATTTGAACGTGACAGGTTCAGCTTCAACATTTTTTTTCCTGAAATGAAGATGACAGGTTCTGTGTGAGGGTTATTTTTTATTTTTTTGATTTGAACGTGGCAAGTTCTGGGTTTTTTATTTTATTTTATTGTTTTTTTTTTTTTTGTTTTTGGGAAGCTGACAGGTTCTAAAGTTTTTATTTTTATTTTTTTTAAATGCTAAATGGAAAATATGGATTTAAAAAAAAATGACAGATAAATAGGTTGAATATTTGAAAATGTTACCGTTGGTTAGAACCAAAATATTTGAAAAAGGATGCAATGTTACCGTTAAGAACAAGAATTTGGCTGGTAGGAACAAATAATAAGAAAGAATAAAATAATAATAAAAAAGAGTTAAGAAATAATATTTAAATGAAGTTGTAAAAATATAGAACATCTGATAAATGGTATGTTGTAAAATGATGTGTTAAAATGATAAAGTAGGTTTTTGGTGTGTTAAAATGGCATTTTTTTTGAGAGAGCTGATGGGAATGCTCTAACACTCTTATTTTACCTTCAATGCATTTCCGGACTACACACCCGAAGAGAGAGAGAGAGAGAGAGAGAGAGAGATTGTGCCGCCCCCTCCGCCACCCAGCCAAGCTTCAGCCAAGCTCAGATCGTGCCGTCCCCATCGCCCAAATCATGTTGCCTCACAGCCTAGATCGCGCAGACCAAGCTTCCTCTTTTTTCTCTCTTCTTTCTCAACTCTTTTTCTCTCTCTTGCTCAACGTCGCTGATCTGGCTGCCACTGACCACCAGCCCACTCCACCCCACCCCCAAACCCACCTGATCTCTCTCTTTCCCTTAATCAGTCACTCTTTCTTCCTCCTCTCACCGAGTATATCATATATATGTTGTGAATAAATATTTTTATTTTGATTTTTGGTTGTGTTAAAGTGTATATTTTGAAATTTTCTGTTATAAAATTTGTTTAGAAGGTGAGAAAATAACTGAGAAAATGTGAAAAATTTGTAGGAAAATAACATTTTTAGAATGTTACCAAACACCAGAAATCATTTTCTAGATTATTTTTCATTGCAAAATCAAACACTCAGATTTGATTTTCTTTACGAGAATTCATTTCCTCTTACATTCATTTTACACTCGAAATTTGATTTAGGTAAACCCAAACGCAGCCGTAGTCACAAAATTGTCCAAGAAAAGTGGTATATGGTACAACCTAGCTACAACATGCTAAAGGTAAGACAAAAGAAAGTGAGACTGTACCAACAGGACATGTCAAATTGACATGATGCTGCAGCCTGTAATCCCTTTCTTACATGGTTGCTTTTATCAAAGTCAGCCCTCTCAGTCACGTGTAAGATTCGCTTCAACCCAAAAATCCATTAGCGATACAAAGCGATAGCTCGAAAAGCTACTGCACTTTAAAATGGTGGTTTAGAGATATCATAATACCTGACCACATCAGATGCATGCATTTGTCAGAAATTAAACAAATAGGTATCTTTGCCTGTTTGCCATTAAGGTAGATAGGGGACCAATTAATCAACCAGGAGATTTTCTTGAAATTTTTGATTGCAAAAGCAATGGACACCATTACTTATTTTTTCATTTTCCACTAACTAATTAATTAGAGATAACATCAAGAATATTCGTACTAACACTCTAAATAGATTAACTTAATTATTCAAATTAAATATTATTAATCTAAAGATGTATTTAATGTCACATAATTTAAAATTTAAAATTTTAAATAATGTGACGTTTTATATATTGTTAGATTTAAGATATAAAATATCAACCTTGAAATGAATAGTATTAGAAATATTACGTTCCAAAATGTCCAATCTTATTATAGGGTCATGCACATATAAAACAAGTAAACTAATAGAGAGATTTCTCTTTCTCTCTCTCCCCAAAAAAAGGGTAAAATACTATTTTAATTCCTAAACTTTAATAAAAGTTTGTTTTTTTGTCCATAAACTTTAAAAAGTTCTTTTTTATTCCCAAACTTTATAAAAAGTTTTTCTAATAGTTTAGAAACAAAAATAGAGATATAAGAAAAACTTTTTTCAATAGTTTAAGGATGAAAAACAAACTTTTAGTAAAATTTAAAAATATAAATAAAATATTTACAATAGTTTCGGGACGAAAGAAGAACTTTTCAATAGTTCACGGATGAAAAACAAACTTCTTAAAATTTAGAGATGAAAAATTTTTTTGGTAAAGTTTAGGAACCAATATAATATTTTACCAAAAAAGAAAAAAAAGAAGAAGTTAGCTCCACATATGTAAGCTGCTCTTTCTGAACCCACTGTGCATAAAGCAGTACTAGTGGTCCTCCCTCATTAGTCATTTGATCACATGTTATTTCTTCTTCACTATTCTATACAACTACAATTATAATCTTGCCAATCTCTTCCTTCTTTAGATAACAAAAATGACATCACCCATTAGGCTTGGTGGAAATTTTCTTCCTGGTGTTATTTATGAAACGTGCATCATACAAAACAAAATCTTAACTTCACTTTAAAATGAATATCAGTCAAAATATCTATGAGTTTAGTATAAATTATCAATATTAAGGTGAAAAGTGAATGCTTTCCAGTACATACTCTAGTTTCATCAAATTTAAGGATTTTAAAATTGAAAACAGGCAGAGCAATCATCAAACTGACCATAATGAAGGAAGAAGGAGATGCAAAAGGAAAGTTGGTAGTGCAGGGATGATCATATGGTGGACTTTTTTCAAATTATTGAACAAGAAGTGGACTTCCTAATGACTAATGGGATGGAATCTCACTAAATATCTCAAAGAGTGGCCTTCTTTCTTTTCCTTTTGATAGGCATCCACAAAAGAAAGCGATGGAAAAAGGGCCACATATTATGTTCGGGGCAGATTGGAATTCCAGCCCCCTCAGACCCATGAATAGCTTCTGCTATCAAAATGTGCTTCTCTTTTTATTCATTTTCATTACCTTAGGATCATGCACAATGTTCCTGTACTCACTAGACATGAAATGCTTACAACTTCGGCTGTGTTTGGTTCGCGTAAAAGCATTTCCGGAAAATATTCCATTTTCTAGAAATACTATTTTCCAAAAAGGAAAACGTTTTCATGTGTTTGGCTGTCACAAAATTCGTTTTACGGAAAATTAATTCCGGTGTTTGGTTCATTCAAATTTTTTTACAGAAAATGCATCAAATCCGGCAAAAGAAACAAAACCCAGCAAAAGAAAATTCATCAATTCCACACTCATCCACAAAAGAAACAAAACCCAGCAAAAAAATTCATCAAATCCGGTCAAATTGAGATCGCGCGGCGGAGGAGAAGATGAGATCGCGTGGTGAAGGCGACATCGAGCGAAGGCGAGATCGGTGCGATCGTCCAACAAGCGGCACGATCGACGATCGCGATCGCGCCGCTCGTCGGTGCGGTGCGATCATCCGATGAGCGGCGCGATCGACGATCGGTGCTCTCCGATCTGGACTCTCTCTTCTTTCTCTCTCTCTCTCTCTGATCTGGGCTCTCTAGCTCTCGCTCTCTCTGTGTTGTGTTTTGCCTTTTCTCTCTCGCTCTCTGTGTGTTTCGCGTGACCCCGGAAATGATTTGAAGTGAAAATAGGAGTGTAAAATCATTTCCGGGTCAAAGGGGAAAATTTCAGTCAACAGGAAGCTATTTTCCGGAAAATAACATTTACCGTCGCTGCCAAACACGTGGGCTTGGGGGAAAATGATTTCCTAAAATCATTTTCCCCCAAAACAAACGCACCCTTATTTGGAAAATTTGAAATGAATATGTTAGGACCAAGCGTTTACCCATTACACCAAAAACTATAGTTGATTGTAAATGCGCAACTTTATTTCCTTAAAAGGTGGCAGCCCAACGCTAATGGGTTAGTTGAGACTTGACCCAACTTGACTTCCGCCTTTACAGGACATTGGACTTGGCCCACTAAGTCTCTGCCCAACAGAATGAAAATGGAATTGATTGAAATTGATTTTTGAGGAGTATTTGGTTTATTTTCTTATTTTGAGAGTTAAGTAAGAAGAAATGAAAATATTCTCTAAGGCTTCTATATTCTTTAAAGAGATTATATGTTTTATAAGGATTCTATATTCTTTAAAATAGAAGAAGAATAAGTACCACACACAAACAAAATCACAGTTCTAATAAAAACCTATTCACTATAATGCTGAAATTACATGTCATATACTACATAAAGCAATTGGTGAAACGTTTGTCTCTAGTTTGTTTATTTGCAACATAGGAGATGGGTTTCCCAAACCAAAACATTGCTTTAACTCGTGGATGAGTGCGTTGGCTGATCCATTAAGGGGCCATGGCCCTCCAAAGTTGAAAAAAACTAATACAAAAATTGTATATTAGACCTTAATGATGGAGTTACTGGAGGGTCAAAGTGCCATGGCCCCAAAGTTGAAAAAAAAAATGTTTAAATAAAACTTCTCCTATATTAATAGTCTACAACCCACAATCTAATTCTATTTCTTAAAATTTTTCAATCAATTAAAAGAAATAAAAAAAATTATAGAAGTTTGTGTTAATTTGTTTATCAAGTGACTCCTCAATTAAGATGTCAAATTTTTCTTTTACACTTCGCTGTGCACATCTTTCACGTTTACCACAGAGTAAGTATCTTGTGAGACAGGTGCATGCTCCTGTCTCATACAAGATTTTCGCCACCATAATACTGCTCTCCCATTTTAGGCCATAGCAAAAACATGTAAGTTTCTTCTAGAACTACTTTATTTCTTTTTGCCAATCTTTTGACCTTCTTATTACTGGAATTTTAATTGATATAGTATTTTGTTTAAGGGAAAAAAAAAATCTTAATCGTCATTCGATATTTGATTCTGTTCAAAATAATGTTATTACATCAATATATTTATACTAGATTCTTGATTTTTAAAATCTAATCTTATTAAATCTAACTAGTGTTGTGTCACTATGAACTACAATTTTTTTTTATAATAATTATTAATCCTTATTATAATTTAAGATTTAAAATTTGGATAAGGCCAAGTTGATGAGAACTATTAATATATTTTTTTTTAAAAAAAGAAAAAAGAAAAAATGTCGACAATTTAGAAAGCAATAGACCTTGGATTTTAATGTTGAACCTTCTTTCCCAAAGAGCATCTTTTCTAATCTTCAAGGATGTAGTTTTTTTCCCCCAAGGGGAAATTACTGAGAATTTCAATTTGGATTTGATACCTGATTATTTTAGTTATTTAAAAGAACTTAAATTACAATTTTAACAAGGGGTTATTTAGTTTTTGTATTTTTTGTTTCTTCATCTAATGGTTTATAAAATATTTTATTTGTATCATGAATTTTTTTTTTTTAAAGAAAAATCATGATTTCAGTTTATAATCTTTTATACTACTATATATAACAAAATATATAGTATGTAAAAAAGAAAAAGAAAAAGTTAATCATTATAGTTTTAGAGTGTGTTTAGATACCGCTTATTTGCTGAAAATTGAAAACTTATTACTGAAAATACTGTAGCAAAATAATTTTTAAAGGTGTGAATAGTGCTGTGAGACCCAAAAATGCATTGGAATCTGTGTTTTACTGAGTTTGGTGAAAAAGTGACCAATACCTATGGGACCCACTAAAAAATCAGAATGCACGGATTGGGCAAAACGTCCAATCCAAACGCACGCTTAGTTTGGCACCGTAATGATAAATTTCTAGCTCCGTTATTGGATAAGGGGGTCAATTCAAACTTCGAAGTCCAATTTTTCTGCCTCTACCCACTGCGTTGAGTTTCTCTGCCACATTTGCACTTTGTTTCTTAGCAAGACTTATGTATTAGGCTAGAGGACATGGTGGTGAATTGAAAGTTTGAAACAAATGGTTATTCGAGAAATAATGGTCGATGCTTTCAAATTTCAAATCAAGGAAAATGTTAGGGAATGAACATTCTACACATATATAAAGACTAACCGACGTAATTGATTTGATCCAATCAAAGAAAACAAACCAAATACTAACGATAAAAACATAAATAAGACAGAGTATATGGGAAAGCAACTACGTACAGCCAGGTAAAAGGCTCACTCGGCTGGTAAATATGCACTCTTCTATACATAATAGGAGACACCACATATATATCATAGGCAAGTATATGATAAGAGGCAAGGGGTCATATCAAATCTATCTTTTACGACTAAAATTGTCACTCCCAATAGTCCCCCTAAAAAAGATGTATTATTTTGTATAAGAGTTATATATATTCCATTCACATGGTGTGAATTCATATATTCCGTTCACATGGGATGAGTCTTACATTTGTAATTGTGGGAGACTAATCCTTATGTGAGGAATGTTATATACAACAACGACACAAGATATCAACTTCCTAAAGAAAAAGGGTAGACTTAGAAGTCATGCATGACATTTTCTAACAAGAGTAATGTTGTGACATAAAATATTTTGCAATTTTTGTTTTCCACAATTGGTAAATGTGGTAATTCATAATTAATGGAAATATTAAACATACTACTATCATCACTTTTTCATTGATCAATCATAACCTATCACACCCTTCTTGGTGGTACTAGTGGTGGGTTTATTAGCTTGAGGTGTGACATAAATTTGGATGTCCCACATTCAATCCACCGTAATATTTGTCCATGAGGTTTTTAAGATGTCTCATAGGTAAGAAGTGAAATAGTCTAGTCAAATGTTAAACACCACTTCCTTGTATGAAAAAAAAAATGGTCAATCTTATAAATTGAAAAAAAAGTTCATTAAAAAAATTGCATATATAAATTTTGCAACACAAGGATTGTATGAGAGTGAAATGGTATCAATGTCTGGTAGTAAAAATAGGTTAGCCATTTTCTTGTGAACTTTTATAAAAGGATTGTATGAGAGTGAAATTGTATCAATGTTTGGTAGTAAAAACAAGTTAGCCATCTTCTTGTGAACTTTTATAAATTAGTTAGTAATCCATGCAATGAATGAGAAAATTTAATAAAATATGATTTTATCTAATAAAAATTAGGGTAAACTACATTTTTAATCCCTATTCTATACACCATATTTCAATTTGATCTCTAATATTTCAATTGTGTCAATTTGGTCCTTAACCTTTTAGTACTGTGTCAATTTAGCCTCTGCTGTTATCTTTTGGATGAAAATTGATGACGTGTTTAATAGCTAAAATAAAAAATTAGCTTCTGTTGATGTGAGAATAAACTAAAATTTTATTTTGGCCATTTGTCATGTCAGCAATTTTCATCCAAAATAAAACTGTAGGGATTAAATTGACACGACATTGAAAGGTTAGGGACCAAATTGACACAATTGAAAGTTTAGAGACTAAATTGAAATATGTTGTAAAAGATAGGGATCAAATATGTAGTTTACCCTAAAAATTACTCTCTCTTTTATTTTTTGTATAAATATGAATTTGGTAATTATGACAGTTATTAATAAACCTTTATTATTACTGTGTTTGTATATAGAATATTAAATATAAAATTTGATAATTATGGTAATTATTAATAGGTATCTATTTTGATTGTGTTTGTATACAGAACTATTCAATATGCAATTATGATAATTATCAATAAGTATTTATTATAATTGTATTTATATATGAAACTATCTATTCTATCATTTAATAAAAATGTAATGTGACAAATTTTAATTAAGAGTTTAAATAGAGAATAGAATTCTCAATTAAAACACATATATATACACACAAACGTACTAGTATACTGAAGTGTAAAATTGTGAAATGTCACTAGTTAATAACTTGTCCAATTCATCTTTAAAAAAAGAAAAAAAAAAAAAAAAAAGAAGAAGAAGAAGAAGAAGAAGAAGATAACTTGTGCAATGCACTAGAAAGTTTAACATAATAAGATGTTTTTCTCTCTATTATTATTTTTGTATAAATATGAAATTCGATTGTGGTTATACATGGAATCATATGTTATACCAATTAAAGAATATGATGTGTAAAGATTATGATGGAGAGTTTAAATATAGATTGAAATTATTTTTATTTTTTTTGAAGATGATATAGATTGAAATTTAAATTCAATTACTATACATACATACATATATATGGTACAATATTATAAAGTAAACCAAAAATCAAACGTCTTCAATTTTATAGACATTATAAACTATAGACTAGTTAATAACTTGTATAATGTACGGGAAAGTTTAACATAAAATGAGTTTTTATTGATTTATTAAAGCTAAAATATTATTATTATTATTATTATTATTTGTCTCCGTTTAGTATTTACACGTGAAACTTTAACAATCTTTTTTTTTTTTTTTATAATTTTTTGTTAAATAGATTGACAAGGAAAAGCAAAAAGAATAAGACCCATAAGATATCATAGGAATCAAAATATTGATTTTGGGCTATATTTGAAACTCCGACAATATCAACAAGAAAGTAAGTTTGAGTAGGACTAGTCACTAGGGTGAGGATAGAATGTAAATCCAATTAGTCACTGGCACTGCATCGGTATGGGTATGGCCCATGTGTTGTTTTGTTGAATTGAACCAAATATACGGTCTCCAATCTCCATAGGGTCCTACTGTGTTGGGATTTTGTCAAAGATGGTTTGCCTTTAGTTCTTCAACCACTTCGATTTTTCATTAATTTGTGCATCTACGGGCCTTTTGGGCCAAGCATAGAAGAAAATTAGACTATGATCTAAAAGTTTCATCTGTTTAGGCCCAAGTACAGCTTGCAGCTGAAAACTCATGTTATTTTTTGGAGGAGTACTCTATGGTCAGATAAACCAACTGGTTTTAAATTCTAATATGGGCTTCTAAAAGCCCGTTACTGAAAGCCATAATGCTAGTAGGCTGATTTGAATGGGCTTTTGGAACTCGGATAGACTTCTATTCTAGTGAAATGAATAGTAAAGATTTTGTTTCAATTCCTACTCTAACAAATTTGTTGTAACAAATGGAGTGGACGTTAACATTGAGATTGCAATGGGATCAATCAATAGCTATAATGTATTGATTCACCAAATCCATCTTTGAACTCACAATGTTATCACTCATCCCATCTTTGTTTGTAAATTCTTTGACTCTCAATTTTGTGATTTTTTCTACAATGTTCATATAATTTGAATCTTTAACTTATATCTTTTGTTTACACCTTGCTGCATGAATAGTTGAATAAAATTTACAGTCAAAATTACACAATGGTCCCTAAACTTTAGCTCACAAACAATTTTAGTCTCTAACAAATTTATAGTGACCATTTTTAAATGTGTCTAACAGAGTAATGACACATCAGTTTTTAGTTTGGCTACATTATCTAAGAGACTAAAAGTAATTATTTAAAACATAGATATGCCTCCAATGAGATTCTTGACCTTAAATTTTCAGTTGCTGATGTAATTCGCTCCTTTTTTGACATGATTATATTTATTTTTGAGTTACAAATCATTTAAAGTCAAGATTTAAAAGGGATATACTTATAGCATCATTTCTATCATCCATGAAGGATGCCTGTTCTAGTGACTCACAGGAGTGTGGTGCTTAATGGCTTCAATTGAGAGTTATGATATTTGGACTCCAAATTCTCATTGACTAATCTACTTTCCCATATGTTATTCTTCTCAGATGACATGCACTCTGTACCTTAAAGCATAGTCCACAAATAAGGTATACATAGGTTCTTATAAGCTAGTAGTTACTACTAGTAGTTACTACTAAAGTAACTAGTGTCATATTCTTCTCATGATGTAATTTCTAAAACCATGGCTTTGGAGGTGAGAATATGGATAGGACTGATGCATATAACGTATACAACCAAAACCTTTTGAGTTTGCTCAGTCACTTCAACTGGACCATCCTACAAGAACAAGTACTTACATCTCAGAATAGGAGTATCAAGCTACAGATGACTAAAATAACCTCAATTTTGCAAGAAATATAAGGAAATTTGTTTCTGTATTATGAGGTTTTTTCGTTGCCAAGCACGGCTATCTGATACGATAGTTGATGTCAAGGATCTAGGCCTGAGTATAATAAAGATCTTATTCATGAGTAACTCTAGATAACTTATAACTATGGAAAGGGTAATACAAAGGACCTTGCAGTAGAATATTAAGCAGGGAGACCTGCGAATCAGTTGCAAACTATGTAGATCTTACTCAATATATGCATGCTAAGAAAAAGATGCAAACAATAGCTTGTTACTATATGACTGGAAAATCACACTTCATAAATTTTTATAGACAAATCAGAAAGCAAATAAATCATGTCTCTCATGAAGTTAACCTTAACTTTACATTTTTCAACTCAGGAACACATTCAGCCAAAATATGCAGAAACACCAAGTGGAAAAAAGATATTGACTCTACATAAAATTGACTTACAATATGGCACTACCTTGCAATAACACTGAAATCCAGAAACTAAGGGGGAAAATAAGTCAGAAAACTTAGCAGCTTCTATATCAAACATTTCACCATATTTGGTCATTCCTTGCTGATGCTTTCATTATCTGCTTTGTATCTGCATGTTTCTTCTGGTTGGACCATATACAAGTTTCAGTCATTATTGTGGTGAAAGATGCATTGTTATTTGTTAATACCTATTTCCATGAGGCTGCAGTCACAACAAAAAGATGATACAACTTGATCAGGTGTTGATTAAGATTAGCTACCATCAAGCAAATTGTCTTCTTTTAGAGAATTTCTACGTTCTCTTCTTCAAGTGTTCTTTAACTTGTTTCCCCTTTTTCTGGATGAATTATGATAAGTTACTAATTTTCCCAAAAACTTAAGCTATTAGGAAATGGTAAATTTTTAAATGGGAAGTAGTGCGTTGTCATGGTTTTAATTTATGACCACCAATTCTAATACCATGATAAATTACTAGTTCTTCCAAAAGCTTAAGCTGATTGAAAATGATGAAGTTAATAATTTAACCATTATTCTAAAAAATTACACTCACATCATATGCTGCAAGAGATCTGCAGTAGTTTGTGTTTGTGAGCACTGTACTGGTGGATCCACACTCACTGTCTTTGAGTGAAACTGTGGATTTGTCAAGCTTGATTGACCATGGATATTGGTAGTTTTGAGCAGTAGAACCCACATGTGAAGAAGACCGCTGCATCCGCACGGCCCTTGGGACATTCCTTCCTTCCATTGATACTCTACGCCGACTAGGTTGCCTCTCAATTGAGTCTGGTGGCCTTTGCTTTGGTGCACTCTGTGAACGGGCTTTAGCCCTTGAGGATTCTGTATTAGCCATGTAATTTGGGAATAATTGATAGTCATAGGACATAGTTTCTGCATAATCTGGCCTGGGAAACGCAAAAGGAATTCTTGTTGGATCAGGTTTGGACACAGCAGAGTAGTACTGAGGACTGCTTTGTGCTGTGGTGAAGGAATAGTCCTCAAAATGGCCACTGCAGGCTCTTGGGCTCAATTCAGTCAGAGCTGATGGAACTGGAGAGGCCTGGTAGTTGTCTTGCTTTGAGTATGCACATTGTACTGCATAATAAGTGGATGTTCTATGCTCCTCTCTTTCATTTTGTGTATGGTTAGAAGAATAGCTATTTCTGCTCTTTAAACTTCCTTTTGATTCACCAAGATCCATCTCCACAATCTTAATATTCTCCTCCATTCCTTTATCCGTCTCCTGGATGCACAAAAACCAAAGTGCATATCAATTTTCATCAGTAGTGTTACTTCTTTACCAAAGTGCATATCAGTAGTGCTTTTTTTTTTTTTTTTTTTGGAGAATCAGGCAAAGAAGTAAAATTAACAAAGAAAGGAATATTTTTCTAGTGCTAAGAGAAACCCATAGAGAATAAATGAAATTTCAAACTAAATTGACAAGTTTCAACCATCATTATTGTTGAACATATATTAAGGGCTACAACAAAATAATAAATATATTCCCAATTTTGGAAATATATAGAATGACCCATTTCTAAAAGATGCAATGCAGGTAATTTCTCTTTCATAGTAAAGATCTCAAATAGGAAAATTAATGAAATAACTAACATGATAGGTGTGACTGAACCGATTGTCCTGTGTTGATTTTCTGTGGGTAGATTGCCTCTGGTTAACAGGATTTGCTTCTAATTCAGCCATCCGGATCCTCTGTGCCCGAGCTCTAGCCTGTACCGTCACCAATGCCTGCATGCACTTTAGTGTAGCTGTGGCCTGTTTCCTCACCAGGTGACCTCTCACCAGTGCCTGCAGCTTCACTAATCCTTTTAATGCAGACAGTGCTTTCCTTGCCTGTAACAACACCATTGAAATAGCTCACAATTAGCATTTTCATCTTTCCAACATCTGGGTCATTATCTGTGATATCTGTTTTATAATTCAATTGTTGAGGAAACTAGGTAATACCACCGACTTATAAAGCTCTTGGCAACTTCTCTGAGTTTAAAACAGAGATATTCACTGTTATACATAACTACTGATAGTCTGATAGAGTTTCTTACCAAATAAGAACGAAAAACGGATTGAATTTTTATCGCAGAAGCTTCTTCAACTGCAGTGACTATGCCATTGGCAACTGCAGTGAGTCGGATCACTGCAGTTGCAGCCTGTGCAGCAGCAACGGCTGCATCAGCGGCTGCTGCCATTGCCAAGGAATGCTTTCTCTGCTCATTCTCAACGTCCAATGCATTCTGCACCGCTTGTGGCGTGGTGGCAATCTGTTCTGTAGAAATCGAGTCCTTTGGAGCTGCTGATGCTGCAGTGGCTGATGATCTTCGAAAACTCCATCTCCTTTTCTCTTTTGGGGTCGTCTGTAGACTCGAAATTGGAGTTGTTGGATTATTCTCAATGGCAATGCAAGAAACTTGATTACTTGGAGCACACTTTTCCTTGTCTTTCTTCCCTGTCAAGAAGCTTCTAAGCCATTTGCCTGTCTTCCCCATTTTCGTCAAATCTTTTCTAAGCTGCAATTGTATCACACTGTAACAACATACATATGAGAAAGCAACAATTGGTATTGTTAGATCTCACTCTCTCTATATTCGAGAAACTGCATTCAACACTATAATGGTCCAGCTTATTAGTACTGAACTTATTGCTCTTTGTTTGGACAGCCTAATTTCACTGTTCTATTATCCTATCTCATTTATCACTTCTCACTTCCACCTCAAATTATTCCTATTCTATCATAACTACCATTTACAATGGATGGTTTGCTCTTTGATCTATCATTGTTTATTCAGTAAGTTTAGTGGCACCACTTTTTCACAGCTGCAGTTAAAATGATACGTTATGATTAATAGATAATAAATAAAAGTATTGTTATCGGTGGATAATTTTGAAAATAATATAATTCCAATTACAATAAAATATGTCAAAAATTGTGAAATTTTTTTTATAGGGTGTGGCCATGTTGATGGGGAAAGAAACAAAGAGGAAACTCCCAAATAAGCCACTTGCTTCCCTCGTGGAAGTTCAAGGCAGAGATTCCTTTACCTTTGATTAATTGAGCTTTTTGTCAGCTACCCATTTTATCCTTGTCAGTAATCCTCATTGTGATATAGTCAGCTAGGGTGTTTTAGGCATTTTCGTTATTGTGGTTTACTATTGGATATGGAGGATCAGAAACCATGTGAAAATGGGTTCATGAACATGCAGAATCCGTGTAAAATACTCATATCTGGGTGGGGGAAGCTGTCCATTTGGGGGGCTCATGAATTTAGAAATTGAAAGACATCTTGTTCGGGTTCACAAACAAGTGTATGAACAAGGGGTCTGGGTGGTGAACACGTGCTCAGTCATTCTATCCTAGCCAGTAGCTAGCTAGCTCTTGGTGTTGGAGTCAAGTCCAAGCTTTCCAATGGAGCATGATCCAAGTAAGCTCACCCTGCAGATACCAAGACCATGCAGGAAGTCATCCGTATCCCACCAATCGTTTCATTGTGTCTCTTCTATTCAAAAGTGTGTCCCCAAAAAGCTTTTATTTAGCTTTACCAGAGAGCCATGCACTGCTATTAAGAGAGTGTGAAAAGCTGTTTTATTTTAATGTGATTTACTGCTTTACTGTACCAGGGACCATTAGTTAGGTACGTGACCATAAGATATGTAGATCCTGATTAAATGTGAAAAATGATGCATACAAGGAAGAGTAGGTATGGGCTGTGAAGGCGTGTTACAAGGCTTATATTTATTAACTAATTCTTTGTTTGAACACATATTTATTAACTAATTCTCTGTTTGAACACATATGGTAGAAGCATTCACAATCTAAAATCTATGATTTTAATAAAACATCTCTCTACACTACCTAATAAGACTGAAGCAGTAACTCTGAGACCACTTATTACAAGACTTATGTATAGCATCATTCTTTATTTGGACATATGATAGAAGCATGGAAAATGTACAATCCATGGTTTTAATAGAACTTTAACACTTCATAAAACTGAAAGTAAAGTTACATCAACCTCATTGCTTTTCATTCTTCATCATTTTTTTTTTTTGGGCAATTTCACTAGCTTTTAGGGCTTCTTTCCGTTCTTCATCTCCTTTAGGTTAGGTATCGCTTCGACGCCTTGCGCTAATACTTATAATGCCTTTTTTTTTGTGACAATAATAGCACTCTTTTTTTCTTTTACTTTTTTTTTTTTTTTTTTTTGTACGTGATTTGAGTAATTCTTAGGCACAAAATTTTTTGTTGTTGCTTACAATAAATGGAAAAGGGGGATTAATCAAAATAAGGTCTTTTTTTTGGTTGGAAAGATAAAAAAATGTTTATGTTTTTCATTATGTGTGTTTTGTAGAGAGGATGTAAAGGTGAAAGGATATAAAATTAATTATTATTATTATGCTCGTATTAGGAAAACAAAAAAATGGCGGTAATTTTGATATTTTACTTCTTTCAAGTTTTCTCTTCATTTTAGAAGCAAAAAAAAAAAATTTTGTGGGCATGGAGGAAAAACTCTTTCATCCCCATTTTTCTTCCCTAATTTCTACCCTTACCAAATAAGAGAAAATGACATTTCCTCTTATCCTTTTCCTCCCCTATTTTTCATGCTCTCTAAAATCTCTGTTATAAAAGAATCAAGTAATGCCACTAATCCATATCACTCTTACTAATAATATATTAAAAATTTTACATTGATGGACCCAGAAGAAATTAATGTTTCACTAGTAAAATCTTTCGCACGCAATATCCATGCAACTTAGTAATAAATTGCCAACCATATATCTGTAGTTTTTTTTACCCCTCTCTCATAGGTCTTGGATTAAATTATATAAATTTGGGTTATGACTCGTGTAATAAAATCAGCATGATGATAAATTAATATATACCCCCAATCCCACCTGGACAAGCTAGGGGGACTTCATTTAGTCATAACTAATGCATCTTTATTTTTTTTGGTCATTGAATGATAATAAGTGCATTTGATTTGATCTTATCTACCTTTTATTTTGCATTATATAAACAATTCGCAATAAAAGACAAATGCTAACTAAGTATATTTGTATAATACTATAATATATTCAAATAGAAAAATTCCCTCATTATCAAAAAAAGGAACAATTCCTTTAAAAAAAAAATTAAATAATTACAGCCTCTAGAACCGGTGGTGGTTAGTTCATGAACATTGAGTTAATGGGGTCTGGCCCATCTCACCCATCATAGATGAGTTAAAATTGCATTATTATCTATTGATTGTTTACTTATAATGAAACATTAATTAGTTGGCTGTCACATGGTATGTTTATATACTCCCCCTTTGACTCAGTGTTTGGTTCTGGGAAACACTGTTTGGGGATTTGCCCATTTAATTTCTTCTCCAGCAACTCTAATCAATCATTAATCATGTTCTAAATGACATTATCAAGGCATGCATCTCTCTCTCTCTCTACTAAATAGAATGACTTGGAAATGGTAATAAGTTCACTTTGGGACCAAAAAAAAAAAAAAAAAAACTTTCCAAATCCAAATACAAACCCTTTATATTTTAGATATTTTATCCCAAACTCATCTTTCTTCTTCTCAAAAAAAAAAAAAAAAAAAAAAAAAAAAAACTCATCTTTCTTTTATTTTTCAAAAGCCCAAGCCCGTCTCATACATGCCCATTTATCTAACCATTAGTTTTTTTTTTTTTTGGGGGGGGGGGGGGGGGGGGGGGGGAGAGATCTAACCATTAGTTGGGTTGAATGATATGGTTGAATGAGTTGAGTTATTTTGGAAGAACCTATAGTTAAACACCTGAAATGATATTGATATAAATTGAAGTGTTAGTGAACACTTATACACTAAATTCAACAATATTTAAAGAAAGAAACACACATATACTTTTGTTATAGAAACCACATATTTTTGTGTAAATAAAATTAATAATTGAAATATTTTAGTAATGTAAATATATACCTAACTGGGTAGGTTTTAGAACATATTGTGTAAAACCCAAACCCATTTAAAAATTCTCAAATCCTTATTATTAATATTAGGTTGGGTTAGAAAAGTACTAAACTTTACCCATTGTCTTTGGAAAAGATTTTTTTAGGATTTGTATACAAGACATGTTATTGGTAGACCAAGTAAACAAGTTTGGTTAGGCAAGTATGATTAGTCTAGGTCAAACTAAAACAAGCTACTATTCTTGTTACCTATTTTCTGGGACGAAACCAAGATTTGTAGTTAGGGGGCAACTTTGCTATTAGTTGTGTATAATGACTTAGCCACTTAGATTGATTTTTTTTTTTTTTTTCCTGACTTTGATGCATGTTGTTGGGTAATGACAATTATTTTGTTTGAAATTTTTTAAAAGGTCAAGTTATTTATCTTGAGTAAAATTAGTTGATTAGACTTAATGTTTTTAGTTTTACTATTGGTAATTTTTGTTGTTGAACTAATTTTTTGGGGCTTGTATATTTTGTTTTAAGTTTTAAATTTATAGATTTTTTATGGTCTTTAAAAAGAAGAAAATGCTAGAGTTACAATTTTTTTTTTACAAATTACTGATGTGGTGAGTGGTTATTGGTTATTGGTAAGTAAAAAAGTGATATAAGTGGTGCACCTAGATACGAACAAATAAGAATTTGCTATCTCAAGAGTTTGCAAAAATATTGTAGAAAAATTTGTAGCTATAACATCACTCTTAAAAGAATTAATGATATTATTAAGGGGGCAAAGTGTAATTTTATAGAAAAAAATTATAAAATTAATACCTAATATATATTCTAATATTTAAAAAAAAAAAAATTGGGGGGTCAAAGGCTACCTCCGTCCTTGCCTATTCTTGCCCTTTCGTGGTCGGGTCAACTCATGATGACTTGCAATATTTTCCTTTGTATTGGAAAATAAAAATAACACAAAAGATGTTACAAAGCTACCTCAAGAGTTTGCAAAAATATTATAGAAAAATTTGTGGTTATAACATCACTCTTAAAAGAATTAATGATATTATTAAGGGGGCAAAGTGTAATTTTATAGGAAAAAATTACTAAAATTAATACCTAATATATATTCTAATATTTTTTTAAAAAAAATTTGGGGGGACAAGTCAAAGGCAACCTCCGTCCTTGCCTATTCTTGCCCTTTCGTGGTTGGGTCAACTCATGATAACCCGCAATATTTTCCTTTGTATTGGAAAATAAAAATAACACAAAAGATAATACAAAGCTACCTCAAGAGTTTGCAAAAATATTGTAGAAAAATTTGTGGCTATAACATCACTCTTAAAAGAATTAATGATATTATTAAGGGGGCAAAGTGAAATTTTATAGAACAAAATTACTAAAATTAATACCTAATATATATTCAATTTAAAAAAAAAAAAAAAAAAAATTGGGGGGGCCATTGCCCCCCAAGTCAAAGGTTACCTCCGTCCTTGCCTATTCTTGCCCTTTCGTGGTTGGGTTAACTCATGACAACCTGCAATATTTTTTAAATTAAAAAAAAAAAAAAAAAAAAGAAGAAGCAAACTTAAACATAATTTGTAACATTTGTTGTGTTATTTTTATTTTCCAATACAAAGGAAAAAAAAAAAAAAAAAACTAAGAAAACACTCAAACATAAAAGTTAATAATACAAAATCCTTAAGTTTAAGGTCTTATATATAACAAATTGTAGTAGTCTATTATAATAAAAAAAAATTAGTCCAATAATTCTACAATAAAAGCAAACAAGTGTATTTGTTGTATATAAAACATTAAATAAAGTTGAATCACATAAAATAACTAAATATATATTTTTTAAACATAAATGTAGCATGGTAAGTAAAGAAAATTACATAAATAATTAGTAAGAAAAATCTATAATAAACTTGTAAAATAATTATCCATGCTAACAGTAGATTCAATGTTGGAAATATTTTATTTGATTTGAGAATTGTCCTCAAGTTGATGAGCAATGCTATCATTATTTCATTATTAATAAATTTTAAACTTTAGAATAAAAAAAATGGGGTCAATAACAAATTAAAATTTTAGATTTTATAATAGAGACTTGGCAATTAACCAATTGTCAGGTCAGGTCCTTTAATGGGCACGATTTTAATTTTGTTAAGTCTATTTATTGGTTTATTTTGTAGAAGATAGTTTAAAGGTACTCATCTAGTGCAATGTGGTTGTTGCTGGTTTATTTTTAGTAGCAGTATAGCAACCCGTATGATGCATGGTTTAATTCAAATTAATATGTAAAGTAATGTAAATTGTAAAGCAAATATTTATCGTAAAATTGAACAATAAGGCAGACAATATTAAAACCCCTAAAAAAAAAAAAAGATTTCCTTTTCATTGTACTTCACTATTCATTAATTCCGTATTGTCATTCATGTAATACAGATTTCCTTGCTAGGCATATTGATGTTGTTCATGTGCAATGTGGATTGAGGACACCCATGATTAATTTTTCAGCTGGCAAATTAAGGACACCTTCAACTTCAATGAAAAATTAGGCCTATCGACACTGACAGCATGGCCAAAGTGTCTCTAAACTATATCTTTATTTTTAAAACACACTCTCTCTCTTTCTTGAGAGAGAATCTCTCGGCAGTCGGCACACATGGCCAAAGTGTCTCTATTCTTTTTCTTCTAGATATGGTGTTTTCTCTCAGTGGTTCTTGGAGAGCATAGGATTTTTGTTTTGCAGTTTGCTTGTATTGATACTTCTTCTTAGCAATGGGATGTTTTTCCTAAATGGTCCCGGTATTTTAGCAGTACTTTAGAGGCAGGTTCTTTTATATATATATATATATATATATGGATGCTTCTCCTTTGTTACTTGTAATTATTTTATTTTCACAATAAAATACTATTGTTTTCTCTAAAATATTTATAAAAAATCAATGAAATTCTATTAATTCTAATTTTAGAAAAGAAAAGAAAGAGAAAAAGAAGAAGAATAGGACTCTAATCCAATCCATATCCAGAAAACAAAAAAGAATAGGGCTCTATATGTCATTGCTCATGGAATATTTGATAAATGATTCAAACCAGTGAATAAAATTGAACCAGATAAATGAAATTGTCTTTAGAAATTAAGGTACACCCATATTTTATTTTTAGGATTGTAACACTAACAATTTGAATATCCAATTACGCATGAACAATGACATATAAAACATACGTCGGTGAACCAGAAGGGGAAATTATATACATCGACAAAATACAAAAAAATAAAAAATTGATTTCATTTAATTCAAATTAGATCCAGAAGACACAGGTGGGGGCAACGGAGATACAAATGTTTTCTTCCTCCATTTGATTGTCAATCTCAAATCAATCATGTGGAAATCCGTACATATTTCTGAAAATTAAGACATTCTATTATTTGAGCAATAATGTAAGTATGGCAGAAGATTAAAAAAAAAAAAAAAGGATAAAATTATTGGTTAAGTTATTGGAGTATTGGGCTGTAGTACTAGTACCTAAAACAAACATTAATTAAATCGATATACGGTAACAAAAGTCTTCAAATGGACTAAAAAGAATATATGTGCATGTGAAACATTGCCTGATTGAAGAAAAAGATAGATCCTCCTTTCTTTTTGTTTGGACTTTGGACCTGTATCTCTCTACCTTTCATGTTTCAAAGCACATGCTAGGTTATTTTGCTTCATTTGGATACGTAATTTCTATTTTTGGTCTTAACCTCAAGTGCAATGTGGCTATAAATTCCGAATTGGCCATTTTCTTGTGCTTCTAAACAGGACTAGGCTCTTGTGGGGGAGAAAAAGGAGGGGAAAAAACAAGGGTAAACTGAAAAATATCAACACTAGTTTACACTTATATTATCTAAAATAATAAACTTTACATGCATCGTTACTGATGGACATATGATCTAATAGCACGTTAGCTCCCTTTTCCGTCAAATTTAACTTAACAAAAAAAATATATCTATAAATAACAATAAGTAGCATTTCTTTTAAAATGGTGTAAATAAAGAAAGAAAAAAAAAATGATGTGATTTGACTTGATAGCCTATATTCATAACAAAAAGTTCCAAACGAATATAGTTTTACTATAAGACATCTTAAAATCATGGTAACTTGTGGTATTAATCATAAATTACATATTTCTATTATCCATATTTGAAATGGATAATAGAAATATGTAAAGTGGAAGCTTTAAGACATCCATAATAGAATCATGGTCATAATAGATTCTATTATCCATTTCAAAGTTAAAGTGGAAGCTTGAAGACATCTCAAATTTGAAGGATAAGCTCTTGAATGAAAACCATGATCATGAATAACCAGATTGAATGCAATATCAACATCTTCCAATAGTCCCAATTATGTGTAAAGGGTAAAAAATGGGACAATGTCTTATGTCAACATCTTCCAACCTTTTATTGCCGATGCTCTTGGATCATGTCGGATGTGCTCTCTAATGTTATATATATCTTTTGTACCTACAAATCCCCAGGGCAGCAACTATCATATATTACTCCGAAGTTAAAACATTTTTCATAGAACTTCAATTGATTAAACAAATAAATTCCTTAAATTAGCAATTGTTTTGTATTGCACTCTTTCATATTAGCAAATTAATTGTGCAATTGTGTAACAGTTTTAGCAAAAAGATAACTTACATTTTTTAATAGGATCCCTTTCAGTCACAATATTGGGCTTATTTTCATGTGCACCTGTGATGAAAGTCCAAAACTTTCATTTTCCTTAATGAATTTACCTAAAGCACACGCTGATTGCCATCACAATCAAGCCCATATACAAACAATACATTCTATTTGTATCTAGGACAAATTGCTTGTCAATTTATCTATAGGAATTCTAGGACAGAACCTGAACCCTTTAAAAAAAGGCATTTGTTACCGTGTGCCCGAAGGGCACACGTTTATGCCCACGATAGTGGTGGCCCCTTTACATAGAAACTTGAAATAAACTGAGAAGGGGTTCTTTTTTTGATCTTGCCAACAATCTTTTGATATGGCCGGATCTAACAAAACAAAATTACTATGATGTCCTCAAATTTTTTTAACAAGACAAAAATGTTATTTTTGCAATTTCCCTCCATTTCCTATTTCATCTCCCATCAATACTTACTTTACCAATACTTACTTTTTCTTCTTCCCCACTTTACCAATATCATAGAAAAAACTAAAAGATGAGTTCAATGTTCAGCAAAAAGACAAGAAAGAAAGATGAGTTCAATGAATGATCAAAGAATGTTTACAAGAATATGGTGTTCAAGAAATTATAAATAAGGTACATATATTTCTTTTGTTCTTAATTTATTTTTCAAATATATTGAAATATGATGTTAATATTTATTTATCATTTTTGTTAAATTATTGTAGAATCAATGGATGAGAATTTTGTTGCAAGTAAGATTCATCAATTAGTTCCAATGAGTTGTTTTGACTTAAATGAATTACCTCAAGAAGGTATACTATTTTATTTTATTTTATTTATAGTTTATATTTCATTTATAATTGAATATGATGTTGATTTATTTATTTATTTTTATCCTTGTTACAACATAGAACAAATGAATGATATTGCAATTGCAAGTGAGATTTATCAAAGTGTTTCAAGGAATTGTGTTGACTTAAATGAGCTTCCAAATGATGGAGAAAATAATGACATTTGTGGGGAGGAAATAGTGGTTTGGAATGAATATCCAATGGAAGAAATAGGAGTTATTGAAGAAAATGAAGATATTAATTCAATAGAAATGAGTTTGAACCTTTTGTTGGTCAATGTTTTCTTAGTGAAGAAGAGGCTTTCATTTTCTATAAAAATTATGCAAATCGATATGGTTTTACAATTCGAAAAGGCCGTTTTGTCACAAAAAATGGAGAAAATGTAAGACGTGATTTCTTTTATCACCAAGAAGGTAGACAACAATTAAAAACAGTGGATTCATCTAAGGAGCAACGAAATAGGATATCTACAACATGTGGATGCAAAGCTCATCTAAGAATCACATTGCGAAAGTCATTTGACATTTTTCCACGAGAATGGCATGTCACCAAGTTTGTTATAGATCACAATCATGAATTGTTGTCCCCTTCGGAAGTGAGATTTCTTCCGGCCAATCGAGTTATCACTAAAGAAGATAAAGATCGCATTCTCTTATTGAAAAAGGATAGACTTTTAGTTAGACAAATACTACGTGTTATGGAGCTTGAGAAAGGTGTGAAGCATGGAGATCTTCCATTTTTTAAAAGAGATATCCATAACCTTTATGTGAAAATGAGAAGGATGCATGCAATGAATGATGCTATGAGTCTCTTACAATTGTGCGAAGTTGCTAAGGAAAAGAATTCTAAGTTTCAATATGCATATACAACTGATGAAGAGAGTAGGTTGGAGCATATTTTTTGGGTGCCTACTCCTTGTTTTGATTGGTACCAAAAATATGGAGACGTGGTTGTTTTTGATGCTACTTACGAAGTAAATGCATATGACACGCCTTTTGGTATTTTTGTTGGTATCAATAATCATGGAAAGACAATTCTCTTTGGTTGTGCACTTCTTCGAAATGAAACAACTAGTGCATTTCAATGGTTAATGAAGGTATGTAAATTATTTAATTATCTTGTAAGGTTGTGCAATTTTTTCACGTGCTAATAACTTTTTATTTGATTAATAGACTTTTGCAAATTTAATGAAGAAGTCACCTAAGGTAATTTTAACAGACCGAGATCCATGGATTACAGAGGCAATATCAAAAGAATTGCCATCCACAAAACATGCTTTTTGTATATGGCATGTTACTGCTAAATTTAGTGGTTGGTTTACAGCAATTCTTCGTAGTCAATATTTAAATTGGTGCACAGATTTCTACAAGCTATATAAGTTAGACTCATGTGAAGAATTTGAGCATCACTAGTCTCAAGTTATGACAAAATATGACATGCTTACTAACAAGCATGTAAGTGGTTTATATCAAATCAAGCATTTTTGGGTACCATGTTACCTTCGTGGCTATTTTTTTGGGGGAATGACAACAAGCGAAAGATCCAAAAGTATAAATGCATTTATCAAATGATTTGTTAGTTCCCACATAAACTTGACCCAATTTATTGAACAAGTAAGTCATTATTTATCATTGCTTTCTTTTATTGTAGAATTTGATTTATTTTTTTATTTGTTAATATTTGTAGTCTTTATGTGTCTTTAAATTATTTACAATTTGTAATTTTAGGTTGACCTTGCCATTGAAGATATTGAGCAAACACAATCACATGATACAATATTGGAGAAATATAGAGGTTCTTCTTTAAGAACATTGTCACCGATGGAAGAACAAGCACATAGTGTGTTGACACCCTATGCTTTCAAATTTTTTCAAGAGGAGTTTGGAAGAACCACACAATATTCGGTGTTTCAAGAAAACGGTATTGAATTTGTGTTGCAATATTATGAAGAAAAAACTAGTCAAAAGCACTTGGTCTTATGGGATGGTGAGATGACTAGTTGTAGTTGCAAGAATTTTGAATTTTGGGGTATATTTTGTCGTCACACACTTAGTGTATTCATTCACAAAGATTGTTACCGAATTCCATCTTTGTATCTTCCACCACGCTGGTGTCGCGAAACATCATTAGGTGGAAAAGAATTGATAGTGTTGAATGATGAAAATTTAGTGGACAAGGAAAATATTGTTGATGCTAATGCTAATGATGCAATTGATGGAGATTGTTTTTTTCATTGTCCTCCGCTCTCAAAGACGAAAGGTCGCCCAAAGCAAAAAAGAATGAAAGGTGGAAAAGAATTGGAAAAGCAAAAGAGAACTTATGGGTTTTGTAAGCATGTTGGCCAAAACATCTCTACATGTCCGGAGAAGGAGAAGGAAAACTCGACTTCCTCAAATGGTGCAAAGAAAATGAAAAATTGTACTTCAATAGATATGGGATTGAACCCAATATCTTAGGGCATACATGTCGGAAATAAAGGAGAGATAATACCTGAATTTTCCTTGGAAATTACACAATTTTATTTTACCAGAAGAGGTGGCGGAGATGAGGCGTGGACCAAGTCACTGTCTTGAGACAAATCATGTCGTCTACGGTATATCCAATGTAGTTAGACAAATAGTTTTGCACGTTGTCCCCAGCCACCTTTCCTGATTATCCTTGCGAGCCTACACTGCTCGTAGGATATAAGCTCTTTATAGTACTTTCTTTTCCCAGAAAATTTTGTAAAAGATAAAATATTTTTGTGAGTAGTAAGAAGTAATAGATGGTAAGTGTTTAAGACAAAAAAAATATTTTTGAAAAATCTGCAGCTTTCTAATTCAAAAATAAAAATGTGTCTAAAACTTTTAGTTATTTCCATATATATTTTTAAAGCCAGACCCATTGCTTGGCCTTAGCAAAAAAAATAAAAAAGTTTGCAAACATTAAAACTTTAAATGGTCATAAAATTGTTGAAATCAATTTGTGATGTATAGCTTTCTTTTTATACATATATTATATATAAACCGGTCAAACCCTCTTGTCAAAGTATATACGTTGAGGTGAGGTAAGTTAATAGACAAATCAAGTTTGTCTTTTAGTGTCATAATGCCATTGAAAACAAAATTACTGCTCCTAAGGTGGCTGTCTTTTAGCTATCAACTAATACTTTTTTTTGAAATTTTGACCATACACAATAATTACAACCAAAAATGAAAAGCAATATATAATGCTATAACCCATCAACAGTAAATTATATAAATATGTAGTTGTATAATATCTGATACTTTCTATCTATAACGTTGCTATTAAATATATTAAAAGAAACATTTTGAAGCAAAAGTTTATAAAGGAAAGTATACTAAAAGCTGGCAATATATGGTATTAAAATTCACATTAATTTTCATAAATTTTCTGATTAAAACCATTGACAAAAGCTATTCAAATTTTGAATTATATTTGAATTTCAAAATTTAGCAATCTACGTATCTGACATTAAAAGATAATTGATACACATAAATGAGTATTAAAATAAATATAATATTTTTTATAAAAATATCCAACGATACATTAACCGAACCCTTAAAAAAATCGCTTTCACATAATATTGAGAATCATCGTGTACAAACCAGTGCCATAGTTCAAGTCGGTTGTCGTGATTGGTCACTGTTTGATAAGTAGTAGCTCAATCTATGTGACACCAAAGTATCTGGACAAGACTTGTGGTCCTATAAATTGTAATGAGGATCCAAAAGGAACAAAAATTTTCCTCCAAAGCCATCAAAATCAAACAGTTTTGCGACAGCATTGTATTTTTATATAAACAGGACAAGAGTGGTGATGTCCAAGGATCTTGGTGACTGAGGCCATTACAGGTCGCCTTCAGGTAGTCGGACCAATATCACCGGTGTTCAAAACCAGTGCCACAAACCCAATTGTGGTGGAATTCGGATTTTAGTTTTTGGGACTAAAGAATAAGCCAAATTTTTTAAAATTCAAGAAAGAAAAATATACTAAGTTTCATAAAACTATTATTCATTCATTGTTAGCAAAATATAAATATTTAGATTTTAAATCATTCAATAATAAAAAATAGAACACGGTGTGCTTTTAAATTCTGAAAATAATTTATGATTAGTTTTGTGCTGAATTCAACATACAATATCAAATAGTGGTTCAGAAAATCATCTTTCTTTTTGTTGTGAAGAATAATTTTGACAAAATTTACAGCTAAAAATAGTTTTGTAGTGGTAGTAAAAACAACAAGAATAAGTACAATTATTCTATAAACAAATTGGTAGATTGTTGATTTCTTACTAACCATTTTTTCACAATTCAAAAAAGAAATTATGATAAATTTTTTTATTTTATTTTATTTATAAAACATACTTGCTTCAAATCTACTGCCATCGTTATCTAAATCTTGAAGATTAGTTTTTTGTTATATAAAACAAATAAAGGAGTCTAGAAAATATTATTGAACCATAATATTGATATCCATAAAACTCAAAAGAGCACCTTACCTCACAAAGCAGCTTAGTGAATTCAAGGGAAACAAACTAGGTTAAAGTGCGTTCTGGTTTTTTGGGCTCTTGGCAAATTAAAGAGCATTCTTAGATTGCTCTGGACACTGTCAGAAATGCCTACAAACAACACATTTTAAAATAGATGTCAATCAACTGGGCTCTCTCGGTCTCCCTAGCCCAAGAGACTTTGGGTATGTAACCGTTCATCCCCAAAATGAAATAACGGTCTCCAAATATTTTGGTTGGCTCTCAAAACTTGAGCTTGTCCCTTATGCTCGAGCCATAGTGTTAGCTTATCTTTGCCCGACTAGTTGGACTCTGATTGTTGACTGTCATTACGTGTTTGGGCTATTGCTTGGATCCAATGGCTCTCTTCTATTATCCTATAGTATTTATTTGTAACCAATTTGAACAAATTTAGTTGTTTCTATTATTCTAATTCTAATGAAAACAATTTTGGAACAGATTATTTAGAATCCATGACATAATTCGCATGAAAGGAGAGGCAGCAATATCTATGACTTTGAAAGTGTTAGCTGAGGGTCATAGGTAAGTTTAAAAATTAAAACAAATATGTTACACTAGACATGTATATTGAAAGACACCATAGTAAAACTAGGATTTACTCACAAAAATCTCCAAATTAAACCTAATCCCTTTAAACCAAACATAATTTCCTGTAGAATTTTTTTCCTTAAAAAACTAAAGGTAAAATCAAATACTTTTTAATTTGGTGTGGTGGTTTATAAAGTTTTATTGGATTTTTTTGAAGATGTGCTGCAGTAGAGGCTTTTTATTTTTTAATAGCTGGTGTTTTTTGTACAACAAATTAAAAACACAATTGTGACTCATGTCTATTTCTTTATGGTTTTACACTTTGGTGATGAAATGGTCATGTCATTTTTTTTTCTTTCCTCTTGTGTAAAATGATTCTTAATGATTTCATAATTTGCTTCTTGCCTAGGGATTTTGGAGGTATGTGGAGCAATTTGGCTGCTCCTAAAGCTAGAGGAAACGAAGGTGTGAAGACATTTTGATATGGAATCAGACATTTTTTCGCTCGGCACCAATTGTTTGTGTCAAATTTAATTGGATTTATGCATAATTAACGTAATTAATAATATACTTGGGCAATTAATTAATTTAATTGGTGTCAAAATTTCCCAAGACTTCATGAACTTTTGTTTTGGAGAATCAAAATATATATAAAGAAGATAGCCATGCTGATCAATTACCTATATGGCTATATATATATATATGATCATTAGGAATGGAGACTTGAAGAACATCACATTAGCTTTGCAGTTGTTGAAATTCCAAAAGCATCGCATTAGCTTTGTGCACAGTTTGATTTAAAGGCAGGGCATCCCTCTCAAATCGATCTCCATTCCTCTTATTAGATAAAAAAAAACTAGGCAATCATAACGCATTGCTCCACACCGTGGCATTGCAAATTATGTACGAGGTAAATTAAATTACCCAAATCTACAAAATCTACAAATGCTTGACCCTTTACCCCCGAATCTCCCAAACTGGACACATCATATAACATTCCCCAGCTCTAAGGCATGAATTCCATCCTCCACATCAAACTTACAACCATCAAAATGAAGAAGACAATTAAAAGGAGATTTGAGTCTTGGTTTGATAAGGGATTTCGTGGGAAAAATTGGCATTTGCCCCATAATTTACAAACTACGTAGCAAAATGCCCTTGTTTTAAAATTATTTAACAAAATGTCTTTGTTTTTTAAACTCGAAATTCTCAAAAATTGACATAAGAAATGTCGAGTTTCACTTAAATTTTCAAAAAAATATAAATGGCAAAATATGAATAGAACTCGACATTAGCAATGTCGAGTTCCACCTGTTACTTGATTTTGTTAAGATCGAGTTTAAAAAATGAGGGCATTTTGCTAAATAATTTCAAAACAAAGGCATTTTGCTCTATAGTTTGTAAATTAAGGACAAATGCCCATTTTTTCTAGGATTTCGTAGGTGTTTGTGTTTTTACATGTTTGATTACAAAGAAAATCTTTATGTTTTAATTTTTATATTTTTTTTGTAATTTTTTTTCATCAATTAAAATGCTAACATGGAAGCTTAATTAAAAAATAATAATAAATGCTGATGTGATATTTTTAAATACCAAATAATTTTGTTATTATTATTTTAGTAGTTTTTTATTTTTTGAGAAATAAACACACACTATTATTTAAGTAGTTTTTTTTTTTTTTTTTTTTTTTTTAAGAGAGTTTCAACCTATGACGTCCGCTTCTGATGATAGCTCTTTATCATCAGACTATGACATCAATCAGTTTTTGGTGTAGGTGGGGATTAAACCCCAGATCTCTTATATAACCATCAGAGACTTTACCAGTTGAGCTAACTAGAACCCACTATTATTTTAGTAGTTATGTAAACTTTTAATGTGTCTATTGTACAATCCATTAGCCATGTAAGCATTTTTCGTTAGTTAGTTAACGGTAAGAATTAAATTGACTGTAAATTGAAAATAACATAAATCAAATTAATTGCTACTAAAACATAAAGACCAAACTGACTATAACCCCCAAAATGGTATTTTTGCCAAAAAGAAAAAGGATTTGATTGTTACTTTTTGAAACTATAGGTTTAATTTGTTACAATCCCTAAACTATGGTGCTTAAAATTTAATTTCACCAAAATATTTTTGGGGTTAGAATTTCATTTCCTCTCCCGTGCGTGTGTGTTTGGTTCTAAATAATTTTTTTTTTAAAGAAATATGTCACCAAGTATTTTATGATACCTAGATTTGTGGGCCATTTTTGGCACAGTTGTTACACAAGACAAGAAGGTTTGATGAATTGCACATTTTATCATGTCTATATTTAGTGTTTATTTGGGAACAATGTATTTAGATTTTTGCTAAAAGTTTGAAAATGTATACTTGTATTTAAAAAAAATAATGTTTTTAAAAATTGTATATAAAAGCTAAAAAGCAAAAAACTAGTTTATAAGTTAATTAATGACCTTAAAATTTAACAATTGTTTTAGTTTTAGTACTTCTTTTTAGGTACCATTTTATTTTTATTTTTTTGGTTTTGTTAATATATATGCATATTTTGTCATGATAGAGACGCATGTTCCAGGAGTATAACAGTTAAATCATGTTCTTGAAAGAATTTTTTATTTGAACTCATTTAATTTTTGCCAAAGAAGTTTGTGAATTTTGATTGAATGGAATTAAACAATTAGAAAGGGATAAAGTTTCTCTTCAAACTAGTTTGAAAAAAAACCTTTCAAACTCCTCCTATATCTTTGTATTGGATATGAATTTTGAAAATCGAATTGTTGGATTGTATGTTATTTATGTTCTTAACACAAATGTAAAATTTCATTCAAAAATCGGATGCTATTTACTATCAAATCAATAAATTTATTTTTTATACATAATTTTAGATCGAAAAACTTGAAATTAAAATATTTGATTGATGACATAGCTAATATATTTAATCTTTTTGGAATTTTGTAAGCTTGGAGGATATAATAAGAACATGCAATCCAACGATTAGATTTACAAAATTTATATCCAATAAAAAGATATAGAATGAGTTTGAAGGGTTTTATTACTAAAAGAAAAAAAAAAAGAAAAAGAAAGATTATTATTGAAAATATGTTCCAATCACTATTTTTAAAACTAGTTTTTATTTATCAATTTCAATGTTTTCCTATAAAACTAAAAAAAAAATGCATGATTGAGTGTTTTAATCTCCATGATTGAATTAAAATATTACATTCTTAAGACATTTTAAGATGGATGTTAGTTTCTGATGTGTGTGGAATAGAGGGGCTACATATACCTGAGTGAATAGTTATATACTTAAAGAAGTTTAAATACTCTTATTAGTGAAAAAAGAAAAGAAAAAGGGATGTCAATCAACTGGGCTCACTCAGTCTGCCAAGCCCAATTTATGATCCAATTTTACTAACATGCTGGGCTAAAGCAAGTAAGCTCATTCATTCGTCTATCAATTTTATCCCAAACAAGTGAAACAACCATATGGTAGCAAACAGTAAGTCTTCAAATGTTAATATGACACAAATAAATTACCAAAAGAAAACATAATGTTCTATACATGAGATCATTGAGATGAAGGACAAACTAGAAGCTTGAAGTTAGATGATTCAACCTGACACTAATGAAATACGCAACCCAACCAATCTCTTCCCAGAAATAAATGAGATGTCGTTTGGTTTGTAGTTCTAGCCGAAGTGTATGACAGGTGCAGTCTTTCCATTGTAGAGTTCGACTTGTCGTTTTCAAGATTCCCAATTCTTTATCAATAAACATTAAAGAACACACCAAGAAATACCAATTCATCAATTCATTGTTACCTTTATAATTTTCAATGCATCAATTCAGTACTATATTTTCAATTTAAAAAAAAAAAAAAAAAATCAATTTAGGTGCACGTATTACGGTTGTCCTTGTCCAAATCCATTTCTTTAGACGGCGGCAGGTGAAATCCATCAAAGTGAACGTGGTTCCAATTTTCAACCCTATTTGGTAGTATGATTGATACCGTTTAGCAAGTTCATTGACTTATTTGAACTTTTGACTTTTGTAAACTATGTGCACCATTCATTAATGGTAGGGTAGCCAAAAGAGATGAGAACCACGTGTTTAAATTTTGGTTGGATCGATGTTCACCAAAATCTTTTTTTTTTATTGGTTAAAAAGTAAACAGGAACTAAGATTACGGTATTTAAGGCGGAAAAGGCATTATAGGTGTAGGTAGAGCTAAGTACGAATACAAAGACATAAATAAAGCTTAGAGCGGTGGTTTTTGTATGTACTTGTTGCTACTTGCTAGCTAACTTGGAAGTTTTCCTTTTTCTTTTTGTTAAGTGACATGGTAGCCACTCGTATGCATGATGAGTAGTGCTATTTTATATGGTTCTAGCATTATTCATTGAAGAAATAATAATTGAAAAACATATATGAACACACAAGAAATAAGGAATTCAAATAGTAGATGCACATGAATTCACTCAAATGAGTTGATTTTATGTCGATATATTTAAGATTTAGTAATTTCATATGGTGGACAACAAGACTATTTTTTACGATGAATCAACTATTAGCAGTTGACGAATAGTGTTAGTTTATCTTTGCTCGACTAGTTGGACTCTTAACTCTCGTCTTTCGTTTATGTTCTGTCGCTTGGATTCAGATTAAAGAGGGTTGAGGAGTAACCCATGAGATCCAACCGAACCACATTATTACGTGAAAGAGAGCCACAAAAGTTGGTGGGCTAGTACCTAACAAAGCAGCCACCATCAAAGCACCTCAGGGCTTTGGAATTTACAAAAGTTTGGTTTTTTCTATAGTTGACAATAGACAGCAAAATCAGTTAACTGGCACTGGGAAATGGTTTCCTTTAAACAGGTGGCATACAGCAGCGGTTCTATGATTTTTTTTTTTTTTTTTTTTAAGATAGTCATTAAAAAATTTAAATTAAAAAAAATCTAATAAAGCGATAACTTAAATATTTATTATAATTGTGAGTCGAATTAATAAGGAAAGTAAAATTGTTGTGACTGTAAAACTAAAAAGAATATAACTATCATTAACATCAAGGAGAACTGACAACCGCAATATTTTTCTTGGTATAATTTTTTAGGGAAAAATGAAATTAAAGATTATTTTTATTGAATTTGTTGAATGAGCTTCCAATTTGAATATTTAGCGATTTTTATCTTTTTGTTTTATGGTAGGCTTTTCGTCGAATAATTAGATCACTTCTCGTTATTTGGTCTTATCTTGTTATTGTTTGGTTTATGTTTGTTGTTATTTGGGCTAATATTTACTATTGTTATTTTAGTTTTTTTTTTATATTTTATTTTATAAAAAGGATTAAGGATTATGTCTAATGACCAGAATTAATTTTGGAGTAATATTACGTCCACAATATTTTTACAATAAATCTTATGCAAAAAGTTGTTAATGGTGGGTAAAAAAATAATATTAGTATTAAGCCAAAATTAGAATTAGTAACAGCATACCATGTTAGATTTGTTGTAAAATTATTGTGAAAATGTTGTGAATGTGGCATTATTTTTATTTTTATTGAACCCAATATTTTTTAATTCTCAAGTCAAGGTGTTCAACAATTTTATTAAGATAGTCACAAAAAGTTAATTTAACATAATTTTTTTTTTGGCAAGTATATATATACAATCTTTTGCAAGCTAGGTGGTCTAGTGACCATGCTGACTTGTATGTAGAGCAGTCAGTGATGGCATAAAGGTCAGGCCAAATGATCAGAACACGGGTTCAGGTTCTTTAGATGATTTTTTAAGGGCACGTTTGGTAGACTGTAATAGACATTGTAATGTAATAAATATTCCTATGACATAACTATTCGGTTGTTTGATTATGTTTTTATTACAATGAATAGTTATTCCTTATGAATAGTTATTCTTCAAAATAAGAAATAACTATTCCTTATCAATAGTATTGAATATCTATTCTTTCACCTTATGTAACAACTTTTTAAAATTTTTTCCTAAAAAGCCATTAGTTGCCACATCTTCAAAAGGAAAGAAAATAAATTTTCTTTGTTGTTAATTATTAGCTCTATTTTGAAAACCCTAACATAAGTGTATTTTAGGAAATTTGATTTAAAAATGATTTAATTACAACTTCTTTTATACTCTACTAAATTATGGATGCATATTCAGGATTCTATTCCTAAAACCAAACTAATGAATAGTAATACTTATTACATTCCAACTTAATGTATTCCTTGTAATACTTATTCCTATTCCCATGTATTAATCGTTACAGTGTATCAAACGTGCTCTAATAAAAAAAAATTTGGTTGATTCTTTAGATGATTTTAATAATTTTATACGTAAGTTTATGCTTATTGATGAAAAAAAAAGGAGCTACTATATAGTAAATAGTGATATAGTAAAGAGCCGTTTATTTGGAAATAAATCAAGGTGACATATTGTAATTAGCATAACATCAATTTGAAATCACCATTCAAAGCACTTTTATTGTACATTAAGTACAATGTGCTAGTCTCATAAGATATATATTACAACATGCCAAGAATTTTGTAACTTAATTGACACTTTATGGTATTCCAACATAAACGTCAATTTTCTCTATCTCCATATGGCCATATTCTTACTTCGGCCAAATCTTCCTTTGTTGCCAACAATTGTATTTCTTTTTCTCATGTACGCAAACTTGGTAACATTATATCTCACAACCTAGCTAAACATGTTAGAGGTTTGTTGATATGGATGAAAGATATTCCTCCAAACCTAGTTTTTGTTCTCTTCAGTCTTCGCCGATCATGACTGATTTTTCTTGAATGAAATTCAAAGTATTCCTTCTCAAAAAAAAAAGAAAAAAAAAAAGAAAGAAGAAGAAGAAGAAGAAGTTTAAACACTTACTATGAATTATTAAAAAAAATTAAAGTAAAAGGAAAATTACACAAACCTCTCTTGAGTTTTGGGACATTAACACTTCACCCTAAATCTTATGGGAAATAACTCTCCCCTCCCTTAAAATTTGAAGAAATCAATATATTAGTCATTTTATTAATAAAATGGTCTGATTAATGGAGCCCATTAGGTCACTTGTTAATGGAAATTTTAGGAAAGTTTTAGTACCATTTTTATAAGAAATTATTTTCCTATAAAAAGTTTCTAAAAATATTTATTAAACTAATACCTTTAGGGCAATGTTTAACTTTTCTCTTAATAAAATTATAAAATAAAATAAAATATTTTAAACTTTGAGGAGATCCTTCTTGACGCAACACTAACTATGATTTGGTGGCAAGGAAGCAATATTTAACCAACAAAAACTTTCACTAACCATAGCTAAGGTTTGATCAAGAGAATTTTTTAAAATTTTAGAATATTTTCTTACTGTTATAGCTTATAATGGAAGGACTAATGTACTAGTTTCCTTAAATTTGAATGGGGGGAAGGGGGGGGGGGGGGGGGAGTGTCATTTCTAGGGGTGTACATGAGTGAGGTTGGATCGGGTTGAAGGTTTTCAACCCAACCCACCATAGTGGGTTAAAAAAAATTCCAACTCAACTCAATCCATCACAAGAGTTCAACCCAATCCACGTAAATTGAGTTAGACCCATAGGTTGGACATTTTTTTTAATTACTATAATTATAATAATAATAATTATTATTAAATTGAGCATTAGAACAATGCCACCACAAATATGAGCAAATTTATAACTAAATAATCATAAGCATAACACCAAACCAACACAAACTAAATGAAGAAAACTTAGAATTTGGATTTTATTTAGGAAAAGGGGGAAAAAGTAAATAACAATATTGTATAATATATTTTCAAATATATATTAAATATGTATTTTTTTAATTTTAAATATATATTCACTATATGTGAATCAGGTCGAATTAGGTAAATTTGTGAATTTTATAACCTAAACCCAACCTGATCCACTTAAAAAAAAAAAAAAAAAAAAAAAAAAAATTCATAACTTAACCCAACCAACCCCTAATAACTGATCCAACTCGACAAATTTAGTAAGATTGGATCGGTTTTGACGGTTAAACTCCACACTCATTTCCATGGAAGTTTGTAAAGAAATGTAATCACCCAAATATCGATCATGTAATTTACTATAAAAATAAATAAATAAAAAACCCATACCCAAAGTCCAACGACCCACCCTACCTGGCCAGGTAAGCATTTATTGCTCAGCCATGTTAGCTTTCCCACTTCCATCGACAAAAGCTTCCTGGTTTTTCAAACTGTTTCGATTAGCCCGTTAAATACAAAGCACAGCTTCTCTCTCTCTCTCTCTCTCTCTCTCACTCTGCCTTTGTTTGTGTGAGACATGGCTTCCACTTGTGTCACTGGTTTTCTTGTAGTTTTGCTTGTTCTGCAACCTTGGATTGCTTTAAGCTACCTTTTGCCCCCTGTTTTCCCTCCTGTCTTTGGTTTGTTGTTAAACCTTTTACTTATTCTCTCCTAATATCTTTACATTTCTTTTAACCTTCTGAGTCATAATTAAGCTCATTCTTTATTGGTTTTCTGTATTATACTGTTATTAATTCCCATCATGGCAGTTTCTTACAACTGGGTCTTCTACTCTTTCTTGATTTTCATATCTGTATGACCATAAGTTGGGATTGAAATGACTTTTGTCACACTGATTATCTTTTTCTTTTCTTTTCTTTTTGTTACCACAGATGATGTGTGCAAAGAAGTGGTATGTGGAAAAGGAACTTGCAAGCCAACAAATCAAAGCGCTTTCATCTTGTTTGAATGTGAATGCTATCCTGGGTGGAAGCAGGCTAACTTTGGCCTTGCCGATAACAAGTTTCTACCTTGTGTGGTTCCCGATTGTAAGAGCTCTCTCTTTCTCTCAAATCCAAATGGCTTTGCGTGTGTGAATATAAGACTACAATCCCTCACACTCACACTGCAAAAGAATTTGTTGATGAATAGCTTTGTATTTGTATTACTGAATGAGTAGCAATAGCTTGGTATATTTTTATTAGTTTTTGTGGTGTTTGTTGATGGCATCAGAATACCTTTGTAGTTAATTATGGTTTATTTGAGAAAGTTGAAGGGGTCCTAAACTAAAAGTTAATTGTGGGGTCAGTAGTCAAGTACAGTGGACTAAATTTCTTGCAAAGAGAACAAGATGTCAAAGATCAAATAACAACCGTGCATAATCTAGAATATCAAGATTACACATACTAATTAAAGTTGGTGATGTATGTCAATCACAGTCTAATTATCTCATAGAGTTGTGTTGCACTGATATTTGTCCAACTTAGGGCATTTGCAGCCAGCATGGTATATGCTATATCTTGCCAAAATTTACCATTTCAGCGTAAAAAAATGTTAACAATTAGTATGCTAAAGTTAAAAAAATTTGCAATACTGCTACACTACCATCGCAAATTTGAGATGATACAGTAGCAACATTCTAAATCCAAAAATTATTATTTTATTCTACCTACAAAAATTTGCCTCCTCTCTCCTATGTCTCATTTTCTCTCTCTCTCTTCAGAATATATTATTTTATTATATAGATATATTATTTTATTGTGTAGTATGGTAAAATAAAAGTTGGGATGTTAAGTGTATTGTAAAATGGTATTGTATAATTGATAAAATAGCTTTCTGAGATGGTAAAATAGAATATAATGGAATTATCGGATGGGAATGCTCTTACTTGGAAGGGATAAACATTAAACGCTTGTAAAGATGTGATGATGATCTTGTACCTGACCTGAAGCGTAATCTTTTATTTTACATGTTAAATGATAAGCCTTAAGATTTTATATTAAACATTTGATCTAGTTTAGCAACAACTAAAGAATTCCATGATTTGATGATGCTGATAGTTTTTGGATGATTTTTTTAGGTACCATCAATTACTCCTGCATGAATGCCTTCTCACCCGTCCAAGACAAAGGGAGCAAAGCTAATGAATCAATCTTCGATCGTAATAACATTTTTTTAACCTTATATGACATAGACTCATAGTTGCAGTTTTTTTTTTTAAAAAAATAATTTATTAATTTTGTTATTTTGGTCTTACAGCTTGCCATTGGACCAATTGTGGAGGTGGCTTTTGCAACAAAACATCAAATTTAACATATAGCTGTGAATGTGAAAATGATTATTATAATATTCTCAATGATACTTCCTTGCCATGTTTCCAAGATTGTAAGTGCACACGCCTACAAGTTGCTAAAGAAAATTGTTAAGGGTAAAATGATACATTTAGGTGTGGACATATAAAACTTAATATTAACACATGACATATCTAATGTATACAAGTAGTATGTCTTCTTCTAATGTATTATATACAAATAGTATGTCAGAAAAGAATCCCCAACTTAAGTTTTAATATTTGTGTTTTAGGTGCAATTGGAATGGATTGTTCAACCCTGGGAATATCATCTTCAAACAAACCTACTTCTGTAACACAAGTATTGTATGATGATGGTATGAACCATGGTAAGTCGCAATTTAGACTTGCATATAAATCATTTTCTTGCTTTATTTCTTTGCCAAGATAAATAGAAGGAAATTGATATGGTAATGTCTTGATTTAACTCGTTTTATTTTATTTTATTATTCAATCCATGATCAGAGCAGTTTCTTTTTTTCCTTGGAGCTAAACAAACAGCAATTCCTCTAAATTCTATTGTTATCTTGACTACTAAAGCAGTTTGCCTCTTCTTTAGAATGCAAAGGCGAGTGCAATAAAATATTTAAAATATTAAAAAAAAAAAAAAAAAAAAAAAAACTCTAGAAGATAAATGTCATCTAAAAATAATGATTACTTGTCATAAAAGGAACCAATAGGGCTGTTCTTCTATTTGACTAAACAAGTCCCTTAATCCCTTAACAACTTTTACTGATCTGAGTCTCTTTTCCGGTTATAGAACTCCAATATCTTTTCAAGAATTCAAAATTTAAAACTTGATATACAAATTGAGTTGTTTGAGTTCTTGGGTTAATCTTCCTTGGCTTGATTCATTTGTTTGACTTGTTTTCTTTTTTTTACAGCTACTTCAATTCTACGAGGACATTCTCTTTGGTTGATAACCCTGATGACATTCATGGCTATGGTTCAGTGGAAATAGACGGACTTAATTATATATTTAAGGCTTACGACCCCGCATTCTAGCTAGATTCCATAGATTTCATTGCTACTCCATTGCTTTTGGTTTTCCATTTAAGGTCTGCTGCCTGTTCCACTTGACCAGCATTTCTATGTATATATAATCAGGTCCTATAAATAAATTACGACATGAACAGGGAAGAGTATGTTGAATAGATATTACTCAGCACAGGACTTAGAGTAGAACATTTTAAGTATAAGGCATATATGCTTTTGTTGAACATGATTTGATGATCTAGAGTTCTATTACCTATTTTGAGAAAATAAGACTGGTGTTGATTTGTTATGTTAACTTGTTTCTTTATTAACCATATAATTATTGGAATAAGAAATGGAATTCATTAACCTTCAAAATGGTTGATCTTTGAACTTTGTTCACTGAGTTGTTGGCTCATTGTTGGATTCAGATATGCTTTAGTGCTTGAATTTACATTGTGCAATTCAAAACTTAATTGAACAATCTCTTTGCTAAGCTGAAAGCTAGTATTACTCTGAAAATGTTTCCAAGGTGCTCACGAATGTGAACAAAAACAAGTAAAGCCCACTACAAAGACTTCACAAAAGGCCACTCCATTGACAAAAAGAGCTGCACAAGAATATGAAACAAGAAAGAATTCACAGCCACAATAAGAGAGAGGGTTTGAAATGTGGAAGTTTGGGCTTTTTTATTTTATTTTTAATGTTCTGGACAAGATAGTGAAGGGGTGAAGGTGAAGAAGATGACAAGGCAAGGTAGTAGAAGAGGAGGAGGAGGAGGCCATTAAATAGACGTCAGACTTCAAAATTCAAACATTGTTGCACCGACTTGCACACTTAATTTATTATATTCAAGCTTATTTTAGCTGTGTTCTAAAAAATTTTAGGTTATTCAAATTTTTTATTTTAGAAAAGTTAAATAAGAAAAAAATTTTAAAAATTAAATACTCCCTCCGTCCCACTTTGTTTGTCCTGTTTGAAAAGTCAAACTTTTTAAGGGAACATCATTTATTGTCTTGTCTACCTTTTAAAAATGTGTAAGTTTCCAAAACTACCCTTAAATAAATTTATAAAAAAATTGAATTAGTAAATTAATAGGGGTATAATAGGAATATTAGTAAATTAATGACTTTCATTTTTAGAAACAGGACAATATTTTGGGACATCCCAAAATGGAATAGAGGACAAACAAAGTGGGACGGAGGGAGTATAATTTTTACTTTGGGGCAGCTTAGATTTGTGGACACTGCCTAGCACCACCCGTTGCTAAGAGTCATCTATTTGAATGGGTTGTTGAACTTGTTTGAAAAAATGTGTAAAAAGAAGTGGAAATGAAAGAGAATTTATTACGCTTTCACCAATGTGGTTTTAATTTGGAAAAGAAAGACTTTCGACTCTAGAGTAGACTCTAGACTTTACACTTAATTAAAGAGTGTATATGCACAAAGTCATCTGTTTGAATAGGTTGTTAAACTATTCAGCAAAAAAAAAAAAAGAATAGGTTGTTAAACTTGCTTAAAAGAGTGTAAAAAGAAGTGGGAGTGAGAGAGAATTTATTACGCTTTCACTAATGTGGATTTAAATTTGGAAAATAAAGACTTTACACTCTAGAGTAGACTCTAGATTTTACAATCTTAATTAAAAAGTGAATATAAAAAGAGCCATACACTTGAAGGGGTTGTTGAGCTTGCCTGAAAGAGTGTGTAAAAAGAAGTGGGAGTGAGAGAGAATATATTATGCTTTCAAGGATGTGGGTTTAAATTCGAAAAATAAAGACTTTAGACGGTAAACTTTAAACTCTTAATTAAATCAACATATTAGTCATTTTATTAATAAAATGGTTTGATTAACGGGGGCCTTTAGGGCACTTGTTAATGGAAAATTTTAGGAAAGCTTTAGTACCATTTTTTATAAGAAAATATTTTCCCATAAAAAGTTTCTAAAAATATTTACTAAACTAATACCTTTAAGGCATTTGTTAACTTTTCCCCCAATAAAATTATAAATAATAAAATCTTTTAAATTTTGAGAAGATCCTTCTTGACACAACACTGACTATGATTTGGTGGTAAGGAAGCAATATTTAACCAACAAAAACTTTCACTAACTCTGGTTAAGGGTTGGTCAAGAGAATTTTTTAAAAAAATTTAGAATATTTTGTTACTATTATAGCTTATAATGGAAGGACTAATGTATTGATTTCCTTAAATCTGAATGGAGATGAGTGTCATTTCTAAGGATCAGGCTGAGGGGTTTTTTCAACCCAACCCATCATAGTGGGTTAATAAATCCAATTTAACCCAATCCATTACAAGGGTCCAACACAACCCAAGTAAATCGGGTTAGACCCATGGGTTGGACAATTTTTTTAATTACTATTATTATTATTATTATTATTAAATTAAGCATTAGAACAACACCACCACAAATAATAGCAAATTTATAACTAAATAATTATAAACATAACACCAAACCAACACAAACAATACGAGAGAAACTTAGAGTTTGGATTTTATTTAAGAAAATGAGAAAAAAAAAAGTAAATAATAAAATTGTATAATATATTTTTAAATATATATTAAATACATTTTTTTATAATTTTAAATATATATTCAATATATATGAGTTAGGTAGAGGTAAGTAGATTTGTAAATTTTTTTATCCGAACCCAATCTGACCCACAGTCAAAAAAAAAAATAATAATAATAATAATTCACAACTTAATCCAACTAATCAACCCCTAAAAGTCAACACCACCTAACAATTTTAGTCGGATCGAATCGATTTTAACGCGTTGGCTGCTGCACGCTCATTTCTTGAAAAGGAATGTAATCAGTAATCACCCAAATTTGAAATCTCAATTATGTAATTTAATAGAAAAGAAAAAACCATACCCCAAAGTCCAACGACTCAACCCACCTGGCCATGTAAGCATTTATTGCTCAGCCACGTTAGCTTTCCCATTTCCATCAACAAATTAAAGCTTCCTGTTTTTTCAAACTGTCTCGATTAGCCCATTAAATACAAAGCACAGTTTCGCTCTCTCTCACTCTGCCTTTGTTTGTGTGAGACATGGCTTCCACTTGTGTTACTGGTTTTCCTATAGTTTTGCTTGTTCTGCAACCTTGGATTGCTTTAAGCCACCTTTTGCCCCCTGTTTTCTCTCCTGTCTCTGGTTTGTTGTTAAACCTTTTACTTATTCTCCCTCCTAATATCTTTACGTTTCTTTTAACCTTCTTGAGTCATAATTAAGCTCATTCTTTATTGGTTTTCTGTATTACTGTTATTAATTCCCATCATGGCAGTTTCTTACAACTGGGTCTTCCACTCTTTCTTGATTTTCATATCTGTATGACTATAAGTTGGGATTGAAATGAAATTTGTCACACTGATTATCTTTTTCTTTTCTTTTTGTTACCACAGATGACGTGTGCAAAGAAGTGGTATGTGGAAAAGGAACTTGCAAGCCATCAAATCAAAGCGCTTTCTTCTTGTTTGAATGTGAATGCGATCCTGGGTGGAAGCAAGCTAACTTTGGCCTTGCCGAAAACTTCAAGTTTCTACCTTGTGTGGTTCCCGATTGTAAGAGCTCTCTCTTTCCCTCAAATCCAAATGGCTTATGCGTGTGTGAATATATGACTACAATCCCTCACACTGCAAAACAATTTGTTGATGAATTGCTTTGTATTTGTATTACTGAATGAGTAGCAACAGCTTGCTAAATTTTTATTAGTTTTTGTGGTGTTTGTTGATGGTATCAGAATACTATTGTAGTTCAATATGGTTTATATGGGAAAGTTGAAGGAGTCCTAAAATAAAAGTTGGATAAAATTGTGTGGTCAGTAGTCAAGTACAGTGGACTAAATTTCCTGCAAAGAGAACAAGATGTCAAGATCAAATAACAACAGTGCATAATCTACCATTTCAAGATTACACATACTAATTAAAGTTGGTGATGTATGTTAATCACACTATTTATCTCATGGAGTTGTGTTGCGCTGAGATCTGTCCAACTTACTTGGAAGGAATAGACATTAAACACTTGTAAAGACGTGATGATGATCTTGTACTTGACCTGAAGTGTAATTTTTTATTTTATATGTTGGATGATAAGCCTTATGATTGTATATTAAACATTTGATCTAGTTTAGCAACAATTAAAGAATTCCATGATTTGATGATGCTGATAGTTTTTGGATGATTTTTTTAGGTACCATCAATTACTCATGCATGAATGCCTCCTCACCTGTCCAAGACAAAGGGAGCAGAGAATCAATCTTTGATCGTAATAATATTTTTTTAACCTTAAACAACATCATAGTCGCAGTTTTTTTTTTCTTCTTTAAATTAATTTATTAATTTTGTTATTTTGGTCTTACTCTTACAGCATGCCCCTGGACCAATTGTGGAGGTGGCTCTTGCAACAAATCATCAAATTTCACATATAGCTGTGAATGTGCAAAGGATTATTATAATATTCTCAATGACACTTCCTTGCCATGTTTCCAAGATTGTAAGTACACATGCCTACAAGTTGCTAAAAAAAATCACATCAATATTGGCAGAGTTAAAATTTTAACTTTTAACCTTTTAAAAACTTATTTTATCTATTTTACTACTATATTTTACAAAACACCTAACATCAATAGTTTTATTTTAATATCAACACATTAAAATAATATAAATAAGGCGTAAATGCTCTTTTAATCCCTACATTTTGGGGTCATTTCTATTTTGGTCCCTACATTTTCATTTTACCACTTTTAGTTCCTAAACCAATTAACGCGTGACATTTAAGTCCTTACCGTCACCCAACTAACAGAAAAAGCTGATGTGGCAAACGGAGTGCACTGTTAACACAGTAAATGCTGACGTGGCGAATAAAATAATAATAAAAAATTTTATTTATTATTTAATAAATGCCAAGTCAGCATAAAATAATAATAAAAAAAGATATTTTCATGTTTTTTTTTAAATTCTTTTAAAATAAAATAAGATAATTAAATTAAAAAAATTTATTTCTTTCATTATTTATTTCTGAAGAACATGTTCATGTTCCTTGGGTTCATCCCCAGAAATTTTCTTGAGAAACAAACACACAAAAAAACCCAAAAAATTCAGCTCAAAAAAGAAATCATAAATCTCAAAGCTCTCATTTTCAACCCAGCAAAATCATCAAATCCCCAAGCCATAGGCCCAGAAAGTTCAAAACCAGAAAATCGTCAAATCTCAGAAGCCACAACCCACACTTCTTCAATCACCAAACTCACATTGAAACCCAGAGCCCGACCAGGACAACTTCGTCACCGTAGAACTTAGAACCTAGCAACCTAAAACCTAGCAACCACTTCAACAACTTCGTCCTCTCACACACCATCTCCGCCACTGCAGGCTTCACCTCCACCAGATTCTCCACCGTCGTGAACGTGCTATACACCACAGCCATCTCATCAGGATTGGAAGTGTTCAACCGCTGCAGATTCTGAACAAGCAGCTCGAGCACATTGTTCTCCACCAGTGCGTCAACCAAAACCCTAGCCGGCTCATCACTCTCCTCATCGTCCTTAAACACATCAGGATCCGTCAAATCCTGAAGCAACTGAACCACATGGACCGCGATATCGATGTTATCGTGAGCACGGAGGTTCAAAATCGAAGGAATCGCATTAAGATTGACGAGATCCGGATATAGCTCGGGAGCTCCAGCGAGGATGCTGAGCTTGTGGAGGTCGTCATGGAGGTCGATTTTGAAGTCAGCGAATTGGTCGGGTTAGTTAGGGTATTTGAGGCAAGCTTCGATGTTGTCCTTGAGCTTTCGGTTGAGCTTTTGCTCTTGTTCATGTTTTTTTTTTTTTTTCTTGTATGTTTGTGTTCTTTGATGTTCATGTTGTTTTATTTTGGGTTTGCTCTTTAATTCTGGGTTTGATGTTCTTGTTTTTAATTTTGTTTTTAAGTTTTTTAATTTACTTAAATTTAATAAATTAATTTTTTTAATTTAAATGCTAATGTGGTATTTTTTAATGTCAAAATAGATTTTTTAATTATTATTTTAATGTGCCGTCAGCTATGTCAGCTTTTTTTTATTGTATTTTTCTATAAGGACTTAAATGTCACGCGTTAATTGGTTTAAGGACTAAAAATGGTAAAATAAAAATATAGGGACCAAAATATAAATGACCCCAAAATATAAGAACTAGAGCATTGACACCTATAAATAATACAATAAAATAATATTTCCTTACGATAAAACAACCGTCACAACCACAACAGCCATGAAAACCACCGCACAGAACATAAAACACCACAGGACCAGAGAGAAAATAGGTCTGGAAAAAAAAAAATTTTGATCTCAAAAACCCAAACCACCGATTGGACTGTTCATCAACGTCATCAATTTGATCAAACTGTACAAATTTGATTGAACTATATCTCGCCTCCATTCTCGTTGATGAGGGACCCCATGGCAATGTTTTCGAGGATGCCGAACACCTTTTCGGCTCGGGCCTGGAAGCTATTGTCTGCGGATTTTGAGGACGCCATTGAAGGAGTTTTTTTAGGGCGAGATGGGTCGGCTTGGAGCTTGGGTCGACGTCGAGTGGAGTAAGAGAGATGGTCGGAGCTGGGCCGGCGAGAGTGGAAGAAGAGAGAAAAAAAAAAAATTAAAGGGGAGAGGCTGAGACTGTGAACCAAAGAGAGAGTGACTGGAAGTCAGGAAGTGTTGAACGGGAAGAGAAAGAAAAAAAAGAAAGAGAATAAAAAGGAAAGAACATTATTTTAATTAGAGGACAAATAAAATATATTTTGGTATAAAACATTTAGATGTGTACGGTTAAAACTTAATATTGACAAGACATATCTAATGTATTATATGTACAAGTAGTATGTCAAAAAAGAATCTCCAACTTAAGTTTTAATATTTGTATTTTAGGTGCAATAGGAACGGATTGTTCAACCCTGGGGATATCATCTTCAAACAAATCTACATCAGCAACCCCAGCATTCTCTGATAATGGTAAGAACTATGAGAACTAAGAACCCTGGTGAGGCTCGCAATTTAGACTTGTATATAAATCATCTTTTTGCTTTATTTCTTTGCCAAGATAAATAAAAGAAAATTAATATGGTAATGTCTTGATTTAACACGTTTTATTTTATTTTATTATTCAATCTATAAACAGAGCAGTATCTTTTTTTTTCTTAGAGCTAAACAAACATAGCAATTCCTCTTAATTCTATTGTTATCTTGACTACTAGAGTTGTTTTCCCCTAAATTAATATGGTAATGTCTTGATTTAAGTCCTCTTTTTATCACTTTTAATAAGTAACCCATGAGATCCAACCGAACCACATTATTACGTGAAAGAGCCACAAAGTTGGTGGGCTAGTACCTAACAAAGCAGCCACCATCAAAGCACCTCTGGGCTTTGGAATTTACAAAAGTTTGGTTTCTTCTATGTTTGACAAAACGCAGCAAAATCAGCCACTGGTACTGGGAAATGGTTTCCTTTAAACAGGTGGCATAGAGATCAGGCCAAATGATCAGAACACGGGTTCGAATTCTTTAGATGAATTTTTTTACCAATTTTTCTAGTAGATTCTTTAGATGATTTTAATAATTTTATACGTATGTCTATGCTTATTGATTGAAAAAATGAGCTATAATATATAGTAAATAGTAATATAGTAAATCCTCAAAAAAAAAAAAAAAATAGTAATATAGTAAAGTGCAGTCTATTAGGTGATAACTAATAAAACAAGGTGACATATTGTAATTAGCATAACATCATTTTTATTTTTAGGAAGAGCATAACATCAATTTCATTGATATTACATTAACAACACTTTTATTGTATATCAATTACAATGAGCCAATCTCATAAGATATATATTACAACATGTCAAGAGTCTTGAAACTTACTTAATTGACACTTTATGGTATTCCAACATAAACGTTAAGGTTCAAAGTTTAAACCCTTACTACGAATTATTAAAAAATAGAAAAGTAAAAGAAAAATCACACAAACCTCCTTGAGGTTTGAGACAGTGACACTCTACCCTAAATTGTATAGGAAATAACTGTCCTCTCCCTTAAGATTTGAGAAAATCAATATATTAATCATTTTATTAATAAAATTTTCTGATTAACGAGGCCATTTAGGGCATTTGTTAATAGACAATTTTAGGAAAGTTTTAATACCATTTTTATAGGAAAATCTTTTCCCGTAAAAAATTTCTAAAAATATTTTCTAAACTAATACCTTTAGGGCATTTGTTAACTTTTCTCTTAATAAAATTATAAAAATAATAGAATATTTTAAAATTTGAGAAGGTACTTCTTGATCCAACACTAACTAAGATTTGGTGGCAAGGAGCAATATTTAAACAACAAAAACATTCACTAACCATGGTTAAGGTTTGGTCAAGAATTTTTTTTTTTTTTAATTTAGAATATTATGTTACTGTTATAACTTATAATGGAAGGACTAATGTACTAATCTCCTTAAATCTGTATGGAGGGGAGTGTCATTTCCAAGGGTGTGCATGGGTTAGGTTGAGTTGAGTTGAATTAAGGGGTTTTTTCAACCCAACTCATTGTGGTGGGTTAAAAAAAATTCCAACCCAACCAAATCCATTATAAGGCCACGTGGATTGGGTTGGACCCATGGCCGTTGGATAGTTTTTTTTAATTACAATTATTATTATTAGTAAATTGAGCATTAGAAGTTAGAAGTTAGAAGTTAGAACAACACAATCACAAATAATACCAAATTCATAACCAAATAATCATAAGAATAACACCAAACCAATACAAACTATGTAAGGAAAACTTAGGTTATGTTTGGTAACAGTTTTTGTTTTTTATTTTCAAAAACTGGTTTTTTGGGAATATAAAGAAAAAATAATTTTCTTGTATTTTTGAAATAAAAAACATGTTTGGTTAGTTGAAATTTAAAAAAAAAAAAAAAGTTTTTTGAAGAAAAATGTAAAAAATACTAAAATATGTTGTTACTAGGATTTGAACTTTAGTGCTAACTCATTAAATGAGACAGATTCATTAAATTAAATGCGTATTTTCATTGACTTTTGAAAATTAATAACTGAAAACAGCGTTTTGTATGTTTTCAGTTTCCTTCACAAATTGAATTTTGAGAATAGTTTTTGTTTTTTGTTTATTTTGGGTTGCCAAACAAGTTTTTTAGTTTCAAAAATAGAAAATTATTTTTAAAAATAGAAAATAAGAGGAAAAAGCAATTACCAAACATACCCTTAGAGTTTGGATTTTATTTAAGAAAAGGAGAAAAAAAAGTAAATAACAAAATTGTATAATATATTTTTAAATATATATTAAATATGTTTTTTTAAGTTTTAAATATATATTAAATATACATAGGTCGGGTAAAGTTAGATAGATTCGTAAATCTTATGACCCGAACCCAACCCAGCTCACTAAAAAAATAATTCACAACACAACTCAACCCAACTCACCGAACCCTTAAAAACCAATCCAATCCGATAGATTTGATTGGATCAAATTGATTTTGACTAGTTGGCTGAACATTCATTTCCATGAAAGTTTTTTTCTTTTCTTTTATAAGCATTTCCATGGAAGTTTGGAAAGGATAAAGGAATGTTTTAGGAGGTGTTTGGTAGAGGAGTTTGAGTAATGTTATTTGGATGTTTTTGATATACATGTAAATGAAAAAGTGTGTAAAAAAATGTGTAAGTATGTTTAAAATACTCAAAAAATTATTTAAAATGGACTACTAAACAGACCCTTAACCACCCAAATCTCTATCATGTAATTTACTATTAAAAAAAGAAAAAGAAAAAAAAGACCATACCCCAAAGTCCAACGACCCACTGGCCATGTAAGCAGTTATTGCTCAGCCACGTTAGCTTTCCCACTTCCATCAACAAAAGCTGCCTAATTTTCCAAACGGTTTGGATTAGAGCATTTCGAACATATTAGACAAAATTTTGTACTGTTTGGAGGATGAACAGTGATCTTTACCTTTTATCTATCTACTTTTTTAAATATACTTTCCAACAAATTTTCTATCTCATTTAAATATTATTTCTTCATTCATTATTTATTCTTTTTTTAACAACTACGCATCTTCTAATATTTTTTTATTCAATACCTAATTATTATAATAGAAAAAAATATTTGAAGAATGAACAGTAGCCCATCGGACTTGATGAGCTACTATTCATGAACCAAAAAAATTTTCCGATATAAAAATTCCATTGGAAAATGAACACTAGCCTATTTTGTAGGTTTACTCTCTAAAGTAAAGAGCATTTTATGTTTGGCTCTCCCTTAGCCCATTAAATACAAGCACAGCTTCTCTCTCTCACTCTGTCTTTGTTTGTGTGAGACATGGCTTCCACTTGTGTCACTGGTTTAGTGGTTTTCTTGTAGTTTTGTTTGTTCTGCAACCTTGGATTGCTTTAACTTTAAGCTACCTTTTGCCCCTTCTTTTCTCTCCTGTCTTTGGTTTGTTGTTAAACCTTTTACTTATTCTCTCTCCTAATGTCTTTACATTTCTTTAAACCTTCCTGGCCCCTGGGTCATAATTAAGCTCATTCTTTATTGGTTTTCTGTATTATACTGTTATTAATTGCCATCAAGGCAGTTTCTTACAACTGGGTTTTCCACTCTTTCTAGATTTTCATATCTATGTGAATCTAAGTTGGGATTGAAATGACTTTTGTCACACTGATTATCTTTCTTTTTTTTTCTTTTTGTTACCATAGATGAATTGTGCAAAGATGTGGTATGTGGAAAAGGAACATGCAAGCCATCAAATCAAAGTGCTTTCTTCTTGTTTGAATGTGAATGCCATCCTGGGTGGAAGCAGGCTAGCTTTGGCCTTGCCGAAAAATTCAAGTTTCTACCTTGTGTGGTTCCCGATTGTAAGAGCTCTCTCTTTCTCTCAAATCCAAATGGATTATGTGTGTTTGAATATATAACTACAATCCCTCACACTGCAAAAGAATTTGTTGATGAATTGCTTTGTATTTGTATTACTGAATGAGTAGCAATAGTTTGGTAACTTTTTATTAGTTTTTGTGGTGTTTTTTGATGGCATCAGAACACTTTTGTAGTTCAATATGGTTTATTTGGGAAAGTTGAAGGGGTCCTAAAAGTTAGATAAATTGTATGGTCAGTAGTCATTCTACTTTGTAGTGGACTAGATTTCTTGCAAAGAGAACAAGATGTCAAGATCGAATAACAACAGTGGACATTCTAATTAAAATTGGTGATGTATGTCAATCACACTCTAATTATCTCATAGAGTTGTTTTGCGCTGAGATCTGTCCAACTTACTTGGAAGGGATAAACATTAAATACTTGTAAAGATGTGATGATGATCTTGACCTGACCTGAAGAGTAATTTTAATTTTACATGTTGGATGATAAGCCTTATGATTGTATATTAAACATTTGATCTAGTTTAGCAACAATTAAAGAATTCCATGATTTGATGATGCTGATAGTTTTTGGATGATTTTTTAGGTACCATCAATTACTCCTGCATGAATGCCTCCTCACCCGTCCAAGACAAAGGGAGCAGAGCTAATGAATCAATCTTCGATCGTAATAACATTTCTTTAACCTTACATGACATAGACCCATAGTTGCAGTTTTTTTTTTAAATTAATTTATTAATTTTGTTATTTTGGTCTTACAGCTTGCCACTGGACCGATTGTGGAGGTGGCTTTTGCAACAAAACATCAAATTTCACATATAGCTGTGAATGTGCAAAGGATTATTATAATATTCTCAATGATACTTCCTTGCCATGTTTCCAAGATTGTAAGTGCACATGCCTACAAGTTGCTAAAGAAAATTGTTATGGGTAAAATGATACATTTAGGTGTGAACAGTTAAAAACGTATGACATATCTAATGTATACCAGTAGTATGTCTTCTTCTAATGTATTATGTATAAGTAGTGTGTCAGAAGAGAATCCCCAACTCAAGTTTTAATATTTGTGTTTTAGGTGCAATTGGAATGGATTGTTCAACCCTGGGAATATCATCTTCAAACAAATCTACTTCTGCAACACAATTAGTGTCTGATGATGGTATGAACCATGGTGAGTCTCGCAATTTAGACTTGCATATAAATCATCTTCTTGCTTTATTTCTTTGCCAAGATAAATAGACGGAAATTGATATGGTAATGTCTTGATTTAACTCATTTTATTTTATTTTATTATTCAATCCATGATCAGAGCAATTTCTTTTTTTCCTTGGAGCTAAACAAACAGCAATTCCTCTGAATTCAATTTGTTATCTTGACTACTAGAGTAGTTTGCCTCTTCTTTAGAATGCAAAGGTGAGTGCAATCAAAGGAAGAAAAAAAAAAAAAAAAAAAAAACCTCTAGAAGAAATGTGTCATCTAAAAATAATGATTACTCGTCATAAAAGCAACCAATATGGCTGTTCTCTTATTTGACTAAATAAGCCCCTCAATCCCATAACAACTTTTACTGATCTGAGTCTCTTTTTCCGGTTATAGAAGTCCAATATCTTTTCAAGAATTCACAATTTAAAACTTGGTATACAAATTGAGTTGTTTGAGTTCTTGGGTTAATCTTCCTTGGCTTGATTCATTTGTTTGACTTGTTTTTTTTTTTTTACAGCTTCTTCAATTTTACGAGGACATTATTTTTGGTTGATAGCCCTGATGACATTCATGGCTATGGTTCAGTGGAAATAGAAGGACTTAATTATATACACAAGGCTTACAGCCCTGCATTCTAGTTAGATTCCATAGATTTCATTGCTACTCCATTGCTTTTGGTTTTCCATAGTTCCACTTGACCAGCATTTCTATGTATATATGATCAAGTCCTATAAATAAATCACAACATGAACAGGGAGGAGTATGTTGAATAGATATAACTCAGCACGGGACTTAGAGCATAACATTTTAAGTATACGGCATATATGCTTTTGTTGAACACGATTTTATGATACTGAGTTCTATTACCTACTTTGAGAAACTAAGACTGGTATTGATTTGTTATGTTAACTTGTTTCTTTACTAACCATATAAGTATTGGAATAAGAAATGGAATTCATTAACCTTCAAAATGGCTTATCTTTGAACTTTTTTCACTGAGTTGTTGGCTCATTGTTGGATTCAGATTTCAGATATGCTTTGGTGCTTGAATTTACATTATGCAATTCAAAACTTAATTGAACAATCTCTTTGCTAAGCTGAAAGCTAGTATTACTCGTAATGCATGTGCAAAAAGAATTCACATATCCAAATGACTTCATTCCCAATTGGATAAAAGTTCCAAATCTACAGCTCATATTTCCATTCAAACTTTAATAGATACTTCTCAATTCATGATAATCGAAATGCCTGAGTCTTTTTTCTTTTTCCTTTTATTAAGTAACCCGTGTGATCCAACCGAACCACATTATAATTTGAAAGAACCACAAACGTTGGTGGGCTAGTACCTAACAAAGCAGCCACTATCAAAGCACCTCTGGGCTTTGAAATTTACAAAAGTTTGGTTTCTTCTATATTTGACAGAAGGCAGCAAAATCAGCAATTGGCACTGGGAAATGGTTTCCTTTAAACAGGTGGCGTAAAGATTAGGCCAAATGATCAGAACACGGGTTCTGATTCTTTAGACGATTTTTTTTTTTTTTTTTTTAATTTAAATTTTGGTAGATTCTTTAGATGATTTTAATAATTTTATACGTAAGTTTATGCTTATTGATGAAAAAATGAGCTAATATATAGTAAATAGTGATACAGTAAAGAGCAGTCTATTTGGTAATAACAATGTGACATATTGTAAAATACTTAGGGCCCGTTTGGTTTCCCCATCACTTAATTTTCTTAACTTAGTTTCTAAAACTCAAAACTCATCACTCAGTTCTCAAATCCCACTTTCACTGAAAAATCCCAAAACTCCTATTTGGTTTAAAAACCCAATCACATAACTCATCTTTTTAAGTCAACTTTTGGCTAAAGTTGTGGACCCCACCCATTGACACTACACAATGGTGAAACCGTTTCCTACCCACGCGTCCAGGTTCTTTTCTTCTTTTCTTTTTTTCCTCTCCTTCATTTCATCTTATTAGAAAACCACTTCTTTTCTTTTCTTCCCTCGCCTCCCACATCAACACAGAAGCACAATAGAACAGGTCCTCTTCTGGTTTCCGATCTTCCTTCATTTTTCAATTTCAGTCTCCTACCCACAAGACCCATTTAACACACCTCTTTCTAGCACTGAAATTGTACGCCTCGCCCTCCATTGAATTGAGATCGTGGTCAGGGATAGTGAGCGCATAATGGTGACGATCTGGTCTTACTCTCTCTCTCTGATGCCACACATAAAGATACAAAAGAATGCATAGCAAACCCAAACCACAAACATAGCAAACCCAAACTCAGAATCCTTAGATCAGAGACCCAAATCATGAAATTAGACACAGAGATGAATCGATCTGGGTTGAGCTTGAACTGATCTCACGGTGGCTCGTGGTGGTTGCTCATGATGGTGACGGTGGTTGCTCATGGTGGTTTCTTTGTACCTCCCCTCTTCAATCTGTATTTGATTTTTGGGGTAATTAAACCTAACCCAACTGTGGTTTGGGCGAAAATCACTTTGCCTACCCGTAGTTTAAAAAGTATCACTTAACCCATTTGTGGTATGTTCCGTTTATTTTCCGTAACCCACCTCTGTTAAAATCAAGGGTAAATAGGTATTTTTGCTCAAATTTTATGTCTCTCTCCTCCCAAAACAAAAAATAGAGCAAAAATGCAAGAGAAACAAGATCAAAAAGTGGTATTTGTCTCTCTCTCCATTCACACAAATTTTGAACATGAAGAACATACCCGAAAAAATAAAAAGCCTAAGCCCCATTACCTCCCTCAACCCATTGGCTAACTCCATCACAAAAAGAAAATGAAAAAGAACCAATATAACAATTCCACCGCTACTTCTAGACCCCTATTGTTATTATTATTATATCAAATATGCCAGATTGATATTCAAACAAAGAAGAAATCTCAAACTAAAAAGATTACTGGGTTCCAGGTAATTCTACTTTTCAGTTTCAAGTTTTGTTCCCTTCTTGTTTTCTTGTGGTGTTGTGTACCTAAGAGGCAAGTAACTTTGTATATGAATAGTTTGCCCTAGGAAATCCATCTCAAGTGCTAGTTACTTCAGCTGATTCCCGGATTAGAATTTTGGATGGTCCTGATGTCACTCAAAAAGTCAAAGGTATCTTCATAATCCTAGGAGCAGAAGTCTCTACCTTTTAGCTGGTGTGTTTTAACCTTTTTCTGGTTATGGTAATGGGTTTGTTGGTTGGATATATAGCAAGTTTTCGAAATACAAGCAGCCAAATTTCAGCTTATTTTAGTCAAGATGGGAAATATATTGTTACTGCAAGTGAAGATTCTCTAATTTATGTTTGGAAGCATGAAAAGCCCAGAAATGCTGGGACAGGAAAATCCAAAAATGTAGTCACCCAATCACACAAGCACTTTCATCATCAAACACTGAATCCCATCTTCCCTAAAAACCAAAAGCTTAAAACTTTCATCATCAGAAACCAAATTACACAAACACCCAATTGCATTTTCTTGAGACAAAGCAATCCCAGAATTCACAACCCCCAAAAGAACACCAACCCCGTTTTCCTCAATGAAATTCTCTCTAATTTCACTAAACAAAGCAAGATTTCTTAGAACCCCAGTTGCAAAAGCTTGAGAACCAAGAGTACCCACTTGACAAGTCTCCAACAACGATGAAATCCCACCTCGAGAACCAATAGCCCATGCGTTTTCTTTGCTAAAGGTCAGAACTTGAACTGCCACACAAGCTTTTTCTTTAGCAAAAGCACTCCCAAAGTCCAAAACTCTCAATAAATGGTTCAAAAGCAAAAGACCCTCAGCAATCACCACGTGCTTGCTCGAATCCACCAATGAAATCCTCGAAATCAAACTCACACCTTTCTCTTTCATCTCGAACGAGCTCAAATCAAGCAATTTCACCAACACAGGCACCACGCCTTGAGCCACAACGATCATCACATTCTTGTCATCCAAATATTAATTTTCACAAAACCCTCTCTTTTAATCTTGTTTCTCTTGCATTTTTTTGCTATTTTTTGTTTTGGGAGGAGAGAGACATCAAATTTAAGCAAAAATACCTATTTACCCCTGATTTTAATAGAGGTGGGTTACGGAAAATAAACAGAACATACCACAGGTGGGTTAAGTGATACTTTTCAAACCACGGTTAGGCAAAGTGATTTTCACCCAAACCACAGGTTGGTTATGTGTAATTACCCCTTGATTTTTTTTTTCTCTCTTCTCTGTTTCTTTCTCAGCTATTTTTGGTTGGTTTGAATCAGTGGTTATTGGGTTTAAAGTGGTGGGTTGTTTCAGTGGTTGCTAGGTCCGGATTGGTGATGGTGGGTTTCGGTGGTTGTCATTTGGGTGTTGGCTGGGTTTCACGGTGGAGATCTAGTTTAAGTCACGGTGGAGATCGAGTTATGGGTCACGATGGAGATCGGATTTGAGATTGGATTTTTGGGTTTTAGTTGTTTCTCGGTCTCATTTCTTGTGGTGGATGTCACGACCCAAACCTGTACTTCAGAGTTTAGAGCATGACCGGCATGTTAATATCAAGTTTACCTCAATACTAACATGAACCAACCTAAACTGAAGGTACTTATCAAGAATTGTTTCTTGAATTTCTGCTTATTTTCTTGCATAAAAGCCATAATATACAAAAATAATGTAAACCTTGAAATTTAATTTCCTTTGAACTTGGAAAATTACCACCTGGCTAAAACTTAAGGTATCCGTATAAATATTACATAGCTAAACGTTTAGCAAAACTCTTATTACAAACATAATCCCAAAGACATACAACTGGGGTTCAAAACAAACTAAGGTATCAAATTACATCTGTACTCAAAGGATCAAGTACATCTTGATTCCTCCTATACAACAAAAGAGCTAACTACTATACAACAAAACTCTACATTCTAACAAACGAGAAAACACAGAATCCTTGCCACCTCTAATACTCTCGATACTTCTAGGAAGAACCTGTGCACTGAAATATAATAAGGTGAGCTGCGAAGCCCAGTAAGGTTTTAAAGCTCCATGGGCCTTTAATAAGAATGCATGCAAATCAAATAATTTATGGATATACCAGATTTGATAAAATAACCTTCATACTGTTCATATTGTTTTTAAAATAACTTAAGAGCTTTTAGATGAGAATACTTTATTTTTCTTTCATATAATAAATAAAAGGACATAATAAGGAACTTAAATATAATTCAGTAATCTTATCTTTGAACAGACTATCAAATACTTTATCATAACTTCTCATCAGACTTATAACACATTTAATATACCTTTCTTGTCATCATACTTTTCTTATAATTTCCAAATAGCTTAATAGCTCATTTATAATACATATTAGTTAATCCAATTGTAAGTCTGTCACAACTTTGGGAGGCTTCCAGCACAAAGTGCCAGGCATCTAGTATTCCCCACAATGCTAGGTAATTCTGGAATCATATCATAATACATATTTTCAACTATAGAGGTAGGTTGACATCCTCCACAAGTTGGTTGTTACCAACAAGGGCGGGTACAGTGGAGCCAGTCCCACTTTTAATGGCCAATCAAAATCTCCATGGAAATACCAGTACTATAACCCCTACTGGTTGAGTTCAGATCATAACAATGGAATAACCGAAAACTATATTTTTTTGATAACTTTGCTTTTACATAAATGTTTCACAACAATAGCATATCCACTTCATTCTTAAATATTATGTTCGTGATATAAATAATAGCATCAATATGCTAAAATTATTATGTATATAAGATTGAACAACTCACGAACACATATTTTACTTAAATCATGCATATCTCTAATATCTCTAATTAAAAGCTTTATTGCATAATACTTTTCTAAACAATTTTTATACTTATCAAAAGCACATGTCACAAATTCCTTACCTGAAAACAGAAGCCGCGAGAGATTGTACAAGAGGAGCTCAAGTGTCCGTGTTCTCGTTCTCGTCACTTAAATGAAAAACCAAAACTTATTACAGACAAACTCTTCCTAATATATAAACTTATACCTCAATCACAACCTAGCTCTCAAATTCAAGAAAATCTTAATTCCCATCACATAAAATTCCCCAAAGCATATGATACAATCATCAAACACATTATGCACCCAAACCATAGAGAAACCAATTCATAAAATTTATATATGATACTAACATACCAAAGGATGAGCATATTAAATTATAACCCAAGACATTCACCCTAACTTGAGAATTAAATCCACAAAGTCAGGTGTAGCATATGTTGTTCACTGCTCATTACAGCAGCGTATGCTCCATTTGTAAAATACAAATGGGCTGTCCTCACACATCCAAATGTCATGAAATTTTACAGAACTATTCCTCTGTATGTCCAGTATATACCATAAAAATTTCGGAGTCAAATCATGAACTCATGATTTACTAAAAATCACATAAGACAGCATACTCAAATCTGTCCTGACAGAATTTCTTGCAACTTACAAATTAAACCATTATTTTTATGTTCATCCAAATGCTGTGAGACCACTTCCATAACAACCATGTGTGTCTTAGAATTCATAAAAACTACTCCTAGCATCCTAATTCACAAAATATGATTTAATGCATATTTTTCTTGTTGTAAACATCAAATCTGTCACAGAGACAGTTTCAGTACATATTCTTACAAAATCATCAACAAATAGCAATAGGCCTTAATTTCATTTGGGTATTTTTATACCCATACTATAAATATTAAAATATGTTAATAAGCATTCAATTGATCATAATATCATCAAACTTTCAAATCACTAAAACAGAATCATAGTTCAGGCTTTAAAATCAGGATAGAGGATAAAGAAGTAAAAATAAACAAATGAAGTTTTGATTACTTACCCACAAACTTTGAAGCTGAAATTTTACTGTTAACCTTTTAATTTCTTTTTTAGAGAGGGATATACTGTTTCGGTGAGAGAGGGAGGGCTGCCGTGTAAAAGCAAAGAAAGAAGAGAGAAAGAAGAACAAAGAAAAAGGAATAGAGAAAGAAGAAAAGGAGCTGGACTTTCTGGTCTGATGTAGCCAAGAAAATAAGATAAGGGAGAAGACTTTTAGGGCAGCAAAAGGAGATAAGGAGAGTGGACTTGGGGTGGATACGTGTGATGCTAAGGAAGAAAAATCACAACCCACCTTTTTTCAACTTTTTGGCATTCACACTTACACTTTTCTACAAAGAATAATATCACTTTACACACACACACACACACACACACACATATATATATATATATATCCTTACCTTTATAAAGTTATATCCATCACATTAAAAGAGCATATATGTTCTATAATATCACAATATCAAAACTTCATGCACTTAAAAGTAATTAAGATAATAACATGCATATAAATCCATAAAATTAATTATGCAATTAGGTTGGGGTGTTACAGTGGAGGCGTGGCTTGAATCGGTTGGGGCTAGATTAAATCAGTTGGGGCTGGTTTTGTGTTTTGGTGGTGTGGATCAACGGTTGGTTTTGTGGGTTGATTTTGGTGTTTTGGCGATGGCTGAGTTTCAATTTCATGGTGGTTGTTGGCGGCTCTGGGTTTGTTATGGTGGTGCTTACAATAATAATGTCAAACAACCTCTGAACGAACATGACAACGCACAAGCTACGAGCCCCACAGAGTTCGAAAATTTACATTGGTGCCATTGAATTATGTATCTCAGTTTTTGAAAACACCTATTTCTTGTTTTCTATTTCCATCACTCTAACTCAAATTTTTGAGTTTTGAGTGATGCAAACAATGGTTGAAAACCAAGCCAAACAAGAATTTTTTTTGTGGGATCCACGTGTTTTGAGAACTTAGTTATGAAAACTGAGTGATATGATCCAAAAACACCTTCATCCAAACAGACCCTTAGTATTCTCAAAAGAAAAAACAGTGGGTTAATCCCACACTGGAAAATGGGTGTGATAGAAGTTTAAAGCCTGTGCTGTGTATCCAAGAGTTAGGCTTTTTTGGATATACACTGTTGGATATTTTTATAAAAAAATATTATATTTATTTTAATACTCATTTATGTGTATCAATTATCCCTTAAAGTCAGATACATTGATTGCTAAATTTTGAAATTCAAATATAATTCAAAATTTGAATAGCTTTTGTCAATGGTTTTAATCAGGAAATTTATGAACATTAATGTGATATTAACACCATAATTGCCAGCATATTTGGTTTTATTACAAATACATATTTTCCATTCTAAACGTTTTGTATTCAAACGTTCTTATTTGAATATGACATAATAACGTCATATATGGAAGATTTTCAGCACTTAAATGTACAGCTATTGCTGAATTATTTTATGTTACCATATATACACAAGTGTTTACTATTTGGTTTAAGGAAGGTCAAAATAGCTAGCAATTTTTTGTAATATATATTCAGAAACTTTCAAAAAGATATTGTAATAATATTGAACAACGTAATCTATGGGGCATTAATTTCAAAGCATTATGACCTTTTCTTTGTTCCCAACGTATAGATTGAGATTTTGGCAAAGACAATATTTGATTTCCGGTTTATATTATACTATATTATATATATATATATATATATATATATATATATATATATATATATAGAAAGAAAGCTATTGATAATATATATCGATTTCAATAACTTTATGACCATTTAATTGATATCAAACCCTTTTGATTCTTTGGCTGAAGACAAGTTACATGTCTGGCCCTATATATATGGAAAGAAATAAAAGTTTCAAAGATACATATTTTCATTTTTGAATTACAAAGCTACAAACTTTTCAAAAGCAATTTTTTATTGTCCTAAACACTTATCATCTATTGCTTCTTATTACTCACAAAAATATTTTATCTTTTACAAAATTTTTTGGGAAAAGAAAGTATTATAGAGAGCTTATATCCTACGAGCAGTGTAGGTTCGTAAGGATAATCAGCAAAAGTGGTTGGACTGTTGTATCTTAGGGACAACATGTAGAAACTATTTGTTTAACTACATCGGATATACCATAGATGGCACAATTTGTCTCAAGACAGTAACTTGGTCCACGCCTCATCTCTGCCACCTCTTTTGGTAAAATCAAATTGTGTAATTTCCAAGAAAAATTCAGGTATTATCTCTCCTTTATTTCCAACATACACCACTATAAGTTTCTTTAAAAAAAACATTTTCCTCTCTCTCCGTGTGTGTGTGTGTTAAAATATTTAGTATTCTAAAAATAAATAAAATTCATTGATATCACCATTTACAACACTTTTATTGTACATTAATTACAATGTGCCAATAAGATACATACTACAACGGGTTTGGCTTACTTCCAGTATTTTTTTAATTGGAATCTCATTTTGTTTTAATGAGAAACTATCATATCATCCACAAACTAAATAAAATGTGGAGATTAAAACTTATTACCACTTGTCATTGTATATTTAAAACAAAAAGACATATCCAGTTAAAAAAGTATTGGATTTAAGCCAAACTCTACAACAATATATCAAGTGTCTTGTAACTTAATTAACATGGTATTTCAACATAAACATCAAGGTTCTCTATCTCCATACGGCCATATTCTTATTTCAGCCAAATCTTCCTTTATTGCCAACAATTGTATTTCTTTTTCTCATGTATGCAGAATTGGTAACATTGTAGCTCATAACTTAGCTCATAACTTAGCTAAACATGCTAGACATGTTAGAGGTTTATTTGTGTGGATGAAGGATATTCCTCTAATCCTAGTTTTTGTTCTATTCGCCAATCATGACTAATTTTTCTTGAATGAAATTCAGAGCATTCCTTCTCAAAAAATAAAAAATTCATACTCTTACTATGAATTATTTTAAAAAAAAAAGTAAAGTAAAAGGAAAATTACACAAACTTTTCTTGAATTTTGGGACATTGGCACTTCACCCTAAATCTTATGGGAAATAACTTCTCTTCAAAAACAATTTTTTATTGTCCTAAACACTTATCATCTATTGCTTCTTATTACTCACAAAAATATTTTATCTTTTACAAAATTTTCTGGGAAAAGAAAGTACTATAGAGAGCTTATATCCTACAACCAGTGTAGGCTCGCAAGGATAATCAGCAAAGGTGGCTGAGCTGTTGTATCTTGGGGACAACGTGCAGAAACTATTTTGTTAGGTTCTAAATGTTTAGAACAATTGGCAAATCGTGAACACAAACTTGTCTAGATATAGATCTTAGAGTCTATAGGTTTTATTAGACAATGCTCAATGTGATTCAAGTCAAGATTCAAGAACATACAAGCTGCAGGAAGAAGATTTCATAATCTATCTGGTTCGATCGATCGAAAGACAGGCTCGATCGATCGAAAGTCGTTTCCGCAGAATTTTAATTAAACCCAAACAGCAGTTCAAGCCCATATAGGATTAGGGTTTCTAATCTACTTCTCCCAATATATAAAGGAAACCCTAAGCACGTTTTTATAAGGCTTTTCAGAGAGAAAAGAGTGTGCCTCTTTTGTATTTAGGTTTTTGTTCCTAAAAGCTCTCTTATGTCTTCTACTGATGCTATTCATTGAAAAATCTCAAGATCCGGTATTGTAGAAGTTGCTGCCTTCTCTAGTCATCAAAGGTGCTGATGATCTAAACCTTCAAGGGTGGTCTTGGAGTCACAAACAGGAGAGTTTGTGTTGCTAAACCTTTGAGTGGGATCTCAAAGTCACAAACGGGAGTGTTTGTGTTTTGCAAAAGCCAAAGAAAGAAGGAGTCCGTGGATTCGGAGTTTGCACGTGGTCGTGTCAGTAAGTTCTACTGGTTGGTAGCAATAAGAAGTCGAGCGTGGGGGCTTGTAAGTTTTATTGTATGAACTTCGATTCTTTCTAGTGGATTTGCGTTTTACCTTGAGGATAGCTAAGTCAAATCCTCCTCAGGTTTTTACCGGTTTGGTTTCCTGAGTGATCATATCGTGTGTTATTTATTTTCCGCTGCTTTGCATGATTTGATCTTTATAATTGTGATAACCTAGACTTGTTTAATTGGACTAAGTAACAACTTGGCTAATTACCTAGGTTAAATCAATTGTGTTTTAAGGGGTCTAAAAACTAACATATTTGTCTAACTACATCGGATATACCGTAAACGGCACGATTTGTCTCAAGACAGTGACTTGGTCCACGCCTCATCTCTGCCATCTCTTTTAGTAAAATCAAATTGTGTAATTTCCAAGGAAATTTCAGGTATTATCTCTCCTTTATTTCCAATAATTTGAGACAAATCGTTATGGAGAAAACAAAATCATCCTTGGAAAATGGTAATGCTATGTCTAATTCCTCTGGAGCGGGTGATCTTAATAAGTCATTCCGCTTCAGTGGTGTTAACTTTAAGAGGTGGAGACAAAAGACTTTATTTTATCTTACTCTCTTGAATGTGGCTTATGTGTTAACTGAGAAAAAACCAAAGAAAAAGAAATCTGAAAAATTGACTGAAGAAGAACTTTCTGATGATTTGTATGATTATTATGACCAAGCTTACAAATCAGCCAAAAAGATATGGAAGGCATTGAATCAAAAATATGATATAGAGGAAGCTGGATCCAAGAAATATGCATGTAGCCGATTTTTCAGGTTTTAGATGGTTGAAGGCAAGTTTGTGGTGGAACAATCCTATGAACTCCAAATGATTTCACAAGATGTTTGATCTGAAGGCATTCGAGTAGATGAACAAATGCAAGTTTCAACCATCATTAACAAGCTGTCTGAGTCTTGGAAGGAGTTTGCCAAAGTCCTGAGACACAAGCAAAAGGAACTCTCCATTGAATATTTTATCACCCATTTGAGAATGGAGGAAGAGGCAAGGAACCAAGATAAAGCTGTTGAATTCCATGGAGCAAGTGGTCCGAAGGTAAATTTTATTTCTTCAAATGAAAACATGCCAAAAGCCAATGCAAAAAATAATGACTATGTAAGGCCTAAGAAAAGAAATTTCAAACGTAGGCCAAATGGAAATCAGCCTCAACATAGGACCCACTCTAATCAAAGAAAGAACCAAACACACCATCCTAAGCATGCTCCAAATAATGGCAGCCACACTAATAATAGCAATTATGCATGTTTGGTATGTGGAAAGCCTGGACATTCGACTAGAAATTGTTGTTTTCGAAAACATGTGCCTATGGCTCAAGCCAATGTCATTGAAGAGCCTCTTGTGGCTATGGTTATCGAGATTAATATTCTCGAAGGCTTAGAAGGGTGGTGGATTGATTCTGGGGCAACCAGACATGTTTGTTATAATAAAAATTGGTTCAAGACCTACACCATCTTGGATGAGAAAAAGAAAATTATGCTTGGTGATTCTCATACCATTGAAGTTGTGGGTATTGGAGAGGTGCTTCTCAAATTTACTTCTGGGGGAGAAGTCACTCTCAAAGATGTCTTTCATGTTTCTAACATTAGAAAGAATCTAGTTTCTAGTTTTTTGGTGAATAAGGCTGGTTTTAAACAAGTCTTTGAGGCTGATCAATATGTACTCTCTAAAAAGGGCATGTTTGTTGGCAAAGGCTATGCTTGTGATGACATGTTTAAACTTAATGTTGAGATGAATGAAAATTCAAGTTTTGCTTGTATTGTTTCTTGTGTGAATGTTTGGCATGGTAGATTATGTCATATTAATAATAAATATATGAAAAATATGAGTGGTTTAGGTTTAATTCCTAAACTTGAAAATGAACTTGAAAAATGTGAAATTTGTAGCATGACTAAAATTACTCAAAAACCTCATAAATCAATTGAAAGAAATACTAAATTGAGGGAAATGTCATTTCTAAAGATGTGCATGGGTCAAGTTGGGTCGGGTTGAGGGGTTTTTTCAACCCAACCCACCATAGTGGATTAAAAAAAAAAATTCAACCCAGTCCAATCCATCACAAGGGTCCAACCCAACCCACGTAGATCGGGTTAGACCCATGGGTTGGATAGTATTTTTTAATTACTATTATTATTATTATCAAATTGAGCATTAGAACAACACCACCACAAATAAGAGCAAATTTATAACTACATAATTATAGGCATAACACCAAACTAACACAAACTATATGTGGAAAACTTAGAGTTTGGATTTTATTTAGGAAAAGGGAGAAAAAAGTAAATAAAAAAAATTGTATAATACATTTTTAAATATATATCAAATATGTTTTTTTATTTTAAATATATATTCAATATATGTGAGTCGGGTCAAGTTAAGTAGATTTGTGAATTTTAAGACCTAAACGCAACTTGAGCTATAGTAAATAATAATAATAATAATAATAATTCACAACTCAACCTATCCAATCAACCCCTAAAAACCAACCTAACCCGACAGATTTGGTTGGATCGAATTGATTTTAACGGGATGCCTGCACGCTCATTTCCATGAAGGTTTGGAAAGGAATGTAATCACCCAAATCCCTGTGAATTATTTTTGGCATTGACTTAAAAGTCCAACTTTTTCTACTATTAAGTTTTTTTTAGTTACTATTCATAAGTTCCATTATATTTTTTGGTACTATTCATAAGTCTCACGTTACTATTTCAACAACCTTTTAACTTCATCCCTAATATTTTTAGCAAAAAATTTTAAATTTCAACTAAATAAGCAAACAATCCCTTGATTTACTTTTTAAAAAAACCATACTTTAAAGTCCAACGACCCACCCCACCTGGCCGTGTAAGCATTTAATGCTCAGCCACGTTAGCTTTCCCACTTCCGTCAACAAAAGCTTCCTGTTTTTCCAAACTGTTTCGTTTAACCCATTATATACGAAGCACAGCTTCTCTCTCTCACTCTGCCTTTGTTTGTGTGAGACATGGCTTCCACTTGTGTCGCTGGTTTTCTTGTAGTTTTGTTTGTTCTGCAACCTTGGATTGCTTTAAGCTACCTTTTGCCCCCTGTTTTCTCTCCTGTCTTTGGTTTGTTGTTAAACCTTTTACTTATTCTCTCTCCTAATATCTTTACATTTCTTTAAAACTTCCTGGGTCATATTTAAGCTCATTCTTTATTGGTTTTCTGTATTATACTGTTATTAATTCCCATCATGGCAGTTTCTTACAACTGGGTCTTCTACTCTTTCTTGATTTTCATATCTGTATGACTATAAGTTGGGATTGAAATGACTTTTGTCACACTGATTATCTTTTTCTTTTCTTTTTGATACCACAGATGATGTGTGCAAAGAAGTGGTGTGTGGAAAAGGAACTTGCAAGCCATCAAATCAAAGCGCTTTCTTCTTGTTTGAATGTGAATGCAATCCTGGGTGGAAGCAGGCTAACTATGGCCCTGCCGAAAACTTCAAGTTTCTACCTTGTGTGGTTCCCAATTGTAAGAGCTCTCTCTTTCTCTCTCAAATCCAAGTGGATTATGTGTGTGTGTGAATATATGACTACAATCCCTCACACTGCAAAAGAATTTGTTAATGAATTGCTTTGTATTTGTATTACTGGATGAGTAGCAATAGCTTGCCAAATTTTTATTAATTTTTGTGGTGTTTGTTGATGGTATCAGAACACTTTTGTAGTTCAATATGGTTTATTTGGGAAAGTTGAAGGGGTCCTAAACTAAAAGTTAGATAAAATTGTGTGGTCAGTAGTCAAGTACAGTGGACTAAATTTCTTGCAAAGAGATCAAGATGTCAAGATCAAATAACAACAGTGCACAATCTACAATGTCAAGATTAGACATACTAATTAAAGTTGGTGATGTATGTCAATCAGACTCTAATTATCTCATAGAGTCGTGTTGCGCTGATATCTGTCCAACTTACTTGGAAGGGACAAACATCAAACACTTGTAAAGATGTGATGATGATCTTATACCTGACCTGAAGTGTAATTTTTTATTTTACATGTTGGATGATAATCCTTATGATTGTATATTAAACATTTGATCTAGTTTAGCAACAATTAAAGAATTCCATAATTTGATGATGCTGATAGTTTTTGGATGAATTTTTTAGGTACCATCAATTACTCCTGCATGAATGCCTCCTCACCCGTCCAAGACAAAGGGAGCAGAGCTAATGAATCAATCTTCGATCGTAATAACATTTTTTTTTTTTTACCTTATTTGACATAGACTTATAGTTGCAGTTTTTTTTAATTAATATATTAATTTTGTTATTTTGGTCTTACAGCGTGCCACTGGACCAATTGTGGAGGTGGCTTTTGCAACAAAACATCAAATTTCACATATAGCTGTGAATGTGCGAAGGATTATTATAATATTCTCAATGATACTTCCTTGCCATGTTTCCTAGATTGTAAGTGCACATGCATACAAATTGCTAAAGAAAATTGTTAATGGTAAAATGATACAATAAGGTGTGGACAGTTAAAACTTAATATTAATTATGATATATCTAATGTATACAAATAGTATGTCTTCTTCTAATGTATTATGTACAAGTAGTATGTCAAAAGAGAATCCCCAACTTAAGTTTTAATATTTGTGTTTTAGGTGCAATTGGAATGGATTGTTCAAGCCAGGGAATATTATCTTCAAACAAATCTACTTCTGCAACACAAGCATTGTCTGATGATGGTAAGAACCATGTTGAGTTTCGCAATTTAGACTTGCATATAAATCATCTTCTTGCTTTATTTTTTTGCTGAGATAAATAGAAGGAAATTAATATGGTAATGTCTTGATTTAACTTGTTTTATTTTATTTTATTATTCAATCTATGAACTGAGCCGTTTCTTTTTTTCCTTTTTCTTGGAGCTAAACAAACATAGCAATTCCTCTGAATTCTGTTGGTATCTTGACTACTAGAGTAGTTTTCCTCTTCTTTAGAAAGCAAAGGCGAGTGCAATCAAAGGAAAAAAAAATACTCTAGAAGAAATATTTCATCTAAAAATAATGATTACTTGTCATAAAAACAACCAAAAGGGTTGTTCTCTTATATGACTAAATAAGCCCCTCAATCCCTTAACAACTTTTACTGATTTGAGTCTGTTTTTCCGGTTATAGAACTCCAACATCTTTTCATGAATTCACAATTTAAAACTTGGTATGCAAATTGAGTTGTCTGAGTTCTTAAGGTTAATCTTCCTTGGCTTGATTCATTTGATTGACTTATTTTCTTTTTTTTTACAGCTACTTCAACCCTACAAGGACATTATCGTTGGTTGATAACCCTAATGACATTCATGGCTATGGTTCAGTGGAAATAGAAGGACTTAATCATATACACAAGGCTTACGGCCCTGCATTCCAGTTAGATTCCATAGATTTCATTGCTACTCCATTGCTTTGGGTTTTCCATGGTTCCACTTGACCAACATTTCTATGTATATATGATCAGGTCTTGTATATAAATTAGGACATGTATAGGGCAGAGTATGTTGAATAGATATAACTCAGCACAGGACTTAGAGTAGAACATTTTAAGTATAGGGCTTATATGCTTTTGTTGAAAATTATTTGATGATATTGAGTTCTATTACCTATTCTGAGAAACTAAGACTAGTGTTGATTTGTTATGTTAACTTGTTTCTTGACTGACCGTATAAATACTGGAATAAGAGATGGAATTCATTAACCTTCAAAATGACTGATCTTTGAACTATGTTCACTGAGTTGTTGGCTCATTGTTGGATTCAGATATGCCTTAGTGCTTGAATTTACATTGTGCAATTCAAAACTTAATTGAAAAATCTCATTGCTACGCTGAAAGCTAGTATTACTCTGAAAATGTTTCCATGGTGCCAGCTACATTTAAATTGACATAATCGGTGTAGTGCATATTTTTTGTTCTTGTTCTTTTGTTAATGGTTTCACGTTTGGACTGCTTATGTGTCAAGCAAATGGTCAGCTTCCAGAATCAAGCGTCCAAGGCAACCAACCAAATTTTTTTACAGGTTTCAATCGCTTGGTCATAAATTTTGAGCACCTAGGAGGGGCTGTGAGTGATATTTATAGGGCAATCCAAAATAGCATGGGCCCAAAGCTCGTTCCTTACCTTGCCTGCAATGCTCAATCAAAAATATTGGGAAAAATTACATTTTAGTTTATGTAGTTTAAGGGTGTAATAAATTAAACCTTGATATTTGAAGTGGTAGCATATTAAAGTTATTAAACAAATGGCCCATATTAAACATCAAATACAATACAGTTCCATTTAGGTGGGCTGAGTTTTAATTTATTAGTACTTTTTCAAATATTAGGATTTGACTGGTTTCCAAGAGGCTGTAACTCAATGATATTACTTGATTTCCTTTATGATAAAAATTAGGATTCGACTCCCCATTCCTCCACTTATTGTAACAACTATTGAAAAAAAAAAAAAAGATTTGGTTTGTTACATTGTGAAATTATAGGTTTAATTTGTTACATCCCTAAACTATAGAGCTTAAAATTTTAATTTTCCCAAAACATTTTTGGGGTTGAATTCAGGCTGAACATGATACTGTTAGAGCCTTCAGCAAAAAAAAAAATGTTACTATTAGAGCCGATCCCAGGAAATAAAGAATGTAGGCCCAAGTATGTTATCATGTCTAGATTTCTGGGCCATTTTCGGAACAGTTTTTACATAAGACAAAAAGGTTCGATGCATTGCAATGGCCCAAAAACAAAAGGGTTGAACATAGTAGGCTTATTTATTTTTTTAATCCCACACATAGACGAGTGATGTGATTATAATTTATTTACGTTATCACACCTCAAAAAAAAAAAAAAACACTTAAATTACTCAGATACGCATTCCAGAGAAAAATGTGTAAATAGAATTAAGGAGAACCCTTTCATAAAAATTTAAAAATAAATAAGAGACCACCCCACTCCTTTTTCAATCATAATTTTTTAATATTTAATTACTTTACTAAATAAATAATGTTTATTTTAGCTGTAAAGTCATTAAAAAAATACTATGGATTAGTTTTAATTTGTAATTTTGCATCAAGAAAATAGGTTTTAAATGAAAAAAAATACTAAAAGTTAAATAAATCTTTTATTAATAATCAAAATATGAGAATATGATGATTCTTTTATACATACATACATATATATATATATATATTTTTTTTTTGAGAATCAACCTATTCAGCCTCTTCCAAATTTTTACATATATATTAGATATATTTTAACTTTTTAAGGATTGGGCCCCCTCCTCTTCCAAAATTTTAGCCCCCTCCGGCCTTCCCAGACAACCCAGCCGGCCAGTCAAAAAAAAAAAAAAAAAACCAGAGAGAGAGAGAGAGACTGAGAGACAAAGATCGGGGAAACTAGAGAAGAAGAGAGTGAGCCATGTCGTTGCCGCCGCCGCCACCACAGCTATCGGCAACCCTGTCCACAGGGGCGTAGCCAGAAATTTTTGGTTGCGGGGGTCGAGGTAATATTATCATATTGATTTGCAATTCAAGAAAAATACAAAGTATGACATATATATATATATCTTCATGCATTAGTTTTAGAAAAAAAAACATAAAATCTAACCAAAATTAGACTACATTTACAAGAAATAATATTTATAGAAATTAAATATAACAAAGTCACTATAAGCAACTATAAAATAAATAGCAGTTAAACTCAATCAAATTAGACTACTATGGTCAAAAATAAATTCAAAATCAATTTCATTCATCTCAACTAAATTCAAAATTAATTTCATTCATCTCAACAAAATTCAAAATCAATTTCATTCCTACTAATATTCTAATACTGTATCCTCTCTCTACTCTCTAATAATAATTCCCACACCAGTACAACATAGGACTTTGAATAGCTATGGGACATAGCCTCACTCAAGAAAAAAAATGTAGATATGGCTGACATGTCTTAGAGAATGAAAGGAAAAGTGTAAAAGATGAAAAGTAGGAATTTGGGGTGGGGCATTTTTATGGCTACATATTGGAGGAGGGGCCAAGTTTTTCTCATAGGGGGGCCAGCTCTTAAATGAGAAAGTGTGAGACCTATTTCTTCCTACTATTATAGAGGTTTTAAAAAATTTTGGAGGGGCCATGGCCCCCCCAAGGCATAACATGCCTCCGCCCCTACCTGTCCATGACCAACCAGACCAGCCGATTTACCCAATGACTGATCAGAGTTCACGCACGCCTCCGACGCTGGCCGATGCTGCTTCCATCCTGAATCCTATCTGCTCCAGGTGTTTTTCACTCATTTAACTTCAAAACCTAACACTTATTTTGATATGAGTTTTCTATCTTCACACTATACGTTTATAATGTTTGTGATTTGTGAATCTGTAATCTATAATTGTAGGTTTTTTTTTTTTTTTTTTTTTTTTTTTCCTGAGGGTGATTGTGAATTAAATTTGAATTTGTGAACCTGTGATTGTGTTTGGGAGTCTCTGTGTTATTTGTTTTTGCAGCTGCTGAGCATCTAGACAGTGAGACAGTGAGAGAAGTGAGGTATGATTTGTGAATAAAATTATAATATAGAGGATGAGTCTGTCTGATAAGTAGTGTATTATAGTAATGGGGCAATATTGTAGTTGGGGTTGTGGGTGAGTGACAGAGAGAGAGACAAAAGACAACTACATAATATAATATAAAAATGTTACTCAAATTTAACAAAATAAAATTGGGTCTTGCCCCTAACTCATAATGCTATAACTAACATTTTTAAATTAAATAAATTTATAATTGAAAACTAGTATATTTATAAATTGAAAAATATTAAATTTATATTTAATGGATCATGCATGTTACTCAGTTTTTAGTGTTTATCTTTACTTAGTAACTTATTTTGCTTGTTTAAAGGTTTTTTTTTTTTTCATTTCTTGAAATCTTAGGTTCGTCCCTGGATTAAAATGACTTTTGTCACATTGATTATCATTTTTTTTGTTTTTGTTACCACAGATGAAGCGTGTAAAGAAGTGGTATGTGGAAAAGGAACTTGCAAGCCATCAAATAAAAGCAATGTCTTGTTTGAATGTGAATGCGATCCTGGGTGGAAGCAGGCTAGCTTTGGCCTTGCCGAAAACTTCAGGTTTCTCCCTTCTGTGGTTCCCAATTGTATGAGCTCTCTCTTTCTCCCTCACTCTGCAAAAGAATTTGTCGATGAATTGCTTTGTTTTTGTATTACTGAATAAGTAGCAATAGCATGGTAACTTTTTATAAAGTTTTTGTGGTGTTTGTTGATGGCATCAGAATACTTTTTTAGTTATTAATCAAAAAGAATATTTTTGTAGTTCAGCATGGGTTTTTTGGGAAAGTTAAGCGGTCCCAAAAGTTAGATAAAATTGTATAGTTAGTAGTCACTGGTCGCTAACCCGTGCGATGCATGGGATAATTAGTTAAATAACTATTACAAATAGTTTTTTTTTTTTTAAAAAAAAAAATGTTCTTTGATTACAAATGTAGGATATTCCACATAACACATAAAGGCCACACCTTGGTTGCTTTATGGCAATGAAAACAAACATTCCAATAGCTCATAAGTCATCGTTTCAAACACAGATTTGGGCACAAGATGAGAGTAGGACCTGTAAAATAAGTATTGTTAAGTTATTAATATGTAAAGGGAATAATTTATAACAATAATAGTTTTATACTGATTTTTTTTTTTTTTTTTTGGTTTAGCAATTATTAGTAGAACGTGATTAGTTTAAATTTCTTTATTAGTTCTATCATTTCAGTCAAATAAAAAAAAAAATCTTTATCAGTTGATTTAAATTTCTTTATTAGATAAGAAAAGAAAAGCGAGAGTTATATATTAATCTAAACTCTGTGATTGGTTTTATATAGAATAGTGATTTTAAATTTCTTTATTAGATAAGAAAAGAGAGAGTTATGTATTAATCCAAACTTTGTGTTCGGTTTAAACTTATCTAATACAATATTCTTTAAAATTGGATAGATTGGATTGTTATAAAAAATTTAAAGTTATTTTGTTAAATTTATTTTGGTAATAGGTGGGATAAGAATAAGATGATCCAAAAACAAAGGTGGAGTAACATTGAAAGCAAATTTTTACATTGCAAATACTTTGAAGGGATAAGCATAAGTTTAAACGTGATAACTGATAAGCTTAAATAGAACAAAATTTAAAATAAGAACTGTAAGGACTGAAAATGTATTGACCCCAAAACCGGAATGGGCTCAACGTTGACAGTCCACACAATAAATTTGTAGAGAGTGGGCTGTAAAGCTAGGCTTTAGCGGGCGGGCAATTGTTAGTCATGGTGGCCATGGCGGTTGCGCAGAGATGAATATGAGCTTATTCAAGGAGATTTTCTCTTTGGCGCAGTTTGGGTGACTCCTACTCTTGGGCTTCGGGGGAGTCCCCCCCTTTCTGGATTGCCCCTTCCTCCTTTTATACTAGATTCTACTCTCCCTTGAATGTCCACGTGTAGGTTGAGATTCATAGGGTTGATACTTGTTCCATCAGCCCATACCTAAAGTGGTTGGGAGTGGTTGTAAAGGTTGAAAAGCATGGCTCTATCAGGTGCAGAGTACTTAATTGCAGTAATGGCAGCTTTTCCTTTGTTCTTTGTCGTTCTAGTACTTTTCCTGTTCGGTGGAATGACCCAGGGTGTCATCATCAAGACCGAGTCGCTCCCTTTGTCCTCGGCTATGGTTATGGCCCAGGAGGGCCCTTCCTTTGGCCGAGGAGGATCCTTCCTCAGATAGGGCCTTGGGCCCAACGTGGACATTGACATGGGCTTCTCGGTTTTATACCCCCCACAATAGCCCCTCAAAATCCTGCTGTTCGGCTCCTCGGACGGAGAGGAGGGTTTTGGTGACGTCAGGCCTATGTCATGGTTTGCCAAGTCTTGTTCTTCAACAATGCCGGAGCCTTTTCGCTTGCCTGAAGCACGTTCCTGGCTGTGAGACATTCCTTTAGTTTACCCACGCTGCGTTCCTGCCGTTTCGGTACACGAGGCGCGCCTTCATTAAAGTCTCTTTATGAGGCAACGCAAATCCAACGGCTGAAGACTGCTTTGGGAATCGAGTGGGACTTATCTCGTTTGTAGTTTTTCCTTGGAGATTTGGACGGATTAAATGCCACTAGGCTTGCCCCCTATATAAGGAGCACGGTGGGAGGTCATCCCCTTTACTTGCAGACCCTTTAGGCTTTTTGAAATTCCAACCTCTCCAATTGGGCCCAAAGTCCCCATTACCAGTGTGACCAAGCCTTAGGAGGTGAAATGGTTAAGGCCAGAATGAGGATGAAGGCACCACACCTTCTTCAGAAGCCTTGGGTATCTTCAAGATTAAGAATGGCCCGGTCAGGGCAAGGGAGACAGAGACTCAAGACGTTTCTTCTCTTCGATAAGGCCAGAAAGGAGCCTCTTCTTCCTTCAGCCAAAATCTGAAGCAGGTGCAGATCGCATTAGATTTTTGGTGCGACAGCACTGAGATTTCCCATCGTCGGTACCATCCGTACTTGCCCAATTGCTGCTAATGCGATACTTACTCGATTGCCGTTAGAGCAGGTATGGGGACTTGGCATCCCCGCTTCTTCCTCTCTTCCATCACTGGTGCCATCCAGACTGGCTTAGTTGCTGCTAGAGCAAGGATGTGGACCAGGTGCCTCTGCTTCTTCTTCTCTTCCATCGCTGGTGCCATCCAGACTTGCTTAGTTGCTGCAAGAGCAAAATTGAAGGATCTATCGTTTCCGTGTATTCCTCCCCCCCCCCCCCCCTATTTTTATTTTTATTTTTATTTTTATTTCTGTAGTTAGCTTCTGGTATAGTCTTGTCTAAGCCCCTTTTTTTTGTATGCTGTACTACTTCTTTGTCTAATAAAAGATGAATTTATCTCATTTTGTGTATTCTTCCTTTTCTGCAATAGTTATTTTGTGAATGGATGTGCTGGTGTCCTTTTCTTTCGAACAGTACTTAGAGCCGATGCCCTTGTTTAGCAAAGAGTTACTTCTTTGAACTTATCAAAACTGACGGGCACAACAATGCCGACTTTAAGTAGGTTAACCATATGAGACTAACCGGAATAATAGCTGAATGTTCTGTATTGCGTATGGGGCGATCAACCGAGGACGTGTAACCTTAAATGAACTGTCCGAGGGGGTCGTCGGGCACTAGGGTGCTTTGCCACGTTTCAGACGGTATTCATAGCCTTAACTTGTTTTAGGCATCCATTCCAAGGACCGAGGCATGACTGTACCTGGTCTAAACACTTGGAAAGGTGCGATTGTGTGTTAGTTTCCATAGGGTCAGGGTCCGAGGACCATGCAAGACCTTGGTTCTGTCCAAAACTTATGTTTTCTTTTTGAAGTAGTTGGTTTCCCCATAGGTTTGAGTCCAAGGACCATGCAAGACCTTGGTTCTGTCCAAAACTTATGTTTTCTTTTTGAAGTAGTTGGTTTCCCCATAGGTTTGAGTCCGAGGACCATGCAAGACCTTGGTTCTATTCAAAACTTATGCTCTCTTTTTGAAGTAGTTGGTTTCCCCATAGGTTTGAGTCCGAGGACCATGCAAGACCTTGGTTCTGTCCAAAACTTATGTTCTCTTTTTGAAATAGTTGGTTTCCCCATAAGTTTGAGTCCGAGGACCATGCAAGACCTTGGTTCTGTCCAAAACTTATGTTCTCTTTTTTGAAGTAGTTGGTTTCCTTATAGGTTTGAGTCCGAGGACCATGCAAGACCTTGGTTCTGTCCAAAACTTATGTTTTCTTTTTGAAGTAGTTGGTTTCCCCATAGGTTTGAGTCCGAGGACCATGCAAGACCTTAATTCTGTCCAAAACTTATGTTCTCTTTTTGAAGTAGTTGGTTTCTCCAAAGGTTTGAGTCCGAGGACCATGCAAGACCTTGGTTCTGTCCAAAACTTATGTTCTCTTTTTGAAGTAGTTGGTTTCCCCATAGGTTTGAGTCCGAGGACCATGCAAGACCTTGGTTCTGTCCAAAACTTATGTTCTCTTTTTTGAAGTAGTTGGTTTCCCCATAGGTTTGAGTCCGAGGACCATGAAAGACCTTGGTTCTGTCCAAAACTTATGTTTTCTTTCTGAAGTAGTTAGTTTCCTCATAGGTTTAAGTCCGAGGACCATGCAAGACCTTGGTTTTGTCCAAAACTTATGTTGTCTTTTTGAAGTAGTTGGTTTCCCCATAGGTCTGAGTCCGAAGACCATGCAAGACCTTGGTTCTATCCAAAACTTATGTTTTCTTTTTGAAGTAGTTGGTTTCCCCATAGGTTTGAATCCGAGGACCATGCAAGACCTTAGTTCTGTCCAAAACTTATGTTGTCTTTTTGAAGTAGTTGGTTTCCCCATAGGTTTGAGTCCGAGGACCATGCAAGACCTTGATTCTGTCCAAAACTTATGTTGTCTTTTTGAAGTAGTTGGTTTCCCCATAGGTTTAAGTCCGAGGACCATGCAAGACCTTGGTTCTGTCCAAAACTTATGTTTTCTTTTTGAAGTAGTTGGTTTCCCCATAGGTTTGAGTCCGAGGACCATGCAAGATCTTGGTTCTGTCCAAAACTTATGTTTTCTTTTTGAAGTAGTTGGTTTCCCCGTAAGTTTGAGTCCGAGGACCATGCAAGACCTTGGTTTTGTCCAAAACTTATGTTTTCTTTTTGAAGTAGTTGGTTTCCCCGTAGGTTTGAGTCCGAGGACCATGCAAGACCTTGGTTCTGTCCAAAACTTATGTTCTCTTTTTGAAGTAGTTGGTTTCCCCATAGGTTTGAGTCTGTGGACCATGAAAGACTTTGGTTCTGTCCAAAACTTATAGGAATTCGGTGAATCGGGCTACTGGACCCGTGAGGTTTAGCCCCTTGACAAACGTGTGGGGCATAGACTTGATGTTAGAAGCCCCTAGAACTACCCGTGCCGCTGGCACTTCGTAGTGTAGCCCTGAGGGTGAGCCGCACATAGCTTACACCACTGCCAAAATTCTCTCTTTCGAGGGACCCTTATTGGTAGGGGCTTGATCCCACCATGACTAACCGCCGCCCGCACCAACGCACAAGCTTTCACACAGACGGCGCCAATTGTAAGGACTAAAAATGTATTGACCCCAAAACAGGAATGGGCTCAACATTGACGATCCACACAATAAATTTGTAGAGAGTGGGCTGTAAAGCTAGGCCTTAGCGAGCGGGCAATTGTTAGTCATGGTGGCCATGGCAGTTGCGCAGAGATGAATATGATCTTATTCAAGGAGATTTTCTCTTTAGCGCAGTTTGGGTGACTCCTGCTCTTGGGCTTCGGGGGAGTCGCCCCCTTTTTGGATTGCCCCTTCCTCCTTTTATACTAGCTTCTACTCTCCCTTGAATGTCCACGTATAGGTTGAGATTCATAGGGTTGATGCTTGTCCCATCAGCCCATACCTAAAGTGGTTGTAAGTGGTTGTAAAGGCTGAAAAACATGGCTCTGTCAGGTACAGAGTACTTAATTGTAATAATGGCAGCCTTTCCTTTGTTCTTTGTCGTTTTAGTACTTTTCCTATTCGGTGGAATGACCTAGGGTGTCATCATCAGGACCGAGTCGTTCCCTTTGTCCTCAGCTATGGTTATGGCCGAGGAGGGCCCTTCCTTTGGCCGAGGAGGATCCTTCCTCGGATAAGGCCTTGGGCCCAACATGGACATTGACATGGGCTTCTCGGTTTTATACCCTCCACAAGAACAATAGTATAAGCCTTAATATTGTTCACATTTGTTTCTTTTCCAGTACAATTCCAGCAACAATTGAAGCATCAAATTAATAACCTTTCCACACATTTTTTACTATTTAGTTTGATCCTAAAAAAAAGGTGGAGTAACATTGAAAGCAAATTTTTACATTGCAAATACTTTGAAGGGATAAGCATAAGTTTAAACGTGGTAACTTATAAGCTTACCAAGCATAAAATTTAAAATAAGAACAATAGTAAAAGCCTTAATATTGTTCGCATTTATTTCTTTTCCAGTACAATTCCAGCAACAAATGAAGTATTAAATTAATAAGGTTAACAGTTTTATTGATCAGTGTAGGGCTAAACTTGTTGCAAAGTAGTTTGATCAGGTCAATGACCTTGTTCACAATAAGAATGGCTACTATCCAAAGCCAAAATAAAATAAACTCATCATTGCATCATCACATCATGTTCACAATAAAAATCACTACTACCCTAAGCTAAAATAAAGATACTTATCACCTATCATGACATTATCATAAAGATGAGGGGTGATGTCATGCATTTTGAAATGAAAGGGGAAAGACTTTCCAAGCACAACAGATAAGTGAATAGAAGGAAAAAAAGAATAATTGTTTATAATATTTTGTTTTCTACATCAAATAGGGAAATAAACACCAAACATGAAATTTATTTTAGAAAACAACAAAGCTTTCTGCATCAAATAGGGAAATTAACACCAAACAACAAATTTATTTTAGAAAACAAAAAAAGTGATGTGAAAAATGTTAAGGAAATTTATATATGTTATTAAAAAATAAAAATAAAAATTAAAAAATTAAAAAAAAAAAAAAACTCACATAAACAAAGAGGGAAAGGCTTACCTAACACCAATATGCAGGATTTGTTACAGAAAGAAGACTCTCATTGGAGTTCTCTTCGAGAAATCTTCTCTTAAGGTATTCTTTACTTGATCTTCAAGATGCAGAACTTACATGAGGTTTGTTTGAAGCAGCAATAGTAATAGCAAAATTTCAAAATTGTCTAAATGCTTATATAACTTAATAAGGATAACAATATGTTTAAATGCTTACGTGCCAGATTGGTATAGCTTATTTTTCAGCTTTTGGAAAATGGGGTTATTTGAAAAGGTTGTTCCTAAAGAAAAAGTATTCTGAAAAGGTTACCGCACAGGCACATGGCTTAATAATGATAAGAATATATCTAAGCATATCAGAAAGTGGTAGACCCTCTGACCTCATTGATCACTTGAATATCCAATATACATTATATGTTGCTCTCATTTAAATTCACACAATCACCATTGCAGCTTTCTTTGGCTGACTACAAAGGTATGAAACATTACTTTGATTTAGAATGATTTAATTCAAATTAAAAGATGATATATATGCTAGCTTAGGTATGTGCAGTAGAATGAACAGAACAAATGAAGCAAGATGAGACGTGGCATACCTTATGGAGTTCATCTAATATAAGTATCAACTGGCCAAATGAGATTCTTGAATTATCATCAACAAAATCATCTGTCTTTGGTTCCCAGGCGCGTCCTTGATAAAATGTTGAAATGCACATCTTTAATTTGAATACAAATAGAAATCTAAAAACTTTAAGATTAGAAGATTGCATTTTCCTTTGCCTATTCTGAGACTTAACAGAACAAATAAATTTCTACCACAAACCTTAACAATAAATGTAGAAAGTTTGCAAATTAGTGTATATGTGATTTGATAGACCTACTGCAAGGCATTCATTTAGTTTTCATGTTTTTGTTTCAAGTGCTAATGAAGATGAGTTAAAGAAAGTGAAGCATGCAGTTCAGTATGGAGTTTCATCATGTATTACTTGGCCGTAGAGACTTATTTTCTTCAGTGAACCGTGAAGAGCCAAAAAATGTCCCTATTTTAGATTTGCCTTCATCACTCAGCTATACACAAACTTGCTTACAAAATGGTTTCTAAAAATAAATAAATAAATTGCTGACTGCATTATACCCTCATATTCAAATTCAGCTCCAGCTGCATTACCTACATCAAAACCAAGCTTGGCTCAATAGACAGATAACATAATATACTACACATTGACTGAAGGAACTTTCAAAATAGGCCAACTAACACAATAGAGTTTGGTCAATATAAGTAAAGCAGCAAATAGTTTTGAGTCCTTACCAAGTGAGCAAAAACAACCTTACCATGTGGCTGAGGACCATTCTAAGCAGTAGGAAGTAAAAAGAAATAAACAAACCAAAAATTAATGGTCTTTTTGTAAAAGAATCAAGATGCAAACAAACACCAAAGTTGACATTTATCAGGTTTTAGTGTGTGAACTATACAAACCTTACCATAACTAACAAATAAAATTCGTAGATTAAAAATCAAGATTAGAATTACCATAACTTACAGTGGTGTACCTATTTCCATTTTTGACATTCATCAGGTCTTTTCCATTTATATCCTGTGGGTTTTTTAAAAAGATTTAAGATTTCCCACTCTCCTCTCATTCACCAGGGGTTGTTGAACCACTAAGCTATCCTTAGCAATGGGTTTGAAATTATGACCATGATACCCAAGAGTCTTCCCATATATATATATTAAAAAGACAGTTTTATATATGATCCCAATTAAGCACTTTAAGATACATGATGCACAAATTATTCTTGATAGTTAAAAACCAATCAAATTAGACCCAAATTCACAAACTCTAATCTCAATGCACAAACTTACCGTGAAATAAATCAATAAAAAATCAAACCCACTTCTCAATATCCCTTAAACTTTCAAATTGATAATCTCAGAGACCATTATGATTCAATTAATCTCCTTTCTACTATATAAACCTATCTCACCATCAATATCAATCCCAATATCTAACATATAAATCATAAAAAATTCAAACCCATAGCTCAATTTCCACTAAAATTTCAAATACACAATCTCAAAGAATCAGAATTCAAAATTCCTAATGAATTTCGAATTTATATCTAGAATTAAAAGGCTCATAGATCAATGCCTACAAAGAAACTATACATTAAAATCAAGTTTCTAAGTGGTAGCCACATGAACCCAAATAAGAATTCACAAAATTAAATCCAAAAAAAAAAAACCTAACAATACCCAACAACAGTATTAGCAAAAGAACTGAATAGAAAATCAAAATATTACTTACGCAACAACAGTAATTCAGTCTAGGAATCAACAAAAAGAAGCAAAGCCAATGAACATTAAAAAACAAATATTTAGAAAGAGAAAGCGAGAGGGAAAGATTAGATACATGATATTAAGAGCATCTCACCTGCGTAACTGGGCCTGCGACATTGGAGATTTTGTGATGGCTACGATGGGTAACGGCTCAGTCATGGGCGGGAGAGATGGCTATGGTGGACTATCAGGGATATAAAGAGAACGGCTTAGAGCATCAGCATCAAAGAATGCTATCCTATTCTATTTTACCATCTCAAAAAGCCACTTTATTGCTTATATCATACCATTTTACAATACCTCCCACATTCCAAAACTCTATTTTTATTAAAATATTATTCTTTAATCTTTCTTTATTATTTCTTTCTAATCGATACTTTTTTTCAGACTAGGCGTGATTCCATTTTCCTGGGCTTTGCAACAGTATTTTTTTTCCTCAGTCTCCCTTAACCTCTAGCACCTGTTCAACACGAAGAGCCACACACAGACCCATGATACACCGATCAACCTATCCAAACCCATCACCACACACACACACACACAAACACAAACCATCAACAAAGCCACACACACAAACACAAACCATCAAACCATCAACAGAGCCACACATACACACAAACCATCAAACCAGTTGGAGCCAACAACGGCCACCACACCCACCACCCAAGCCACCAATCAGCAAACCCAAGCCACCGATCAGCAAACCCACACTGCCGATTTGAAACCCAGTCGATTTGAAACCCACCGGAGCAAACCCATTCAAAAAAAATCATCACCGAAGCCACCATCAGAGCTACCGATGATCAACCCAACTGATCCACCCACCGATCAACAGATCCACCGTTTCAAACCCACCATCAATCGATCCCGGCCCACCGATCCAAACCCAGCTCACCGATTCAAGATGAGAGATGAGAGAGAGGCCGTGTGAAGCTTCGTCGATCCACGACCAACAACCCACTTCAGCCACGACCCAACCATGACCTAAATACCGGACCCAACCACGACCAATGACCCAAACACCGGACCCAACCACGACCCATAACCCCTTTAAGCACCGGTCATAGCAAAAAAAAAAAAAAAACCACAACCACCACAGTGACCCACGCCAAAAACCACAACCACCACTGACCCACGCCGTCACCCACGACCCAAACACCGAACCCACAACCCAAACACCGAACCCACAACCCAACCACGACCCAAACACCGGACCCAACCACGACCAACGACCCAAACACCGGACCCAAGAGAGAAGGAAGAGAGAGAAGAGATGGTGTTTGGGTCTGAAGAGAGGAGAGAGCAGATGGAGAAATAGAGAAGGAAGAGGGAGAAGAGAACTGAAATACTGAGATGAGAGAGAAATTTCGGAGTGAATAAAATATATATATATATATTTTTTTTTTTAGAATACTGCTACAGTACAATTCTAAAGTTAGAATTGTACTGTAGCACTATTGCAAAAAATTTTGCAATGGTGGGGTTTACAATTTTTTGATGCAAACGTTTTTGAGCCATGAAATGCCAAAAAAGCCTTAGATATGGCATTAGCATTCTTCAATGCTAATGCTCTAAGAAAGGCAGAGAGAAAGGTTGGTTTTAGACTTTTAGGATTTTGATAATTGAGAGAGGCAAAGGCAAAGGCAAAGAGAAACGAATGAGGGGCAGCGTGAAGAGAGAGAAAAGTATTAGGTTAAAAAAAAAAAGAGATAAGTATTAGGTTTTGAAAATAGTGTTTTTAATTTAATTTTTAATTTTTTAAATATTGTGTTGTGCTGACGTGGAAAATTTTGGTGCTAGCAAAGGCTTCGGTTTTATATACATATAGATTATACATGGTAGTGGACTAGATTTATTGCAAAGAGAACAACATCGAATAACAACAGTGCATAATCTACAATATCAAGATTACACATACTAATTAAAGTTATGTCAATCACAGCCTAATCATAAATAAGCATTAAACATTTGTAAAGATGTAATGTTGATATTGTACTTTAGCTGAAGATTAATTTTTAATTTTAATTTTACATGTTGGATGATTAAGGTGTGATTGAGTGATCGACATACACGATTTATGACTGTCATAAAAACAACTTATTACAATTGAAAGCACACTATCCTTTCTGCAATACCTAAATCAAGGCAAAAATAGCATAGTACCACTGTATTTCCAAATTTGTGTTTTAACATTGTTTCAAAATTATGTAGAGATTTACCACTTTTTTAGTACTCGATTTTGGAGAACATGAGTTTTTCATGGTACTCAAGTTCCATGGAAAAATTTTGAAAATTTTTCATGGTACTCGAGTTCCATGAACTTAAGTTCCATCAAAAAAATTTCAACAAATTTGAAGGCTATTTTTTCAAAGAAAAAACCTTTCAAACTATTCATATATCTCTTTTATTGAGTGTGAATTTAAAAAATCTAATCGTTAAATTACTTGTTCTTATTATATCCCCAGTGCTTATAAAATTTCAAGAATATCAAATATCAATTGCTATATCATCAATTAAATGTTTAAATTTCAAATTTTTGTGATTTAAAATTATACATGAATTATAAGTTTATTGATTGAATAATAAATAACATCCGATTTGAAAAAAAAAAAAAAAAAAAATTTGACATGACGTAAGGAGCAAGTTAAATATTCAAAATTCACGCATAGTAAAAGGATATATGAGCAGTGTTTCTCTGTTTTATAATTTTTTATCCAAGCTATTATGGATGTTTTATGCAGATCAGACTATGTAAATAATGTAGTTTCTCCTATTTTGGATAATTGTTGGCTACTGGCTTCCTGGTTTCATCAGATTTAGTTTAACCATCACTATCAGCAAGCAAACCAGAGTATTCGCTAAAATGGGATCTAATTGGGATTTAAATTTTATTTCTTTTGATAGTCCGCCTGTTAATGTTTTTAAGAAAGACCTCAATGGAATGTAATTTAGTAAGCTGTGTCTTGGACTTGCTGAAGTTCCTTAGCTTCTTTCAATGAATTGTCTTTTAACCTAAAAAAATTAATGCAGTCAAATAAATGCCTCGGACGGTTATAGGGACAGCTGTACAGACCGTTGGAAGCCTATCAAAGTTCACATCATTGACCATAAGGCATTACCAAAAAAGGCATTAAAACCACCATAACAGCCACAACGGCTAGGGGCTATGGGAATGTATATATACAACCCTCCCAGCACCAACATAAGGGATAAAGACTCACCTAAAAGCACTCCTAGTTATTTTGACATTCTGTTATTTCCCTAAAATCTTCTTATACTGACTTTGGCATCGGAGGCGTTGTGGTAGGCACCACACTGGTGACCATCTTAAGGGATTGCTACTTTTACTGCGACGTAAACGAGGACTGGGCTCCGTCTAGACGTGTTTGCAATTACTGACGAATTTGCACTTCATCACTTTCCATACGTGCCTTTTCATGAAACATAACCCTATGGGTATAAATAGAGGTTTATGTTCTGTTGAAAAACTAACTTCACAAAATCAAAAGTTGGAGAGAAACACAAAAAATCCTATGGTCATTCTCCAGAATTGTTATTTGTAGAACCCAACATCTTGGTTATATCCTGGAAACAAATTTGCGATAACCTTTTAGCAACAAAAGTGTGGGGGGCAAATATTGTCTAAGGAAAACTATATAATACCTCCAAGTTATCTATTTTCTTTTTGTCTTTTCTGTTAATCTTGTTCTTTTTTACTTAATTATATACACAAGGCTTACGGCCCTGCATTCCAGTTAGATTCCATAGATTTCATTGCTACTCCATTGCTTTTGATCTTCCATGGTTCCACTTGACCAGCATTTCTATGTATATATGATCAGGTCCTATAAATAAATTACGACATGAACAGGGAGGAGTATGTTGAATAGATATAACTCAGCACAGGACTAAGAGAAGAACATGTTAAGTATAGGGCATATATGCATTTGTTGAACATGATTTGATGATATTGAGTTCTATTACCTATTTTGAGAAACTAAGACTGGTGTTGATTTGTTATGTTAACTTGTTTCTTTACTAACCATATAAATATTGGAATAAGAAATAGAATTCATTAACCTTCAAAATGGCTGATCTTTGAACTTTGTTCACTGAGTTGTTGGCTCATTGTAGGATTCAAAACTTAATTGAACAATCTCTTTGCTAAGCTGAAAGCTAGTATTACTCTGAAAATGTTTCCAAGGTGCTCACGAATGTGAACAAAAAGTAGTAAAGCCCACCGCAAAGACTTCACTAAAGGCCACTCCATTGACAGAAAGAGCTACACAAGAATATGAAACAAGAAAGAATTCACAGCCACAATAAGAGAGAGGGTTTGAAGTGTAGAAGTTTGGGCTTTTTTTTTTAATGTTCAGGACAAGATAGAGAAGGGGTGAAGGTGAAGAAGATGACAAGGCAAGGTAGTAGAAGAGGAGGAGAAGGCCATTAAATAAACGTCAGACTTCAAAATTCAAACACTTTTGCACGCTTAATTTATTATATTCAAGCTTATTTAGTTATTTTATCTGTGTTTTAAAAATTTTAGGTTATTCAAATTTTTATTATAGGAAAGTTAAATAAGAAAAATTAAAAAAAAATTAAATATAATTTTTATTTTGGGGCAGCTGAAGTTTCTGGACATTGCCTAGCGCCACATATGGCTGATGGTCAACTCAAGTAAAACAAACACGATTTGACAACAATAAAAAGTGAATGACAAAACTTAGGTAAAGTAATTTAGGTGCTGTTTTTTAGTTTATTCTTTTAAGATTCAGTCATGTGGCTACTTAACTAAAAAATAAACTTCTATCCTATGAGAAAAAATCCACATGGCAGAATCTTAAGAGGAGGAACTTAAAGAACAGCACCTAAGTACTGTACCTAAATCTTGTTCAGAAGTGAATATGCAGAGAGCCATCTGTTTCAATGGATTGTTGAACTTGCTTGAAAGAGTGTGTAAAAAGAAGTGGGAGTAAGAGAGAATTTATTACGCTTTCACGAATGTGGATTTAAATTCAGAAAATAAAGACTTTAGGCTTTAGAGTAGACTCTAGACTTTACACTCTTAATTAGAAAGTGAATATGCAAAGAGCCATCCTTTTGAATAGATTGCTGAACTAGCCTAAAAGAGTGCGTAAAAAGAAGTGGGAGTGAGAAAGAATTTATTATGCTTTCAAGGATGTGGATTTAAATTCTGAAAATAAAAACTTTAGACTCTAGAGTAGACTCTAGACTTTAAACTCTTAATTAAAAAGTGGTTGTAATCTAGGAGAATTCACAATCACAACAAGGTTACGATTTTGGTTTTGGGATTAAAAAAAAAAAGAAAAAGAAAAAGAAAAAGGAAGGGAACCATTACTAGGGATGGCTCTAGACTTTAAGACTCTTAATTAAAAAGTTGTTAAAATTTATGACAATTCACAATCAAGAGAGAGTTTATTATACCATCGTACACCCTTGGTGCGATGGTCACTCAATAGGTATAAGTGCTTATGGGGTGTGGGGGGAAAGGGATGAGGTTCAAATCTCCAAGAGAAAGTTTCACACACATATAAACTTAGATTAGGATAGAGTAGAATTCTATCTTGTATCAAAAAAAAAAAAAAAGAGTTTATTATAATTTCACGAATGTGAATTTAAATTCAGGAAAAAAAAAAGACTTTAGACTCTTGAGATTACACTGTTCTTAGTATCACTTTTGTCTAGTGGTCCACCATTTCACTCAAAAACCCTCACTTGTTTAAAATTTGACTAGTGATTTACTATTTAACTCAAAAGCTCCCACTTGATTAAAATTCTACTTCTAAAAAATAAAAAATAAAAAACATTCCCAATATCATCGCATTAAACGATAAAGAAGCTGTAAATGCTATAAGAGCTCATCATTTTTTGGAATTTGAAAACTATGATTTTCTTTCCGGTAGTTATGTGCGTGGAATTAGCTGAGGCGAAATTGGATTTTATTTGCTACTATGAATGGGTGACTAAAAGTTGGAAAGGCTTTAATTCTTAGGTCTCTATTTCCACAAAATTTGTTTGTTTCTACAGAAAATAAGTCCACAGAAAGTCTTCAATTTTCCGAAAGTGCTTCGCTTTTGAATCAAATGCGTCACTTTTCAATTCAATTTCTTTTTTACAGCTACTTCAATTCTTACAAGGACATTATCTTTGGTTGATAACTCTGATGACATTCATGGCTATGGTCCAGTGGAAATAGAAGGACTTAATTATATACACAATTTCTTCTGCTGCCTGTTCCACTTGACCAGCATTTCTATGTATATATAATCAGGTCTTATAAATAAATTATGACACAGGGAGGAGTATGTTGAATAGATATAACTCAGCATAGGACTTAGAGTAGAACATTTTCAGAATAGGGCATATATGCTTTTGTTGAACATGATTTGATGATATTGAGTTCTATTACCTATTTTGAGAACCTGAGACTGGTGTTGATTTGTTATGTTAACTTGTTTCTTGACTGACCATATAAATACTGGAATAAGAGATGGAATTCATTAACCTTCAAAATGGCTGATCTTTGAACTTTGTTCACTGAGTTGTTGCCTCATTGTTGGATTCAGATATGCTTTAGTGCTTGAATTTACGTTGTGCAATTCAAAACTTAATTGAACAATCCCATTGCTAAGCTGAAAGCTAGTATTACTCTGAAAATGTTTCCAAGGTGCCAGCCCCATTTGAATTGACATAATTGGAGTAGTGTATATTTTCTGTTCTTTTTCTTTTGTTAATGGTTTCACGTTTGGACTGCTTATGTGACAAGCAAATGGTCAGCTTCCAGAATCAAGCGTCCAGGGCAACCAACCAAATTTTTTTACAGGCTTCAGTAGGTTGGTCATAAATTTTGAGCACCCAGGAGAGGCTGTACGTGATATTTATAGGGCAAATCCAAAATAGCATCGGCCTAAAGCTCGTTCCTTGCCTTGCCTGCAATGCTCAATTAAAAATATTGGGAAAAATTACTTCTTAAGTCTTTTTTTTTTTTTTTTAAGAATACTAAGTATTTTAACACACATTTTAAGTCATTTAGTTTAATTCTTCCCAAAAAAGAATTCACTTAGTTTAAAGGTGTAATAAATTAAACCTTGATATTTGAAATGGTAGTAAATTAAAGTTATTAAACAAATGACTCATATTATCAAATACAATACACTTTCATTTAGATGGTTGTAAAGGGCTGAGTTTTAATCTGTTAATACTTTTTAAAATATTATGATTGGTTGTAACTCAATGACATTACTTGATCTTCTATATGAGAAAAATTAGGATTTGAATCTTCTATCCTCCACTTATTGTAACAACTATTAAAAATAAATTTTGATGTGTTACATTGTGAAATTATAGCTATAATTTGTTACATTCCTAAACTATAAAGCTTAAAATTTTACTATTAGAGCCGACCCCAGCAAATAAAGAATGTAGGCCCAAATATGTTATCATGTCTAGATTTCTGGGCCATTTTTGGCACAGTGTTTACACAAGACAAGAAGGTTTGATCGAACTGGCCCAAAAACAAAAGGGTTGAACATAGTGGGCTTATTTATTTTGTTAATCCCATATATAGATGACTGATGTGATTATAATTCATTCACGTTATCACACCCCCCCCCCCCCCCCCCCCCCAAAAAAAAAAAAAAAAAAACACGATATTGGTGTGCTCTAGTTGCTTCAGTGGTAACTGAGCGAGTGTTTTTCTTTTTAGACACCGTTTTATCTCCCTTTGTTTTCTTTTCTTTTTTTTATTTTGTTAATAGAATTTTGTTAACGGATGAGTATTCATTTAGGAAATACTTTTTTTTAAAAAATTTATAGGAAATAAAAATAGCAACTTAATTTGTTAATAGTTTTTTATATTTCCTATTAAAATAGTATCAAAACTTTCTAAAAATAATTTATTAACAAATGACCTAAAAGTACTTATTAATTGGACCATTTTTAATATATATAAACTTTGTCATGATAGAGATGCATATTGTGGAAGTGTAATGATGAATTAAATCATGTTCTTACAAGAATTTGTTTTCTCATTTAATTTTTGCAAATGATGTTTGTGAGTTTCTCAATTATAGATGGAATCACGCAATGACAAAGACATAAATAGCTTAATCCTGGCAAAGCAGGGGGAGGCAATTTATTCAAGGATAACTAGGGAAGATAGATAAAAGGTTTTTCAATTCATATAAGCACTGCTACGAATAATATGGCTGAAATATGGGCAGTTAGACATTAATTAAAAATGGCTTGGGTTTTGGGTTATAAACATATATAAATTTAGAGATTGATTCTAAGATTGTTATCAACTAGCTAAAAACATATACAGTATACTGGCACTAGAAATATCTATTTTGATTTTTGATGGTATGATGTTGCTTATCAAGAATGAATCATCATTCTAGGTCACATCTTCTATAAAGCTAATGGAGTAAAAGATGAATAAGCAAAAAGGATTCGAGGGAATCAACGTAATTTTAATATTTTGTAACTAGGCACTTCTTGCGAGATCCTGTGGACAATGCTTGTAATATTGCTCCAATACTGTATTAACATGCATAGTAAAGTGCCCGTTAATAGCTTTATGTTAACTTATTTTACTTTGTGTCAGATTTTTTAACAACTTTATAAGGTGTAGAGTCAATGAAGTTAACTTTTTGAGTTTCACTTGTCACTTCAATAATATTTTCAGTCTCCTCATCAATTTATACAAAATTTTTATTAGATAAACCTACAATAAATAATCCTTAACGAGTACCTTACTATGCTTGTAGTTGCACGATTTTCCTGGCCCAAATCTTATTGATCTGGCCTTGGCCCAAAGCGCAACCCACAATAGAAATTTGTAGAGGATGGGTCAAAGAACTTCGCCTCAGTGAGCCTGTTCGGTCTTGTACATGGACAATATAGTTACAGAAAGTAAAAACACAAGAATGGATCTCCACGTGTGATTCTATTTCTCCCGTTCTTAATACAGTTTTTCTCCCCCCTTCTTTGGGGGATTCCACTACATTATATAGTTCCCCTCCTCTCATCTCAACCTTACACTTGTCGATCATCTAAGCATCTACTTGAGCACCTGTCCCATCAGACGCCCCCATCTCTCCCTTTGTGAGTTGCAGAGGCCAAGGTGGTACTGTTCAGGGGTCTTTTCCTCATTAATGCGGCCAAGAGGATGGTTGGGGCGCAATTAATGTGGTGGTGGCAGCTTTCCATGAGATATTTTGGATTTTATTCATTTTATATGTTGGGAGGATGAACTGAAATGGATGGGGAGAGTTCCTCGTCTGGACTTCGTGATGTCCGAGGAGGAGTTACTCCTCGGACAGGTTTCCTTGGCGTTATTGGGGTTGAGTAATGCTTCATATGTGGTTTCTCTTCGGCAAGGACGCTCCTCGGACGGGCCTGGATTTGGAATAGCCCATTATTTTTGGGTCGGGCCCCACAATAGCCCCTCAAAACTCCGGTTTTTATCTCCTTCCGAGGAGAAAAGCGAGGTTTTGATGTTAGTGAGAGGGTGGAAATAAGGAGAGCTTGGGGCGCGCGTGCGGACCGTTACTTTTGACGCGTTACAATTTACGAGGCGTGGTCATTAACTTCTGGAGGCGTTATGTTCCCTCCATCCAACGGTGTGGCGTGGATCGAACGGCCATCGTTTCTTCTCGTATTTTTAGGCAGGAATGATCTTTTCTCTCTCCTCCCGGCTATATAAGACGTTAGAGGGGTTCAGTTCTTTTTATCTGCATTTCATAAACCTCAGAGGCTTCCAGAGAACTCCATCGAACCCTAGAGACATACGAATACTTGCGCCCGTTACGCCTCCGTAGCAGTCTTTCGTGAAGCGTTCCTTCCAGGAGAGATTTCCAGGCGTCCCACTGAGCGTTTTGCGAAGGTACCAGTACATTTCGTTCATCTCGCCGTTTCAATTCCCTCCTCGGACTCTACTTTTATTCTCAGTCCTTACTTTCGTTTCCCCAGTTCAGTTCAGATGGGTAGATTTGAGAAATTAGTAAACACTCCAGCCGCTATGGAGGCCTTTAGGGCTAAATACCACATTCCCCCGGGGGTTGGGTTGCAGTACTGTCCTCTTGAAGGAGTATTGACAGAGAGAGGTATGGGAGAAGTTGTTATCCCTATGATTGCTTTTATAGAGGGAGGGATGACACTTCCCATGCGTAGGATTACAAGGGACTACCTGTTCAACCATAGGTTGACGCCGTATCAGTGTGCCCCGAATATGTTCAAGATACTAGGCTGTGTAGATGTCTTAGACGAGCGGATGAATCTAGGCCTTACTTGGCACGATGTGGCTTATCTGTACGAATGTCACCGCCTCGGGGATGATGGGTATTATCTTAAATCCCGGAACGAGGACGTTAGGTTGATCTCTTGTCTCCCAGTATCCAATAAAACCGTGAAGAATGACTTCCTTATTGCTTCTGGGGAGTGGTCTGACGGTATTCATTGTCCAACTCGGGCAGGAACCCCAGGTGCGACGTTTTTAGGATCGGTCCTTTTTGGGAAAGGATTTAGTATTGAGGGTTTATTTTTCTTGCTTTCTTTGTAATTGGAAAATTTCATGAACTAACCCCACTTTTCTTGGTTGCTTGCAGATAAAGTTCACGTCGCTCCTCGGCTAAACTTTGTGAACGTGCCAGCGTTGAACTACCTTCTTAGGTCGGAGATTTACGTTTCCGAGGACGGACAGTTGCGTGCGGCCCATCTGGTTCTGGGCTATCAACCTCTGAGCAGCTCTTTCCAGGCTATCGGCCACGCTATAAGGGCTGGCAGTCCGAGGTTGGCTAGGATTGACGTGTCCAAGGACGGGTTCCTAGCTGGACACGATCTGCCACCAGTTGTGTTGCCTGGTGTTAGAAATCCCTACTTAGCAGAGCAGCTACCTCCGCCAAACGAGCCTGGTGTTGCCGTTCAGGTTGAAGAGGAAACTGAATCATCTCGTCTTTCCCTTGAGGAAGAGATAGACGAGTTTTATTTTGAGGAGGAAGTTCAGCAAACCCCTTTGGTGGAACTTTCCGGTCCTGAAGGAGAGCGGGACCGACATTCTGCAGTTGGCGCTCCTTCCATTGTTATCTGCTCGGTAGATACTTCGGACGAAGAGACACAGCCCATGGTAGGAAAGGGAAAGTCTCTGAAGGAGCTGATGGCCTCCCGAGGGAAAGGCCAGTCATCGAAGGGACCACCTCCATCACAAGTCAAAACCCTTCCTCCTGTTGTCCCTCAGGGCATTTCGGAACCTGGCCTTAAGGCTAATCCGGACCTGAAGAAGAAGAGGCCGGTTGACACCCCTGAGGAGGGTGAGGTGGCTGCTCAGCCGACCAAGCAGCAAAAGACCGCTCGGGCACCAAGGAGCAGAAGGGGCAACTCCTCGGAGAATCGGGACGAGGAGAGCCTTGCGGAGGTACGAGCTGCCCCGCGTGTATGGAGCCCCAAGTTGGAGCTGGATGGGGTTGCCATCCCCTACAATGCTTCGGTCCGAGAGTACAACCGAGGCCGGGCAGGGTATGTGGCCGAGGCTTTGGAGCAGCCCCTACTCCTTCCTCGGGATATGGAGGCTTATAGGCGGTTCTCTCAGCCCGAGATCTTCCTATCCCTTAAAAGGGACCTCGCGATGGTAAGTAACCCTTCTACTGTTTCATTAAAAATGACTCCCCCTTTTTTTTTTTTTTTTTTTTTTTTTTAAAGCAATCTTGTTTCGTTCGTAGATCACTCAGCAGGTATTTGTGGTTGAGGAATTCTGCCGAGGTAATCGTAGTCGGGCTGAGGCTGAGACCCAGGCTCGGACGGAGATGGAGAAGGCCTTGGGGTCCCTTAAGCACGATCACCTTAAACTCACGGACGAGTTCAAGGAGTCGGAGAAACAGCGCAAAAGTGCAGAGGCTGGTCTGAAGAGTGCCGAGACCCAGGCGGAGGACCAGCGCAAAGAGCTGTACTCGACACAGATTAACCTCGCCACCGAGAGGCAGGCAGTGCAGGATCTCAAGACTGCCCTGCAAAAAGTCAAAGATGAGCTGAGGCGGGTCAAAGAGGAAGCCCAGCTGATCCGAGAGGCTGCAGAGGCTGAGAAGAATGCTGCTCGCCAGCTCGGGGCCGCAGAAACGGAGGCGAGGCTATCCGAGGAGATCCCCGAGGTGTGCAGGGATTACTGCAGTATTTCATGGGCTCATGCTCTCGATACTGCAGGAGTTCCTACGGATTCGGCACTAAGACTGCCCGAGAACATCTTCTATCCTCCGGAGATCCGAGAGAATCCTGATGACGCCCAAGCGGCCTCAGAGCCTGATATGGCGAAGGACCCCGCCGCAGACTCTACCATCGAGGTTCCTCCCCCTCAGCCCGAGTAGAAAGAAGATCCTCCTGTTAAGGCTTAGCCCTTTAGGCTTTTGATCTTTGTACCCCTTTTTTTTTTTGAATGTGAGTCGTCCTATTTTTCCATTCTTCTGTAAGGACATCTCTTTCTAATGTACTCGGAATATTAATATAAAATGTTCGCTTTGCTTACTATGGATGTATGTCAGTAGCGCTCTTTTTTTTTTTTTTTAAGCATTTGCAACGATGTAGATATAGGCAAATAGCCAAAATAAAATGGGTTTTTGGGCTGCGCATTTGAGGGTTGCGATGGTGCCAGACTGCGCGCACGTATTAAAACGATTTCCTTTAAGTAATAATCTCTCAATCTATCATAAGTAATAATTTCCCCTAAGTCTGTGGTCCGAGGAGCCATGCAGGACTTGGGTTTTGTTTAAAACTATGAATAGTTGCCTTAAGTATTAATTTCCCCTAAGTCTGTGGTCCGAGGATCCATGCAGGACTTAGGTTCTGTTTAAAACTTATAAAAATTGTCATGAGTAATAATTTCCCCTAAGTCTGTGGTCCGAGGAGCCATGCAGGACTTAGGTTCTGTTTAAAACTATGAATAGTCGCCTTAAGTATTAATTTCTCCTAAGTCTGTGGTCCGAGGATCCATGCAGGACTTAGGTTCTGTTTAAAACTATGAATAGTCGCCTTAAGTATTAATTTCCCCTAAGTCTGTGGTCCGAGGATCCATGCAGGGCTTAGGTTCTGTTTAAAACTTATAAAAATTGTCATGAGTAATAATTTCCCCTAAGTCTGTGGTCCGAGGAGCAATGCAGGACTTAGGTTCTGTTTAAAATTATGAATAGTCGCCTTAAGTATTAATTTCCCCTAAGTCTGTGGTCCGAGGATCCATGCAGGACTTAGGTTCTGTTTAAAACTTATAAAAATTGTCATGAGTAATAATTTCCCCTAAGTCTGTGGTCCGAGGAGCCATGCAAGACTTAGGTTCTGTTTAAAACTATGAATAGTCGCCTTAAGTATTAATTTCCCCTAAGTCTGTGGTCCGAGGATCCATGCAGGACTTAGGTTCTGTTTAAAACTTATAAAAATTGTCATGAGTAATAATTTCCCCTAAGTCTGTGGTCCGAGGAGCCATGCAGGACTTAGGTTCTGTTTAAAACTATGAATAGTCGCCTTAAGTATTAATTTCCCCTAAGTCTGTGGTCCGAGGATCCATGCAGGACTTAGGTTCTGTTTAAAACTTATAAAAATTGTCATGAGTAATAATTTCCCCTAAGTCTGTGGTCCGAGGAGCCATGCAGGACTTAGGTTCTGTTTAAAACTATGAATAGTCGTCAGGGGACCAGCAAGCAACGGATAGTCATGAAAGAAAACATATGCTAAGCCATTCTTATTAATAATAATATCTTCTGAGGTTATTTACATTCCATGGTCGAGGTACAGGCTTTTCATCCAAATCTTCTAGGTAGTAGGCGCCTATTCCGGCCACGGATGTGACCCGGTATGGTCCCTCCCAATTGGGCCCCAACTTGCCCCAAGAGGGGTTCTTCGCGCTGCCAAGAATCTTCCTCATCACGAGGTCACCTGGACCCAGAGGCCGCAGTTTGACGTTAGCATCGTACCCTTGTCTCAGCTTCTGGTGATAATAGGCCATATGAATCATCGCTTTTTCTCTTCTTTCTTCGGCTAGGTCCAGACTCCGTTCCAATAAACCGTCGTTATCGTTTGGGGTAAACGATCTAGACCTCAGTGTGGGAAAGTTGTTCTCGATCGGGAGCACGGCCTCAGCCCCATAAGTCATCGAGAAGGGGGTCTCACCGGTCGATCGTCGCGGCGTCGTCCGATAAGTCCATAAGACGTGGGGGAGTTCCTCTACCCATCTCCCCTTTGCCTCGTCTAGTCTCTTCTTCAGTCCGTTCACTATGACCTTGTTCACGGCCTCGACCTGCCCATTTCCCTGAGGGTAGGCGGGGGTGGAATATCGGTTAATGATTCCGAACTCGCGGCAATACTCCCTAAAGTTCTTACTGTCGAACTGCAGACCATTGTCGGAAATGAGTGTCCGCGGAGTTCCGAAGCGGGTGATGATGTTCCTCCAGATGAATTTCTGGGCGTCCACGTCCCTAATGTTGGCTAAGGGTTCAGCTTCCACCCATTTAGTGAAGTAATCAGTTCTGACTATTATGTATCGCTTGTTCCCCGCAGCTTTGGGGAAAGGTCCGACTATATCAAGGCCCCATTGTGCGAACGGCCATGGGCTAGAGAGGGGGTTGAGAACCCCTCCGGGTTGGTGGATATTCGGGGCGAATCTTTGGCACTGGTCGCACTTCTTAGCGTATTCTTGGGCCTCTCTTTGCATGTTCGGCCACCAGTACCCTTGGGAGAGTGTCCTGTGCGCCAGCGACCTTCCTCCGGTGTGGCTCCCGCAAATCCCCTCGTGCAACTCCTCGAGTAAAGATACGGACTCTTCCGGATGCACGCAGAGTAGGTACGGTCCAGAGTAAGAGCGTCGATATAGTTTGTGGTCCTCTGATAGCCAGAACCGAGGAGCATTCCTGCGTATCTTCTCGGCTTCCAGTTTTTCCTCCGGTAAGAGGTCGTTTTGGAGGAAGCTCTTTATGGGGTCCATCCAGCTAGCACTTTTTCTGATCTGATGGACCTGAGCCGGGTTTCTGCCGACGGGACTTGCCTGTGCCAGATCTTCAACAAGAATCATTCGCGGCAGATTATGCGCCGAGGACGTGGCGAGAGTGGCCAGCGAATCTGCATGGGTGTTTACGCTCCTGGAAATGTGCGTCAGACTGAAGGATTCAAAACTCGTCTGTAGCCGTTTGACTTATCCCAGATACTCTTGCATCCTAGTATCTCGAGCTTCCAGCTCACCCATCACTTGTCCGATAACCAGTTTGGAGTCCGAGAACGCTTCTATTATTCTTCCGCCCAATCTTTGAACCATCGTCATCCCTTGAAGTAAGGCTTCGTATTCGGCTTCATTGTTCGTAGCCGAGAATCCGAGCCTCAATGATTTTTCAATGGCGGCCCCGTCCGGGGATATTAAAACTATCCCAACTCCTGACCCCCTCTGGTTAGCTGCGCCATCTACATAGACCTTCCAATGCGTGCTCCTCCCTGTTGAAATCGCACCAACCGACTTTCCATCCATGTCTTTCTTCTCGGTTATTGTTTCTATAGAGGGCTCAGCAAACTCCGCTACCAAGTCTGCAAGGACCTGTCCTTTGATAGAGGATCTGGGCATATATTTAATATCAAAGGCCCCCAAAAGCGCACTCCACATGGCGATCCTTCCGGTGTAGTCAGCGCTTCGAAGCACTGCTCGGAGGGGAAGCTGAGTTAGAACGATGACCGTGTGCGCCTGAAAGTAATGAGGAAGTTTTCGGGTTGCATGCACTATCGCCAGAATTGCCTTTTCTAAAGGTAGGTATCGCACCTCGGCCTCATGTAGTGATTTGCTCACATAGTACACCGGTCGCTGCACCCCGTTATCATCCCGTATCAGTACCAGGCTTACAGCGTGGGGGGCTACGGCGATGTAGGCAAACAGCACCTCATCTGCCTCAGGGCTGGACATGATGGGTGGTCGGGACAGGTAGTCTTTAAGCTGTTGGAAAGCCTGAACGCAATCCTCCGACCATTCGAACTCTTTCCACTTGTTTATCAGGAGATAGAAAGGCCGACATCGATCCGCCGATCGCGATATGAACCGGTTCAACGCCGCAATCATGCCAGTGAGCTTCTGTACTTCCTTCGGATTCCGAGGAGCCTGTAGGCTGTTAATGGCTTTGATTTGGTCGGGACTTACTTCTATTCCCCTGTGGGTGACCATATACCCCAGGAATTTCCCAGACCCGACCCCGAATGAGCATTTGGAGGCATTCAGCCGCAACCGGTGCTCCCTTAATATAGCGAAGATTGTTCCGAGGTCCTTCACGTGCTCGAACACCCTTTTACTCTTCACGACCATATCGTCTATATAAACCTCAATGATCTTGCCCAGTTGTGGTTCAAACATCCCAGTCATCATCCTTTGGTAGGTTGAGCCTGCGTTCTTTAGCCCAAATGGCATCACCTTATAATGATAATTTCCGATGGGCGTCATGAAAGCCGTTTTCTCTTGGTCCTCTAGCGCTAGGGGTATCTGATGATAGCCCTGGAAGGCGTCCAGGAAGCTCATTCGAGGGTGCCCCACGGTTGCATCCACCAATCGATCAATTCGAGGTAAGGGGAATGGGTCCTTTGGGCACGCCTTGTTCAGGTCCGTGAAGTCCACGTAGACCCTCCATTTCCCTGTCTTCTTCTTTACCACCACAGTGTTTGCCAACCATTCCGGGTAGAAGACCTCTTTAATAGCCCCTGCTCTTTTTAGTTTTGCCACTTCGTCTTTTACGGCACCAGCATGTTCCTTTGAAGGGCGTCGGGGTGGCTGCTTCTTCGGAGTGGAAGAGGGGTTGACGTTCAGGTGGTGACAAATAAGGCTAGGATCAACGCCCGGGGCGTCGTAGGCGTCCCATGCGAACACGTCGACATTTTCTCTGAGAAATCTGACTAGTTCCTCCTTTTCTTGAGAGGGCAATTCAGAGCCGACCAGAAAGAACCTCTCCGGGTCGTCGTTGACAGCGACTTTATCTAAACTTTCACACCTTATCTCCTCGGCTAGTCCATCGTCTTGTTCTGCCGAGGCGGCTGATTGCTATAAACTTTCAGGGGCCGAGGACTCGGCATAGGTTCGATGTAAGACGGCGGCCACCATACACTGCCTGGATATGGCCTGATCTCCTCGGATCTCATCTACTTGTCCTCTAGATGGGTATTTTACTTTTTGGTGAAGTGTGGAGGCCACGGCCTCTAGGGCATGGATCCACGGCCTTGCAACTATTGCGGTGTAAGGTGAATAAGCGTCGACCACAATAAAATTTACCTCCACTATCTCCGCCCCAGTCTGCACGGGTAGTCGGATTTGCCCCTTTGGTGTAACAGTCCTTCCCTCGAAACTGAGGAGGGGAGAGTCGTAAGCTGTCAAATCTTCCGGCTTCAGGTTCAGCCCCTTGTATAGATCGGGGTACATTATCTCTACTGCACTTCCCGAATCCACCAACACCCTTTTCACGTCGAAGCCCCCAATCCTCAGTGTGACCACCAAGGCATCATCGTGAGGTTGAATAGTTCCTCTCTTATCCTCATCCGAGAATCCCAGTATCAAAGAGCTTCCCTTTTTTGACCTCTTGGGTTCCCTTTGCCTGCCCTCGGAGAGGAGCCGATCCACAGCTAACACCCTGGGGATGGGTGGCCCCGTTCTTCCTGGTGCAGCGAGAATGACATGTATCGTCCCGGTGGGGGGTCTTAAGGACACGTCCCTTCGAGGCTCTTGTGTTGCTTGGCCGGGATGGCCACTCGATGGGTGCAGCAGGTGGCGCAATTTTCCTTCTCGGACCAACTGATCTAGGTGATTCCATAGATTCCTGCAGTCCTCAGTAGTATGCCCGTTGTCCTGATGATAGTGGCAGTACAGGTTCTGGTTACGTTTGGAAGGGTCTCCAGCCATCTTCCCCGGCCACCTGAAATAGGGCTCATTCCTTACTTTCTCCAGTACCTGTTGTACTGGTTCTCTGAATACGGCATTCACTGTTTGCGGGATGCTCTGCCCAACCTGTCGCGAAAAATCTCTTCTCGGCTGACCAGGGTTGTGTCGTTCTGACCTGAAATCAGTCGCTTTGGGGGGGATAACCTTCTCCTTTCACCTCCCTTGCAGCTGATCTTCCTCCACCCTTTTGTATTTGTCGATCCTATCCCTCAACTGATCAACATTGGCAACCGGTTTACCAGTGAGGGACTTCCTTAAGCCATGGTCGGTGGGGAGCCCGCTTTTGAATGTGCTGATAGCGACAGCATCATAGTTGTCATCCAGGTCGTTATACACTTCCCAGTATCTATCCGAATATGCTTTCAGAGTCTCTCCCTCGTACATGGATAAGGACAATAGTGAACCGAGGGGCCTGGGGACTTTGGTGTTGGTGATATAGCGGGAGCAGAAATCCTGAGTGAGCTGCTTGTATGGGCTTACGGAATTTGTCTTCAGGCCGTTGAACCACCTCATCGGCATTGATCCCAAGCTGGACGGGAAGATTTTACACATAAGGGCTTCATTTTGCGAGTAGATCGCCATCTTTTGGTTAAATTGGCTCACATGCTCTACCGGGTCTGTTCGACCGTTATAGATGGCGAACGCCGGTTGGTTGAACCGTCGAGGCAGCTTAGCCCCTTCAATTCTGTTCGTGAAGGGGGACCTTGAAACCTGGTCCAACGCCTTCTTCATGGCATCGTTTCCCGAACCCTTGCTGGATGTGTTCTCGTATTTCCGCACAGGGCGTGGTTCCTCTTCGTAGGAAAAGGTTTCACTTGGGGGGGTCCTTGATCTCCGTCGGTAACTCGCATCCTCCGCTGCATGGCCTGGTGGCTATTTCGCCTTTGGGACACGTGACTACCTATCTGAGTGTGACTCTGGCTTGTCCGGATAGTATGCATACTTCCCTTATGATTCCCCTTGTGGCCTGGGTTGACGGGGTTATTTTGCCTCTGGGACTCGGCGGGTTGTGCCTGTTGGGGGTTAGCCTGGTGAGGATTCTCCTGGTGTGGACCTAGTTCTACCATGCTCAACCGTTGTGCTAGCTGATGCCCTAGTTCTTCCCACAGACGGCGCCAATTGTAGTTGCACGATTTTCCTGGCCCAAATCTTATTGATCTGGCCTTGGCCCAAAGCGCAACCCACAATAGAAATTTGTAGAGGATGGGTCAAAGAACTTCGCCTCAGTGAGCCTGTTCGGTCTTGTACATGGACAATATAGTTACAGAAAGTAAAAACACAAGAATGGATCTCCACGTGTGATTCTATTTCTCCCGTTCTTAATACAGTTTTTCTCCCCCCTTCTTTGGGGGATTCCACTACATTATATAGTTCCCCTCCTCTCATCTCAACCTTACACTTGTCGATCATCTAAGCATCTACTTGAGCACCTGTCCCATCAGACGCCCCCATCTCTCCCTTTGTGAGTTGCAGAGGCCAAGGTGGTACTGTTCAGGGGTCTTTTCCTCATTAATGCGGCCAAGAGGATGGTTGGGGCGCAATTAATGTGGTGGTGGCAGCTTTCCAAGAGATATTTTGGATTTTATTCATTTTATATGTTGGGAGGATGAACTGAAATGGATGGGGAGAGTTCCTCGTCTGGACTTCGTGATGTCCGAGGAGGAGTTACTCCTCGGACAGGTTTCCTTGGCGTTATTGGGGTTGAGTAATGCTTCATATGTGGTTTCTCCTCGGCAAGGACGCTCCTCGGACGGGCCTGGATTTGGAATAGCCCATTATTTTTGGGCCGGGCCCCACAATGCTTATTAACATTTCCCATAAATAAACTCCTCTTTCTACCAAAAAAAGAAAAAGAAAAAAAGACACAAATATTTCGTCCAATTTTAATAGAGAATGTAATTAAGTGTGTGTTTAACTGTTAGTTTTTTTTTTTTTTTTTTTTAATTAGAAGTTTGCATTTAGGGAAAAAAGAAGTAATAATTTGCAAACAAAATACGCAAAACCAGGTACAGAAGTATCTTTCATATCCTATTATTTTAAAGACTAAAGGGTGTGATTAATTGGAATTTGTTTCTTGGTTATTTTGTTTATTACTTTAGATATAAATTTTAAATTCTCACTTATTTATTTTTTAAATAAGATAAATCTCTAAAAATAAATGTATCTTAACATACTCTTAGCGCCTATTTGGTAGTTTTGTAATAGTAATGTTGTTTGTATTTTTTGAAAATTCTTGTGGGTGAAAAGTATGTGAAAATACGTGTAATATTGTTTAAACACTGAAAACTGTTATTCAAAATACACTACCAAACACCCCCTTAATTTTTTTAAAATCATAATAAAGTTAATTATTTTGAAACCATAATAAAATTAAAATTAACTAGTACTAATGTTTTAGGATCAATCTTGTCTTTCCCTGATGTCTGAAAAATTTTCTAGTCTTTCCTCAAATATGAGGATTGAAAGAGATCAAGATCCAGTGAAATCGGAACTTGGCACTTTCGCACCAAAAAAAAAAAAAAAAAAAATTCTATAGTTCAATTTTAGTGGTTATATAAATGAGTGCTTTTAAAAATTATTTTCCAAAAGCTTTAATATTATTTTTATAAAAAATATATAAAATCGTCAAAAATTTTAATTAATTTTTTTATCATAATTTAAAATATATATATATATATATTTTTTTTAAACCACTGCTCTAAAATCATTGTAAATTTTTTCCTCCTTTTAAATTTTTTTTTTTGATGGGTTTTAATCTTCTTCTTTTTTTGGTTAAATGGTTTTAATCTATTATTATTACATTATCATAACGTAGATATTCATTTTTTTTTTTTTTTTGATAAGATAGATATTCATATTATACACCTGCTCAATCCGATTGAAGGTACCAGCTTAAAGGACGAGCAATTAATGACTACAATAATTATTCTCGTGCAACTCGTGACTCGTGGCCTCCACCAATAAATGATCAAAAAACACAAAATTAACCCAAATTTAATTCTTAGAATCGACGGATAACCAACACAATTGATGAATTTTTGCCTATTTCTATAGGACTTATAGTGCCCTCGATCTGTTGTGAAATGAAATCAAATGTCTATCAATACTTGGCCTTTACCTCATGCAGTTTGTCAATCACTCAAAAAGTCCTCCAATCAGGTGAACGTTCGTGTCGGTCGTATAGCATGACGGTAGGCAACCATGGGTGGCTTTGCTCTTGAGGCTTCTCCTCCACCTCCTCCTGTGGCTTCTGATTCTGAGGGTGAGGATGATGATGGAGATGCTAGTTCTACCGATGAGATGTCTACTTGACACTCTTACCCTTTGTTACTCGTGACAAAAGGAGGAGGAGTTTTGGATATGAGAGTAGTCATTCTTAGGGGGAGAGTTAGTATAGGACATTTTTGTTAGAAGGAGTGTTAAGTGTTGATATTTTTAAGGGATGTAATGAGGATTACATGTATCTTTTTCTTTTCTCTATTTTAGATACATTTATTCTTGTACATGGGTCTTGTGACCATTTTTGACATACATTGTACTTATTTTCTTTATATATGAGGATGTATGTTTCTTTCACCTATTCTTGCATGTGTTGTTTCTTTTCTTTCTTTATACACATGGTTCTTATTACTTATATGCAATCTATTATTTCTGTTTCACACAAAGATGCCTTGATAAGTTTTGTTTAAAGTGTTTCAGAAATACAGGTTGTCAAAGTCTACTTGCCATAAACTCTCTTCTTGCAAAGTTTTTCAAGAGTTTGTATTAGGATAGATTTTACTGTATTCAACAAGTGAATATGAGTTGAGTGATTTATGACTTCTCTCATATGTTCATTTGTTTGTTGTGGTTTTGTCATAGATTGCCGAAGGGGGAGATTGTTAGGACATATGTGATTCACTTGTTTAGGAACATATGTCACTATTTTATGTAATTGGCTAATCCTTTGACAAAACGCACTTTACTTGTATTTTGGTAGATCTAGAATGTGTTTAATATTTTAAGAAAATGTGTTTCAAGATCAAGTGTTGAAGACATACGAGTCTGTCCAAGAAACAAGCTGAAGAAGTGCCTATCATTAAAGCTTGATAGCTATCTATCCATCGAGCTTAAGAAGCTATTCCAGCCCTGTGGCTTGACAGCTGCTCGACAGCTGCTTGACAACATCTTGACAGGCAGGTATCTGTCGAGTTTTATGAAAAACAGAATTCCAATTCTGTTTTGACTCCAATCCGGTTCTATGTGTTTGGGCTTTCTTTTTTCACAACCCTAAACATATAAAAGGATTATTTTACGGGCCGTCAAAGTGTTCACAAGTTGCACAAGTGTTGAGCAGAGTTTGTTCAAGCAAATTGTGACCGGAGACAGAATTTCTCCTAGTTCATCGTTCTTGAAGAAGTTGCTGTGTTTGTGCACCGTAGGGTTTTATGACCAAGCATCTTCTTGATCTTCATCGTTGGGATGAACTGAAGAACTTTGCAACCAACAACCTTCTCTAGTTAGTGATTGAAGTCACGTACTTGGATCCACGCAATTGGTTAGTCACATACTTGGGAGCCATGCATCGAAAGGAGAAATTGTCACTACAGAACAAGTCCAATTGGGTATTGGGGTAAGGGTTTAACTGTAGGTTGGTATAAGGTACTAGGATTTCTTTACTTGTAACCGCTTGTTGCGATAATAGTGGAGTTTCGGCAGTGGTGACCTTAAAATCACCTGGTGGGGTTTTTGCCGTATAGGTTTTCCCTATTCGTAAACAAATCACCGTGTCAATTTATTTTCCGCTGCATACTTAATTTATTGGTGATTTGTTTGTGCTATCACGCGTATGCATGTTAATTAACTTAATTAATTCATTTGGCTAAATTAATTGGTTAATTTATCACAATGGGTCAATTCATTTTTGGCCTATCAGCAGGTATTGGGGTGGTGGTTCGGAATGCAAAGGGAGAGGTAATAGCTGCTCTTGTTGAAAAAATTTCGCACTCGGGCTCGGTGGAATTGTTGGAAGCCTTAGCTGCTAGAAGGGCTGTAAAATTCATTGTAGAGTTGGGTATTACGGGCTCGGAATTTGAGGGTGACTCGGAGATAGCGTGCAGACCGTTGAGGTCAGCGGATTGCGGTCACTCATCCATCGGTCAGATTGTCAAAGACATCATGTCTATTATTGGTTCGCTTAGAACTTTCTCTTTCTCTCATACTAGGCGGCAGGGTAATTGTGTGGCCCATGCTTTGGCTAAGAGAACAATAGTTTCATTTCCTTTATTAGTTTGGATGGAGCATGTTCCATCTGATATTCACCATTTTGTCATTTCAGATTTTCCTGCAAATTAATAAAAGTGCTCGGTTTGATTCTCCAAAAAAAAAAAACTAAAAAACTAAAAAACTAAAAAATAGTTGGAATCTATCAGCAGGTATTGGGGTGGTGGTTCGGAATGCAAAGGGAGAGGTAATAGCTGCTCTTGTCGAAAAAATTTCGCACTCGGGCTCGGTGGAATTGTTGGAAGCCTTAGCTGCTAGAAGGGCTGTAAAATTCATTGTAGAGTTGGGTATTACGGGCTCGGAATTTGAGGGTGACTCGGAGATAGTGTGCAGAGCGTTGAGGTCAGCGGATTGCGGTCACTCATCCATCGGTCAGATTGTCAAAGACATCATGTCTATTATTGGTTCGCTTAGAACTTTCTCTTTCTCTCATACTAGGCGGCAGGGTAATTGTGTGGCCCATGCTTTGGCTAAGAGAACAATAGTTTCATTTCCTTTATTAGTTTGGATGGAGCATGTTCCATCTAATATTCACCAGTTTGTCATTTCAGATTTTCCTGCAAATTAATAAAAGTGCTTGGTTTGATTCTCCCAAAAAAAAAAAAAAACTAAAAAACTAAAAAATAGTTGGAATCTATGAGAATTCACAATCACAACATGGTTACGGTTTTGGTTTTGGTTTTGGTTTTGGGATTAAAAAAAAAAAAAGAGAGAGGAAGGGAACCATTACTAGTGTTGGCTCTAGACTTTAGACTCTTAATTAAAAAGTTGTTGGAATCTATGACAATTCACAATCAAGAGAGAGTTTATTAAGCTTTCAAGGATGTGGGTTTAAATTTGGAAAAGAAAGACTTTAAACTCTAGATATTACACAGTTCTTACCGTCACTTTTGTCCAGTGATCCACCATTCTACTCAAAAGCTTCCACTTGCTTAAAATTCTACTTCTAAAAAAATAAAAAACAAAAAACATTCCCAATATCATTGCATTAAACGATAGAGAAGCTGTAACGTACTGCAATAGGAGCTCATCATTTTTCTGAATTTGAAAACTATGATTTTCTTTTCGTTAGTTATGTGCGTGGGATTAGTTGAGGCGAAATTGGATTTAATTTGCTACTTTGAATGGGTGACTAAAAGCTGGAAAGGCTTAATTCTTTGGTCTCTATTTCCACAAAATTTGTTTGTTTCTACAGAAAATAATTCCAAAGAAAGTCTTCAATTTTCCGAAAATGTTTCGCTCTTGAATCAAACGCGTCACTTTTCAATTCAATTCCTTAAGGTTAATCTTCCCTGGCTTGATTCATTTGTTTGACATTTTTTTTTATTTTTTTATTTTTACATCTACTTCAATTCTACAAGGACATTATCTTTGTTTGATAATCCTGATGACATTCATGGCTATGGTCCAGTGCAAATAGAAGGACTTAATTATATACACAAGGCTTACAGCCCTGCATTCTAGTTAGATTTCATTGCTACTCCATTGCTTTTGGTTTTCCATTTAACTTGTTATGTTAACTTGTTTCTTGACTGACCATATAAATACTGGAATAAGAGATGGAATTCATTAACCTTCAAAATGGCTGATCTTTGAACTTTGTTCACTGAGTTGCTGCCTCATTGTTGGATTCAGATTTGCTTTAGTGCTTGAATTTACGTTGTGCAATTCAAAGCTTAATTGAACAATCTCATTGCTAAGCTGAAAGTTAGTATTACTCTGAAAATGTTTCCAAGGTGCCAGCCACATTTGAATTGACATAATTGGTTTAGTGCATATTTTCTGTTCTTTTTCTTTTGTTAATGGTTTCACGTTTGGACTGCTTATGTGACAAGCAAATTGTCAGCTTCCAGAATCAAGCGTCCAAGGCAACCAACCAAACTTTTTTACAGGCTTCAATCGGTTGGTCATAAATTTTGAGCACCCAGGAGAGGCTGTACGTGATATTTATAGGCCAATCCAAAATAGCATCAGCCCAAAGCTCGTTCCTTGCCTTGCCAGTTGCCTGCAATGCTCAATCAAAAATATTGGGAAAAATTACATTTTAAGTCTTTTTTTTTTCTTTTTTTAAGAATACTAAATATTTTAACACACACATTTTAAGTCATGTAGTTTAATTCTTCTCAAAAAAGAATTCACTTAGTTTAAGGGTGTAATAAATTAAACCTTGATATTTGAAATGGTAGTAAATTAAAGTTAGGCTAAAATTCAAAATTAACCCTTTAAGTTTCCTTAAATTTCATTTTAGTCCTCTAATTTTACTTTCATTCATTTCAGTCCTCTAAGTTTCAGATTTATTCAATTAAGGTCTTTTTGTCAACTTTTGTTAAAAAATTTTGAAAAAAAAATCTAAAAATTATTTTTCAATCATTAATTGAATTTTTTTAATTTAAAAAATTTGAAGAAAATTTTTAAAAAAAAAAATTTGAAAAATTGACCACAACATATAGCAAATGTTGATGGAAAAGCCTTAATTGAATAAACTAGAAACTTAGAGAATTGAAATGAACGAAAACAAAGTTAGAGGACTAAAATGAAATCTGAAAAAACTTAGAGGGTCAGTTTTGCATTTTAGCCTTAAAGCTATTAAAAAATATGACTCATATTATCAAATACAATACAATACACTTTCATTTAGATGGTCAGAGTTTTAATCTGTTAATACTTTTTAAAATATTATGATTGGTTGTAACTCAATGACATTACTTGATCTTCTATATGAGAAAAATTAGGATTTGAATCTTCCTACATCCACTTATTGTAACAACTATTAAAAATAAACTTTGATGTGTTACATTGTGAAATTATAGGTCTAATTTGTTACATTCCTAAACTATAAAGCTTAAAATTTTAATTTTCCCAAAATATTTTTGGGGTTGAATTCAGGCTGAACATTTTACTATTAGATCCAATCCCCAGGAAATAAAGAATGTAGGCCCAAGTATGCTATCATGTCTAGATTTCTGGGCCATTTTTGGCACAGTTTTTACACAAGTCAAGAAGGTTTGATGGAACTGGCCCAAAAACAAAAGGGTTGAACGTAGTAGGCTTATTTATTTTGTTAATCCCATATATAGATTATAGATGACTGATGTGATTATAATTCATTTACGTTATCACATACCACCCACACCCCACCCCCCCCCCCCCCAAAAAAAAAAAAAAAAAAAAAAAAAACCATATTGGTGTGCACTAGTTGCTTCAGTGGAAACTGGACTACTGTGTTTTTCTTTTTAGACACCATTTTATCTCCCTTTGTTTTCTTTTCTTTTTTTGTTAATATAATTTTGTTAACGGATGGGTATTCATTTAGAGAATACTTTTAAAATTTTTTTTTATAGGAAATAAAAATAGCAACTTAATTTGTTAATAATTTTTTATATTTCCTATCAAAGTGGTATCAAAACTTTTTATAATAATTTATTAACAAATGTCCTAAGAGTACCCATTAATCAGACCATTTTTAATATATATATATATATACTTTGTCACGATTTAGATGCATATTGTGGAATTGTAATGATGAATAAAATTATGTTCTTACAAGAATTTGTTTTCTCATTTAATTTTTGCAAATGATGTTTGTGAGTTCTCAATTATAGATGGAATCACGCAATGACAAAGACACAAATACCTTAATCCTGGCAACGTAAGTTGGGGCAATTTATTTAAGAATAACTAGAAAAGATGGATAAAAGGTTTTTGAATTCATATAAGCACTGCTATGAATAATATGGCTGTAATATGGGCAGTTAGACATTAATTAAAAATGGCTTGGATTTTGGGCTATAAACATATATAAATTTAGAGATTGATTCTAAGATTGTTATCAGCTAGCTAAAAACATATACAGTATACTGGCACTAGAAATAGGCCAAAATTGCCAAATACCACGAATTTTTGAAATATTTTGTAAAAAAACACTGTTTCGGAACTATACAGGAAAATACCACTTTTTATGAAACTCGAGTTTCTTAAACTCGAGTTCCTAGGAGTTTTGCCACCGTGGCACTGCTGAGGTGGAAATTGGGCCTTTAAAAAATGCTTTTTTTTTTTTTTTCTAAGGTACTCAAGCTTGGTGAGCTCGAGTACCTCGTAAGGAACTCGAGTTTAATAAACTCGAGTTCCTTATAACTTTTTTTTTTTTTTTTTTTTTTTGGTTGTTGGGATTATTGACAAATAAACATAAACATAAAAATAAGTAGCTTTTTTTTATGTTTTTATTTATTTAAATAGAAGTATTGTAAAATATAGAGATTTTAATTTCAAAATATGAATTTAATTTCTACATTAAGTAAAACTGTTCATTGTTTTCTCATAAAATTTTTCAGTGGTATGGAAATTAGTACTGATGAGTAGTAGTCTGTCTGCGTCTGTCTGGGAATCTTTCAGATCTCGGGAATCTATCAGATCTCTTTTTACGCATGCTAGTAAACAGTAGTAACTTTTGAACACCTGTCTGTATCTGTGTGAACTGTCTGTATCTGTCTGGACTGTCTTGATTTGTCTGGAAGCTATTCACGCATGCTGGTGAATAGTGATCTGTCCCCAGTGAATGGTGATCTATCACTGCGGGAGAGCATTCTGTCTTGGCATATCTGTCTGTCTTTCAATCTGTATACGCGTAGTTATTATAACCTAGCGGATCAGAGTTATCCTCATACTGCTCATGCTCATGCACTACTCCATAATTACTACATAGAACGCAGTATGAAATAGGAAGATAAATAGGAACACGATCTTTTGCCGTCTCGTGGCAAGTCTCATTTTTTGCTGAATCTTAGGGTAGAGCGCTGAAAAGCTTGTTCTCATAAGATAGCTTTTAGGAGACTGTGATTCTGTCTTTATGGAGCTTGAATCTCCAACCTCCTTGCCAGGGAGTTGACAACCAGATGCTTCAATAAATGCACTGGTGCTAAAAAGATATAATTCCAAAACCTTTCTGTCAATGTCCTTTTGTAAAGTCCTTTTACAATGTTTTATAAGAAAATCATATTTAAAATTTAAAGCATATATAATAAAACAAACTTTTTTCTGTACACCTTTGTGCTCTTGCTGAGTAGTGGTATAAGAGTAGCCATGATGATCAATTTTATGCAAAATCCTAGAAACAGTTTATGCAGAAAATAGTGAACAATTTTTATGAAAAAACAATAAATAGTTTTAATTAATGCAGAAAATAGATTTTATGAATGCAGTAAGCAGATTTGAATATGCAATAAACATGATGTGCAGATAGCATATTATATTAATGTAGAAACATATTTTATCAATGCAGAAAAATAGATTCGATTATTGTGAAATTCAAACATGAAAAAGCATTTAGATTTGGCTTTTAAATTTAGAAAACACGATTTCCCTGTACTTAGTTTTGGAGGTTTGCCGACCATGATGTGCCCGACGCTTCCAAGACTCTCGTACGTGTATATTGGCATATTAAGGAAGGCTATTACAAAAGGCTTTCTAAAACTTGGAACTTAAAAGCTTAGAAACTTAGAAACTTGTCTTCTGTCTTCGTAGTCCGTCTCTTTTATAGGTGAAATGAACCATGGTAAAGTAACCTGAGTAGGTAAATTTAACTTAAGTTAATCTGTCGGAGGTATGGAAATTAGTACTAAAGAGTAATAATCTGTCTGGGAATCTTTTAGATCTCGGGAATCAATTAGATCTCTTTTTACGCATGCTAGTAAACAGTAGTAACTTTTGAACATCTGTCTGGACTGTCTTGATTTGTCTGGAAGCTATTCACGCGTGCTGGTGAATAGTAATCTGTCATGGATGCCATCTTCGGTGGTTCTACCCAAGCCATTAAAGATGCAATGGCTGTCCTGAATCAAGAAATTATGTAACTATGGTAGTCAATATTGATGTGAATTTGAATTGGTTCAGAACCTTAGGAACAAATACAACGAGTCCATGGCTTAGGTGATTATCTTGTTTTGTGTTTCATTCTCTTTTCCCTTTGCATACAAATTTCATTCTAGATATGATTCACATTTATTTGTTCATTCTAATGATTTCTGCCTTTATATAAACTACAAAATGACAATTCTTTGTTTGGGTTCTTGATTTTGAATAAACAGAGTAATATCAATAACATTCTGGTGAATGATCATTATTGACAACTACCCTTTAGGAAGCTATTTTATATTCAGGTATTTGTTATTTTGTTAGCTTTAACACATTATTAAATAATTTAAGCAAAAAAGAAAGTAAACAATTTTTTAAATAACGCTGAACAGAAAATAATTTTATGCAGAATACTAGAAATAGTTTATGCAGAAAACAGATTTTATGAATGCAGTAAGCAGATTCGAATATACAGTAAACATGATGTGCAGAGAGGAAATTTTATTAATGTAGAAACATATTTTATCAATGCAGAGAAAAAGAGATTCGATTATTGTGAAATTCAAACATGAAAAAGCATTCAGATTTGACTTTTAAATTTAGAAATCACGATTTCACTAGGTGTTTTATGAGAAAACAGTGAACAGTTTTTAAATAGTGAACAGAAAATAATTTACGCAGAAAAGAGAGTGAACAACTTGTTATAAAGTTTACACAGTAAGTTGTTATTAATTCTCATCTGGACCTATTAGTGACATTATATTTTTCCCTACCATTAACAACTTGTCATGCAGACTTTATTGTGAAATTTTTGAAAAAATATTGTGTCCATAACTTGCATAAAGAGAGGTAATTAAAACATATATATTTATATATATCTTGTCTTTTTTGGTAATTTACAAATCAAACCGCCACTTTTATAAGTATTAGCCAAACACTCAACTTTGTCAAAAAGCATTTTTTTGATAGTTTTTACCAAACATGCTACTTTAAAAAAATAAAATAAAATAAAATAAAAATAAAATAAAAAACTCAGTTTCATATTTTACTTTTTAAAACTTCCACTTTTTCCAAAAGAACTGTTTGAAAAAGCTGAACCAAACTCACCTTAGTAGAACTAATAGATTGTGGTTTTTTTTTAGTTGCAACTTACACATATGCAAGTAACAATAATATGCAAGTATTATAAAAGATTTAATTGCTTGAGTTCAAATCATCTCCTTCATTAATAAATAAGGAGTTATAAAAAAAAAAATTAGAAAGCTTTTTTATTGATAATCTTAATTAAAGATATTATATATAAGGACAAATATACAAAATTATGCATGTGTATATTATAATAATCATTCATTTAGTTAGAAAATAATTCTAAAATTATGCAATAATAACTCATTTAGTTATAATTTCTCAAAAAAATATATAAAGAAAATTCAGGATTAAAGCCATGCAACGCATGGAACTTTCATTAGTATCTTTTATAAATTTAAGCATTATAAAACATTTCATCCACACTTTAAGGGTATCATTTGATTCATGTTGACGACCCGACCCGACTCGAATAATATTGTGTGGTTTTTAATGGCTACTTATTTTTTTGTTTATGTTTATTTGTCAATAATCCCAACAACCAAAAAAAAAAAAAAAGTTATAAGGAACTCGAGTTTATTAAACTCGAGTTCCTTACAAGGTACTCGAGCTCACCAAGCTCGAGTACCTTAGAAAAAAAAAAAAAAAAAAAAGCATTTTTTAAAGGCCCAATTTCCACCTCAGCAGCGCCACGGTGGCAAAACTCCTAGGAACTCGAGTTTAAGAAACTCGAGTTCCATAAAAAGTGGTATTTTCCTGTATAGTTCCAAAACAGTGTTTTTTTACAAAATATTTCAAAAATTCGTGGTATTTGGCCATTTTGGCCGGCATATTAAAATCCCTGTTACGCAAATAAAAAAAAAAATCCCTGTTACGAAATAGCTTAATTTATGTCAACTTATTTTACTTTGTGTCAGATTTTTTATCAACTTTATAGGATGTAGAGTCAATGAAGTTAACTTTTTGAGTTTCACTTGTCACTTCAATAATATTTTCAGTCTCTTCATCAATTTATACAAAATTTTTATTAGATGGACCTACAATAAACCATCCCTAACAAGTACCTTACTATGCCTATTAACATTTCCCATAAATAAACTCCTCTCTCTACCAAAAAAGAAAAAGAAAAAAAAGAAACAAATAGTTCGTCCAATTTTAATAGAGAAGGTAATTAAGTGTGTGTTTAACAGTTAGTTTGTTTCTTTAAAAAAAAAAAAAATTAATAGTTTGTAAGTAATAATTTGCAAACAGAAAATGCAAAACCAAGTACAGAAGTATTTTTCATATCCTATTATTTTAAAGACTAAAGGTCTGTTTGGATACTGTTTATTTTGCTGAAATTGAAAACTTATTGCTAAAAGTACTGTAGATAAATGTAAAAGTTAGTTGAAATAGTACAACAGGATTCATAAATAGTATCAAAAAGTTCAGTGTGACCATAAATAGTAGTAAAAATGAGCTGAATAGTAAAATAATTTTAATTTTTCATTGGTATCCGAACACACACTAAAGGGTGTGATTGATTAGAATTTGTTTCTTGGTTATTTTGTTTATTACTTTAGATATAAAATTTAAATTCTCACTTATTTATTTTTTAAATAAGATAAATCGCTAAAAATAAATATATCCTAACACACACTTAATTTTTTAAAAATTATAATAAAGTTAATTGTTTTGAAACCATAATAAAATTAAATTAACTAGTACTAATGTTTTAGGATCAATCTTGTCTTTCCTCGATGTCTGAAAAAAATTATAGTCTTTCCTCAAATATTAGGATTGAAAGAGATCAAGATCCAGTGAAATCGAAACTTGGTACTTTCGCACCAACAAAAAAAAAAAAAAAAAAACCTTTCCATAGATCAATTTTTGCGGTTAATATAAATGAATGCTTTTAAAAATTATTTTCAAAAAGCTTTAATATTATTTTTATAAAAAATATATAAAATCGTCAAAAATTTTAATTAATTTTTTTATCATAATTCAAAATATACACACATATATATATATATATTTTAAACCACTGCTCTGAAATCATTGCCCTGAAATCATCGTAAATTTTTTCCTCCTTTTAATCTATTATTATTACGTTATCATAACGTAGATATTCATATTATACACCTGCTCAATCCGATTGAAGGTACCAGCTTAAAGGACGAGCAATTAATGACTGCAATAATTCTTCTTGTGCAACTCGTGACTCGTGACTCGTGGCCTCCACCAATAAATGATCAAAAAACACAAAATTAACCCAAATTTAATTCTTAGAATCGATGGACAACCAACCCAATTGATGAATTTTTGCCTATTTCTCAGCCCCTATTAACTATAGGACTTATAGTGCCCTCTGTTGTGAAATGAAACCAAATGTCTATCAAATATCAATACTTTGGCCATGCAGTCTGTCAATCACTCAAAAAGTCCTCCAATCAGTCCCTCATCAAAACCTCTTGAAAAGTTAGTGCCCAAGCTGCAAAGCTCTAGTCTCTATATATTCACATTCACTTGCTAAACCTATGCTGTCCCATCTAATTAATATAAAATCTATAACCTTACTCTTTCACAATCGGCGGCGTACGGCCCATAATATTAGGGCCTAAAGACCATTATGTTGTATTGTTGTGGCCAACAGTCATAGACCCTTCATAGATAGATAACATTTGATTGATAATTTTAAAAAAAAAAAACCCTACGCTCTTATTATGTCATGGTCCACTAATATTAGTACACTCTATTAGAAGTACTGTGCACTCATTTTCTTTGAATTGTGTGTGAATTATTGCTAGCTTTATCTCATATTTGCCTATTTGCTTTTGCATTTCTCGAATTTCGTTTCTCCTCCTCAAAAGCTTTCCTTTCTTGTTTCATATTTCCACAATGGACCAAGTTACGTCCCCTAGAAACTTGTCATATGCTTCTTTTTGTAATAGGAGGACCCCCAAGGTTAAGCACTGGCTACCACCTCTCTCTTCCTTTTTCTTTTCACAATCTTATATGTTTTTTTTTTAATAATGTTTTTAACTCTATAATTTAAGAACTTAATTTTTTTAATATTTTAATAATTTGGTGAGAAATTTAACTTCAAATGTTTACGTTTAAAATAGTAAAAAAAAAAAAAAAATTAGTTAAGGTACAAAAATGTTGACAATGACTTAATAAATTAAACCTAAAATTTATCATTTTAAAAAGTATAAATTAACCTCCCAACGTTTTCTTTCTTTTAATTTATAACTTATAAGATACTATAATTTTTTTTTAAGAAACTATTAGATACTATAAATTGAATATATGAAATTTATAAAGTCACCAATAAAAAATAAAAAATAAAAAAATCAAACATATCCCACCACCACATACATCACATCAATTTATTAACTTTAGGCCTATAAGATTGAAATTTTTTTTATCCGTTTCTCTATGTAGACTGTAGAGCATGAAGTACAATTTGAGACTATTTATGTCGAATTAGATAATGGAACACAGATCCAGCATCCATGGTCTTTGGAAATTGGAGCTAAAGGTCTATCTTTCTGCCCCTTTTTTATTTTTATTTTTATAAGAGTGAGAGGTCTAACGCTATTGATGTTGTCTCTCACCTAATACGAAATCATGGGGTGCCCTTCTAGACTGTATCTTGCTCATGGAGTATTGGCTAATAAGATGTTGCCTTGTTTAGGTGAGTGAGGCCCACGGTGCACCTCGTGTGTTAGATTATCATACAAACTCAAATTTTATTTATGTTAGCAATACCATGATTACAAGATTGATGGATTAGCTTGGGTATTATTTAACAGTTAGTATCATTGAAAACCTTGATTGTATATTGGCTCAACTCCTATATTTTTTTTGTAAATCCCAGTTGCATGGTCTATATTTGGTGGGACTCTCACCCACTAACTATAAGGAATCTCATTTAATAACTTAGATAAGGGTAATCATAGTATATACTAATGGATTATTCCTTGTCTTTTTCCCGAATTCACTCTGATTCATCACTATAAAAGCATGAATAAACCTATGTCTGATACACGTATGTACCATTAAATTTCTTGAGGATGTAGTTCGTATCTGCCGAAGAATATGCAAAGAAACCAATGAAATACCAAACCCAAAAAGGCAAAGTTTTCGTAAGGATAATTAAATACTCATGACTAAAAGCTAGATTATATATATCAATTAATCATGAAATTTGGTTGGCAATTGAATTGTCATATCATGGTCATTTATGGTCTCTCATAAGGAATATATGAAGGAAAGGTTGTTTGACTAAATAATATTTACATGGTGATGGTGGTGATAATCAAAGATTCCATTGAAATGAAAGTTGAAATTAAGGATGCCGATGTTATGAAAAAGTGGATCAAGTGGACGTTGGTTTCAACATCCTTTATAGTTAGGATATATACCATGTCATCCATGCCAAAATAACATAATATTCATTATTCTGTGAAGCAAATTCAACGGCTCCTGTGTCACCTCAAGACTTTGGAAGTTGGTAGAGGGGTTGATCTTTCTATTTAACACTCTCTTTCCTTCCTTGCGTGCCCGCTTGCTCACACATCTATAGTTGCGTCCCATTTCATCATGCCCATCTTGATTCTTTAGCTTTTTTTTTTGTTACACACTTTATCTTATGTTATACCTATATGCATGAAATAAATTGTAATATATGCGCATGAGCGCATCAATAGGCTGTGACCTATATGTTTATAATTATTTTCTTTGGACCTTTATGTTTAATTTCATTTTCATATTAGCCCTAACATTTAAATTTGTAGCCATTAATTATCAAATAAATGGTGTGTATTAAGCCATGTCACCATATATTATTAAGAAAATGCTAAAAGCATTAAAAATTTTACTTCATAATCCTAACAAAAGTTTCTCAAAAAAAAAAAAAAAAATCCTAACAAATTGATATAGCAATATATGTGATTGATGAAGTTCAACCATCTAATAAATAAATGTTTAATTTATTTCTTAGTAATTAGTGATATATCAATTTGTAAAATCTATATAATAAAATTTAGAGAAATGCTATGTCCACAATATTTTCATAACAAATCTTATGTAACAGGTTATTACGAGTTGTTATTGATGGGATAGAAAAACAATTTCAATGGTAAGTTCAAATTAGAAACAATAACAACTAATTACCTATAATTTGTTATGAAAATATTGTAAAAAAATTGTGGACATAGCACCTCTTTAAAATTTCTCACATTTTTAAGATCACCTGAATATTAAGGGTCTGATTGTTACCGTTGTTTAAACAACTTTACACGTATTTTCACACATGTATTATCACCCACACCTATTTTCAAAAAATATAAATAACATTATTAAAAATCTCTTACCAAACAGACCCTAAGTATCACCAAATTTCTATCAAATATGAATTGCTTAATTATTCTATGAAATTCTAACATAAAATTTTCAGACATAAAAAATAAATATGGAACTAACTTTAATTTTATGGACAAAAATCATGATTGTGATCACTTCATGGGAGATGTAAAAGCAAAAATAAAAAATTAACCTTTTATTTATTTTTTATTTTTCTTTATTATTGATCTTATTAATTTCTACATTTTACATGAATAATAATTGTATTCATATAGATCCAAATTTCCGAAAATCAAGGATGGGAAGGGTTGAAGATGTAAGGGCAAGATTAGACCTCACTCAGAGTATAGTCATCACTAGAAGCAGATGTGCGTGTTAATTGTAGTGTTGAATCGAAATAGGTTGATAGGTAGCCCAGCGGCACACGTAGTATCTGAGTTTTAATGATGAAAATGAGATCCTCCTGTCCTACCAACTCACACCCCACCCGCTTTAATCACTCTCTAACCCTTGTCTTCTCTATTCTCCTCCTTATTTATATATGTAAAAGAATCTGTTTAATTAGTGAATTCGGATACGTGCGGCTTAATTTTATAGGGTAGATGATAATAAAACACCAAAAATCCCCCAATCATGAAATATCATTTTTAATAATCCTTGGGGATAGAAAGTGTAACTATAATACGGACTTAATTTAAGTGCAGTACATTCAGTATATTGGATCTAGTTAGATAATAACACGATTAAAAATAGATACATATCATTATTTTAATAAATACAATACTAAAATAAACACATATCATCGTTTCAATAAATACAATACTACTGCCCACTGATCTTAACTCTAACTTCTACGCCACAGTCTTACTACCTCTGAGCAAGTTGTGGAAGAAGCAAGTACCCCCGCCCTTTGGATTCTCTGCTTGTCTAATCCCATTGCTAACCTAAGCAAACCTAGCTAGCTACAGCTACAAACCCTGCACACTCTAGTACTTTGATAGACAAGATGAATGGAGAAGCATTTGATTGATTTAATGGAGACTTCAGAATTAACCATGGGAAATGGGACCAATGCATATTTACATCTCACCTAATCCAGATGTCTAACGTGCTTCAATCCCTCAAGTTTTATTTATTTTAGAACAACTCTTTTATTTAAAAAATAAAAATAAAAACCTGAATTTTGAATTTTGAATTTTTATACAAAATGGTGTCCTCATTTTCTATATAATCAATGCATGATCATAGTAAATTACGTGTACTTCTATTAGTTGAAAGTATTGTTAGAAAGTTATAAATAAACAAATATATAAATACTTCTTAGGTATACGTATTATGTACGGTCTGCCAAAATAAACTCCCTCCAAAAAAATATTAAGGTCCGTTTGGTACATGTGTTTAAATAATAGTTTTTAATTTTTTTGAAAATATGTGTGGGTGAAAAAGTGTGAAAATACATGTAATGTTGTTTAAAAACTTAAATCATATGTTTAAGATCATGTACTAAACAAGCTCTTAGCTTTTTATATCATTTTATGGGCTTCTCAATCGCATTCTATACGTAAAAGGGTAAGCAAATGTATACGTGTGACGATGGGTATGAGATCAGTTTGGAGATATGTAGAAACCCCATGGTTTGAAATTTGAATCATAATTTCACCTTACCCTCACTCTCAAAGTATCTGCATCGGAGTGCAAATATTCTTATTTATTTTTGTATAATAACTTATTTGTTCTAGTTTACATCTTCACTTTTTAAAACACCCCACATTTTATAGATAATCTATTTAACAAATATTAATTTTTAAAATTATTTCTCTTTCTTTACACGCAACAACTATTATTTACTTTCTTCCTTTATTCTCATAAAATATATATATATATATATATAATGCAAAATAAATAGTGTCAATTTACATGGTTACTATAACAACAATGTATTTTTACAAAATTTTGCATAACTTAATGTGGGTAAATTCTGTACTTAGTTGACTAAAATGTAATATTTGTTATATTATACAAGCATTGATACAAATGTTCTGACCCTCACCCTCACCCGGGATCCATTAGTTTTACTATTAGAGAGTAGGGAACAAAGCAATAATTCTTGAATTGAACCAACATTATAAGGATTCAAATTCAAGACCTATCCTCGCTAGGACCATTTTATATTTCTTCATGGTAAGGCAAATGCAGTAAAAACAGTCCCCCCTCCTATCTGAGATGGCCATTAGGGCATTTCCTCTGGACGATGATTCTATTGATCATTGGTCCTCATCCTCATTTGATTATGTTTGTTACTTTGTAGAAGGAAAAATAATCATACGTTCCCAGGATGTGAGAGAATTGTTATATACAATTATTACTCAAGATATAACCTCAAAACACTGTCACCGTAATCCACTTGCAATTAGGATAAACTTCATGCTAATCACTAACCTCCAATGAAGTTCCTATCAAAAATAAAATAAAAAACCTCCAATGGAGGCTTTTAGCACACAAGTCCTCATTTTGTACTTTGATGTTCTCGTCTAGGTCTAGCTAGTGAAATGGTAATAGTCAAGGCCTTATTTGATATGCAATTTTGAACACATGTTTTTTGTTTTTAAACAATATTACACGTATTTTTATAAATTTTTTCACTCACATGTATTTTAAAAAAAAACTAAAAATTGTTGTTTAAACACACGTACCAAATTCACCCCAACATTCTCAAACTATTTTAATATAAATATACTCAACTTTTGTGGTTATATCCAAACCTTCACTGCAGATCATTCAATCCAAAAACCTTCACTCCCAAGATCTTTCTTTGTGTAATCAATAGTGCGAAATGGATTTTATTTGAAATAATGTGCTCACATGCAATTTGAAAAGAAAAAATATTTTCCTTGGAAAAGTGAAATAAAAGTTGACACTTGTGACTTGACACGCCTTGAATTTGCGTTTCAGGAATATACTTTTTCCATAAAATTTTGAACCACCGGTGCAAATTCTTTGATTGATAAGAATATATGGATCGTTGTGCTAGCTCCTTGGCTTCACATTCATATTATAAGTATTTTAACAAGTATCTCCCAGTACCTGTACATTTTATGATGATTTGGCTTACACAAAGCTCCATAAACTCGTTTGAATCTATAGATTTTAAATTGTTTATAAGGTACAAAGTGTTGGCATTTTGATAAACATAAGTACAAACATTCTCCAGTGATTCAAAGAGTCCCACCACCACACAGCCCCACATATTTGACCGTAGTAAATATGCCTTATTGCCTCTGTTTCTTGACCACATTAAAGTCATAGGCAGAACAGCAAGTCAATAATAGGAAATAAGTCACAAGAAAGCTTAATGGAATACAGAAGATTAACACTACATCGGTGCTATTCATGTAACAATTAAAATTATAAAAAGTAAAAAGGCTGTAGTGTTTTGAAGCTTTTGGTCTGAGAGAGAGAGAGAGAGAAATGATATGCATAAGGCATAATGCATGAAAGATGAAACTAAAAGGAGGGCAGAGATGATGACGTAGCCAGGCACGGCTCCACGCGCATATAGAAGCAGAGAGAAGCTCTTTGCCTCTAAACACAGCAACAAAATGTCAAAAACACAAGATACACACTGCCAGAAATGACACTTACATATATAATAGAGTCAGTATCACTGAGAGATCAAAAGAAAGGACCTGGCTTGCTGAGTTTGCCAGCACCTCTATATATTTGTCGGGACGAAACATGGTCAAGCTTTTGTGCTGTGTTGCGGGAGAAACAGTGTAACACAAGTAAAATTATTGAATAAAGTATTATAAATACGAACTCCCTCGTCTTATATGAATTAGGACGCTTATTATGAATTTAATTAGTAAAATTTATAATTATGTGAGAGTGAAGAATGCATTTATGGTATTTCAAAAGTATCTTATAAGAATTTGGTTTACCTTCGTTACTTTTTTAACTGAACATGTCATTTTGTATTAAATATACAATAGTAAGTAGTAGTAAGTTTTAATCTCCACATTTTATTTAGTTGGTGGGTGACATGATAGTCTCTCATTAAAATAAAAAGAGATTCCAATTAAAAAAATACTAGAAATAACTCACACCCATTTTATAGTTACTCTAACTACAATCACTTGGCTTTAGCTTCATCCTTTGTAGCATTTTTTTTTTTTTTCCGTTTTGTATTACGGTCATGTGTACACCTACATGGCCACATCAGCATTCATACCACTTATTAAGTTTCAAACATACTATTTTTCACAATTCATAATTTGATTTGGTGTGATTAGTAAAATAAAAATGATGTTAATAATAGATTCAACTAAAAGTGATAAACTAATCATAACTTATGTTAACAATTTTAAAAAATATTGTATCCTTAATCAATGTTACTTTCTTCGAATTTGTACTACTATAAGATGATATTGGCATGCGATAATAGGGTTTGTGAGATAAAAATTTTTCCTGACTTTTTAGTTTGAATACGGTGATTGACCTAAACAAAAAGTAATTTTAATAGTCAAAATAATGTTTCTATATTAGTCAGTTATGGATAACAATGTATTCTAGCTTATAATTATGGACAAAAATGGTTTTTTTTTTTTTTTTTTGAGAAAGTGGACAAAAATGGTTTTAATTTTTAATATTGTAAAACCATATGTTTAGAAAATTAATTTAAAATTAGATTATATATATTTTCATAAAAAATCTAAAATTTTATTTTTGTCCCTAAAGTTTGCATAAATGTTACTTACTTTATTTATTCTTAAAATTTTAAAAGTTTCTTTTTGTCTAAAATCTATCGAAAATGTTGAACTAGAACTAAATAGCTAAATAGATTATCAAAAAAAGAACTAAATAGCTAATTCTAATATTTCAAATGTGCATCTTCTTCAAAACTGAGCTTTTAAATTTTGATTGATTCACATTCATACTTCCACAATTTTTTAATCCAAATTTGATCATTTTTAAATACATATTTCCACCAATGTCACACTTTTTTTTACACAAATTGAATATAAAATTTATTTTTATTGTCATTCAACCTGTATCGAAATTTAGTCAATTGCATGGTTTACCAAAGCGCACTCTGACGGAATAAAAACAAAGGAATGTGATCATGGAATTGGAGATTCGGCTACTGTGGTTCCAATTTATTCCACTGAAAAAGAGCAGTAGCTGGTACTGACAATTTGTACTGTTTTCCACAAACAGTGACCAATTTTTCAACAAAGTATCAATTTCTTTCTTCTTTTCTTCTAATGATTATCTTAGGGAGAGAAATTTCTAAATTATTGTCTAATCTGTTTCCATTAAATTAATCCCATGTAAGAATTAAGATTTCTTCTATATATTGTTATGATTAGAAATCGTGATTCTACGGCTATAGTCCATCACTAACATTTCACATACTATTGAATGTGTAATGTTGTGTTTTTGTTTTTGTTTTCAAGTAATCTTGAAGAAGAGAAGAAGTAAATTAAATTCATTAAATATCATTCCAAATTTAAGTCCTAAAGTCAAAATGAGTATTTTAAATTTATCAGGGATAAGAAAATTGATTTTTTTTTAAAACTTTTATACAAATTTTGACGTGTCAAATTGTGATTGAAATAATATCATATTTATATAGACTCACTATTAACACCAATCACACAAATATCAATTCAATGGTTGTGAAAAAAAGTTATGAAATTTTTTGTATCATTGGACCGATTGATTTTAACTTTTAAGATAATCTATGTAATAGTATGATAGCTAGGCTGCCCTAAAATGCCTCTTAGGGTATTTGCCTAATATTGTATAGATGTCTCTCCCCAAAATTTTGAACAATTATGAGTTGTGCGTTTGTCTTTGAGAGTTTAGATCTCTCCCAATGTTATACTGTAATGTATTTCTCTTTTATTCCTGTAAGGACACGATTCTGTTGAGGCCCAATAAGGATGTTGGGCTCGTACATGAAAGATCCCTCACAATATGATTTGTAGAGAGTGGGCTTGAAAAGCTAGCCGTTGGGCACGGGGCGATATTCCGATCTTGATTTTAGAGGAATTCATATAGAAAGGGGAGATGGGTTTGAACATTTAGGCCTTATAGTGTCGCATCCTATGGGGTTGGACTCCTCGGACTCGATCCGAGGAGCATTAAGGTCCTGTTCCGGTTCCCCAACGGTGGGTGTTTTTCTGATCTGCATGAGTTGTTCCGGTGTTTTCCCCCATGGAGTCTCTTCCTGAGGTGGGATCGAAAGAGTCCCCCCTGCCCTTTAGCTCTCTTTTCCCTTTTATACTAATATTCACTTCCCCTTCTTCATCTACGTGTCAGTTTCTCCTTATTTGGGTTAGTTACTTGTCCTATCAATCCATTCGTCAGAGTGGTTGGGAAAAGCTGGATAGCATGGTGTGGAGTATGGGCTTGTCAGGCGCTGGGCTCCACATTATGGTGTTGGCAGGCTCCACATTATGGTGTTGGCAACTTTTTCGTTTGTACTGTTCTTGTACTGAGTCTGTCCTTTTCTTCAGGCGCTTTGTGAGGTGTTGAGCGTGAGCTCGTCCTCGGCCACATTTTTGGGCCATTAAGGGGCTCTCATCATACGTCCTCGGCAGTAGGGCTCCTCGGCTTGGGCCTTGGGCCCTTAACACGAAGTGGGCTGGGACCTCAGATTTTGGGCCCCACAATTCCCTATACTTGTAATTATTTTTTATTATGAATAAAATTTCTGCCATTTGTCTAACAAAAAAAGTAGTAATTTTAACTCAATAATAAATTTGTTTAAAATAGAAAAAAAAAAGAAAAAAAAAAAAGAAAAAAAAAAAAAGAAAAAAAAAAGAAAAAAAAAAGGGGTCAATGAAAGGATTTAAACCACAAGTAACGCAATTCGTTATCCTCTGCCTCTTTCGTCGTCATAAATGGGCCACGAACACATGTTATTGTTAGTGATAAGTATTCATAAGTTACAAGTTCATTGCTCTCTCACATGGAAAATGTTGAGCTCGACTATTTGGTAGGACAAGAAGTATTCTGTACCACACGACTCAGTGTTTGACGTAATGGATTGCTGGTGTTCCAATAAATATCATTCATGGATCTAGACGAAGTTCAAATTTTGAACTATTAGGTGATAGGGCCTAGTTTAATTAAGTTGATAGTATATGAGTACTGTGACCACTTCTGTTGTTGTTGCTATTGATTGGAAATTCATTTCTCATTAATAATGAGAGAGAGATACAGCCATTTCCATGTTTCAAGTGCTACTGATTTTTCACATATAAAAAAAGAAAAAAGAAAAAAAAAAAAAAAAAAATATATATATATATATATATATATATATATATATATATATATATATATATATATGTGCTATTGATTTTTAGTAGTAATTGCTAGCGGGGACCAAGTTTTGAGAGCAATGTTTCAAATTCAATAATGTTGTTCATGGCTGGCTGATTTGTTTGGTTCAAATTAACGGCCAATCCTATTTTACACACGACCTACCTCTTTTTGCAAACCGTGTATGAGAGCTAGCTGGTCATCTTGCATACCAATGCTAAATGTTGGTCCATTTATATACACATCTATTCAGAAAATCTATATCTCTGATTCTCTATAACAATTATATACACATCTGTTTCTAATATATATATACACATCTATATCAGAGAGAGAGAGAGAAAGAGACAGAATTTATTAATATTATATAACTCAAAAACTATTTATATTTTATTAATATTTTAAAATATCACTGATAGTTTGCACGTTATTGTTCTCCCTGACGTATACACCAAATTTTATAATCAAATATAATTTATTATTTGATTCATAAACTTATATTTTGTGTATTGTTTTTTAAGCCCTAAAAATATTGAAGTAGTTTATCTTTATTCTATATTAAAAATAGGAGAAAATATGATTCAACAAAAAATTAGTCAAAATACATGTCTAATAAAAAGTTATTAAGTGATGATGTGATATATCATTGCCATAATTCTAAATTTAAAATTTTATTTTATTTTTTAAGGTTTTTGAAAAGCTTATCACTTTGTCATGAAATCTAATTTGCTTTTTATTGCAATATTACTATTTGTGGATTGTGGCGATTTATCTATGGTATATTAATTGAATGTCTTAAACCTATATTGTTACTTTGGGCGTAAGTCATAATTAATTTGCTAATTAAAATGTTGGAATCTAAATAAGATGTTTTAGATTACAAGGCAATAACCACTGAAATCTTTCTTTTGTCTATAACCTCAAGTAAAATTGTTTTTCTATTAGAGAAGAATTGTTAATTTATACCAACATAAAATTATGCAAAGTAATCATTTCGAACAATAGGACCGAGACCGACCGACCACTCATATTATTAATTATTAGGGGAAAAAAAGATCCTCCAAACAAAACGATGAGTCGAGGGATGGTAGTACAGTACTCAAGTCTAGAAACTTTTTTTTTTTTTTTTTTTTTTTTTTTTTTTTTGTATTTTACAAATCCCAATGACTATTTGACCGAGTCAGAGTGATACATGCATGTACCCAATTCTTAATTATCCTTTTTTTTTTCTTTTTTTTTTCTTTTTTTTTTCTTTTTTTTTATGGGATAATTATCCATTGTTATTCATTTGGCAATGCATGCAATTCTAAACTAAAAATCAAGCTTTTGTTAGATATAGAAATTAGCCGACGTACACGGCATTGTGTAAATTGTCTCCCAATAATTTATATTCACAATTCATTCATGGCTATTGGCTAACCTCATTCGCAGGTTCTTCCTGACCATACCTTATAGATGGCCCATTTCATTTAATTTTCCAAATAAATCCACTTTGCTCCGGACCCTTGTAGGGTCCAAATGCCAGCTTTCCTGTTTCAATTTTCATTCATTTTTTCATTTTTTTCTTTAATTATTTTACTTTTTTATACTTTTTTTTTGCATTTTTTTTTTAATTTTTTTTTTTTAAATGATAGAGATACAAATTTTTTTTTACAAAAACTTTTACAAACTGCTGATGTAGTAAGTAATTATTGGTAAATAAAAAATTGATGTTATTAGTGGGTCTAGATAAGAATCAGTAAGAAATTGACCACAACAATAATTTATAAAAATATTATAAAGTAATTTATTATTATTATTACTCCTACAAGGGGTTGATTTGTCGATCTTTAAGATTCTTTTTTGGATGGGAATCATGAAAATTCCCATCTCCTTGTCTCTTCCCCTCTTTGTCCTTTGTAATAAGGCTTCCAAGTGCGAGTGGGAGGAATTTTTATTGAACTTTATTTTAAGGCTGGTTTTGAAGGGATTCGACCACGGACGTACCCTATCAATGTCATTATGGATGGATGTACTGGTTGACCTAAAGAGGTAATGGGAGTGGAATATTGGACTTGTGAAATGACTCTTCCAATTTAATACATTCAACTTCGTTCAAAATTAATCCGAAAAATACTATAGTATACTTTGTTTGTCATCCTTTCCTTTAATAAAGAAAAAGTATGTTTGTCACGGCATGAGTAAAATGCCCAATACTGAAATACTCTAAAAGACATCACTATGTTTGGTTTGAGGGGAAGAGGAGGAAAAGGAAGATCAATTAAGTCATTGTGGTTGTTTTGATAGCATGAGAGGGAAAAAAAGAAGAAGGAAAAGCTAAATTTGATGAAAAACCTATTACTTGGGCCCACATTTTTTCCTTCCCTCTTATTCTTTTTCTCCCCTCTTCCATTCTTTTCCGTCAAACCAAACATAGAGTAAAAAGTAACAATTGGGTGAAGCTGGCTGGATGGTATCTTAGTTTGAGCCACGGGGAGGAAGGGTGATGTATTTATTTATAAATATTTCTAGCCAATTAAAAAAATATTAAAAGTAATTAAAAATCTTTGTAATTATTTATGTGACTCACATTGACCTAATATAGGTTTAACATGGGACCAAGTATACACTCACACAACAAATTTGTAATCTATATCAGCATACAAATTCAAAGTATTATAATGCATGTGAAAATAAAAGGAAATACACGAAACTAAAAAGTTTTTTAAAAAAGGATGAAAAATATAAACATGAAATCAATTTTTAACCAGTTTGGATTTATTTTGAAGCACACATTTGTACTAGTATTATCAAGAGATTGCAACACCTATTTCACTCATCACTCATGACAATATAAATTGTTATGAGGTTAATTGTTAAAGGCGATTTTATAATCTGAAAAAAGAAAATTTATGGAAAAGTAAAATAGATGTTTTAAAGTTGGTTATGACTTATGACTCAAAAGTTTTTATGAACATGTACTTGAGTTCTCTAATTGATAATTTTCAATTGGAGAACCACAGCCTAACTCATGTTTCTTCTACTATTGAGTGGTTATCATCAAGAACCCAGGTTTCTCAATGTCCGGTGGTGTACAAATATCAAATATGGTAGTTTCTCAGTAAGCCTCGTAGCATAATTTCAATTTGACTTCATTGGAAATCATGACATCAACTTCAACCTTACAAGTAGGAAAAATCTTTTATTTTTTGTGTTCTAAGCAAAGGTTCAAGGCTTGAACTATGAACATTTCCCACTACGAGGAGGAGCCATTGAACTAAAAGACTTTTGACAAGTAAAAAAATCTGTTTAAATGATGGTAGTATGTTCCTTTAAATTTTAATTTTTGTTTTTGTTTGTTGCTAAATTCTATGTTTCAATGGTGTATCAAAATTGCTTCATTCCAATTACATTAGTTGATGTGATGTGAAAGTTTGATGGCTCATGTCATCAACTAAATCCAAATGTAAACTTAAATGTGATGATTAAATGATTAATGAATCTCATCATGTTGCCTTGGGACTTAGATTTTTAATTTAAATTCTAGAAAAAACAATAACAAAAGAAAGCAAAAAGAGAGGTGGGTGGTAATATGTATAGACAGTTTAGTTCCAAACTTGTTTAAAGTAATTTTTTCCAACTATTACGTGAGAAATTATAAATTTATTCAGAATTATTGTTTAAATAAACGACATAACTCTACATGGACGATCTCTTCTTGAAAGAAGTGTAGATAAATTATTAATGAGATAGAAAGTAAGAATTACATCATTGATTATAGTCAAGGCAGAAGTCATAAGAGTTGGGGTTAATTGGTGGACAACCTTGGAAAAAAAAGAAAAGGAAAAAAAAGGAGTAGTCTAGAAATTAGACTGAAGACCGACTGGTGGAGTTGGTCTAGACACCAACAAATCAAAGCTAATGAGAAAGTAGAACTCAAAGAAAAACGACAGAGTAATTAGAATTTAGAACAAAAGAGTGCATATCTTTCGGGTGGGGATTGGTGAACTTCAAGACATAGCCTCATCAAATCAGAATAAGATTCTAACAATGACATCATAAGATCCTCTTCACTTCTTATTATAGGCTTATAGCTTGTTCGTGCATGTGCCAATTTGATCTTAGGATTTTGCTAATGTGTGTGTTAAGGGCACACAATAATTAATCATTTTTTTAAAAAAAATTATCGAGAATTGAAAAAGTATTAACAGCTTTTTCAATTTTTAAGAAAATATTTTCAAAAATAGATGATTTAATGTATGCCCTTAAAACACACGTTAATCGGACCCTATCTTATTAGGAGGTTTTTCTCCTCCGACAGGTGATAGTTTCAAGAAAGAGAAAGGAGGAGAGAATTTAAACAAATGGGCTTTGTTAGACCAGAAGTGATGTGCAACAAAATGAATATGCTAGCGCTTATGCTTGCTTTGCTCCATTAATGGGTTTTGTTAGATCAGAAGTGATGTGCAAGTGTGTAACAAAATGAATATGCTAGCACTTATTTTTGCTTTGCCCCCATTAATGTCATTGTAAAAAAAGCATGATATATAATCATATATATTCCCATTAATTTCAGATAATATCAGATCGAAAATTGCTTTAAAATAATATTGGGTTAGATTCTTCCCCTCTTTTGCTGCTAACAGGAAACCAATTGCTTTCTGAGACCCAAATAAAAATGATACTTCTTCAGACAGGTCCTTAATTTGTAGACCACGCCACACCAACCACAACATGAAAAGTGACACTCACAGCCTCCCCCACACTATCCTCTCTAATCAAACCTCAAGTATAATAATTCATAAACTCCTACATCTAATAAACGCACTGACCCTCACACGTGTTTGGTAACTCCCCCTCCTTACTCCTTACTAATTTGGTACGAGGCGACTAATCACAAACAATGAGACAGAGCCGTGTCACTAAAATATTTATTTTCCAACTCTACTTTTTACCTATATTTTTCATTTTTCATTTATTAGTATTTAGTAATTTTATAGTTATTATTTATTAAACCACCAAGTTTTCCCCCCCTTTGGAAAGATTTGTCTCCAAACTTTTTTATAAATATTCAAAAGTTCTTTATTTTTTCAAATTAGTTTAATAAAGTACTATTTTGTTATTGAATAAGGAATATAAATTCAAATCCTCCTAAAAAGATATGAGTCATAATATGAATGTCATAGATTTCAAATCCAATTGTATTTATTCAAAAAAGTTAAACTCAAAACATATTCAATATCTTAATCCTAACCATCAAGAGCCTTTTTAGTGGTATTGTCCAATTCTCAAAACTTGAGTTTAAATGTTCAAGAGTTTTGTAGTTCAATTAGGTGACATTTTTTTTTATATTTCCAACTAAAACATTCATGGTTCAAATTTTCTTACCCCTAACTATTAATGTGTCACACACACAAAAAAAAAAAGAGTTTAAATTGCCATTCTCCACTTATCGTAAGCCCCAAAAAAGAAAATGATTAAATTATAATTTTGACTCTTAAAAGTTTGAAGTTGTTTTTATTTTAATTTCTTAAGCCTTAAAATTTTCATTTTAGTACACAAAGTTTGATTATATTTTTAAAATGATTCTTCTTTCTATTTCTAAAAACCGTTGAGAGAGAGAGATATTTTAAGGGTTAAAAGTGTAACGTAGACAAATAATCCTAACCAAAAAGTTCTAGACTATGTTTTTTATAACTCTATTGGTTTACTAATACCATGATTATTAAATGATTCATATAACTTGTATTAGTATTAAACAAGTTATGTAATTGAAAGATATCATTTTAATTATATATAAATAAACACAATCTTATGAATTACTATTTTTTGAATGACAATGTTATGAATTATAGTCGACTATAATGTACTTTGTGTGAGGAAATTCCTTTGAAATGGTTTGTCCATGAGTAAAACCGTAAAGACCTTTAATTAGACTGACATTTCCGCCGCTTTTTGTCTCACATATAAAACACTGTGAGAGAATGTGAGATGATACACACACCCACACACATCCTCTATAAAGAGCCCACCCTCAACTTCATCTTATAAATAAAAGCACTAAACTCTCACTCTCTTTATTAACATAACGCTACTATTAGTCACACAAAAAACAGAGCCTCTGCTCTCATGGACAAGGCCATACCCGAGTCTTGGAGACCCGACCCAGTCCATTCGGGTCTGTACCGGCCACCGGAGACCCCACGTGAGCCCATGGAGTTTCTGTCAAGGTCATGGAGTGTTTCAGCTCTGGAGGTCTCTAAGGCTCTGGCACCACCACCACAAATGGTACTCACTAAGACCTCTAGTGGTGTTGTTAATGTGAATGGTAGTGGAGCTATAATGGAGGACTTGGCTGGTGAGTTAGAGGAGGCTGCTACGGTTTCTGGGAACCCTTTTTCGTTTGCTTCATCTGAGACCTCTCAGATGGTCATGGAGAGGATCATGTCACAGTCGGTGAGTGTTGTAATTGTCACAAGCAGGGGACTAAATCAGACTGTGTGTGTGGACAAATTGTGGGAATTTTTTGTTTTTTGTTTTATGGGGTTTATTTATTGAAGCTTTTCTCTTTTTGTTTTTGTTCTCTTTCACTTTTAAAAGGGGGGGTTATGATTATACCACTTTGGCATTTGCTCTTAATTTGACTGCTTTGCTTCTTTCATTTTCTCTTTTTGTTGTTTTTCTTGTGTTTGTTTCTGGGTTTTGGCTCTTTAGCTCTCCTTTCTTCTTCTTTTTTTATTTCATTCAAATTTTATGATACATGGAACATCAATTCATGGCTTTTCAGGTTGGCATTCTATTTCGAATTTTTAGTATTGTTTTTCCCTTGAACTGTTTTGATTTGCTTGTCTCTGTTTATGTCCACACCAAGTGTACAAAATCTAATTTGAAAAATTTTGTCAAGGTTTTTTGTCTTGTTAACATTTTCAACGTCCTCGGAGTATTCCTTAAACCGTTAATGTTAAGGATTTGTGTCTACACCTACTCTACAAAATCTAATATGAAAATTTTGTGACCCTCAATTTGGCTATCTAATTAATTCACACCCACATACCCAAAAAAAACCACAAAATGATTTTCCCTTTTCAATTTCTCTAAAAAAATCATATTAATTCTACAATACCAAGGTACTAACACATGGGTTTCATGATTTTTGTGTGTTTGCAGCAGGAGGTATCTCCACGAACCTCAGGTAGACTATCACACAGTAGTGGACCTCTCAATGGAACTCAGAGCTGTGGCTCCTTAACCGACAGCCCACCCGTCTCTCCATCTGAAATCGACGATGTTAAGGTTTCTTTCTCTCTCTCTCTCTTTCTTTTTTGCCGACGACCATTTTTCATGGTCACCGGAATTTTACACAAAAAAGATACAAACACATAGAGACATATTATCCAAAGTCTGTACACGTTTTGCTCTTTTTGGGTACAAGGCACGAATACTGGGTTTATTTTGACAGTACTGACTACTCATAGAGCAAACATATTTCAGGCTTTCTCTGTAACCAACGCCCTTTATTAACACATGGACAGTGTGACTAAGGCTGGTTGTTTTCACTTTCTTCAATGCTAGTTTATAGAATTTACTTTTTTTTTTTTTTGGTTCTCCAAAACACACTCTTACTTAAATAATTGTTCACCTTCGATTTTGACCCATGAAGTTAAATCGATTGTTTTCAGTCTTTAATTAATTTAGCCAATCGTGATTAAATAACTTAAACAGATTGTTTGTCTCTAAAAAACTTAAACAGATAACCTTAAATTGTACTAAAATCTCTAATTAGTTTAAATTTTAGAGACCAATCAAAAACTTTGTTTTTTACTGATATTACTATTTAATCTGCTTTGTGCTGCCTTTAATAATGACCAAAATTCATAAATTTGGCCTTGGAATAAGCAAAAGTGTATATAGGTTGCAGAGTATGTTGGTACTTGTAACTTAAATTATTCACAGTTGGCACAAATCTACCGTGGGTTTTACAGAAATGCCTGTAAAACGCCACTGAAATAATTGCTTGGTGTGCACGGCTTGTGTGTAGTCACTGGATTGCCTAACTCTGTTTCTTGGTCCCCCTTGGTTAGTGGCTTTTTTACTGTTGAGTACATGGTGCTTGTCACCAAAATCCTGTCCTTTTGGAGACTCTGTAACAAACACACCTTGATACCATAGCCCTTAGTTCTCGTCCCACTTGGGGTGCAAGGGTGCAGTAATGTCTCATGGACCCCTCAATACACCAGGTGGGTGCGCGCTTAGTACAACCGCACCCATTTAGTAATTCAGCTATGCCCCAAATCTAACTAGTATTTCTTATTTCTTATATTGTTATTATTGCTATTAGGACTTGTATTTATTAGTCACACCCATTAAAATTTATTATGTGGTGCATATACATACGAACCTAATAACATAATAATGTTACACATATAACTAGTATTTCTTGTTTCTTATATTGTTATTATTGCTATTAGGACTTGTATTTATTAGTCACACCCATTAAAATTTATTATGTGGTGCATATACATACGCACCTAATAACATAATAATGTTACACATAAAACATTACACCCTCAATTTAGCACCAATTGATGTGAGTGTGACCCCACACGCATTTATTTTTCTATGCAGTATGGCCGCTCAAACAACCCTCATAACACCCAATTCCGTGCCGCCACAACAGGCGGCCCCACCCCCGCTGCTGGTGGCGGCAAGACGGTTGGGAGGTGGCTGAAGGACAGGAGGGAGAAGAAGAAAGAAGAGACCAGGGCCCAGAATGCCCAGCTCCATGCTGCCGTTTCGGTTGCTGGGGTGGCGGCTGCTGTTGCCGCTATTGCAGCTGCCACTGCCGCCACGTCTGGGGCTGGGAAAGACGAGGTAATGGCGAAGACCGACATGGCGGTGGCATCTGCTGCCACATTAGTTGCTGCCCAGTGTGTCGAGGCAGCTGAGGCCATGGGGGCCGAGCGTGAGCACCTCGCGTCAGTCGTAGGCTCCGCCGTGAATGTCAGGTCAGCTGGGGATATTATGACATTAACTGCCGCAGCAGCGACAGGTATATGTTTAATGTAATTTCCAATTGGCTTAAATGGGCATTTATGGAATGTAAAATTAATTTACCCAAAAAAAGAATGTAAAATTAAAAAATTAAATTCTTAATGACGAAATTGTCCCTGGGATTTGTGAAATGAGTTGCAGCTTTACGTGGGGCTGCCACATTGAAGGCAAGGGCATTGAAGGAAGTTTGGAATATAGCTGCAGTTATACCAGTAGAGAAAGGAATGGGAGTTCCTAGTAACGGTAGTAACGGTAATTCCAACAGTAGTTACAGTGGTGAGCTTGTTCCTGAAGAGAATTTCCTGGGCATATGCAGTAGAGAATTACTTGCGAGAGGCTGTGAGATCCTCAAGCGCACCCGCAAAGGTAATTTCCTAGTACTTTCCTATCATATTTCAAAGATACATGCTAAAGGTGCTAGCAATTTTACCTTTTAAACTAATGTGATAATGAATGTAATTGGTGCGACATCAATTTAGCGCAGTTTGTTTATATGAAAAATAATGTTTCCGGTATTGCTTTTAATTGGAAGCAGAAAGTGATCTATTTATTAATTGTTTGGAACAAATTGTGACTCTTACGTAATGTAAGGAGTTAATTATGGAGAAACAGTAGCAAGTATGTGTCCTGAAAGTTATTTATGTTTTTTTGTCCAAATTTAGATTTGTTATTAGTATAGACTATAGACACAGCTTACAAGGAAGAGAGTTTGATTGTACCATTGTTTTGATAAACGCAGGTGATCTTCATTGGAAAGTAGTCTCTGTTTACATCAACAGACTGAACCAGGTTAGTCTTTCTATGCTAAAGTCTAAAGCACTGTCTGATTTTCCTTTAGAAATTCTAATCACTTAATAATTTGGGAATCAATTAGACTTTTATTAGGAGTGTGAACCTGATAGATAAAAAGGTTGGGAGGGAAAGTTAGGAAAAACTAAGCATGATGAAATAAATGGATCTACTTTCTCTTTCTTTTCTTGCTTCTTTGGAATCTTTTAATCTTTGAGCTTCTTTTTGTGCAGGTTATGTTGAAGATGAAGAGCAGGCACGTTGCTGGGACCATCACAAAAAAGAAAAAGAGTAAGTAATTGCTTTTGTCTTTTCTCTAATAAGTTTGAACAGACTTGGAGGTGGGTCTTCTTCCATTTGGGGATTTGTGAAAGCATATGGCATTAAAGTGGGAAAAAGATCAAAAGGGTTAATCTTTAATTCGATCTCTTTTGAAATTTACAGATCAGGTGTTGGAGGTAATTAAAGATATGCCAGCATGGCCTGGCCGCCACTTGCTGGAAGGTGGTGAGCACCGTCGTTACTTTGGATTGAAGACCGTTATGCGTGGAGTCGTAGAATTTGAGTGCAAGAACCAGAGAGAGTATGATATCTGGACTCAAGGTGTGTCAAGGCTGCTCACAATTGCTGCAGAGAAGAATAACAGGCATAGAGTTTGAAATTTGAAATGTGTTTGTTTATTTACATTAGGGAGGGGGTGAAATTTTGGCAGATGGCAAAGTGGGGACTAGGATTTTATGGCCCTATGAACATAATAGATATTTTAAAATATGGTGGGGGCTGGATTTTTGTGTTCCTATTGTAAAAAGAAGAAAATTAAAAGATAAGTTATTATCCAAATGGGGTCACTTTAATCATGGGGGGAATATGTATTGAGCTTTTCTTTTTGTTTCTGAATGGAAAAGTAAAGTGATTATCAAAGTAACAAGCACCATGTGATTCAAGTCCTTGTTGTTTCACTGTTGTTTGATGAAAGAAAAAGGAGTATCTTGGACTGGGGCAGTCAAAAAGAGAAGGAACGAATCCCGTTTTAAGTAAAGCATAATATTTAGTAGAAGATGAGGACATTGTCCGATTCTATGTGTATGCTTTATTTTATTATTATGTGAGTTTGGCTTTTGTCCCTTGATCGTTTTGGGAGCATAGTTTATGACTTTTAAGGTTTCTGATGTGGTGGAACCAAAGATTGTCTTGTTCTGTAATCTTCCACTTTATATAATAATTTTGATTTGGATTAAGTGAACCAAGGTCTTTGATAATGTTTCTCAAAAAAAAAAAAGGTCTTTGATAATATTTTATTACTGAAAAAGTAGAATGACACCCATATTGTCATAAGTGGGATATAATAGTGGACATAGGTAAGCCCAATGGGACTAACAGTACATACACATTAATTTGTTGGTTTTCAGCTTAATATGATGGGTGTGTTAGAGGCCTAAAGAGGAGCCAGCCAAGACTACTAAATAAGTCTATGGCTGTAGGTTTGGTGTGTGTGCGCTTTTAAAATGTGGGGGAGGCCCACCAAAAAATGTGATCGAGATTTGAGGCCTCTTTTGAGGTGACTTCAAGGCCGAATTTGTGGAAATGGAGTTTAGGCTTTACCTCTTAAAGCTAAAAACTCCATAAAAATAAAGTGCAGAAGCTATAGCTAATAGCTACTGTAGCTACCCAACAGTTATAAAAGGCATTATCTTGTTGATGGATTAAGGAAGCAAAGTTGAAGGGTGTTTGGATTTCATATTTTCAATCATTTAGAGACTCATAACTCAAAAATGGTGAGACTCATAGTAAAAAATTTATTTGACAAACAATAACTCTGTTTCCATCACTCAATTCTCTGATTTTTGAGTTATGAGTTATGGAAACTGAAAACAACTTTTGGCTGTTTTCAGTTTCCATAACTCATAATTTAATGGCAATATTGTAATTAAACACACATAGGAGACCCACAGTCGCAACTTTTGACTTTTTTTTTTTTTTTTTTTTCTGAGTTGGCGTTGGTTGTTTGTTTTTTTTTTTTTTTTTTTTTTCTTTTCCTGGGTTGGCCGTTCAGTTTTTTTTTTTTTTTTGGGATGGCGTTGTTCTTTTTTTTTTTTTTTTTTTTCTTTTTTCTTTTCCTGGGTTGGCTGTTCGGTTTTTTTTTTTTTTTTTTTTTTTATATTAGCTTCGGTGAGTTGGGTACTAAAAAAAAAATAAATAAAAGTGATGTTGCCAAATGAGTGTGAAAAAATGAGTGATGAGTGATGAGTGATGGAAATTGAGTGACGGAAATTGAGTGATGAAAAAAGCTTACCCAAACAGGCTCTTATTACTCAATTTTCATTATCCATCACTCAAATATGGTGGGTCTCATGTCTAGTGTGCTTGTTTGGATTTGTTTTCAGTTTCAGTTTTCATCAATCATAACTCTCCAAAATGAGGGATGAATTACTGAAAATGAAAACACATTAAAATGTGTTTTTGAATCATGAGAAATGAGTTGTCATGGTAAATATGATAATTTCATTCAACTTATGGGATCCTTAGCTTTGTCTTGTCATGTCATGCCAGCTTGCACCAACGGATCTCTCTTTCTCTCTCTTAGACTCTCTTTTCTTTTCTTTTCTTTTTTTACTTTTCTTTCTTTCTATTCTCCTTTCCAAATCTCTTCATTCTTCATTTTTTTTCTTCTACACAGAGCCTCCACTACTCCACAAATTGCTAGTCATCGCTACCACAAGCCACCTCTGAACCACTTGAACCCAAATCCAAACGATGACGAAGAACGAATCCCGATTCGAATGACTCTAGTGATCCGAATCTCGACCACTCCTCACAACGAACTACTGTGACTCTACTCCGGCTTTGAATTCCACCGGTGAAGGCTCGGATTTTAGTTGGGTTTGCTATATTTGCGGGTTTGGGTTTTTTGTACATTTGTGTGTAGGTGGGTTTGGCTTTTTGGTTGTGAGTGTGTTTGATGGTTGGATTTTGTATGGCTACTGGTGGTGTTTATGACGGTCGATTCTGGGTTTGCCATTAGTGGTAGTGATGGAGCTAGGTTTGGGTGTGGGTTTTATCTTCTCCAAGTAGAGTCACGTGGGTAAGGGAAAAAAGGCGGTTGAAAAAAATCTGACCCTATGGCCCGTGGGCTCCACATGTTGGAGTTAGAGTTTAGTTTTTGTGATGAAAAAATTGTATCCAAACAAACTTTAGACTAAGTTAAGGTGAAAATAGAACTAAGATATGAGATGTGAGTTTTGAATTTTGAGTTAAGAATTGAGTGATAAAAATTGAGTTAGAGTGATCTATTAAAACAAACAGGGCCTTTAAGTTCAGTGAGGGAGGCTTTGGTAGCATAGGACTTGGCACTATCATTTCTGCAATACATAAATCATACAAAACATATGGCAAGATTCAAGTCCAATAACCATTCCTTTTCTATTTAATTGCACTAGGAAAGGATGCTTGATAATCTGCCTTGTATAGCTTGAGTTACTGCTTGGAAATTTCTCTAGGCTTATAGAAAATCTAGAATATAAGTTGAACCCTCTTTTCAAAACCAAGGGTAAGATAAACAAAGAAAATCCCACCGTAGAGAAGCTAGGCAATAATATAGATATGAACAAAACAAAGATATTGTGTTTAATTGGATTTGCATTCTTAACCACACTTCTCTTCAATTGGGTAAAAAAGGCTCAAAGTTTCTATATCAATATGACTATTTGAAGATGCAAAGATATGAGATTGAGAGGAGAAAATGAAGGCTTTTAGCTGTCCGCAGCATCAAGTAAATTGAGGAGGCTGAGAAAGATGTTGAAAACATCTAGATACAAGGAAGCTGCAGCCCAGATATAATCATCATAGGAGTAGCGCTTGATCATATCGTCAGTGTCATAAACAAGAAAACCACAGAATATAAGCGATGCCAAACCACTGTATATCATCACGAATATCTTGCCCAGAGGGATAAAGATCTGTTCATTAAGAAGAGGTTCCATTAGTCCAAATTTGGATGAAGGGTGAGAGAGGAAACAAAACAAGTTGGGAAGTCCCATTTACCTGAATGAGTCCAAAGACTATGAGCACAAGGAGAGAAGCAAACAGAAAGGGTCCTAGAAAACTGAAATCTTTTCCTCTCTTCACTGCCCAGAAGGTGTAGAGAGTTAGGCTAACAACCGCAACACACGTGAGAATAGCAGCCTCCAAAATAATTCGTCCTGTTGACAACAAAATAAAGTTTAGTGTAAAATAAAAAACCACACAACTTGCATTGATTTTTAAGTTTTAACATCACAATAGTTATCAAGTAAGTAAAGGCTTACACTATCTAAACAAAACTAGATATCGAAATACTATTAGAAGAATGTCATCAACATTTTGTTACAAAAATTAACTAATCTGCATATTCTCAAAAATTCTTTCTTTTTTCAACCCTCTAAATTAAGCATGTTAGATTGTCTAGAATAATTTTTGTGCTCAAAACATTTCAAAACATGGATATTTCAAATAGGAACCTGCTTGTTTCAAAGTGCAAGATTTACAAATTGCAAAAGTCATGCCAAATTGCAATGAAGTCCAGAGAGTTCATCAAGAGAAACTGATTCCAACCAACTGGTAACAGATGTAACAAGAGAATTATATTCAGATGGAAGACAGGCAAGAATATAAGAGTTAATTTCATAATCTCCAAGTGATTGACCAACAGAGGAAAGAAGATCAGCATGAGTTTTGGCCTTTCGGAAGTAATCTGGGATGGAGAGATGGCCTTTCTTCAAAGTCGCAAGTTGATAGCGCCTCTGCATAATTCATGCGCTAGATTGAGAAAAAACATCTTCTCCAAAGTTTGCCAGACTTCACGTAAAGAAGTCAATCCAACAATGTTTGGGACAAGGTTTTCCTAGATGATAGAGACTAAAACACTAGCTGATCAAGTTCAAACCAATGAGCATATTCAGGATTAGAGATTATGGTAGAGGCAGAGGAGGGAGACAATTGTTTTTGGAGGACGGCCTGTACTGCCATGAACATGATGGAGGATTTTGTTGCCATTAATATAGGGTAGAATAGCTGTTTTCCAAGAAAGGTATTTGTCTTTGGCAAGTTTGATTTGGAGATGATTTGATGGAATAAGTGTTAAGTAGGATCGGGAGGTGGTGGCTAAATCAACAGTAGAGGAGGAAGAGGAAGAATTTGACATGGTTGGACGTGAGTCCATTTGCTCTGATAGCATAAAGAGAATTTGAAATATGTAATGAGATTCTAAATGTGATTTGCTTCTCATGAAATCATTGGGAGCTTCTTCTTGTATTCATAACAATTGAAAATAAAAAATACATAGTTGTTATCAATCTCCTTTAACTGTTATCTGACATGGTTGATGGTTATCCTCTTGTGGTATTTGACTTAAATTGTGCTGATATGTTACTGGAGTTGTAATCGTGTGAGAGGATGGCTTTAATTGTGTTTGATTCAAATTCAAATTTGTTTTAGCCGTGTGAGGAGATGAGGATAAGGATGTCTCAATAGCCAATAGTAAGTAAGTGCGCAAAAAACCAGGGGCTTTCCACCAATTGTTTGCTTCTGGAAACTAATTGTATTGTAACATTGTTACACATTTAACCTTTTCCAAAACACTGTTAAGTCTCAAAACCATTTTTTCCATGACTAAAAATTGTATTAAACCAGGTTGACAATAAACCACAAAAAGACTTAAAATAAGGCATGGTTAACTAATGCAACTATAACATATACAATGTTCACAAAATGCTAATTGCAAAGACATATGTTTATATATGAACAATAAGATTATGATTATGAATTATGATTAGGAACATAGTCTCAGTATTAATAAACAGGGGCTTCATCAAATTCCTTATCAAGCATCTGTTTCACATGTTTCTCACCTGAAAATTAGATCAGTATGAAACACGTAGACATGTGAAATTACCAACTTGAGTGTCCACCACAGATTAATGAAGATCAGTTTCTTAATTGCAAGAGTGAGGAAAGAGGGAATTTCTTGAAATAATTTATATAACACCAAAATTAGGCTGTGTCTCCTTCAATTAGATATATTCTAAATCTCTTTTATAAATTATTTTAAATATTTTATCATGATTCTTAAAATTCTTCAACAAAATGAAGATTCACACGCATAAACATTAAGGCTGCCGTTAATAACAGACACAAAACAAAAACCAAAAGGAGAACTAAAGTAAATTGGAATCATCACCACAAATCACTGAAAAAATGCAATTAAATAAAGATTCATACTTCTTTTTTTTCATCAAAGAAGGCTATAAAAAAGTATAAATCTTTATTTAATTTTATATAAAAAGAAAAAAAAAAGATTGAGGTAAATTGTATTCAATACCTTTTGTAAATGCACAAGCAAGTCCCACCGCAAATGACATTGAAACCGTAAACAGCATGAGAACGAAGAAGTTCCAAGGGTGACGCTTGCGGCAATAGTACAAGGGGCATAAAACTACATATCATAAAACAGCACAGAAACAAAGTAAAAGAGCATCAAATTCAAGAACGTGTATGGCACCAAAAAACCCACAAAGAATTTCAAGAAAAAAACAGAAGAGAAAAGTTTAAAGTACGTATGGGAGGAAGTATGCAAATGACGATATAGACAGCAAGGCCAGCAGCGGTTTGAGTGAAGAAGTTTGGTATGGGGCGCACGAATACAACTGTTGCGGCAACCGCTGTGGTTAGAAGCATTTGGATGCATAAAATGCTGTAGACTTTGCGAATAAACGCCCATCGGAGCTGAGGGCTCTCAAGCATCATGGGGTAGAGTTGGTTGTTGTTTCCAGACTCTACGTCACCTTTGTTGCTACGAGTCATTGTGTTTGTGGTGACGAGTTGATAATTAACGATGAACAGTGGGTTTTGGTTTTGGAGGATATGAATTATATATGAAGGAATAGGGTTTCTTGGCTTTTCTTGGGGGAGAAGAAACAGTGTGAATGTGAAGGGGAAGAATTGTGGCGTTTGGAGTTATGGTTAATCTTGAATTCTATTGGTATTGGAGACAGTTATTGCCTAATTGGAGGCTATATATGGATAGCTTATGCGCAATAAATATACACGGTTTTTTCATGGTACGATTTGTTTTATTTTCCTCTTTTATTCTTCATTCAAATATGGAAATTTAATACTCATGATAGTAATTAACACTAGCCTTATCGCACGCGAAGGCAATAAATATACATGGTTTTTTCATGGTACGATTTGCTTTTTTTTTTCTCTTTTATTTTTCATTCAAATATGGAAATTTAATACTCATGATAGTAATTAACACTAGCCTCATCGTACGCGAAGGCAATAAATATACACGGTTTTTTCATGGTACAATTTGTTTTTTTTTTCCTCTTTTATTTTTCATTCAAATATGGAAATTTAATACTCATGATAGTAATTAACACTAGCCTCATCACACGTGCTTCGTATGCGATGAGGCTTTTTTTTTAAAATTTTTCCTATTTAGTATTTTGTAGCAAAATAAAAATTTGTGTTTTTATTATATATTTATATTTATATATATATATATAAAAGAGAATTTAAAAAAAAAATAACAGGAGGGAGTAGTTTGTATTTCTAGCATTATTCAAAGAAAAATTGATGTTAATATATTAAAAGAAAGTACTATAAAAAATGAAATATTATAATAATAGTCCAAAAATATGTGTGTATATATATTTAGAGAGAATATATGTATATATTATTTTGAGAGATAGTTTCAATCGATGTTATATTAAATGTTGATTCATGGTTAGAAGTTTTTTTTTAATTTATTTTTTATTTTTTTATATATTATATGTAAAAAATAGCATTTGTTAAATAATCTTACAAATATATTTTGTGCATGTGTAGGTCATTCTTTGGATATATATATATATATATATATATGATTTTTTTTTTTTTTAGCTCTTATACTAATTGTGAATTCAAATTAGCCAAATAGTAGTGAAAACTTTATAATAGTTTCTCTAATGTGGTGTGTTTTTATTGGTAATAATGAAAATTTAAATGCCAGAGAGGCTTAATGTATTCAAGCTAATTATTCTTATTATGGCATCGATATGCTGTTTTTGTCTTCATTTGTTGAAACCCATGTTTTCTAGAGAGTAATGCTAGAAATGTCTGCCCTGAGCCAGTTGTCCAGTTTTTCATATTCAAATTTCATGTATCACGCGATACAACCTTGTTTTTGTTTCTTTATAGTATTTTCCTCTTCTTCTTCTTTTTTTTTTAAAAAAAAAAAAAAAACTATTAGCAATATAAGCAAATGATTCCTTTATTAGCTTTGATTCTTATCCATGATCTTCTAAATCAATCGAATCACAGTTGCCATTATCATTTTCCAGTGTTCACACTTACATGTAATAACCATGAATAACCATTACATGTTAAAGACAAACAAATAATGAATAAGTATTCCACAAAATAATTATTTCTTTACTAGATTTATTGTAAGTATTTCAAACATACCCTCATACTTTCCTCGTGAATGGAGGGGGGAACGGGTAAATATCCTTAATTTTAAAATTATGAAACAAAATATTTCTCTTTTTAAACTATTTAGTAAAATGCCCTTATTTTCGGAAGTTGATTTTAATAAAATCGAGTTACAAGTGGAACTCGACATTAACAAAGTTAAGTTCTATGCATATTTTGCTACTTAAATTTTTTTTGAAAATTTAAGGGAAACTCGACATTGGTAATAATGTCGAATTTGTTTTAAAAATACATATAGAACTCAATTTTAAGAATATCAAATTTTATACAGAACTCAAATTTGTAAAAATTGAGTTCCAAAATCGGGACATTTTATTAAATAGTTTGAAATGAAAAATATTTTGTTACATAGTTTTAAAATTAAGGATATTTATCCATTTTGCCTGACTTGAGCTTATAAATGGAAAATTGCACCAATAGCTATAAGGCCATAACATGGCTGCCTCTTAAGTTAAGATGGCCAAAAAAAGCCAATCCAACTTTACCATATCATCGGCCCAAACTGAACCCACAACAGGTTTTGGACCATAGTCCAGTTACCAATAATTCCAACTTCGATATATATGCCCTTTTGACACAACAGAACCATGAATTTTCCCTCATGAGCTGGGTCTATAAATGCCACACAATTGAACTTATCCCCCAAGACATGAAACTGGTACAAATTTTACTTTTTAGTTTCATACAATCATACATAATTATGTCTTCTGCTACTACAGCTGACGCTGCTACTTCTACCCAGACAAATGTTTTTGCTATAGGGAGGTACAAAACAGTGCTTCAAACAGTGGAAACTAGGAGCTGCACCACTAAGTCTACACTTGCTGTCCCTCCTCCAAAGCCACTTTTGATTGCCAGGCCATCTGAAGCTGGAGAATACCCAATACTAGTGTTACTCCATGGTTACCTTCTTTACAACTCATTTTACTCTCAGCTTATCCAACACATCGCTTCTCATGGATTCATAGTCATTGCCCCTCAGGCTAGTCTCTCTCTCTCTCTCACGCATTCACAATTTTGTTCAGTCAAACGCTTGACATAGTTTTTAGGTTTAGAGTAAGTATGAACCATCATCATGATCACCTGCTCACTTTTAATTTATATACAATTGCTGTATTGGTCTTGGACTCTCCAAGTATGTTGACACACTTGGTGATCATGGAAATACTTGCTCAATTCATTAGTTTTGATTTTGTCCCCCTTTGAATTGGATCTATGAATCACTGCCAGGCCAAATACTCCTAAAATCCTGATTATACATGTCCTCTAGGCTTTAATATTAGTACAGTTCCTTAATTATCTTAGATATTTAATGATTGCTCCAACCATTAGATTTTTAGGGCATAACAATTGAAACAATTGTTGATTTACCTTTGGATTATACAATCTCTGTGACTTTTTGTGCTATTTCGCCTCATAATTCCAAGAAGTGGCCCCCAGTCAAGACCAAAAATAATGCAGGATGTTCATATTACCTTTGATTGCCTTAGCTTATACAGGGATTTCAAATTCAAAACAGCAGCTTCCAACCCCATTTTCGAGAATTTTGAGATACTTTGTCAAAGAATGCAAAACATGTGAACTATTGACCTTTCATTAGCCCTTGCCAAAATAATGAAAGCTTCATTTCACTCATGAGGCATGCTTTTATTGGTAATAGTGAAAAGTTAAATGCCAGAGAGGCTCAATTTTTTTCCAGCTGTATATTCTGGAGTGGTTCTAGTGAACACAAAAAAATTACACAACTTCTTTGTCACAACTCTAACGTGGCAGATTATGAATGATTTCCTATTATTTACACATAGACCTGCCACTTTTTCCTCACTAATCACACTCTGCAACATCAGTTGTGACAAAGAAGTTGCATAATTTTTTGTGTTACTAGATTTTTCCTATATTCTGGCATCAATGTGCTGTTTTTGTTTCATTCTTTGAAAACCATGCGGTTGATATTTCTCCTTTCTTTAGATACTGGAGAGTATCCAGAAACGCCTGCCCTGACTCCTGAACCACTTGGTCCAATTTTTCACATTCAAATGTCTATATATCACATGATACACCCTTGTTTTGTTTCTCTCTCTTGCATTTTCTTCTTTTAAAAATTAAAAACCGAATTAGCAATATGTGCAAATGACTCCCTTCCGTTTTGATTCTTAACTAATTCAATTGAATCACAAACATCATCAACTTTTTCCGCTTTTTTACACTTTGGTATCAGAGAGGGGCAGGGGAGTAGGTCCAAACTCCAGAGCCAGTAGTCATTTATAATTTTGTTAAGCATTTTGAGATTTCCACAATAAAAAGAAAAGATAGAACAATGGTAGAACTCAATTTGGACATATGGTGCACTTTGAAAACCAAGAAATCTCTTAAATTTCAGGGGAACTTGCCTCCGTGCTATGATTGGTTTTGGTTAGCTGTGTATTAGTATGTACTATGATTTGTGATACGTGCAGTTGAAACATCTTATTTTGCTCTGTCTATTATCATTTGAAAATGAGCTGATATATTCCAATCCTATTACCAAACCCAAAGATTAAAAATAAATAAGCACAAAAATTAGTGAAAATTATTGGTATATGTTATTTGTTTGGCTAATAGCAGATTTCATCTTTGCAATTAACAGTTATACATCTTGGCCGGACCGGATACAACTGATGAGATTAAGTCCACAGCAGCAATAACAAATTGGTTATCCGAAGGACTCCATTACTTGCTTCCACCACATGTTCAGCCAAATATAAACAAGCTAGGACTCACCGGCCATAGCCGTGGAGGCAAGGTTGCTTTTGCACTTGCTCTTGATAAGGAAGCTACTTCTCTTAAGTTCTCTGCCTTAATAGGCATTGACCCAGTTGATGGAATGGACAAAGGGAAACAAACCCCTCCACCAGTACTCACTTATGTCCCTCATTCATTTGACCTTGATATGGCTGTAATGGTTATTGGGACAGGTTTGGGTGAGGTGAAAAAGAATCCTCTATTTCCTCCTTGTGCTCCTAAGGGTGTGAACCATGAGGACTTCTTTAATGAATGTCAAGAACCAGCTTGTCATTTTGTTGCCAAGGACTATGGTCATCTTGATTTATTAGATGATGATACTGAGGGGCTTAGAGGGAAAACTACATACTGTTTGTGTAAGAATGGCAAGTCTAGGGAACCCATGAGGAGGTTTGTTGGAGGCATTGTGGTTGCATTCATGAACGCTTACCTGCTAGGTGATAACAAAGACTTATTGGCTATAAAAGACGGGCAAAAGACTGTACCAGTGGAGCTCAAACCTATTGTCTGTATAGGGTGAAGTTTAAATGTAGAGGCTGCTATATTTGTTAGGTTATAGGAGTCTTTATAACATTTACCTTGAATAAGATTGCAGTTGAAAGTAAACTACCTTAATTGAGCAAATTTTATTCTGAACTAAACTTAATTTTTGAAGTAGAATGCTTTGGAGATATAAAAGTTTGTAGTTAAGTGAAATATTTTTGGGACTGTTGCCCATAACAGGTGTGCCAATGATTGACTGATAATCATAGGAGGGGCAATTCTTACATAGCATGATTATTTGGCTGACCGGACTACTTAAGTTTTTTCATCATATGAGTCACTGATAAATGATAATCAGTTGACAACATTTTTTTTTCCCTCTCGGGCATAAGGTTGGTGTGATAACTTTTATCTACTGGCTACTTATCCTTGCTTCCAAACTGCCAATTTTTGTTACATTATAACTTCTCTTCTCTTTTGAGGTTAAGGAAAAAATGAGAATATTTTTTAAAAAATTGGATGATTTTGTTTTAGTTACAATTGACGATAGTGGGTAAAGACTAATATGTTAGGCATTATCACAAAACTAAGTGTCATTTCGTCTATTGTTTGGAGGTGAATGCTATTTTGTAGCATCTGAAAAGAGGTCGGTATGATTTAGCTATTTTTAGGTGAAATAAGCCAATAAAAAGGGAAAATTCCAACAAAAAAGAAAAGCCCCAAAGTTTGTCCCATGAGATGAATTAAATCCCACAATTTTTAATTTTACCATTTTAACTCAAGAATTTATAAGTCGAGACTCATGACAGTCTTTTTATTCTTTTGATATATGACGGGAGGAAAATTTACATTAGTACTCATTACATGTAAACAACACTATTTAGTTTAGTCAACTCAAGTATTTTCTCTCTCTCTATTGTCCACAGTGTCTTCTCTCTCTTTCGTGTTTCACCCTCTCTATTGTCCATGGTGAGGTGGTGTTTATTTTTTCTTATATTCATGATGAATTTCATGAATTTAATTAGTGGTATAGAAGCATCATCGCACTGTACTCATCTTCTCCAAAAAAAAAAAAAAAAACCCACACTGTACTCCACATCATTTAATAAATAATCTCTTTCTAGAGTTTTTTTTCTCTAATGTGGAAAAAAAAAACGCTATAAAAAGGTAGTACTATAGAGAGAGAGTGTGTGATGCTCAAGTTGGTTGGTTTTTTTTTTTTTTTTGAGGCCTTCAATTCTAAAGTCCAATATGCAACTCAACAAAAAAAAAGGGCCCTGTCGTGTTTTGTTAGCCCAAACCAATAAAGTGAAAAGAAATGGATCCAATTTGTGTCAAATTCCACGCCCTAAAGCCCAAAGCCGAGACACAGACAGAAGACAGAGACTGGAAGAGAAAGAGAGGAGAGGAAACAGAGAGCGAAAGGGAGAAGGAGATTGAGGGAGAGGGAGAGATATCTATTTTCGGAAACCCAAAAACAAATCGACTTCGGCGGCTCCAGGGAGGTATTTTCGGCTTCTCCGGCCACCCTTCAGGGGATGAAGATGTATGTAGCTTAAGCTTAAGCTTTTGTTTAGAAAGTGAGGGTGGGATGGGTCATCTTTGTTTTGCTTAAAATTGTTTTTTGGTTTGGCAGATTAGAAGCGAATGCAGGTGCGCTTACGAATTACGAAGTAGTAGGCTTTTTACGCTCAAAAGGGGCTGCTAACGATTCTACTCGTGTTCTTGCTCAAGTTTCTCCTTCCGAATACAAGGTCTTTTTCTCTTTCTATGTGGACTCCGACTCACCCCACTACATTTTTTCACTAAAGGTTGGGACTTTATTGACGTTTTTATGTGGGTGGGTGCTATATACAGGTGTATGATTATTTGGTCCAGACTGCTGCTTGCAATCAAACCAGAGAGCATATCAATGAGTTCGTCGACAAGTGTAAAATCTATGGCCTTGCAAAGGCTGAGGTCCTTAATATCATCAACATTAGGCCTACTTCTATCATTGATATTTATACGGTAAAATTTACTTGGAAACCATCATTTTCTCCTTTTCTTTTGCTTCATATCTCTTTTGTTATGTGCCATTATATTTATACTTATGCCCATGTAGTAGTATTTAGCTAGTTTCGAACCTTGTGTTCAAATATGTGTAGGGTGATTCAATAGGGATTCACACATTGTCTCTCTCTCTCTCTCTTTCAATTCTTGAGTAATGGATATATATTCATCAGAATTGGAAAATGAAAAACCAATAAAATGTTATTACTTGTCTCGGAATCTTTGTCTCATGCTTCTTTGTCTAAAGCTTTACATGGGTAGAAATAGAATCACCTTCTAAAATGATGAAACACTGGCCATACACAATAGGGTTCTTTTCCAGCCCCCCGTGGAAGTTCTTGAAGGTTTGGTCATTGGTGAATCAGACTTCCTGTAACTTTCTTGCTTGCATGAAGAAACGATCAACTCTATCTTTGTGACATTCCATTTACCAAAATGACTTTGTTTTCAAGTGATAATTAGTCAGTCTAAAAATGTTGCATCAATGTAGTATTTAAGGCAATATATATTACTTAGAAAAGGTTTTTTTTTTCTCCTCTGATGTTATGAGGCGGAGCTGTATTGAGTATAGTTTTTAAGCCAGAAACCAAAATAGAGGCATTGGCCTGAACGTAGTGAAAAATATTCTCTTGGTGGAAGCAGCTCTTCTTCTATACAATTTTCTTGACTCCTTGTACTTTATTCTATTTATTTTTTATTGCTGAGCTCCTCTTGTATATGTATCATGTATTTCGGTTGCATCCTTTTTGGTGTTCTTGATTAGCTTAACAAAAAGTCCTTAAATGTTTTATCCCCTTTTTCTCGATTTATTCATATAGTAGTGACAGGGTGCTCTCTCTCCCTCATGAACTGCTAGTTGATTGCTGTCCTCTTTTTTTGGATAACTAGCTGATTGCCATCCTTTTTTTTATTATTATTGGATAAGTAGCCAACTGCAGTGCTTGATAATGCAATTACCAATGAAACTCTGAATACTCCAGTTCTACATGATAAATTCGACTTAGTAGCTGCTTTTGTTTAAGCCTCCGTTCTTATATTTTACATATTTTTTCTGGGGGATTTTTGGAGGGGGTGGAGTGGGCTGTTGAGGTGTTGAGCAGTAAAGCATTTTATATTGTAATTAAGGCCTTTAGAGGCATATAGTTGGAGTGAAGTGTGGGATTTCTTGGGGCCAGTGGGCGACAGATATGATGAGCAGGCCTCACGGTTGTATTATCTGGAAAAAAACATCAAAGCAGGTTAGAAAGGGGTTTTTATTTGCCCTTTTCTTTCGGTTTATGGTAGGGGACAATATGAGTGACGGTTTTTCGTATAACAGGTAGTGTGGGAAGGTTCAAGGTTATTTCTTGATTTATTCTTAATAGCAGTAATAACATTCTTATTTGGGATACTCAGAAGACAGAGGGAGTCATTCCTTGAATCCCAAGTTTGTTTGAGCTTTCCAGGGCTGGAAATTAAAGTCAAATGTTTCTCTGATGGGCCTTCTATATTCTAATCTCACAGTGGGTGAAGGAGTTGATAAGACTGTTTTGGAAGCCTAACTGAAATAGTATATTTGATGTCGAGTCTTTTTTATGAGGAAATGAAAGGATATGATGACTTGCAATTTCTTTGGAGAAGTATTTAGTGTAACAACGTTCCTAAAATGATTGTAAATTCAGTGAGGAATCAGTTGAAACCCTACTGCTTCATTGCTCAAACTTGTAAAAAGTTGTGGTCTTTCATCTTCTCTTTATTTGGAGTCCATTTGTTGATACCCAAGAAGGTAATTAATGTATATTTTGGTTGGAAAGAACTATATGGGTGGCATAAGAGTAGCTTGGTGGGATGCCTTTTGCCTCTTTTGGATTATGTGGAGAGAGAAAAATAATAACACTCCTAATGGTGTTGAGATTTATACTCTTGAGCTTAAAACTCTATTTTGAGATATTTATATGATTGGATATTGGCTTATGGTGGTGCAGCCCTTGTCTCTTCTTCTTCAGACTTTAGATCTCCTGAATATTCTTTGTAATCGTTGATTTGACTTTCTGTATGCTTGCTGCATTCATAATCTTTGATATAAGCTTAGTGGAGTTTCCTTGGCATGTAAATAATTCTACAGTGATATCAGGCAACATGATGACCCAGCCAAAGTACAACTGTACAAGACTAGCTCTTGCAAAAGTAAAACAGTTGGACAATGGTTGGTATACTTTTAATTCATATATCCATGAAATTGAACAATATTTGAAGCTAAAAGAAAATGGGTTGCTACATTTTTTCAGAATTTAAACCTGATGACGATCAGATCTGAATACCCCATTTCTGATCTGACGCTTTATGTCAATTGTTCTCCTCGGTTTAAGATTAGCCATACCTTTATATCCCAAGTTAAGATTGTTGGGTTTGGTATTGTCTAATGTTGTTAAGAAGTTGAATATACAAACTGTATTATTTATCTTGTTGGACAAGGAAGTTGATATTACTATCAACCGGTTACTGTAATAAGTTTCTCTGTCAAAATTGTTCCGGAAAAATATCTGCTTAGCATGCCCCAAATTGGTGTTTGTTAGACAGCTTCAAATTGTTCTGAAGGCATTTTTTCGTTTTAACAGACGGAAGAATATTGTTGCACAACAAGATCAATGGCTACATGGGTAATATTAATTTTTCTTGTTAGTATGTGTTTGGATTTTGCGTTTTACGTGTTATGTTTTCTGCATTTTTTTTTTTTTGTTTTTTCCCTGGACGCGCGTCTGGCACTGTTCATTGTTCATGAACAGTGATTTTAGACTTATGAACAGTGCCAAACGCGTGAACAGTAACTTTTTTATTATTTTTTTATTGTTTTCAGTTTTCAGCAAAATAAACAGTATCCAAACAGACTATTAATATAAATAGGCTTTTGTGCAATGGGTTGATTTTTTTTTTTTGATAAGAAATGTAAGAAATTTTATTAAAAAAAACCAAGTACACTGGAAGTGTACTACAGTGGCACAAATCAAGAACCTAGATTACAACGATCAATAAGATCAGGGAGAGAAAAGCAAGATTAGGATGTGCCTATTCTGTAATGGGTTGATTTTTCTGTCCTATTTTACTTTGTATTTTTTTGGTAACTCACCTTTGAAGGCTTCATGCTTAATGCCCTCGCATACATCCATAGCTAGCCTCATTTCAGAGTGACAACAAGGATCAAGGAGCTCACTTCCATCACAGGGAGTGGCATAGTAGAGCATCTCGTATGACAAGAATTTAAAGCAAGTGCATATATGGTACTATAATAATTCACCTTCTCAGCTCAGGCTGCTTCTTCTATATGCCACAAGGATTTGTCTTTTTCGATAATGTTAACTCAAGTATTGACCCTCTGACTGGTATCAGCTTTTGGCTGTTGGTCAGGCCTTGTTGGACTTCATGTGATAATGTACTCTTTAAGATAGATGACCTTTTCTGCGATCTCATATCATATCCTAGTGGTTCTGCTATCTGAGGCTCTGGGGAAGTAGGAATACTGTATTTTTTTTTTTGGTTTCCCAAGGTTTCCCCAGGTTTTTATCCCAGGACTAATCTTTTGAGGTACTATCGGGCGCCAAGGCGGGGACCTCTCCCAAGAAAGTTTGCTGCATCCACAAGGGCTCAAAACCGAGACCACTTGCTTAAGCAACTAGAGCCCCTTCCACTCAGGCCAACCTTCGATGGTGGAATACTGTATTTTGATTATAGGTTATTGTAAGATTGTTAGCACAGATATCAATCATCTTATTTTTGCAAATGAATTGTGCTGTGATGCTTCTATGTATAACGACCAGAAATTGTTTTTTAGGTAGATCATTTTTATCCGGAAGATAAACTAATCTGCATATCTAATCTCGTGCTCTATTTTAACTGGTCAAAAAATTTGGGCTATTTGGGTGATGCATTAGTTATTTATTTCCCTTATGTTTGACAGATTATAGAGGAAGGTGAGACGCGTTTTGGAGATGAGACGCGTTTTGGAGAAGTAAGTAAAGAGCTAGCTGAGTTGGTGGAAAAAACGTTGCCCCCACCTCCAACAGATCCAGAATCTGAAGCAGGGATCAACGAGGGTAAAGCAGAAACTGAAAATGAGGAACACAACGTAGAAACTAAGGGTGAGGAACAAACTAAAGAAGGGAATGATGATGGCAAAGAAGAAACTGTAGTAGGGGAATTAATGGATACAAGTTGAGGCCATATCTGCCCCGACTGTTGAACTAGAAACTAATAAAAATTCAACAGATATGAGTACATCTGCTCAATATTAGTATGATGACCATGCTAGTTATTAATGGGGCTTTAGTTGAGGATTTTGTAATTAGAAACTTCTCTAGTTGGGTTTCGTTTATAGATGAGTTTTGCATTAGCAATTGTTCCCGTCTACTTTTACGTTTTACCCTAAAAATGTTGTCTCGTTGCTCAATTAGCTTGTGTTTGTGTTAGCTTTTTACTAAAAATTTTACAATAATTCTATGATAAAAACCTACGCTCTTTTCTACAACTATCTTGCGTGGCTAGCCATGAGAAGTGAGAAAAAGTGATGAGTTCATGTGAAAGTGATTAGCAGTCAATCATAATATGTTATTTCAAAATTTTAGCAAAAGTTGTGGTCTTAAAATTATTCGAAATTTTATTTTATGAAAGTTAACAAAAGTGTAGTTATACTTTCAGGTTTTAAGAAAAAAGAAAAAAAAGTGAGGCTAAACTAATTGATGGGAAAACGCTAATTCAAACTCACACTAAATGCGGTGTTTAGTTGCAGGATGGAGAGGGATTTTACCAGCATAATGATTATAATAGTTTAATTGGCACCTCCTAATGTTTCCTATGGAGATATTCTAGTTTTTAATTTCTCTTTTCTATTGTAACTATTAAATTATCAAAAAAATTATAAATTTTGTAATATGGTAATAGTAAAGGACGTGTTTTAACATATTTTCTCATAGAAAGTTGTGTATCTATTATAATAACTTGTATCCCATAACCCTGTGGATTATGAGAAATGGGCTGGACTCAATTGTTATGTGATGGAGATCAAGACACCGCTTCGAAGGATCTCGTTCAAGTACCAATTGGGCCGGTTACAAGAGCACGAGCAAAGAAGTTCAAGGATATACTCAACAGAATCATCCAAGAGTTATGGGCTCAAGCAAATTCGTGGAGGCCCATTGAGCATGATCCACGTGGGCAACAAAAAATCATCACCTTGATTCAAGTTCTAGAAGAATCCAGTCAAGGCTAAGAATTGGCATGAAATATTTTGGGTCTATGTAAAAAAACGTTATTCTAGGTTTAGGTGATTTATTTCCTTGTTTTTAGGTGCATTTAATGCTTTTTAGGTCAAACTTTATTCCTAATATGGTTAGGTATCAATTAGGAGTTATTTTAGAATATATTTTCTTGTCTGTCAAGTTTTAAGGAGCCCTTAAATAGTCATCTAAGTCTGTAAACGTTTTTCAGATATTGTTGATAAAACTTGTGAGGTTTATTCTCTTTGATTCTTTGAAGAACTACTCGAACTTATCGGGAATTCCCATGACGTTCATTTCGACTTATCAAACGGAATTTCCACCACCGTTTGTGGCGTCTTCCTTATACCAAGGTTCTTGTTTGTCATAAACAACAGGTCGAGGTCTCCCATTTGAATCTGTCCATAGAACGATCTTGGGTTCCCTTTCGTTGTTGGGTCTCGTTATTCTTGACGGGGTTCACATCATTATGGTAATGGCTTTCATGAATTGTTCTTATGGTTATGACATCAACCTGTATCCCACTACCCAATGGTTTATTTCGTTTTGGGCACCGGAAAAGGGACAGTATCTTTGCTGCCATTTTTTTTTTAACTCAGAGAACGGCATGTATTAGTGTTTAATAATGTACACTGCAAAAACATCGTTTTAGTTTTAATGAGTAGTAATAGTTGCCATTTACTACACTGCAAAACAAGAAGATCTTTAATTGTCGTTTTCACTGCACTGCAAAATCAGCTGTTTTGCCATCCTATACACAAAATGGAACCGTCTTTAATTACTCCTGCATCATCAGGGATGACACATTGACACCTCCTTCTTTCTGTTGCTGTTTGCAGTGGCTCATATCACTTTTTTAAGACTTTTGGGTTTCCTCGTTTGATCTCCTATGTCTTTTATTGGTGTTCTTTTGTCCTACAATCAGGTCATAATAGTATGACAAGTATGTATAACCCCTCTCAACTTTTATAGTACTGCTCACTTATTCTTCCTAAAAGTTGTTAATAATATAATCCTCTGAATTTGTGGTCAGGTCTTTTCTGAGCCCCAATTGTGGTTTGCCACAATGTGAACTTGCATGATTGAGAAGGGACTCACTTTTATGGCTTCAACATTCAAATTTTAGAACTTCTTCTAAATTTCTCAACACGTGGCATGATCATAGTGACAAGCATCCAGTTGGGACAAGGAGGTCCATGGATGTAGAATGTCTTCTTCTTCTTTTTTCCTTTTAATTTAAACCTGAAATATTTCAATTGGAAATGCATGATATTACCTTACAAGACTTTTAGCATGGATGTAGGATGTTTGGGCTCATAATTTCATGTTGTGTGTACTGTGTAAACCCAGCTTAAACTTGAATGCTTAATGTCTGTTTGAAAATAGTTTATTTAATTAAAATTGAAATTTTTTTGTTAAAAGTACTGTAGATAAAACTAAAAGGTTGCTGAAATAGTATAGTAGGACCTATGAATAATAGTAAAAGTAAGCTAAATAGTAAAAAATGCTGGCTTTTTAAGCCAATGCTAAACGCACACTTAACATAAAGTCTATCACTTAGTCTTTATTTGGAGTATTTTTAATTCCAAATATGTTGTGGCGAGCCAAAATCCAGAGCAATATTAAAATCTAAAAAGCCTAGTATGATTATGGTAACAAGTTTGTTCAACCGATTCCTAATTTAAGTTAATGAGTTATTATCTACAATATGCACCTGTTTGTTTGCACTAGATTCTTATAATTTTTTTTTTACCTTATTGACTTAATATGTATAATAATTAATTAAAGACTTTCATTTTTCCTTTCTTTCTTTCTTTTTTTCTTTTAATTGAATCTAATTACTCGTGCGTGATTGGCTAAGTGATAAAATAAAACTGAACTATTTGTTTTAACTTTTGTAATGCATCCATTGCAAATGAACAAAATGAAGGAAAAAAAAAAACATGTAATCTATTCTATTTAGAATATTGAAGATCTATAATTTAGTTGACAGGAATCATGGAAAATATTAGGTTCAAAATTATGATTATTTCCTCTTCATATCAATACCAATAAATAGGAACCATGGAAAAGAATAGGTTCAAAATTATGATTATTTCCTTTTCAAATCAACACCAATAATTTTTGAATGAAAGATTAAAAGTGTTCGTTTGAATAGCTTATTTTTTGCTAGCTTATTTTACTATTATTCATGAGCCCCATTGCATTTTTTGGTATTATTTATAGAACCCATTATACTAATTCAGCTAACTGTTATCTTTATTTACAGTACTTTTAGTAAAAAATTTTCAATTTCAACAAATCCCAAACTGGCCTTAATTATCCTAATAGTTATTGTTAGAGTAGTATCTAGCTTATTTAAACTTCTTTTACTTGATTTTTTTAAAAAAAAAAAGAAAAAAGATTTGTTCTACCTATTTAAACAAATGAAATTAAAGCTAAAAAGTAAAATCTTAAGCCACTCATGAAGTAAAATTCACGAAGACTGACAATAGCACTCCCAAAAGTTTTGATAAGACGAAAGTTCAGAGGTCTTTATTAAAACTCTAATGTATGTACCACCTAGTTCAACGGCAGCACCAACCAGACTGTCAAATCAAATATCACTTCATAATAATAATAATAATAATAATAATCATGCATCTTTCCTTTCTGAAAATCAAAGTGAAGGTGGTATGTCATGTGTGTGGGGGAATGGGCAAACTGACTAGACATTCAGGTTTTAATAAGATGTATGTTTTTGGAGTTACAGCCCCACTTTTCTAATCTCTTTGTCAAGTTGCCTCACTCAGTTCAGAATTTTAACACTTTTTCAATTATTTAATCATAAATACTGAAATTATTATAAATAAAATGTCAGGCCTCTGAAGGGACAGCTGGGCAAGATACTACATTATCTATGTCTTTTTTTTTTTTTTTTTTGGGTGGGGGCTTGGGAGGAATTTGCATTTGGGAATTCTTTCTTTGAGTTGTTTAGAGGAATTAAATTAGGGATCCTTTAAAATTAAGGGTTTTATTAACTTATGTCTTTAATTATGATATACATTAGTAAATTATTTTTAAAAAATTATTAAAAAATAATTAAATTTTTTGATAATTTTATAAATTTTTTATAAAAAAATTTCAAAAATAAATTATTAATATATGTTATAAAAGTATATGTTAACCAGACCTTTAAATTAAAGAGCGGTAGAATTTTCTTTTTACAATATTCTTTCGACCCCATTTAACATAAAAAAAATATTTAAAAATAAAATAAAAAAACACTGCCACGGACTAGTTAAAGTTCAGCCTCCAATTCAGGAAGTCACAGTAACTCATCCCCTTGTGAGTTGTGACATGAGCTCTAGCCTCTAGTCTACCACACTGAATATTTCTTTATTTTTTTTAAAAAAATATTTTTCACCAAAATGGAGTGGAGGGCAACTATATGATCGTCAAAATAAAATGTAAGGGAGGAATAAGTGTATTTTCGAGCTACACAATTTATTGCAACAAACCACATCATGAAAAAAAGGTAGGAACTGTACATTCTCAAATTGAGAGGAAAATAGTGTAGGACGCGATAGATAAAATGAAGAGTTGGAATGAAGTAGCTGGCTTGCACTGATTACAAGGCTTCTTTTTTTATTCTTTCAAATTTTCCATGGAAGAAAACTAGTCCAGCGATCTCTTTGTTTGAGCATGAAGACGCTAGTTTCTGGAAAAATATGTGGTGCATGTTGTAAGGTTCATTGGGAATTCTCTTTCTGGCCAGGTATAAAAATATCGGAATGCCATTATTGCTAAGGTGACATAATTAAATGACTAGGTCTCTAAAACCAGAAATTTATATGGCTTCAATGTTTAGTATATGATAGTATGATAACTTTTTTTTTCTCTCAAATGAATAGTGAATTTTACCATTAATCCATTATCATGTAAAAAAGGGATAGCACTACATTATTGTACTTTTTAGAAATATTGCGAATAATTAATCACAATAAATTAGTCCTATAGGTTACCTGAATAAACTTTAGAATTATACACTTAACTTTTGTCCACTTTTTTTCCCCTTGTACGTTGCATTAAAAATAATGAGAAAGGCCATCTAGAAATCATTTAAGTGAAGAATGAAAATGATAAAAACAATGTGCTTTTTGGGAACATGCATTGGTAATGTGGTATATTTGATTATACTCACTAATACTATTACCAAAGTACCAACTACCAAGGAGGGGGGAAAATGGAGGATGTTATGAAAAGCAAATGAATGCCGTCATTTACCCAATGAATTAGTACAAGAACTTTGAGACAAATGGAAGATGTGAAAGTGAGACAATGATATACTTGCTTGATCATTGTTGGTGCTCATCTTCTTCCGTGGCGCGTATGGGTTACCACCCTTTTCTCCTACGTTTTTCTTTTTTATCAAAAAAAGAATATATAGTTAATTGATCATGGTGTGCAGTGATATTTTGAAACACCTAGGTACACTTAATTTATTTAGGCTGATTCAAGCATATGGTAGTATATGGAAATTAAAGGTTTATGGATATAACTTTTATGTCACAATCCTAAAGTAACCGATTGTAAGTAATCGAGAAAAAATAATAAGTCTATGTGAAAGTAATCTACAATTACTTCCAGTTTGCAAGATCAAAATAGTGGTAAAAATTATGGCAGAAAAGTTATGGTCCTAAAAGAATTTATATGGAAATAGTCATGTATTAGAAGTTAGAAAATCAACAAGGTGGCTATTCCTTTTCATGTGAATTTAAATTATGCGTTCTCATTAAGGAACAAATTAACATAATTTAACTTTGTTTCAACCGTAATAAGAATGGTTAAAATCATGCTAAGAGAACCATTATAATATATATATATATATATATATATATATATATATATATATATATATAAACTGAAATTCTTTATGTAATAATTTATTTTCCTTTATAAAAATTTGTGTAATAATAAATTTTTTGAGATAATACATAAATCTATGTATGGTGTCTATCTAAAAACATAAAAAGAAAATCATCATTTTATAAATGGAATTTGACTTTGAAAAAAGAAATCGCAAAAAGACTTATTCATGTAAAAAATAATCAGTAACTGATAAACTAAATATAATGAATATGGTATCAATTTAGGAATTGAATTTGGGTCCCGTTCCTCTCCCGTTCTCTCCATTTTTTGTATAGATAAAGGACACGTGGCAATTAAATGATCTAATGGTTCAAAAAAAGCCACTTCAAGCTATCCTATTTCTTGCAATCTCCTATTTTTCGCTTCTCCCTTCTCTGCAACATCACCACCGCCGGATTCATTCTCTCCTTGGTTTTTTTTTTTTTTTGAAGTGGCACAATAATGAGTGGGTAGGAAGGCTTCCAGCGGGATCTTGGTGGTAACATGATACTTCGTGGAGTGGCTTGACTGGATTGAGGGTAAGCGTTCACTTTATCTAGGTTTCTCTGCTGAAGATGGCATAAATAGTGATTTTGGGTTGAGGGATGGGTAACCTGTGTGTTGTGATTTCCGATGTGAGTAATTTCTTTGTGTTGTCAATGGTAATAGAAAGGTATAGCAATGGTTATGAAGATGAGATTACGACAGAGAAGTAATTTTTTTGTTTTTGTTTTGTATTTTGTTTTGTGGATTTCTGATGGGTAGAAGTGTTAAGAATATGAATCCTAGTAAATCACCATTTGTTGAAGCTATTGAAGATAAAGTTAGGAAAAAAGATAAAGTTGCACATAACATCATATAACTAGAGTTTATCCCTTTTTGTTGTAATCTTTTTATTTTTGAATACTTGTAATTATCCTTATAAATGAAATCCATACGGAAGCCTGGAGATTGATTTGGCTACTAGCTTTCTTTAAAAATTTACACTTTACTCACCTGATGTTAACTCTGTCCCATTACCCACTTCTGTTAAAAATAGGAGTAAATTTGTATTTTTGTTACCCTTTTATGTCTCTCTTTTCTAAAAACATTAAAATAAAAAAATAAAAAAATAAAAAATAAAAAACTAAAAAATCAAGGGTAAAGAAAATCTAAAATCTAGGTTTTGTAAAAATTAAAATCTAACTTTTATATTTTCTTTTCATATATTAACTTTTGATACATGAAATGGCTTCCTACTATTGATACATATTACCAAGTAGATGGGATCCTTGGTCAGCCTGGAATGGTCCAGTACGTCCCCACCCCAACAACAACTTCATCCAACGGCAATGAGGAAACGATGATCAAGTGGGCCAAAGAGAAACTACTGATGTTTGATCCCATCAAACCGTGTTTGATCAATAAGATTATTGATAATAACATAGGCATGAAGTCATACGTGGGGAAACTCATATTGTCGCCAATCAACGATGATGGCAAAAATGGGTGCAAGATCGAGTGGTCCTTCGTCTGTGATCCGATTGAAGGTTTGAGATTTGAAGATTTTCTCCCTTATATTGAGAATGGTCTCCAGTCCATGGCAAAGAAAGTGGAAGATGCCCTCCTATCTACTAGGTGCCATCTAAAAGTTAGTACATAAAAAGTGGGGAAGGTTTTAAAATAAAAGATCTAAAAGTTGATACATAAAGATACATAAAAAGAAGATATAAAAAGTTAAGTTTTAATTTTTACAAAATTTAGCTTTTAGATCTTCTTTTCTTTTAATTTTTTTAGTTTTTAGTTTTATGTTTTTAGAGGAGAGAGACATAAAAGGGTAACAAAAATATAAATTTACTCGTATTTTTAACTAAGATAGGTAACAAGAGATAAATTGAACTAAACTCAGGTGGGTAAAGTGCAAATTTTTAAACTACAAGTAGGCAAAATGTTTTTCAGGCAAATCACAGATGGGCAAAGTGTAATTTCCCCTTATTTTTTTTAGAACCCATTTTACTGTTGCTTGGGTATTTTTGCTTCTTAGGATGCAAAATGGTGAAAAGATAAAGATTTCATCATTCATTTTAATTTTTTGACAGTAAAAGTTAGCCAAATGGGTCGAATTTCTGTAAAATTTTCTGGCTGTGATTATAACAAGTTTTCAGTTTTTTTAAAGTGGTATTAAGCCTTTATACTTGCATTCTTATAGTAAAAAAAGGTTCTTTTTATTGATTCATTTGAAAAGCTCAAGTTCATAAGTGATAAAGTTTGAAACGATGATGAGTTTGTAAAAAAACAAGGAGAGAATGGGTCAGTGGTGGTGATGTTTCAAAGAGTAGAGGGAGGCAAAGGGTAGAAGATTGCAGAAATAAAGATAGTTTGAGTTGGCTTTTTTTGAACCATTAGATCATTTAATTGCCACGTGTCCTTTATCTATACAAAAAATGGTGTGAACAGGAGAGTTTCTAACGGGAGAGGAGCCTGACCCATTGAATTTGACTTCGAAAAAAGAAATCGAGAAAATACTTATTCATGTGAACTAATAAACTAAGGGAAAAGTTAATGAATGCCTAAGAACATTGATTTAGGAACTATTTTAAGAGACTTTTAAGGAAAAAGAAAAAAAGAAAAAAAAAACTGACTTTTATGACAATAAGTATAAGTGCTTATGAGGTGTGGTGGGAGGGGGGGGGGAAGAGTTAAGGTTCAAGTTTCCAAAAGGGAATTTTACACATATACACTTAGGCTGCGTTTGGTTCGATGTAAATCGAATTCCGAGTGTAAAATGAATACAGGGGAAATTGAATTCCCGTAAAGAAATTAAAATCTGGGCGTTTGGTTCTGTAATGGAAAATAGTCCGAAAAACGATTTCCAGTGTTTGGTAACATTCTGAAAATGCTATTTTCCTACAAATTTTTGCCATTTTCTCAGCTTCCAAACAAATTTTATATCAGAAAATTTCAAAATATACACTTTTAACACAACCAAAAATCAAAATAAAAACATATTCAGAACATATACATGATATATCGGTGGGAGAAGGAGCAAGAAAGAGGGAGAGATTGAGGGAACGAGAGATAGATCGGGAAAGAGAGAGATCAGCATGGATGGAGGACGGCGGCGGCCAGATCGGGTGGGTTTGGGGGTGGAGTGGAGTGGGCTGGTGGTCAGTAGCGGCTAGATCGGCGACGTTGAGCAAGAGGGAGAAGAAGAGTTGAGGAAGAAGAGAGAAAAAAGAGGACGGCAATGGGGTGGCACGATCTAGGCTGGCCTTGGCTTGGCTGGGCAGCGCGATATGGGCGGTGGGGCAACGCGATCTGGGCCGCACGATCTAGGCTGGCCTTGGCTTGGCTGGGCGGCCGGAGCTTGGCGTCGGACTGTGGGTTGAGTTGAGGTCGGTGGCCTAGGCTTGGCTAGGCGGCTGGAACTTGGCGTCGGACTGTGGGTTGAGTTGAGGTTGGTGCGTGGGCTGGAGCTGAAATGAGGTTGGTGCATGTGTAAGGAGTGAGTAAATTCCGGAAAGCATTTGAAGGTAAAATGGGAACGGAAATGATTTTACGGGTTGGCAAGGGTCTTTTGCGGTCAAACTGAATTCTATTTTCAGTTTGACTTTATTTTCAAGTGCTGCCAAACATGGACCCGGGTGTAAAATGTTTTTTGATTTCAGTTTACCACCAAAACAAACGCAGCCTTAGATTAGGGTAGAGTAAAATCATAACATAGTCTATAACAAATATTCTAAGAGCATTCGTTAACAAGACACATAAACTAAATATAATGAATATGGTATCATTGTATGATTATTCTTACATTAGAATATTACTTAATATACACACGAATATCTTAACATGATTGACTTTTTATATTTCATATCAGTACTAGCTTTGTCACTATGCACAACGCAACTTTTTTATTTTGTGCGTTTTAAGATAGATAAATAGTGAAGAAATAAGACGCTAGAATTCAAACAACAAACATAACACACCACAAAAAAAATATCATTATCATTTACTACTTGATTATTATATTTTTAGTAAAACTATTGGACTATTAGTTTTGTGAGAGTTTCAATATGCAATATCCGCTTTTGATGAATGTTCTTTACATTAAAAAAATACTATGTTTATAACATTTTCACAATACTTTCACAACAAAATTTTAAGCGATATGTTGTTATTAGCTGTTATAGGTGGATAAGAAAATAATTTAAATTGTAAATTCAAATTAAAACAAAAAAATAACTTAGCATTTATGATTTGTTGTAGTGACTTTGCATTTCTTTTATCATTAACTATGAGGCTATTTTTTTTTTTATGAACCATTAACTAGTAGACTATTATTAGCTGTTGAAACCCACACAGGACATAACTATAATGTGATATGATATGACTAAAATGACAATGAATATGAAATGAAAGAAACAAGTGCATGTCTCATAAGTCTCATAAGTCATAACATTGGCTCACGATTAGACCAAGAATTGCCAACAGACTGAAGAAGCAATTTGGCAATTCGGGAGGGTTAAATTTGGAAACAAGAGACAGTGAGACTTTTGAGGTACAATACGGAGAAAGAAAAAAGAGAGATTTCGTATCTCTCAACAGCGAAAGAGATTTTATAGAAAGAAAGAAAGAAAATTTCAGAAAGATAAAAAAAAAAGTGTGGGGCCATACACATAAGAAAACCAGCAATCAGATTGCAGAAGAACAACGAAACAAACAAATGTCCTATCTTTGCTTTTTCTCCTTTGATGCTCTATCTCAATCGTTGCCAATGATACTCATAATAGAATGGAAACCCATTTTTTTGATTGATTCACATGGATAGAGTACTGGTTGTTTTGTAATGAAAAAAATACCATTTTCTCTGAATTCAATCCACTCCCTATACTATTTCCCTCCTCTGCAATTTCCCATCTCTGTAGTGTCACTGGCTCACTGCTACCTTATTATTCATCACTATTTACTAGTTAGAATTCAGAGGATGAGTGCAATAATGGCTAGTACATCAACCAAACTAAGAAATACTAAGGATAAACCTCAGACACTTAAATAACATATTCAATAAGTTGTACGTGACATGGTCTTCATTAATTATTTAACATACATAAAATTTCCTTATTCTCCTTTCTTTCCTTTTCTTTTTTGGTAAGTAAAAACCCAGCTCTATTCAGATTCTTTCTTGTCTAAGGCTAACCTAGCTAGGTACATAATTAAAGCTTGACATTTCTAAGAAGAAGAAGAAGAAAGAGAAATTCAAAATGGAAAGCAACTTTATACTACCATTTTTGAGAAGTTCAATATGTTAATTACAGCTTTAACTTCCATTTCACATTAATGCAAGTCCAAAAAATAAATTAAGGACCAAAAATATCATCATCATAAGCTAATAGAGAGGGAGAAGGATAGAGATCTATCCCTCTCGATAATATAACCTAAAATTAACTTCTTACATTCCCAACGATTCCTCTTTTCCCTCAAAGTAAAGCAAAACCATCCCAGTAATAATAAACCTAAAAAGAACCACCAAAGCCGCAGGCAAGGCAAGTAGAAGTAGGTAACCCACTAAAAGATAGCTAAAATTACACAAAAATATCTACTTTGTTTTTGTTGTTTTCTTCAGTGTTTTGCTTGCTCTTGCTCATCATGGTGTGGTTTTCTTTGTTTTGTTAAGGGCTTAAGGCATGTAGAGCTTATTCTTACACTGGCATCGCCAAGCTTCAGGGTAGTACTCTAGTGGAGTGGTCACACCAGGGTGAATCGCCACATGCACTGGCTTACACGGTGAGCACCTTCCACACTTGGATCTACACGTGGGTGGTGATGAACCCAAACCTAGTCTTCTTCTACTACTAATAATAACCCCAAAACCTTGTTCAAATACTTCTCCTTTTGCATCACTTTTGTCTCTCTCCGCTTCAGCTTCACTAGTGCCTAGCACATAAAAGAGGCAGTGATCAATTTAAAGAGTTTTAAAGAAATATTTCTTTGTTTTTGAAAAGAGTTTTAATTGATGTGCTTACCTAGTAAAGAGAGAGTGACGGCAGTGGCAGCTGAGGCAAATAAGAGAAATGTTGTTAAGGCTGTGAGAGTTTGATGGTGGTGGTGGTGGTGGTGGTGGCCGCGGTGGTGCAGTACGCCCATCGCCGAGGTGGTTAGCAACAATCTGACGATGAGGAAGATTTTTAGTAATACATATGATGATGGCTCATCAGTTCAGGAGAGTGATGAAACAAACCATGGTATGAAAGAGAGTGTGATGGGAGCTAGGCTATTATTGGCTTATTGCAGGCGTTTTTTTTTTTGCGTGTGAGCGTGTGACTATATGTGTGAGTAATAAGTCTAAGTCAAAGAAAGACATACCCAAAAGATGAGAGAGAGAGTGAGACTGTTTGTTTTATTGTTTGGCATAAGGGTGGGTGGGTCCAGCAGGTGGACCTACTATACCCTGAATGATTGCGATGGCCTTTGGGATCAAATACAGACCAGACCATTTAATTTACTGTATATTCCAAATGCCATTTATGAGATGGGACTTGTTAGGAGAAAAGAGTAAAAGTAACTAAACAACAAAAATTGACAAATTTTTTTCACGCGCATTGAAATGGTAAATTTTTATTAATTTTTATTTGTTTCACTATTAATATTACTTTTTTAACTTATAACAAACAATCTACTATCTTTTTGTTTCTAAACTTTTTCATGAATGGTCTCACCCTCCTTTAAAAGTTATCATAAATTTTGAGTAGAGTTGTGGTATGTCTTTATGTTAGAATCACTTTCCTTCTCTTTTGTGTGTGTTTGTTTCTTAAAAAAAAAACTTTCTCATGAAGAAATTCATGCAGTTTGAATGGGAAAGAAGTGGGCAACAAAGTCCAAGTTGGGTATTCTTTTCCACCCCCGTACAAGAGGGTAAAGTTTGAATACATTTCAAAGGTGTTGTGACATAGAGTTTCTTAACTAAATTCTATGACGTATAATAAATTATTAATTATTTCAAAAAATTAAACTGCTAAAAAATAATAAATTTGGTTATTAACTAATAATTATAACACTTCTTATGGCCTGTGGGCCTAAACTTCCATATGCAATAAGTGGAGCTTAACAAATGAGATTCTTAACACTTTAAACGGAATGTAAAGTGGAAACAAAGATTAAACTTATATTTCCTACTTTAATATCATGATAAATTATCAATTTTTCAAAAAGTTTAAAGTGTTAGACAATCATGAATTTAATCATTTAACAATAATTCTAACATTTACTTTAATAAATAAAATCACATGATTGAATATATTTTCCTAGGAAGAAGATAAAATTGTTTATACTCATTGGTTAATGTGGTCTTTGTTAACAATTGCACTAAGTTCATAAGTTAAGATGCATTCAATGTTCTATTAAATGATACTTTTATTAGTTTATACATTTTTCACAAAATAAAATCAAATTATCCACACATATAAAGAAAAACATAGACAACAACAATAATTTGTGTGTGCAAATCAATAAATTATCAACAATTGTGTTTTTTTGTTTTAAAAAATGTGTATTATAACTCGTAATTGAATATATATTATTTCTTAAATTTGTACGTTGAAGGTGCTTATTAATTAACATGCTGAGGTGAATATAATTAACTATGGAATTGAATTTAAAATTTAAAATTCATTAACTAAAAAATTGTACCTAAGTTCCAAAATACAATTTTTAATTTTTAATTATAGTCGAAGACTACAATAAAAATCTGAAAACAGCAATTTTTGTTGTTAAAATGTTTGTTTATTTCATCCCAAAAGAGGGGTTTTTTTTTTTTTTTTTGAATGATGAAATGTAAAATAAAGATCGAAATGTATGATGTTTTATATAAGTGACCATTTATGTAAAATTGATAAAGTGACATTCTGGTAACGATGCATGAAAGTTTGTGATGGGATGAATGAGAAAATGGGGAAATAATAAATAGGAATTTGAGGGAAATACAATCCCAAAAAGAAGGGTGGGTGTTAAGGTAGATGGTAACAGCACACGTGCTGTTGCGTACGTGTGAGAGAAATGGAGGGTGCTGTCTTGTACGGGACGAACATCTGAGGTGAAGCTAAACCCAAGTTACCCAACCCACCATTATTGCTCTTTCTATCTAACATGCCATGGTGTGTGTGTGTACGACATGGCCTCATTAAATATAAGGGCCCCTACAACACTCACGTTTGTTGTTGCTATTGTTTTTGTGTTATTGGCCTATTACTATTCTCTCTGTATTTCTATGTTCTCTTTTTTATGGGAAGAAGGGAGGCAACTTCAAATTGCGACTCGACAGGCATAGAAGGGGGCTAGCTAGGTGACATTAGCCTACATAAGCCTTTTGACGTGTTTGCTGTGTTTGTATGTGTGATTTTATCTTGAGGGTATATGGTTAATGAGTGTGAATGTCAATTTTGTTATTGCTATCCACTAGGTTTTTTTTTTTTTAATAAAGAGACATATAACATTTAGCTAAAATGGTATTTATTGATTTGTTTTAGTTACTGCAGTAAATTCCACTTGATTCCTCTTTTTCAAGTATAAACCTGTTACCATATTCATTTATTATTTTAGGGTTTTGTAGACAAATGACTTTGTGCTAGAATCTTATAATGCAGTGTAGTTACTTTTTATAAAGAATCACAACTTTAAATTTAAAATTCATACTTTTATTAGCTTTTGTTATTTTTCAATGCACGTCTCAAAAAAAAAAGTATAAAATTTAATGCCTATGTTTGGTATAGCTTTTTTGCTAAATTAAAAAAAACAAAACAAAACAAAACAAAAGAGAAAGATATGAAAACAAAATACTGAAATTACATAACAAAAAATGAGAAGAGAATTTTTTTTGATGGGAATGAGAAGAGAATTTTTAAAATGAATTAATAAAAATTATGCTAACATGGCTTAAATTAATGAGTTACGTTTATTACATACAAACTGTTATAGATACTCCATTTTTTAATTGAAATCATGACTTGAAATCACAATGTTGAACTTAAAAATCGTGACTTCAAATCACGATTTCAATTAAAAAATAGAGTACATGTAAAATTGTGTATAACAGTTTGTATGCAAAAAAAAAAATTAACCTAAAATAATTTAGGGTATCTCATAAAAATAAGGGTATAATAATGGTTTCAAAAATAAACCAACAAAATCAATCAATTAAATTAAGTTAACAGTGAACCGATGCCTAAAGTTTGTAGCTAGGTCCTACCAAAAACTAGCCAATTAAAATTATTTTTATTCTTTTTCTTTTTCTCAATTAAAATATTTGTCATATTTATTTTGAAATAAACAACTAAACATTGTTTCTGTTTTTGTTTTGTTTTTAATTTTTTTAATTGTTTTTTTTATCTATTAATTTCATTATCATGGTCCCTTTTTGAAAGTACAGTACATTATCACGATCTAATCACATCACAGGTTCAAAATTATTTTGTAATGATTATTATATTAATTTGGTAAAATCAAGGGCAAGGGCCGGGCTACATTAATGAACCCGCATGATCTTTCTGTAAGTGAGGGCCTAGGTGGCTAGCCGGGCCTGGCACTGGCAGTGAGGTTTGGTAATCTGGCTCTGTGATTGATGGGTTTTGGTAATTTTGGGTTCGGTAGCATTTAAGGCATGCAATTGACTAGCCATATATATATTCAGTAGCGAGCTTGCTTCAGTGAGAGGATCTAGTAGTATAGTTGGCCGGTGCAGCAGGGTCTTTGTTTGGACAAAGGAAATCTAATTTACGATGTTGAGTATAACAGCACAGAGCAACACTGTGGACATAACGTGCATACCATAATAATACAAGTGAGAAATCAGTGGGGTGGTTTCAAGTTTGGTAAGTTTACTCCAATGCTCTTTAATGGAGTCAGGAAAAAGAAAAAGATTGTAATTGAAGTATCATATATATATATATACACATGGAAGTTGTTCCTGACAAAAGGATTGGTAAAACAAAAAGGATAAAAGAATCGTAGAACAATCTTTTTATTTACTATGCATGCATAGTGTCTATAAGTACATTGCTTTAATTCAATAATGTCCCACAACTTAAACCCCGTGCACATGCATGAGTTTAACTATAAAACCCAACATTTTCTCATAATAAGCTATTATGATTATGATAATATCACGATTGATCATTGTTTTATTAAGAAAACAAAACGATCACCGCGCACCCTTAATACAACAATCACTTCACAAGTATAAGTACTTCTGGGGTGTGGGGGGCAAGAATCGGGGTTCAAGTCTCTAAGAGGGAGCTTCATACGCATATACACTTAGGCTTTGTTTGGTTGGAGGAGAGGAAAAATGGGAGGATGAAAAATTATGGGAGGATAGAAAATTAGGAGGATAGAAAAGTTTTGATTTTCTCTCATGTGTGTTTGGTTGGAAGAGTGGAAAAGTGGGAGGGTGGAAAACTCTTTCATTTGGTTGGAGAGAAAAGTGGAAGGATGAAAATATAATTTATATGAATTGACTAGTATCTCCTTGTTATAACAAAATACCAAAGAGTCTATACCAAAGATGAGAGTATTTGTGTAATTTACTGCCCACATCATCTTTTCTCCTTAGTTTTTCTTCCAAATTGGGAGGACAAAATTTTGTGAGTCCGGAAGGAAAATTTTCCACACCATTTTCTTTCTCTCTTGTTTCTCTCCTAAACCAAACAATGGAAAATTTCATTTTTCACCCTATTTTCCTTTCATTTTTTTCCATCCTTCCTATTTTCACTCCAACCAAATGGGACCTTAGATTAGGTTAGGGTATAATTTTTATCCTTTATATAAATATATATATATATATAAACAAAATAAACAAAACGATACAAAATAAACGTAAAAAGACAACACTCTGGATTCAATTTGGAAAAAGCCTAGAAAATAGGTTTCCGTATGCGGCCCCTTGGATATTCAGATTCCAGCTAGTATGCAGAGGAGAGATCTGTACTGGTCTCAAATAGTAGGCTACTGTCGGAAAACCATTGCAGCAAGCAACCACGACTTGTTTATTTTCAGATATCAGGTGTGAAATTTTTGAAAAGGACATTTAAAAAATTTTAAGACCAGGTGAAAAAATTACAACTTTTGCAATAATTGTTAATGTGGTAGATTGTGATTGATGGATTCATATGAAAACACATGTAATTAATAACATTATGTAAGATAATTGCGACCAAAGATGTGATTTTTTTTTTTTTTTTTTTTTTACACACTTCAGTCTGGTCCTATAGACTTACACATTGAAAATAAATTTTGCGAAACGTCCCCATTTGACTAATGGGATACTATTCCGTTCATTTAAAGAGTTTAGTTTAAATTTTAATAATACTTCAGGAAATATTAAATAAAAACAAAGAAAACAGAAAACAATTATTTAGATAAAACATATATATTTGACTTTATAGAATTAACGGATAGGATTACTGTGTTGTGTGATTCGGGTTGTTTTCGAGACAGTAATTAAAAAAAAAAAAAAACATATAAGGTAAGCTAAGTTACACCTAAGTTTAGGAAGGTTGAATGATTCTATTGTGTATTTTCCAAAACATAATAGTTACGAGACATATAGCTAGTAAAATACGGTATGGGTTTAATATTGTAAGTATGTATACGGACGCATATAATTTGGTATCTTTCAAGAAAAGTACGTTTAAAAAATTCGGCATAAAAATATAGCAACAGATAAAGAATGATACGTGTCTAGTATGAGTATGTTACATTTATTTTTTTTTAAATTGTAACAAAAATACGGAAATGTTTACCATATATGTTATTAAGATTAATACTATAATCTTTATATCATGACCTTTAACTTTTGTCAAGTGTGATTTAATCCATAGAACATTTTAAAAAAAAAAAAATTAGGTATGTTAGGGTTATTACAAATTTTACTATATAGGTATTGATGTGTCAATAATCATTAAAAAATAATAATTTAAACACTCGTTTAGCATCGTGTTGTGGTCACACCAATCTCATTCATTGGCACATTAACTTGTAAATATTTTCTAGTAAAATTTGTACTCCATCGTTTTTAAAGCATACAACAACATTAACACATTGGGATTTGTGTCTAGCTAGCAGCTTTAGTTTTTAATTTTGGGTTTAAGATTTTAATGAAGAGATTAAATTTAATAAGGATGTGGTGTAAAACTCAAATTTTACTCCTTCAATTCTAACATACCACATCATCATATTACATATTAAAGAATAGACATAACCAATTTCAATCAATTTTAATACTCATTTGAAAATCTAACTTAACTGGGAATTTTTTGAAATGTCATTAAGTGTAGTAAGATGTATTAAGTTTTAAGTAAAAAACTGATGTGGTAATCTCTTATTGAATGATGTAAAATATGAGTTTTACACCTCATTTTTACCAAGTTCGGATTTTTTAATAAAATATTTTTGGACAAAACTTATATACCATACCTTAAGTACTGTTGTTCCCTAGGTCCCCTCTTAAGATTCTGCCATGTGATTACTTAACTAAAAAATATACTTCCATCTCATGTTAAAAAAGCCACATGACAGAAATTTAAGAAGTAAACCTAAGGATTATACCTAAGTCTTGCCCAATATTCTTATAGCAATACATTTCTATTGAAACTTTTTCAGCTTGTGTTTTATAGTAATACGTTTCAGTATAAGTGTTTTACTTTATTGTTATCACTTAGAGCATTCTCATCAACTCTTCTATAAAAAATGTCATTTTGACACACCAAAAGCCTACTTTACTATTTTACCACATCATTTTACAACATCCCATTCATCAGATGTTTTATTCTTCACTTCTATATATTAAAATAATATTTACAACTCATTAAAATAATATATTAAACTCCTACCCAGTTCCCATCATCATCATCATCATCAACAACAAAAACAACAACGGCAAAACTACCACTGCCGCAACAACACCGATAGCCACCATCGGCACAAACCAACATCCACCAATACCACCTTATTTAAAATTTAAAAAAAAAAAAAAAAAAATCCATAACAACCTAAAAAATAACCACCACAGCCACCATAATCAACCCACAACCACTACAATTACTCACCAATATCAAATCAGCCTAAATTGCAGCAAAAAAAAAAAAAAAAAAAAAAAAAAAACCACAACCAGAGAGAGACAAAGTGAAAGGCGAACAGAGAGGAGAGGGAAGAGGGATCTACCACCGCCCACCATAACCAAAACCCAAAATCAACCCACAACCGCCACCACCCACCAACATCAGCCCATCACAACCCATGAAAATCAACCCACAACCACTCACTGCCAAATCCACCATCAAATCACAACAAAACCAAAAAAAAAGAAAAAGAAACCACTGCCATAGAGATTGGCCTGGCTTGAAACTCCGACCATGGGTTGTTGTGGATGTGGTGGGTTGGCTTGTGGCGGTTGGGATGGGTCGGTGTGGCTGTGTTGGTGGTTGGGTTTGTGGGTCATGACTAGGTGGCGGCTTGGTGAGGTCTGCTACTTGGTGAGATCGGCGGCGGCTTGATGAGGACGGCGGTGTGCTCTAGAGAAAGGAAGAAAGGAGAAGCTGAGAGTGAGAATGAGTGAGGAAGAGAGACTCAGGCAGATGGGAGAGAGAAAAGTAAGAATTAAAAAAGGAATAAAGTGATGAGAGAGGAGAGAGAAAAGAGAATAAAAAAAATAATAAAGTTTATACCATTGTTGTCTGTACGCTTCTATATTTGAGACGGAACTGTTCACTCATGCCAAATATTTTGGCATTTAAAACATCTCATGAGAGTGATTTTTTGGTGTTTGGTGTGTCAAATGCCAAATATTTGGCATTTGACACACCTAATGAGAATGCTCTTAATATATATATATATGTTCAATATGAGAGAGGGTCGTTATAAATTTTTAATTCCCTTAATCTCCTCTTTGTATAAGCGGGATCTAAACTCTGATTTTTTTTTTTTTTTTTTTTCTGATAAACTAAACTCTGATTCCTTATTCAATAATAAAAGACCTTAATGACTAATTTTATGATTAAAATCTAACACTAAATAAACATTGAAAGTCTCAAAGTCCTGCACAAAAAACTAGCGAGAGAACTTCATGTATTACGGTTCCTTATAAAATGGCACGACCCACTTCACAGACTTAAACCTTGACCCCTTGAGCAGCAATTTCAGCCTTTCAGGTCATATTCAAAATTTCAAATCCTGAAAGTACGGATTGGGCTTACTATTGGTGCAGAGAAAGAAATAAAACGTACGAAGAGAAAGGTAACAGATCAGGCCCCATAAGGCCAGGCCCGGAGTTAAAAAGTTATTCTTTTTAGGGCCTTAAAAACTCTTTAAGAAAATTCAGGGGGTTAAAAAAGTAGAAATCAAGGCTAAGCCGTAAGTCGTCTTAAATGGTTACTTACATGAGATTATATATGTACCATGCTGCGTTTGTAGTTTGCCAGAAAGCTAGAATAAATAATTTGTTCATAAAAGAGATACATAATTTCACATACAAAAAAAAAAAAAAAAAACTAGCATATATATATATATATATATATTTCAGTGCAAACAAAACTGAAAACATAAACAAGATAAAAGACATAACGTAATTTGATGATTAAAATCTCAATCAGTATTGCCGAGTAAAACAAGGAAGAAAAAAAAAAAAAAATCAGAGGTTTGGGTGTTTGGTAAGTAAGTTTAAACACACTTTTGAGCATTTTAGACAACATTACACACATTTCCACACACTTTTTCACCCACATGTATATCAAAAACACCCAAACAACATTACTCAAACTCCTCTACTAAACACACTTTGCCAACTAAGAGGGTGGTCCAAGTGCGGCTGAGATTAGAAGACGTGATAGTGAGGGTGTGGTTTCCTTCTCCCATATGGAGAGAATCTAATAAATTCGAATGCGTGCATGTTTGAATTAATAAGCAGAGAGGACAGAGAGGTGACCAATCTAAGGGTGGTCAAATATATTGATTGATCAAGAGGTAAGAACCAATTCAGTTGGGTTCATATATATATTGGTATTGTTGTGGTTTCTGTGGGCTTGTTAATTAAACGACTCAATGTTACCAAGAGAGAGAGAGAGAGAGAGAGAGAGAGAGAGAGAGAGAGAGAGAGAGAGAGAGAGAGAGAGAGAGACCAAAAAGGATGGTCCTAGTGACTAGTGAGCCTAGCTGAGACTAGCAGATGTGGACATGAAGGATTGGTTGGAGGTGGTGCAAGTAAGACAGATATTAATTTCATTATATAAAACAACGGGTTTAAAGACGGTAATAAATAATTACGATGTTGACTTGATCTCGAGTCTCAACAACTAGCTGTGTGTCATTGTGTTGGTGTTCTTTGTATTCCATCTTCAGCCCAAACAGTCGACCTAAAAAATAAGCGAGTTTCTCATACAGATCAAAAGTATGGGGTTTCACAGGGAATGGGTAGGGTGCTATTATGGTTATGTTTAGGTAGAGAAACTACATTGGTCATCCTCCTCTACCCATTTTCTTTAAACCAAAAAATAAAAATAAAAAATAAAAAATTAAGATGTTGAAAACAATAATTATGATAAAATAATTAAGTTCACACAGTTGATACTTTGATTGGATTAAAAACTTACTTGAAAGATTTGGCACTAGAAATATATGGAAACTTGAATTAATACTTTGAATATAGGAAACTTAAATCCGTGGAAATATTGGGATCCAAGAATTGGGAAAAATAAGTTTAACTTTTATTTTCTTGTTTTTGTCTCACGTTTTATCAAATAAACTATTTTTTAATAAGTTAAAACTTAAAACTAATTTTTATTTTATTGTTTTGTCTCTAAGACTCTAACAAATAAGTGCAAACTCAACCACTCAATTTGAAGAAAAAAAAAATGTTAACAGATGACTTTAAGGCAATTTTTTTTTTTTTTTTTTTTTTTGAGAGGAAACTGATATTTCATTCACAAAGAAGAGGAGTACAACAGAGGCCAACAGCTAACAGAAATTATCTAAGGCCTGACTAAAACAAATCAACTAAAAAAGGAGGGATAACACCCTTCCAAAGATTAGAAACTTGATTACATTTGGCAACTTGGGCTAGCTCATGAGCAGCCCTGTTGTAATCCCTTTTCACGTGATGGAATAAGCAGCAGGAAAAATAAGATATTGCAGACCGGATGCTTTGAACAAAGTGACCCATTGAGCCACCATTTTTCCCTTGAGAGACAGCTAAGATGACTGAGGAAGCATCCGATTCAAATATAACATGAGTAAGGTTCAGCTCTTGAGCCAAAAGAACTCCCTGTTCCAGAGCAAGAAATTCGGTCCACTCAGCTAGGAAATGCGAAGGCAAAGCCTTACTAAGAGCAGCAATCACCCCACCTGATTCATCCCGGACGATCACTCCAACACCCGAGATGCCGCAGCCATCAATGGAACAAGCACCATCCACGTTAACTTTAGCAAAGCCTGACAGAGGAGCAGCCCAACTGTGAAGAGGAGACTGCAAAGGTGTACAATCCCACGTGGAAGCTTCTTTAAACTCCTCGACGATATTCTTAGCAAAATCCTAGATTAGTCCAGGGGGCAGACCACTTTCGTTATGAATGATCTTATTCCTGTTGTGCCAAATCGACCAGGCAATGGCAAAGAAAAAATCCAGGTGCTTGTCTAGCAATGGAGAGCAAAAATGGAGCACAAGATCATTGAAATCTTTCACATTCAGCAGCTTCTCAATTGGACAGTCTTGCCAAAGTGACCAAACTGAGATAGCTAAGTCGCAAGAGATTAAAGCATGGGTAAGGCTTTTGGGCTCCTTATCACAAATTGGGCAGATGCAAGACGTTTGAATACCTTTTGCAGCCATATTGGAAAGCACAGGAAGGCCATTAACACAAGCACGCCAAGAGAAGATTTTAATCTTTGCTGGGAGTTTCAGAGACCAAACTTTCTTCCATATCCGAGCATTTGGATCACCAGAAGAGCATTCCCCATCTTCCATTGTGTCTAGGATTTTAGATGCAATAAAATAGGCACTCTTAATTGTAAAATCACCCCTCTTGTTTTCCATCCAAATGAGTTTGTCCTCCGGTAAATTGTGACATAGAGGAATTTTTAAAATTACATCAGCCTCAAAAGGAAAGAAAAGGGCTCGGATTGTTTCAGCTTTCCACCATCTAGTCACCGGATCAATGAGGGAGGAAACCATTGGGTAGTCTACAATGGGGCGAGGGGGGGAAATGACCTTGTATGTTGAGGGGGTTGGGAGCCATTTGTCTTCCCAAATGTGGATTAGACGCCCATTTCCAACTCTCCACCTTGTTCCATTATGTAAGACCTTTAAGCTATTGAAAATACTTCGCCAAGTGTAAGAGGGGCTGTTGCCTAAATTTGCATGGAGAATGTCGCAAAATGGGAAATACTTTGCCTTGAGGATGCGGGCAACAAGGGTGCTCGGATTTGAGAGGATTCTCCAAACTTGTTTCGCTAGCAAAGCAAGATTAAAGGCCTGTAGGTTTCTGAATCCCATGCCCCCTTGTGACTTCGGCTTGCACATTGTTTTCCATCTAACCCAGGCCATTTTGGGCTCTTGATGCTTCTGCCCCCACCAAAAACCCCTCACCATTTTTTCAAGGTCATCACAGAGACTTTTTGGAACTTTAAGGCAACTATTGAACTATATTTAAAAAGTTTTGATATTATTTATATAAAAATATAAAAAGTTATCATACAAAATTAATTATTTTATTATTTTTTCATAAAATATTTCTCAAAATAGTCTCTTAACAATACCGCATTTTTTAACATTAAAAAAAAAAACCGCGTGGTCCGAGAAAGCTTATTCAGAGCGTACAACACTTGCTGGTTCCACTTTAGACAGATGATATTGTACAATATTCAACTAGACTCGCTTTCCAATAAGTTTACACAGGTGATGATTTTAATTCTTTATAGTATTTCATCTTCTAATAAAAAAGAAATAGGAATAATTTTGCAAAAATAATAAAAATTGCCACAATTTTTCTATGTGACTGACTATAATTAATGGAAAGAAAGTAATGGTATATGTGAAAGCAACAAACAACAGCAGTATATAATGTAAGAAAATCGTGATAAAAATTGTAAACTTATTTATGGTAATAAAAAATGACAGGTATTCATTACAGACATTAATTAATTATTCTTATTCATGTAGTGTAGACCACAAGACCAGATATTTATTTTGGACAAAAAAAAAGGCATTAAGAAATATGATTAAAATAATGTATGATGATTGATTATAAAAAAGAAAAAAGAAAAAAAAGAAGAAGAACAGTAAAGTGTAAAGAGAAAGAGAGAGAAAGTTTAATTAAGTTTAAGTTGATGATATAATAGAGAGAGGCAGCATACGTGGCAGTCTAGGGTGCATTCTAGCTTCTAAAGAGCCCCTAGCAAAGAGGAGACAGACAGACTCACACGCCGCGGCCACTCTCTCTCTCTCTCTCTCTTAAACAAAAACAATAACCTCTCACACTTCACACTTCACTTCTTCACTCTCTCTGTCTCACACACTCACATTTTATTTTTACACACACAAACTCTCACTCACTCACTATCACTAAACAGGGTAACCATTTTTTATTTTTATTTTTTTTTATTAAACCCCTTTCAAAAAAAAAAAAATAATTAGGGAGTGAGCGAGTGAGTGAGTGGTCAGATCAGTTGGTAGCGGCGGCGAATCGGAAGCGATGAACGCCGCCACGACGACGTACGGGTCTATACTGGAGAAACCCCTAAAGCAGCTGACTGAGGAAGACATTTCTCAGCTCACCCGCGAAGATTGCCGCAAATATCTCAAAGACAAAGGTTCCTTTTTTTTTTTTTTGCTCTCTTTTCTTTCCCCATATTTCCACTTTTGTCCTCCCTTTCTCTCCGTATTTTCCGCTACTTACCTACCTCAACTTCTCTTTAAACTCTCTCTTCAACTCTTTAAAACTGTAAAACTAAACCGCCTACTACTACTTTCTATATAATAATAATGTTTTTATTTTATATTTTATAATTAGTAGTGGGATATGATTAAATTTAATTATTATTATTATTATAGTAGTGTAAGGATTATTATTAATAATGAGACACAAAAAAAAGTGACACACGTGTCCGTACGTACAGGAATGCGAAGGCCGTCGTGGAACAAATCGCAGGCGATCCAACAAGTGATTTCCCTTAAAGCTCTCCTTGAACCTTGCGACGACGACGACGTTTCCGCCACTCACAACCTTCGGAGGAGGGTTGTTCCTCCTCAATCACAAACTGGCCACGTCAGCCACTCTCTCTCTCTCTTACTCTTTTTCTTATTTTAAGGATGTTTGTTTTTTTAAGCTTTGACATCAGTTTACCGTTTAAAAAAATTAGTTGTTTTTGACTCTAATGTTGAAAATGCGCTGACTTTTGGAGTGTTTGTAATTTTTTTTTTTTTTTTTTTTTGGGAATAATGTGACTATGTTGTTGAATAATTGGGTTTATGTGTGTGTAGGGGACTTCGAATTCGGTTGATTCGGTGGAGGAACCAAGTCCGGATGTCCAGGTTTCGGTATCGGCGGAAGAGCCACATGGGAGAATGGATCCTCCGAAATTGGGTCCTTCAGGAGAGCCACCCTGTGTCGACACTGATAACAATGCCATTAGTCCAAGGTCTTATTTTTTTTTTATTTCATTATTATACACGTTTCACTTAACTTACTGCATAAATTAGCTATTTGGATTTGCTAGGAATTTGTTTGATTAGAGCTACACATGTTTACATTTTTGTGAAATTTTGTTCTGTTTCGGCCGCAATGTGTATGCTTAGTGAGTTAGTGAACTGATGGTGCCATCAATCCAAGGTCATGAGACCATTCACTTTTATTAAATCTTATGACTAATTAAATCAATTAAACAAGTCACATTACCTGTATTATATATGTCATGTGAATAAAAGTACACGTGGATACTCATTTGGAGGAAAATTCTATCTTTGTTTAAAATTAACAAAATGGTAGCTGAATGTGGGGAGTTAGAAACAATAAGAGGGGTCTTGGTTTCCATTTATTAATTCGAAACACAGGTATGAGGGTTTTAACCTAACATGATGAGCTCAATAAAGATTGAACCCCACCAACACAGATATGCTGATTCCGAATTCTATAAGCTTGTACTAGTTCATTCGGAAGTACAATATGGTTGGTGTTCAGTGTGGGGTATGATGAAGCCAAAGTTGCTGGAAGAGGAGTTTCCTTACCATGTTGGGCGGGAACTTAGTTGGATATATATCAGATGTCTTGTTTTCGCCCTGTCAATGGACAAGATAGTGATGCATCTTAAGTTTTGGACCTAAACTGATAGAAAGTAGAATATTGATGAAATTCGAATGAAGCCGACTACCACATGTCGCCCGCCCAAAGGAGAGGTCTGTGTATTTGGCTGCACCCGTCGTGACACTGGCATTCTTGTGGCCATCTACTTCTGAAATAGGCCCTACAATGCAGTTACTTAAGTTTTCATTCAAAAACTGTTTGCAGGGAAATATAACTTTAGGTGCTGATAGGTCATTGAATGGACGAACTTCCTAATAATAGCACCAGTTTCATCGCCCCATTTTTATTAACTTATCTGTATTAATTATTTACTACATACTCGATTATTTCCTATGGCCTTATCAGCATGCATCCCTACTATGCAATGAAATGGAAATTTTTGTGCATGTCTGTGTGTAGAACAAAATGATATAAAACTGTTATCTGTTGATTAGTATATGTACCATTCAATGCATGGCTGCAAGCAATTGTATGAGGGGGACTTAACCAAAAGTGAAACTGCTTGGCTTGTTGTCAGAACATTTTTCATTTTGTTTACTAAAAACCTTTGTATCATGAAAGCTTGTATTATATTGAATGCACTGTTCTACTCTCAGTCTGAATTAATTTTAGTGAACCATTGTGAGTAGGGAAATATCTCACCTCATTTTCAATTCCTTATCTGAAAACCATATTTTGGCTTTACTTGTTAATATTTATTCTAGAAAATGGTTCATAATCAGCAAAAACAAGTTTTTGATTCCACATAATGATTAAATTCCTTTATTTCACATTTTCTTTTAAGGTCAAAGATGGGGTTGGGTTTCACAATATTTTCCACCCTCCAGAGCTTGTATGTCTAAGAATTTTATATTTCCTTCTCATCTTCTTTATTCTTCTCCTGTATTCTGTTGTAAATTGCAACAGTGTCTGCTCATCAAATAGCCTGTCAGCAGGTGAACCTTTGAGAAAGAACCAATGCTTTTTTCTCTGTTGCTGAGTTTCAGGACAAGTAAAGGATATAGTTTTTTTCCCCCCTTCTTTTTTGTCTCTCTTTTTTTTTTTTAAATTAAAAAAATCTATTTTATTTTAAACTAAATTTATGAAATTGATGGCAGTTTAAAGTCATATGTTGATGATCTGGCAGATGTGGAAACACCAGTCCAGAAATCAACTTGTTTTGTACTTGATGAATAGCATGTAATTGTGAGCATTGCTTTGCACTGTTGGAATGTATTTTTCTTTATCACTTAACTTTGATGATTTAACTATATATTTAGTTTTATTTAACAAATGCAGATTCTATGGCTACTTTTTGAGAAAGAAAAATAACATGTACATAGTTTATATTAACCAGCACAATTCAGTCCACATTTCATTCTAATTAATTTCCTTTTGTTAATTTTTATATAAGTTTTAAGAAAAAGGTATTTGGAAAATGTACCCACAGGAGTCCATGTGCAACAAATGGAGCAGCGGGTCAAATGACAATTTTCTACTGTGGCAAGGTGAACGTGTATGAGGGAGTGCCCCCTGATAAGGTAATTAACTCTCTCTTTGCTTGGATACACTCCAGTAGCATATTGGCGATCCAATACAGAAATATCTGGATTTTCAGGCACAGGCAATCATGAACCTAGCAGCAAGTCCAGTTCATTTGCCTCAGGATGATACAATTGGTAGACCTGGAGGTCTTTGGTCCTTTCCATACCATTTACCGGCACCAAATGATAAAGATCACCTTATTCCTCCTAGTACCACAATCTCACAGATGATGCAAACGGGTAAACTTTTGGGCTAGTCTACCCTCTGGATGCTGTAATTTTAGATTGCTATGGATTATCTTACCTCAGGCTTGCTTTCAGCTGTACTTGAAACTATGCTAAATAGAGAAGTAAATCCAGGGAATGGTAATGGCATCTCCCTCTTTCATATTTGGAAATGGATAGCATCACTATCGTATTCCCTTGCTTTTAAAATCAATCTTAATAGTTGAAAGTAAAAAGGACTTCACTGTCTGGAGGAAAGTTATTTTCCGTGATATAGGCATGCTGTACTAGTCTTGTTCATTGCATTTTTTTATACTATGCATTACTCCAATGCCAATGGCACACAAAATGGGGCAACCTAGAGCTTTCTAAATTAATTTCCTGGATCTTCGTTTAATTGTTTTTCAAAATACTGCCTCAACGTTCATTGAGTTTTGAGCAATTGGTAACAAGTCAATTTGGCAATGCTGACAGGAGATGAATGTTTCTGGCTATGAATATTGTGATAGTTCAAACTCTTTCACAATTGATAATATTGAAATAACCAATGTAAAAAAACAGTAACTTTTGAGCAATTGATAGCTAGGTAACTGATGATTTTGGTTGATTCCACAGAGAAGATGACAGAATATTCTCAGCAGTATAGGGAGAAGGGGAACATTACTCGTGACCCTGGTAAGAAACTTTGGTTTGCTTGCATTATTATAGCATGATATAGTTTGCATATAATTGTGATGGTTCTCATTTAGGGTGAAAAAATTATATATAGATGTTAATAGTTGTTACACGAAGAAATTATTATTGTAAAAATATTAAGGCAGGCAAGGATATACATGGTTTTGGTGATATATAGCTAATTACTAAACACTTGCATGCTCTAATGGAATATATACAAACAAAACAACAAAACTTGGGACCATTTGCCAAGTCTAAGAAGGTCATTCTGTAAAGAATATTTTCTGAACTGTAATCCAATCTTTAAAAAATAAATAATTTAGTGGTTGTTGAAGATTTCATTGATTCTCTTTCTTTTTGTTTGTAGATCTCACTTTGTAATTTTTAAACCACTTCATCTATACTTGAGGTAGTTTCTCTTCTTCGATCAAATTTATTACTTATCTGAAAAATGAAACATATTTTAGGGGTTTTCTCTAGAACTTGTTAAGACCCCTAGGCCAAGTTTATTACTCTTCATTGCTGCCTGAGAGGGCTTTGGCACAAAATTGAGGAGGAGCCTTTCTCTTCCTGAAACCAATATCCTCCTATGATGGGCTTCATGAGTGCATCACAGGTTTATTGGACCACAAGGCCAATGGTGACTCTTTTAAGTCCCTTTAAGAGGAGGCTGGTCCTGTTTTTTGTATTAAACTAAAACCATTTACAGAGTATTTTACACTATCGAAAACAATAAGCAAGATACAGCAATAAAATGATGTTTCCTTGGTCCAACTTAGCATCATAACTATTAAGTGACATGGAAAACGACACATGCGTGTATATATATAATCAGTTAACCACTAATGCTTTAGTCCTCAGTCACCTCAGCATTGTAAGGCACCATCTCTTAAACTATCTTTGCAGCCACACAAACTGTTAGCGTCCACCTCCATTTCTTCCATGACTGAGTTCATAATTACCATCACTTTGTTCATCCATGCCCACACAATATTCCCTGCTTTGTACTGTATGTCACAGTGCTGCAGTTTAAAGCATTCTACTTCATTCCACCTCTAATTCTTCAATAATCAACAGACCTAGATATGATACTTTTACATATAAATTTTAAAGCAAGTAGAAGCTGTGCCTTTATGTGACATCTGTGCATGCTATGGGAGATTGATAATAATAATTCAGAGGCTTAACATTTTAAAGAAGCTCTCCTGCCTTACAATGTATGAGACTTATTAGTTATTTATTTGCCTTTAAACTTTTGGTGGTCTTTCTTAAGATGTAGAGGGTCAGGCAAACCGAAAAGTCTCGCTGCAGAGATATCTTGAAAAGCGGAAAGACAGGTAACTAATGTGAATAAATTGTCCATAATTGCATGACATTGATCACCTTGTGTCTTTCAATGCTGAAATTCTTTTCAAGCCTTCAATCCCATCACAAATCATTTTCCTTATTTTTCTGCTTGCATTCTTTAAGGGGAAGATTAAAGAGCAAGAAAAGTACAGGATTGCCTTCATCAAGCTTGGAGATGTATTTGAACCATCAAGTGAGGACAAACACCCCAAATGGAAATTCAAGCCGGAGTAGCACTAGCTCTCCACCCCAGCACGGACTACCACCAGCCTTGAGTAACTCTAGCAACAATCAGCCAAAGAGTGCTGGTCTTGCTGTTGATCTCAATGACAAAGGTAAGCTGCATAGATCTTCCCTGCCTGTTTCTTGGCTTGTAATAGGCATAACTTCTTTATGCAACTTTTAGAGCTCATCAACCAAAAAATAAGGTCAACAGAACAGAATGGGATGTGTAGATGATCCACAGGCCACTCAGAAATAGTATCATTGTGACACAAGCCCCGTGATTTATTTTTGAGAGAGGATTTGCTGCAACCTTGTATGCAGCAATTGCTGCATATAGGGTAAGGTGGCAGCCAAAGAGAAGTGACAGCAAATCATGGGTAAGCTGGTCATGTGCATTGCACATGACCCACACTTGTCACTTCTCTTTCGCTGCCACCTTACCCTATATGCAGCAATTGCAGTATTCAAGGTTGCAGCAAATCCTCTCCCTTTATTGAAATTTCTCTTTTTATGTTGATCAACTATAAGACATAACGTTTTGGTAGATGATTAGCTGAAATTTGTACATTTATGGATAATAAGTTGATTGCACTGCAGATGCTCAAGAATGCTGAAGTTGAACAATCAGATGGTATTGGCAATTAAATAGAGAGCCCTACTTAGATAGTCACTTTGCCAAACATCAAAGAAGGGAAAGGGGGAACCAACTTGTCAGCCTCATACAGGCCCGCATTTTGCGCAATTTGGGCTGGCTTTGTGGACAGTGAAGGTTTTTACTGTCTATTTCTGGAGATGCTGCTTGGAGAATCCACTTTTCTAAATGGTATGAGTTGACACTCACCTGATCAATTTTGTAATGTCAAGAATCATTTTAACGTCCTTAGGAATTTCTCTTTTTTCGAGGGTAGAGCCGCAAGCAGCCATTTTCTGTTCACTATGTAAATGTATGCTATCTTTGTTATGGTAATTAGCTTATTCTACAAGTTGAAGTAGTTGTATTCTTTATCCAATGATTATGGTTACAGAGAGTAGTACTAGCCACGGTGGTTCCAGTAAGGGTCTTACTAAGAGGTGGTGATAATAGTGGTGGTCATAGGGTGGCAGCACTAGCACTGGAGGGATTTTGGGATGGTGTTGTGGTTGGGCATTTTTGAACCCTATCTTTGTTTTGTTTATGGGGGAGTGACACATCTTCCTTGACCAACAGGCAACAACAACAATGAAGTCTTAGTCCTAAAATATTGGGTCAATTACAAATTTTTAACAAATTAGGAAGGATTGACCATATGTTTTCTTTTTAACAAATTAGGAAGGATTGACCATATGTTTTCTTTTTAACAAATTAGGAAGGATTGACCATATGTTTTCTTTTTCCTCCATTGTATTCTATTTGAAGTCATCATTGTCTGATATGTGTTATATCATGTTTTTAAAATTTAAGAGTATATATATATATATATATATTTTTTTTTTTTTTCTTCGTTTTATTATTTTTCACTAAAAGAAAATTTCCACTCACTAAAAGACAATATGACAATATAAGTGCGACTTTTGAGTTGGACTTACCTGGTTTTCAATAGTGCAAGTGCAACCCACGTACTACAATGGTACTTAATGTTGACATAACAGTTGCATTAATAAGGGAGGGGAAAAGTTTGAAAAAGTATAATAATAAGTTGGTAAATTAATAAGAAAAAAAAAGTTAAAATTGAGTTTTTTTTTTTTTTTTTTTTATAAGATAGAATTTCTACTCTAGTCTAATCTAAGTGTATATGTAATTATTAATGTGATTCAACAAGAGTGTAGTAGCAATAAATGCTAGTAACAGTAAGAGCGTAGGAATAATATATTGCTTGGTTGTATTTGGGTTGGGCTTATTATGGTTTAAGTTGATGCTGCAGGAGAATGAACACTCACCAATTCAAATTTGTCCCATTAAATTTGACACGTGGTAAAAAGCAGCCGGGACTCTTTTCACGGCCCCTGTCAATTTCACACCATCGAATTGCTCGTGCTAAATAGAATCACCTATCCAGCCTCTTCCAAATATAAATACCCGTCATTTCCCACTATTTATATAGTGAAACACACCCACATGAGAGTTGAGAGAATGAGCCTACACTTGTGAGAGCCAAACACCATTAAAGTGGACACAATGAAATAAGTAGCCTCGTCTCCATATATGACATGACAACCAGGCCTTGTAAGTTGTAATAACCCAGTTACTAGTGTCTGATCATGACCCTGTATTATCATGGTTCGCATAATATAATGTATGAAGAGCATAGCTACAATCATTCCATGTGTGCCAACCCAAAGGTTTGAATTAGGCTATCCATAAAAGATTGCATATAAACAGTTGTAATACTCCTTCCATAGCCTCCGCAGATATGTTTTTCTTCCATAGAGTCCTAGTATAAATTTTGATGTTTGTTTTGCCTTGCGCAGTGACAACATTAATTGTACTGCCATGCAATGGAAGGTGATTAGGTGAGGATAAAAGAAAATCATTGAATATCTCGGGAGTACCATAAATACATACTCTTTCTTCTCGCATGAATTGTAGGTCCCATCATAAATTTAATTAATAGGACTCATAATTCATGTGAAAAAATGGAGTACACATTTATCGTACTCCGGGAGTACCCAATAATTACCGGAGGATAAATGTTGTAATCTTAGAACACAATAGTTGTGTTGCCAAATATGAAATCAATTTATTGTACCATGGTTATCACATTCTTTATAAAATTGCCTTTTAGAATAGGTATGTACTGTACTCTTGATAGCCTTCAAAATTACAGCTATAAAATGTGGATAGTTTAGCCCATTTCGAACAGACACAACTTGGCCCTTACTTGGTCCGGTTGTGTTACAAAAGGTTACATCCATAGCAACAAACCCTTGCCCATCTACAGCCGCAATAGAAATTATAACGCATAAAATTATAGATCACCATAATCTGTATTTTGGGTTAAAATGATCACTTAATTAATATTTTCAAATAAGTGTGATTCAATAAATCTGATTTTTAATTTTTTAAATGGAAGGTAAAGTAGAGATATGATTTGAATTTATGATCATCTTCATGGGTGGCTCTACACTATTCTCAGGGGGTTCAAATGAACCCCCTGACTTCCAATATATATATATATATAATATTTTTTTTTGTTAGTTTAATACTATAATTTTTTTCTTAAAAATATATTTGCACACCCTGACTTAAATTTTACACACTCTTATTACAAGTATTTCCAACTCTAAGAATAAAAAGTAAGTGTTTGTGAATTGTAAGTGTCACTATTTTTTATAAATTTATATTATGTGTGTGTGTGTCTAATATTGATTGTGTGCATTACTTTTTGTTATAATATTATTTGTGTGAATTATGATGTGTGTGGATGTTTGTGTGTACATTATAATATAAATATATCTATAATTTAATAATTAGGAAATAGATATGGTTTGTTACATGTTTGTATATTGTTATCATGTTATAACAACTTCTTGTTATAAAGTTAGAAAAATTCAAGAAAAAAAAAAAAAAAAACGTAAAGATAGTGATTGTCCAAGTATTTGATTGGTTAAGTAGACACTAGTATATAATTTTATGTATGAATGAGTGTGGTTGTGTGCGTCAATAATTAATACAAAGCCAATGAGTTTAGTTTAGTCATTTAGTTTAAAATATTTTTATAAAAACAATAACAAATAGATAATAAAAATTGCATAAAAATAAAAATGTTAGATAAACTTAACAAAATAAAATGATTATAGGCTTATAGCTATCCACATTGACAATAGATACTTATAGTGAACTATCATATAACAATTCAAAATTTGAATACTTGTAGAAAGAAATTGTAAAACTTCATGTATTAATTTTTTTTTTTTTTTTGGTCGATAACTCGATATATTTAAGTTCTTTTTTTATTAAAATTTTTTAATGATTCTCCTAAACAAAATTCTTAGAGCCGCCACTGAATTCATCTTAAACTTTGATACCATGATAAACTATCAATTATCCTAAAAGTTTAATTTATTAGAAAATTATGAATTTAATCCAATAACTATATATATGAGATAGATTTAAGTTACACTTATATAACTCCATAAGAGTTACACATTTTTTAAACCATTGATTTCCATCCAATGTAATGGTTAAAACCCACCAAAACTACATGTGATCTATAAACCACAAAATATATTTACTCTACTGTCAAAAGTTTCAGTAGACTCCAGTTATACGAACACAGTAGTAGACTCAGTTATTTTTAAATTTCAAATATAAACATAGAAAGAGAGAAGGATATACTATTGCACGCAGCACACTGACATATCTGGACGGATCCAGCACCGGGCTTCAAGTGAAGGTTGGAGTGAAGTCCAGCTATGACTAGGTGGCAACTAAAGTTGGTTTTTTATAATTAGAGATTTTGGGTTTTTTTGGTGGGAGATGAACTCCACAATGGTTGTTTGGTTTTTGGGTACTCATGGATTACATCAAAGGAGGTGACAACTTGAGGGGTGTTGATTGTTGGTTGCCGTTGTTAAAGTTAAAGAAATCATCTGCATTTTAAGGTTAGAGCTAGAGCTAAAGAGGGAGAACCAAAGAGGAGTCCTAGAATAGAAAACCAAAGAGAAGAGAGGAGTCGCATAAGAGTTCGGGTACAAATTCTGAAACTCGAAAGAAAGAAATAAATTTATTTTTAAAAAATAAAATAGTGTTGATGTGGAAAACAAAATCAGAATTTATGTTTTTATTATTATCGGTTTTTAAAAATAGAAAATCAGAATTTTTGTTTTTTTATTTAAATAATGCTGATGAGTAAAAATGTGGAAGATTTAAAAAATGTCAAAGGCCATTTTGGGATTGCTTAATAACATACTAAATAAATATATAAAGCAACAGAGCCATCATGCCATCATAGTATGTTTTAAGTACTCCAAAATAAAATGAAGGATGATTATTGGATTATTTACCAATCGGGGTTTGATAGGCCCTATATTTAAATATTTGAATTTGATTTTGGGCACTAATATATATTTCATTATGAAGGATACTTTGATTAATGTTTTCTTTCATTCTTTTTTTTTTTTAATAATAATTTTGGGAAGAATTTTAGACTTGCATCTTCTTTTCTTTCTTTTTTTTTTTTGCTAAAAGTACTTGCCTCTTTGTAGTTAAAAAATTTCAGCTGAGGTGTTGGACTTTCTTTCATCAAGCCAGTGAGTTAGGCTGCTTAGATTTGGTGCAAATGTGACTTTTACTTAAAACCATCAACTGACAAATAGGTGGAATGTGCTGGTGCTCTCATGGCATTGAGCAATCTTAATGACTCTTGCAACTACTATTGGCTTCCAAGAAGGAATGGGAGGACATGCATTTATTATAGTAGTGATTTTTCCAGAGGGTTTAGTTTGATTTGCATTCTGCATATTGTAATGCTTCCTCAAACATAACTATGTTAGCTTTAGTAGTTACTATTGCTTGATAATTTTTTTTCTTTTCAATGGCCTGTAGTAGTATTTGTGAAAATTATTATCCGATAATAAAAATATTCAGGGTGTCCAACAATTTGCTATACAAGATTTGAAGTTTAGTAAGCATTTGGTTCCAAGAATAGTAAAGCCAGAGTGTGAAGTAGTTGAATATTTTTTTGGGTTGTTTGCTTTTATGGCTAAATGTCAATTGGGCAAGAGGTTTTCATCAATCTCCGGGCATAGTTGAAGAACCTACAACAACGAATTAAAAAATGAAATAAACTTCATCAAATTTAATGAGAGAATGTATGTGTATGTCCCCTGCAATTCAGTTTTTTGGGAATGTAAAATTTAATGAGAATTTAGGGCATCAAAACTATTATAGACCTTTTGAGGACAAATAGCAATTCCTCATATTTCAGGGGAATAGTTATAATGCTTTTAATTCAACAATTAAGCAACAATGCATTTCAAATCAAGTCAACACAAAGCAGAACAGTTATAAATATAAACGGAAATTACTAATTAGAGCAAGCTTCTCAGTTTACAAAAACTCAAGCTACAAAGATGGATAAATAATTAACTAACCATATAATTTTAAGCAATCTATAAACAATTAAGCCAAAATTACGAACAATAAAGTACCTAAAAAAATTGAATCGGAATATGAGATAGCAGAACAGTTTTAAATATAATCGGAAATTAGAGAAAAAAGATTTACAAATAAAAAGGACATAATCAATCCAAAGAACTTGATTTAATCAAAATCCAAACACATGCTTAGTCCAAAGAACATTATAATATAATTAAGAAGGAATAACAAAAGAGAAGAAAGGAAAATCTTGTTCTATAAGTAACCATTGAATGCATTTTCTAATTTATAATGTTATAATTAAACCTATTAAAAGATTATAAACATACTTCATTTAATAATAACAGTTCCTAATCAATAAAAAATAAGCATAACCAACAATCTGCAAAAATAGCAAACTACAACGTACCTTAGATATTAATCATATTATCAACAATGGCAGCAGTAGCAGCATCCCTGACAAGCCTCTAAGTTTTTTGAAAAACTTCTTAAACATGCTAGTTTTCTTCTGTGACTGCATCTGCAGAAGCGGATACCCACCATAATCCGGCGCGGGTGGATACGGGTACCCACCAGGAGTAGGAGGAGCGGCAACACTAGACCTCGGTGCTGAAGAGTTCATCTTGAAGTATGGAAAGACAGAAAAGATGAGTTTGGAAAAGAGGTCAGGTGAGAATTAAGTCCAGAGAGACAGCAGAGAGGAGTTCTAGGGTTTGCAAAGCTAGAGAGAGAGAGAGTCGAGAAGAAATAGACACAGAGAGATGAATCTGATACTGATATTTCCCTTTGTATTAAGGGAGCAGCGAGGTGAACACGTTAATAAAGAAGTGCTATTATTAAACAGGATCAACATGTTGAATTTCAACGAGATTCAAGTGGGGCCCTAATAAGGAAGAGTTAAAAACAAGATTTGGAGCCCAGGACATAAAGCAACATGAAAAATAACTGGTACCCTCGATTTCTTGTTTTTATCTTGTTTTTATTTCCTTAAAGGAATTTTTCTTATAAGAAAAATTCCTAAAGTAATTTATTTTCTCATCTACTCATCTTCACAAAATGCTATAGTAACATACAAATATTTCTTTTCATTATTATTAAGATGAGAGATTGGAAGTATAGCATTCAATCCTAAATGGATAAATATTAAGAATAATAAAACTAGTGACACAACAAAAATTCACGACAATTTCACACTATTTTTAAACTAGTCTACCGCTACATTCACATGAGTCTATCACAATCTGTAATTTAATTTTTTTAATGGCATGAAGATATCAACGAATTTAGTTAGTTATTTATTTATTTATAATAATTTGATAGTTATAACAAGGGAGACAGATTAAATATTTAGAAATATTGGGAAGTATCAACCAATTGAGTTATGAAGCTTTGGTTCAATGAATTTAGTTTAGGTGGTTAATGTAGATGGAATTCACTAATTGAGTTGTAGTTTAGGTGGTTATGATGCCTCACAATGTTTCATGTTCTTTATAAGAAAAATTCCTTTAAGGAAATAAAAACAAGATAAAAACAAGAAATCAAGGGTACCATGTATTTTTCATGTTGCTTTATGTCCTGAGCTCCAAATCTTGTTTTTAACTCTTCCTTATTAGGGCCCACTTGAATCTCGTTGAAATTCAACATGTTGATCCTGTTTTTCTCTACAGTGTTTAATAATAGCACTTCATTAACGTGTTCACCTCGCTGCTCTCTTAATACAAAGGGAAATATCAGTATCAGATTCATCTCTCTGTGTCTATTTCTTCTCGACTCTCTCTCTCTAGCTTTGCAGACCCTAGAACTCCTCTCTGCTGTCTCTCTGGACTTAATTCTCACCTGACCTTCTTTTCCAAACTCATCTTTTCTGTCTTTCCATACTTCAAGATGAACTTTTCGGCACCGAGGTCTAGTGTTGCCGCTCCTCCTACTCCTGGTGGGTACCCGTACTCATTCAATTTCTAACTCACCTATGATCCAATTCTACACATCACGTATTAAAATAATTATAACAAAATAATGCATATCCAGAATGGAAACCCAAAAACCCAGAATATTTGAGGAAGAAGCCCAAGTTTGAAAACCCCTCTAAAGTATTGGATTTTCATCATAATAAGACATGACAAATCGACAATCGCAATCAAATTAGAAAAATCAAACTTCATCAATCTCCCTAATGGAGGGAGGAGATTTCTGTTTTTCTGCCCTTTGACATTTTCTATTTTACGGTGTAGTTTTAGGGGAAAAAAAAGGATAGATCTTTAGCAAATCCGAAACATTAAAAAATCATATACAAATTAATACGAAACAAACATATTCATAATCACAAAAACGAAAAAACATAGTAGCCTGACATTAAGCATCAAATAAATTCCCATACCTAGTAGTAAAATGAGAATTGGAGAAGCGTAGTAACCCATAGCCCTAGCCCCTAGGAATTGAGAATCAAAACCATTTTTAGAAAATTGTTGTGACAAAATGGAGAGAAGAGAGGGGGGCACTTAGGGAACGGCGGCAGAGGTCAAGGAGCGAGAGAGAGAGACAGAGAGAGCGTGTCTTATATAAATGAGAGCAACAATATTAACCTAGGATAAAACGATGTTAAACTGATGTTAAAACGACGTCGTTTTAAACTTGATATTTTTTAAATAAAAAAATTAATGTTAAGTACAAACTGTATATCATTTTTGGTAAATACCAAACGGTATATCATTATCTATAATTCATAATAATGGCTTCCATAAATATTTGTGCAAGCTATTTTAAAATATTTATAATTACAAAATCATGTTATACATTTTCATTTTATGCAAATTTTTATAATTTACTTTGATAGTCTAAAAAGTAACACTAATCATATTATACTTTTACGAGTGAAATAAATATTTTGTATTATACCTCATCACACCCTTAGTTTTTTTTAGTAATTTTAAATGCATAATATTAATGAAAAATCGTCTAAATCTCAAATTGAGACAAATGAAAAAACCTCTTCGCACATGCAATGAGGCTAGTATTCCATAATTATTATTCATTTTATCTGTTGTTTGTAACTTTTTATTTTATTTTATTGAGAAAAAGAGTTGTTTGTAACTTGATTGTTAATTGTTTCATTTTGGAAAAAAATAGTACAACTAGAGATAGGTATTTTTTGAACATTAGTCAAATAAAATTTTTTTTTTTTTTAGTTCCCTTATTGTTTTTCCTCACATTTGACAATTTCATCATCACATTGAGTAGTACCAATATCACATTTGACCGTACTTTTACATTTGGGCCCACCACTGAAGTCACTTTTTTACTTAATAATTATATATATGTTTGTAGTAAAAAATGATTGATGAAGATGGCAATCCCACATTGGAATGGTTTAAAAATACATATAGAGACGATGACAAGTATAGGTCAAAATTGATGTTTTGTGAACGGATAATTTTACTCAACACACTTGTGTATTTTACACTAACACATGCTAATACATTGCTTATTTGTACTTGTCAGATTAGGCAATACCAATATTATTCTTGACTATACTTTTGTCACATTTGGTTGTACCCTTTTTTTTTTCTCACATTCGACGGTTCCATTGTCATAATGGACAGTACCAACTTCAAATGTGAGCGTACTTTTGTTACATTTAATGGTTCCTTTTTTTTTTTCCTCACCAATTACTATAATACCCTAAAACCTAAAAAATGACCATAATACTTTTAAAACCTAAAAAATAACTGAATCACCCTAAAACTTTAAAAAATGACTAAAATTACCATAAAACCTAAAAAATGACTGAAATAACCACGAAACCTAAAAAATAACCAAAACACCATTAGAACAAATAAAAAATTGATTGAATGACCCTGAAACTTTAAAAATGACCAAAATAATGATGAAACCTAAAAAGTGACCAAAATAACGATGAAACCTAGAAAATTACCAAAATACCCTTAGGGAAAAAAAATGACCACATGACCTTGAAATTTAAAAAAATGACCGAAATTACATAAAACATAAAAAATGATTAAAATAACCACGAAACCTAAAATATGACCAAAATACCCTTAGAAAATAAAATGACTGTAATGCCCCTTATACCTAGGGAATATCTTAAAATACTCTTAGAAACTTAAAAATGACCGAAATAACCCCTAAAACCTTAGAAAGGACCAAAATTCCCTCATAACCTAAAAAATGACCAGAATTCTCCCAATTCCCTCTAAAATTATCGAAATCCCCTTAGAACCTATAAAATGATCAAAATATCCTTAGAACCTAAAAACTAATTGTAAAACCCCCGAAACCTAAGAAGGACCAAAAGACCCTTTAACTAATGAGTATATTTTAAAATCTTTTCTATCCTCCCACTTTTTCATCCTCCCACTTTTCTATCATCCCACCATTTTCTATCCTCTCACTTTTGTTATAAAATCTTAAACACGTGCTATTATCTAAATTGTCAATACGCGTGTGTTTGGTATGATGATTTTACTAGAAATTGCATTATTTCAAACGTCAAATATTGCATTTTGAAATTGAGGTACAGGCTAGCTTTTTTGAAAAATTCATTGAAAACACATGTCACTCTATACTTTCTAAAGTTTGAATACCTAAAACACCCTCAAGTTTTTGCTAAATGGCAAAAAAATTAGCTAGCATATAACCTCACTGGTCACCCTCAAGCTTGCTCTTTGTCTAGTGGGGGAGCCACGTTGAGGATGAGGGGGGCCATGCCCCCCCCCCCCCCCAAAAAAAAAAAAAAAAAACTTCAAGCTTAATGTAATTTTAGCATCTTACCTAATATGCACCACCATATAGTTGTAGACAACACTAGCTTTCACTGGCAAATGCATTTGGGTAGGCACTTGCTAAATTAGTAGCCTTCACACTTTTCTTAGCTCGTCTCCTTTAAATCTCTAGCCTCATAACTCATCTACTTTTTTTTTTTCCTTCCAGTTCTTCTTTCTTTACTTCTTTGGTTCTTCCATCATTTTTATGTAGAGAGTGTGACTTTTTGATTTTACGAAGCAACATTTATCAATCACCCATCCTGCCTCCACCACGTGTATGGTTGAAACTTGAAGTCTCAAAATTTAGAATCCCCAGGTGGTCAGTTAATGGTATGAGTCATAAACTCTTTTATGACTTTTCTTTTTCATCTTTATTTGTTAAATGAACATAAAAAACTATTATTATACCTAATAAAAATATACTACAATACAAGATTCAGATCTTCTAGAGTTCCTAGGGTACTCTACCAAGTAAATTTCTTTAAATCTTCACTCCTCATTTAAAATTAATGGTTTAAGATGCTGCCACATCATCATTCCACTAACTTACTCTTTTAAAAACACAAAAAAAGGAATAACTTTAAGAAGCAGCCGTGATCTTTTAACGTTAGCAAACGGATCCAACATTTTTTTTTTCTCTTTTTGGATGGAAACGGATCCAACTTTTTTTTCTTTTTGGATGGAACAAATCTCAAACCCGGGAAATTCATCATCCCACAAATTACTCCCGCCATTTTTCCCTTCTGAATCCAAAAGACACTCCTGGCAAGAAGAAACCAGACTTTCTTTTACATCTGAAGCCATGATCTCCTACAGCCTTGAAATTTTCAATTCTTTCAATCACAAATGATGGATCCACTCAGCTCAATCCCTTCAAACCGTCCATGGATGATCATTGAAAGCCCAATGGAGGCCAGGTATATTAGCTATCTTACTCTCTCTCTATCCTCTGTTCTCTGTCTATTGTCTATTGAGGATTAGTTTCTTCCTTTCTCTTTTTTTTTTTTCTTTCGTTTTTTTAGTTTCTTTATTTCATACCTATGGTTGATATTAGATTTTTATTGTTTTGCAATTTCACTACTGCAAAACTGTTTAATGATTGCTCAAGAAGGGCTGTGTTTTTTTGGGGCTATATCCTCTGCCTGCAAGGTGTTTGATAAATGTTCAAGATAAGAAATAGAGTAGACAAAGAAGATAGTTGTACTAGTTTGTTACCTTTAGTATAATCTTAGACAAAGAGCAAGGCCACCATAATCAGAGAGAAGAAAAGAATGATTCAAGTTGAAGATATATACATAGGCCTATTTTTAGATGTCACATGTCTTTCAATGCTGTTTTTTACTTTTTATTTACATAATGCTAATCCTCATCTGCTCTTTAGATATCCTGTCCTTTAGTTTTAGTCTTTATGTTTTTGGTTTTAGTACCTGACTGAAGGTTTATTATATGTCCTTTTATCTTTGCAGCCCTTTTTTTGCACTCTTCTTCTGCTTGTAAGCAATGTTTGCGCGTGCACCATAGAAAACTTGAACTCCATTCATTTTTATTTTACTTATTGTTGTTTTTATTGTCTTTTAGAAGCCAATATATATCTATTGGTGTAACCAATTTGCTTTGTGTTTTTGCTAGTTTTTCTAATGATTTGCAAGCTGTTGGATTTGGAAATCTGCTTTGGTGCTTTTCTTTTCATGTTATTGGGTTTAGCTATTGCCATGATTGTTTCAAACTTGTCTATTTAGTTTGAGTATATTAGTAATGGGACCTTGGTATATTAGTAATATTTGAAATATTCAGTTTCAGTTAATTGGAATTGAGTTTTATTTTTTTATTTTTTTTGGTTGTATTTTTATAGGATGATGGACATTTCTTGTCAAAACAAGGATACCATGAATGATTGTACCCCAAAGGTTGGTATGGAGTTTGATACGTTAGAGGCAGCTTGGATGTTTTGGAAAAATTATGGAAAACAAATGGGGTTTAGTGTTCGAAAGCATTATACAAATAAAAGTAAGATAGATGGAGAAATAACATCGAGAAGATTTTTGTGTTCTAAAGAGGGTACTCGTAAGCCTGATAAACGAGATCATCTGACCTGTCAACCTCGACAAGAAACAAGGACTAATTGTCCAGTACGATTGGGTGTTTCATTAGTTCGTGAGACCAGAAAGTACAAGGTGTACGATTTTGTATCGGAGCACAACCATGTTCTTCATCTTGCAGCAGCTACTTTCATGATGCGATCAGAACGAAAGATGTCTGATGTCCAAGGCTACACTGGAATTGATCAAAAAAACTATCTTCGAACTAGACGACAACGAAGCTTGATATATGGTGAAGCTGGTAGTTTATTAAGGTATTTTCAACAACAATTGATTCATAATCCATCGTTCCATTATGCTGTACAGTTGGATATCGAGGAGCAAATAACTAATATATTTTGGGCTGATGCTAAAATGATAATTGATTATGCCCATTTTGGTGATGTTTTTAGTTTTGACACTACATTTGGCACAAACAAAGAATTTAGACCTTTAGCTGTGTTTATTGGTTTCAATCACCATAGAGAGATGGTGATTTTTGGGGCTGCACTTTTATACGATGAGACAGCTGAATCATTCAAATGGCTTTTTGAGAGTTTTTTAAAAGCACATGGTGGTAGAAAGCCTAAATCTATCTTTACTGATCAAGATTTTGCTATTGCAAAGGCATTAGCTGAGGTGATGCCGGAGACATGGCATGGATTATGTACTTGGCACATAATGCAAAATGGAATCAAGAAATTGGGAAATTTGATGAAGGATGGCTCATTGTTCCTTCGAGACTTTAAAGACTGCATGTATAAGTATGAGAATGAGAGTGAATTTGAAGAAGCTTGGAATAAAATGATTCAGACCTATACAATTAAGGATCTTAGTTGGTTAAATGGTATATACAAATTGAAGGAAAAATGGTCTAACTGTTACATGAAGAGGGCAGTTACTTTGGGAATGCGAAGTACTCAGTTTAGTGAAAGTTTGAATGGGGATTTGAAAGATTACTTGAAATCAAATTTGAATATGGATGATTTTTTTGAGCATTTTGAGATGGTAGTAGGGCAGAAGCGGGATAAAAAGTTAGAGGCTGAGTATAATGCTAGGGAAAAATTGCCTCCTTTGTGCTTGAAGAATTCACCTTTATTGAAGCAAGCATCACAGGTGTATACCCCTACAATATTTAAAGTGTTCCAAAATGAGTATGACTATGCATCAGCTGCAATAATAAAAGATCGGAATTGTAGCCAGCCAGTGCATGAATATACTGTTGTGCTTCTTGAGAAAGTTGGAGAATATAAAGTATTGTGTAGTCCTATTAGTAGGACAATCTCATGCAGTTGTAGGAAGTTTGAAACATTTGGGATTTTGTGTTGTCATGCTTTGAAGGTTTTCGACATACTTGATATAAAGATAATTCTCGATGCTTACATTTTGAAGAGATGGACAAGAGAAGCAAAAAATGGGTATGTCATAGATAGTATTGGGGAGGATGTCAATGGGGATGTTAACTTAAAAGTTACACAACGGTATAGAAGATTATGTCCCAGGTTAGTTAGATTAGCCTCACGAGCTGCTGAAATCGAAGAAGCATATGCTTTCGTAGAGAGTGTTACAAAGGAATTAGAAAAGCAGGTTGAAGATATTGCCATGAAATTTTCAAGTGTGAGTCTTGATAATTCTAAAGATCAAATGTCATTGGGTGGTAGTGAAATTGTGGATCATGGAGAACCTATAAAGAATTTAGTTGAAAAGGTTAAAGGCCTCAAAAAGAAAGAAGGTTGTAAGGGTCGAAAAAGATGTAAAAGTTGGGTTGAACAACAATCAAGGAGAAAGAAAAAAACTTCAACGAAAGATACTGTTAGACAACAATTATCCAAGGTATGCTCTTGATGCAAAAAATATTGACAAATTTACATGCATTGTGTACAAACAGTTTATTTTTTTATTCTTGGTTAAACTAATTCCTTATATCTTACCATACAGGAAAACAATAACTCTTCTTTCATAAATTACAATAACTCTATCTCACCTGTGCAATGCTATTCACATAAGGTGAGCAATCTTGTGAGTTTGTAGGTAAGCAATTTTAAAGAATTTTTATTGCTAAAAATCTGAAAGTTTTAACAAGAACTATTTGTGATTTGTGATATAGGAGACTGATCAGGCACCTAATTCAATAGCATGGATGACATATGAAGGTCTCCAAGGAAATAGATGCCAAAACAATTTCATTGAATCATTAACGATGAACTTGTTCATTCAGCTTTTTTAAGTTATTAACAAGTGGCATGTTCTTTTATGCAATGACATAGATGACACAAAATCATTATAATTTCTTGTAGGGAATGGATGTTGGATTTGATCAAGCACAAGTTCCTTTGGGTGACACAACAAATAATTATGATGCTCACATGAATTTTCTTGGTAAATGATTAACAAATGATGGAAAGTTTTTTTTTTTTCTTTTTTGCCTTTACTAAGTTATCAAAAGATAACCTTGGGTTTTTGAAATATGTATAGGTATGTGATTTTGATGCTGCCAATGCCATGGACGTTGTAAAAAGAGAAAAGGAGATAGGCCTTTGTTAATGCCGCCAATGTTACATTTTTCTTTTGTTAAGATTGTCCTTGTTGTAAAAGAGAAGAGGGGATAGGCCATTGTTAATGCTGCCAATGTTACATTTTTCTTTTGTTAAGATTGTCTCTGTTGTAAAAGAGAGGAGGGGATAGACCATTGTTAATGCCGCCAATGTTACATTTTTCTTTTGTTAAGATTGTCCCTTTGTAGAATAGGGGATAGGCCTTTGATATGTAGCATTTTCCCTTCTTTAAAACAATTGTACCTTGTGCAAAGTTGAAACTTCTAGATTTTAAATCAATATTATTGGCAATTTGAATGTCTAGCAATAAATTACATTATATTACATGTATAGTTTACAAGCATCTATGAAATAACAAAGTAAGATAAAACTGATAAAATTGATATTATTGCCAATAACTATTCATTACATATCTATAACTATTGAAACATTGGTAATACATGAAGCATTTTAGCCACTATTGATACATATTCTTCTTAATTTTTTTTTTTTTTTTGATAAGTACATATTCTTCTTAAATATTGTGATCTCTACTACTGTCTTTTTTCCAAAGAACTAAATCCTAAAAGCCACTGTGGATGCTACTCAGTGATAGCCACCCGCATAATTAGTGTGCAATCATAGATCATCAACATCCAAGCTTTCAAGTGAACCTGAAATTAGAATCTGGAAAAAAAAAAAAAAAAGTGTCAAAGTTGGACCGTAAAGATCAATAAGTGTCAAAGTGTCAAAGAAGACTCAAAATTATCATTTGAGTGAAAATAAAGGGTAATAAGCACTTATCAAAAAATTTCATCATACAGATTTCATTGAATCCATGTGAAGAACCAGTCAATTCAAAAGTTCTAGATTTAGGCTATTTCCAAAAAATTAAAGTTCTAGTTTTGAAGAACCAAGCTTTTTCCATTTGAAGAACCAATATTCCTTCTTCCAAAATTAATACTCTTAAGTAATGAGAACTTTCTCCAGGAGCAACAGATTATAACCAACAGAACTCCAATTCCAGCAAACAAAATGGTTGTAATCAAAGAATAAAAATGTTATATGGTGACATGAGAGTAACTTAAACTATCTATTGATAATGTCTTGAGCCTCAATAAAATTGCATTTTCTTGTGGTGACATGAGACTAACAATAGAGAAGAACATGCTAAGGATGACTTGGCATCCTGTACCTTAAAGCAGTTCAAGGGAGTTAGGTTTTGATTCACAGGAGATTGGGAGCCATGGAGAAAAATTATGAACTATAATAATTTAGTTATTGTATCAATGGATTTCGTACATTGTATAGGATGATAAAAAAAATAGAGTAAATGGAGTTACCAAAACTGATAGCAGAAGCTACAGAACCTTATATCATTGCATGAATAATACTCTAATAATTTGATAATTAGACGACACACCATAAGAAGGGTAAAAAAAGGGCTCATGAGTCTATGTTGAAGACACATGACCACTTCCATATAGAATCATTTGAATTCTATAGGATATACCGCCCAAGCAAACACATGGATATTAAAATCAACAAAAATTTTAATTAAAGAAGTATAATACCTATCACCATCACTTTCAATCTTTGACTCCCTGTATCAGAAGCTGCAGATTAATGGAATGGCATAGCAAACTTGGTATCAATATCAACAATATATTTAACAAAGAACAATAAAGATCAGTATACATATATCTGATATAGATTTTATATCAAGAAAGTGTATTCTATTTCTAGTAACCTAAAAGGAAAGACATTGACATTGACCTCCTGTACCATGACAACTGCGACAAGCATCAGATACTTGCACTTCAAGGTTGAACTCAACACTTAAGAGTGAAAACAGGCAATGGCCTTTTAATTGTAAACATAGTGGGGCAAACACAAAGTAAAGACTAAGAATTTTAATTATAAACACCTTGCAGGTAGAGGATATAGCCCAATTACCCAAGTTCATCATAAAAATTTCATTGAATTCATGTGAAGAACCAGTCAATTCAAAAGTTCTATATTTAATTAAAAGTCATGAAAAGCATGTTTTTGTATAGATTGAGAAGACTGAACCCGGGTCTAAGGTTGAAATGCAATTTTCAAGTCACCACATTGACAAAAATTGCAGAATAGTTCCCTCTAAATCTTTCAGACGGCATGGCCCACACCATGGAGCCCAAAACTCAACAATACGTAAAGGGGTCCCAATTGTCAAAACTTATCTTGAACATTTATCAAACACCTTGCAGGCAGAGGATATAGCCCTAAAAAAACACAGCCCTTCTTGAGCAATCATTAAACAGTTTTGCAGTAGTGAAATTGCAAAACAATAAAAATCTAATATCAACCATAGGTATGAAATAAAGAAACGAAAAAAACGAAAGAAAAAAAAAAAAAAAAAAAGAAAGAGAAAGGAAGAAACTAATCCTCAGTAGACAATAGACAGAGAACAGAGGATAGAGAGAGAGTAAGGTAGCTAATATACCTGGCCTCCATTGGGCTTTCAATGATCATCCATGGACGGTTCGAAGGGATTGAGCTGGGTGGATCCATCATTTGTGATTGAAAGAACTGAAAATTTCAAGGTTGTAGGAGATCACGGCTTTAGATGTAAAAGAAAGTCTGGTTTCTTCTTGCCAGGAGTGTCTTTTGGATTCAGAAGGGAAAAATGGCGGGAGTAATTTGTGGGATGATGAATTTCCCGGGTTTGAGATTTGTTCCATCCAAAAAGAAAAAAAAAAAAAAAATGTTGGATCCGTTTGCTAACGTTAAAAGATCACGGCTGCTTCTTAAAGTTATTCCTTTTTTTGTGTTTTTAAAAGAGTAAGTTAGTGGAATGATGATGTGGCAGTATCTTAAACCATTAATTTTAAATGAGGGGTGAGGATTTAAAGAAATTTAATTGGTAAAGTACCTTAGGAACTTTAGAAGATCTGAATCCTACAATACATCATGTAATTGGTTGTATTAAATTATATAAATATATATATATATATATATATATATATATTTTATATATATTGAAATTTGGATGATGGTTTGTCTACTATTTAGTAGACAAACTAAATAGTAGACAAACCAAACGCTAAGTCCTTTTTGGTAATTTGCACCGAAAAAACAATTTTTGACTAATATTATTCACAAAGTTTTCCAAACGTTTTATTGTGATTTTTAAATTTGTGTTTTCAAAATGCTTATTTTAAAAATGATATTTTTGAAAACTCATTTTTTTCTAACAACTTATCCAAACGGACCCTTAATATAAAGTGCAAATAAAATAGGTAACACTATAACATAAATTTATACAGATGACAATAAAAAATACATACTATTTTAGGTATATTATTTTGAGGGGTAATTACACTAAACCCACCTGTGGTTTGATCTGAAATCACTTTGCCTACCCGTGGTTTAAAAAGTGTCACTTTACCCACTTGAGATGTGTTCCGTTTGTTTTCCGTAACCCACCTATGTTAAAATCAGGGGTAAATAGGTATTTTTGCATAAATTTTATGTCTCTCTCCTCCCAAAACAAAAAATAGCACAAAAATGGCCCACCCGACTAATGGCCCTTGTTGGTTGATCGGCAATTTGGTGTTTGTTGGTTTCGCAGTTGATGAGGTTGTTTGTGGGAGAGCCGGTGTGGAGTGCATATAATCGGCCATAGGAGAAACACCCAGCTAGAAAGGAGTACATCAAGAGTTTGACTGAAAAAGTGGGAATGACATTGGAAGCTCACTAGGCATCGGATGTCCTAGGTTACTTTTCATCTACTTTTTTTCATCTACTTATATGTATGGTTAGCTAGGAAGATGAGAGCCTAGCTATTTACAAGTGTAGCCGTGATGTGTGCACGATTTGTTGTGTATGTACTATATTTGGAAAGTCCTTTCTGCATTGGCAAATAATTGAGTTCTGCACTTGACAATATAGATAGAACTCTATTTAAAAAATTAGCGATGCATATTTACTTATGGCTGGGTTTGGATTCAGCTTTTGCATTTTACGTTTGCGTTTTCAGCAGTTTTTTTTTTTTTTTTGAGTCGGTTTTGTTGACTTTTCCACGGTGAACAGTCATGCTTTATCTTTGGTAATTCAGCTCCTTCATTTAAGGACTGAGGCTGAGAATTTGTCTTGTGTTTGTTACCATATTGGAATTGAGGCTACAACCCTTTATGATCCAAATGTTGTTGTTTGTGTTAATCTAATTTTTTGCTTTGATAGATACAACAGAAAGCTCATATAAAGAGCACTCAGTTAATTTTTCAACAATAATTTTTCAATTAGATGCTCTCAGTTAATTGATATATGTAATTACTAGTATAAACAAAAAAGTAGGGAAACTTTAAAAACATGAATTTGTAAACATCAAAGGTAAGGGTGGCACCAAAATTTAATTAAATTTAACTAAACAAGCAGACAAGGAAGAACTTAAGATGGGAAGAGCTTATTATAATTACAGAAACAGAGAAGAAACAAAGCAAACAATGTGAATAAAGCCCTAAAGGGCTTCATTCAATATAGATTAAAGAATTCACTCTCTTCTATATAGCCAAAGAACTAAAATGATATTTCTAGCAAGGAAAAGGTATAAGATTCACTCTCTCCAAGAACAGATCAAAAAGTTCTCTAGCCTCACCTTTACTAATGCAGATCTCTAGAGAGTATTTCCAATTAATGCATCCAAGAGAGAATATTAACATAAAATTGGTATTTTCTAAAATAGACTTTGCAAACATGAGGTTCTGTCCCAGGAAAATTATTCCCACACCCAGCTTTCATCTGGACTATCATGCCCATGAAAATAAGAATGGAACACATGGTTTAACTAGTGAAAAAGGTGAGGTACCAATTAGAAATCTAGCATAGCCTCTGCATTCCAAATGGTTTCATCTTGTATATCTTTGTTTCTTTTGGTGTCTTGTCATTTTTGTAACTTTTTGGAATGTGCTATAGCTAAAAAGAACAAGGTTTTCAAACCTGGACCGTTCATTGAACCGTAAAAGGGAGAGGTTCAAGGTTTTTAAGGTCGAACCAAGGTTGAACCGGGGTCAAACCGTGATGATGTCATAATTAATTTAATAATTATTTAAATATAAATAAAAAAATTAAATTAAATGACCCAATTAAATATAAAAATCTATCTTTCAAATTTATTTTTTCATATCATAACTTTCCCCGGACAAAAGTAAGAAATATCATATCCTAAGCATACATAGATATAATATTTCTTTATTTATTTATATGTTGATTAGCTAAACTGGTGATAGTAATATTGTAATAATATAGGAATTAGAAGGACACTTTGTAATTTTAAATTAAAATAATTATTTAATAATTATTATATACTTAATCTATATATATCTAAAAGCTGAAGCGTAGCATTTATTATTGCTACGCTCCAATTAAGCCACGTCAACGCCATGTTATCATTTATTCTCCTTCTTTCTTTTTTATTTTTTGTTTTACTGATTGCTATTTATAGATTTTCTTCTTAAATTCAAGTGTTACTTTGTCCCCAAATCTATAGGTGTCTCTCCATTAACCCAGACTCTTGAGATGCCACTATCATATGGAATTCCTATAGTCACTAATACTTTATCTCCAAATATATTGTGTGTCTCTCCATTAATCCAAACTCTTAAGATGCGGAAAATTATTAGGTACTCCCGAAGTATCATAAATGCATATTCCCTCCTCTTACATAAATGGTGGGTCCCTCCATAAATTTAATTAGTGGGACCCACCATTCATGTGAGAGGAGGGAGTACGCATTTATGGTACTCCAGGAGTACACAATAATTTCCCAAGCTACTATCATATGGAATTCTTATAGTCACGGATAGATTGCAACCTCCTCACCTCTCATTTTTTTTCCTATAAATTTTCAATTGTTCTCTCTTTACAAATTGATTGGTATGACCTTCAATGGGATAGTTTCTTGAGTGTTTTTTCTGTTCTTTCAATCATGACTCAAGTCTGTCTACCAAAACCCAATCAAATGAGTGCAAGAGACAGATAGTGACTCTAAAGGTTGCAGACTAAATTGAAGCAGATGAGATGGGAGGTGAACATTAGTACCCTAGGTCCAAAGGGTATAAACTCAAATTGAGTTCCGCTATTTGTATTATTCTTATTCTTTTTTTTTATTTATTCCCATCTTATTACTAGAAAAAAAAATGTAGTTCAATTTTAGGATTTCATGATGAAAGAGATTGAGTTTTCATGGTCTCAACACTATTAAAATATATATTTTTTTCTTTTTCAAAATTGATTTGAGTTGGGCATTTGATCATGTTTGTTATAAATTGTTTTATGGTTGCCTTTCTCTAGATTGTAGGAATGATACTCTCAATATGTTTGCTATAATGTATGATAATTAACTTCAATGTGATATTTTTATTTTGGTCTTTGTTTTATAGTAAGAGTGTTATTCGTTTTTGTCAAAGAGATATTGCTATTGTTCTCTTTTTCCAGTCATCTTATATGCTAAACTAAATTTCATTTTTATCTTTGTTTTGTTTGTCAATTCCTCGACAGATGTCAATGATCAAGACTCGCAATCTCTGGAGACTTTTTAATCTATTGAAGGTCATACTAATCAATTGGTAACCATTCTTTTCTTAGAACCTTTCGAAGGAAAGAGGAATAAATTTGTTGCTTTTCTTGGGTGGTGCTTGATATTTGCTTTTTATGGTTTAATACACATCAGCTATATTAGATTTTCATTTCCTTATACTAATAATTTGTTGTTTATTGTTTAATTTGATTGTTTGTTGTCCTAGAAATTGTGGGAAAATGGAAGAGAAAGAAAGTAGAGTTTGAATATTAAATTTTTTGTGTATGGAATTGGAGATGTAACAGTTTAAATTTTTTTATCATGATTTTTTAAAGGAAACTCTAATTCTTCAAAGTACATCAACTTAAGTAGATTGTTGTGTTGTGGCTAGAATTTTTGTGTTTGGGACCTTAGTTTGTCTGTTTGGTTGATGAATAACTTTGGAGATTGTTTAGCTTATGAGAAATTTTTTGGTATTTTAGGAGTAAGGAAATTCAAAGAATTGAATTATTTTTAAATTCCATTAGTACCTAGCTTTATGCTGATTGTTGTGTGGATAGGAAAAACTAATTGGTTCTTGATTTTCGAATACCTATCTATAATACTGTGTTCATGAACAATAATTGGGTTTTTAGTTTTAGATTTTGAATTATGCTATTTTTTCAACAACTTGATTTTCTTATTAGAATTTTCTCTTCTTGAATATCTAGAATACTATGTACATGAGTTTTATACAAAACTTAATAATACTATTTCTTTTGGATTTTACTATTAAACATAATATGATATAGCTGATGTGTTCTAATGAAGGCAGAAGCAATTGCTATTTTTGGGGTATAGCAATTGATACAATCTGATAACTTCCCATAGCCATTTGAAAGTCATAATCTAGAATGCTAATAGACATCTTCTCCAAGGCAAGAACAATTGGCCGAGTTTAGCAAGTTTGCCACCAACTTTGACCACGTTATGGCAATACAAGTGACATGGGTGGAATCAATGACACATTACTATTTGACAATTTGGTCTTTGATGGAAATTGATATAAGTGAGGGTCTATTAAATTTGAACCTTTTGTTGAAGTAAGGTTTGTTTAATATGTATTTTATTTATTTACCTTATTGTAAATAAGTTTTTATACATGATGATTCTAACCTATAAAACTTCACTTTAATTTACTCTCTTTTTTTTCTTTTTTTCTTTTTTTCTTTTTTGTGGTCTTATTCGTTTCTGTTGGCAACTAACTAGACATCACTTTTAGGAATTAAGGATTTAGCAACTGGCACAAAAGTTGCATCTCAAAATTTATAAGAATTAAAATATGATACAGTCTCATTATGGGAAGAAAAATAGGAAATCTAATGTTGTGTTGGCTTGTCCCTCCATTATTAGGTTACAAATATCATATCTAAAAAAAACCCAAAATAATATAATGATATATTTGTAGAGATAGAGAGTTGAAAAATACTTTTAGAAATAATTTAATTTTTTAGGAGAAAACCATCTTCAATAAATTTTAGCAAATAAATTATGGATTATATCATATTACAAAATACTTATCTATTTCCACGCATCGCGTGGGTTTGCGACTAGTTGTATATAATAATGAGTTCACCTAAGTGTGCCAAGTCCTCAATAACTAGTGGAGGCCTTATACATTTTTATTTTTGTTGTTGTTTTACTCAATTTGATTTTTCTTTTGTATTCACCGATGGGTTGGGTTGACAGTCATCAAATGCTTGTCACATATCAATCTATCAATAGTCACATCACGGGCTAAGCTGCAAAAATCTAATGGCTATAACATTTTGCCATCTTTAATTCAAAAATTAAAAGTTTTCTTCTTACCCAATGTAAGTCACGTGAAAGGGCCTTGGAAACATAAAAAAGAATTCAAAAGAATCAACACAAACACAAACACAAACACAAACACAAACAGAGAGAAGATGAGAAACGGAAACCACAGCAGTGGAGATGGAAAGAAGAAAGAGAAGAAGGATAAAAAGAAGTAAGAAGAAGAAATAGAAGCAGAAGACGAAGATGAAGATGGAGATGAAGGCTGTGACTGGCGATCTATGCTAGGTTGCTAACTTGTTGCTTCAACTTCACACAACCCCTACTTTGTGATCTTCTTCTTCTCAGTTTGTTTTCTTTTTCTCACAAATCTTTTGATTCCAAATCTGAAAAAAGTCCAAAGTGCATGCCGGCCAAATCTTTAATTGCAGCCGGTATTTGCTAAAAAAAAGAATCGCGAGAACTGTTCACGGTTCTCAGAACCATGAGGTTTGATCGCGGTTTGCACGGGTCCCTGCTTTTTTCCCATAGAGCGGTTCTTGAGACTAAAAGAACAGCAAAAATGAGCGGTTCGAGGTTTTCCCGGTCAGACTGTACGGTCTGATCCGGGTTTCAAAACCTTGAAAAAGATGACTATGCTTTAAATGTAAATGGACCTAATTGAGGACTTGTTGTCTAATAAGTTTGGGTTAATAACACTATCAATCATGCAATTCATGCCTTTTACATAATTGTTGAAAAGAAGGGAAAAAGTGTCAAAGGATTTAACACTCCGGGTTCAAAAGGAAGGTAGAACTTAAGAAATTCATAATATTTCAAAAGATTACAAGGAATGCTGTCTCACAAGCCACAACCAACATCAGTCTATGGAGAAAAACCCCCTTTCACATCCAAAGTATAATACCAGCAAAAAACCCAAATCAAACAATGGACATGAAAAATGGAAAGGGAGAGAGAGATATATATTGCACCTGGGGAGGGAGAGAGAGGTATGGACTCGGTGACAGAGGTCGGTATGGACTCGTTGGTGACAGAGCTCGGTAGACTCGCCGGTGAAGATTCAGGCCTGGTTCAGTGCTTCGATCATGCAGTGTTCATCATGGAGCTAGCTTGCTGGGGATGAAGAGGGAAGTGAAAATGAGAAGAGGCTTGACTCTGATGTGAGAGGAGGTTGAGAGAGGGAAGTGAGAAGAGGGAAAAGTTTTGCTAAAAATTTGGGGGAGAAATGAAATGAAATAGGGGAGTTGCAACAGTAATAACCCAAAGCCTAACTCTGATGTGACAACGCCCTAGTAAGGGGCCCACAACGTCATCTTATTTACCACATTTGCCATTGAGTTTCAGTTTTCAACTTTTGAAAACACCAAAATCCTGTTTTCATTTTCCATTATCCACATCCAAAATTTTGAGTATTTGAGTCATGAAAACAGTGATCCAAAACTAAGCCAAACTGATGGTCACCAAACAAGCTCTATATAATTTTGATTGCATCCATTTTGGACACTTATAATTCACTTGATCCACAACAAGAATCAACTTTCACCGTCTTGTATGATGGCCCTGATCCATCCGATTCCAAGCAAGATTCAAATGGCCAGGAACTCTCATGAATCAGGTCTAACGTTCCATTCGATTCCAAAAAGCAATTTTCAAATGGGGTTGAGGAACTTTTACCACGTAAGGCTAATGGCCCAACTAATTTCAAAGAACAAACCAAGATTCAATGTGCGTTTGGGAAGCTCGTTTTGTGCTTCCCACATCCATGTTTTGCGTTTTTCTTTTTTTTTTTTAAGTTGTGATTGTTGACTTTTCTCCCGTGAACAGTGCACATGTGCACTGTTCACGGGATCCACAAACTTCACTTTTCAGCAACTTTTTCATTAAAAATGAGCCCCACGGTATTATTTACACATTTAAAAATTATTTTGCTACAATGTTTTTTGTTTTAAATTTTCAGTTTTATCCAAACAGACCCTCAAATGGCCTATAACTCTCACCAGTCTAATTGCCCTTCTGATAAGTGAAACAAAGTCCAACAAAATCATAATTATATTCTTGATTGCATCTATTCTATTTTTTAGCTTTAATAGCTGAGAATTATCGGCAACTTCTACCAAAGGGGTATGGGATGGGTGGCGTTAGATTCAGATAGGTGCAATTCCTTAAATCGTGTTCATCCATCTATCCAACCTTTAACCAATGCTAGCTAGTGTACGCTTAATCTTTTCTATCTTTCTCTAATCACGACCTCCAAATGTTATTAGTTTAATGTGTAGGCTTAATCTTTTCTATTTTTCTAATCACGACCTCCAAATGTTAGTAGTTTCCTCCAATATTTCAATAGTTTTCCTTGTAAAAATTTTAATATTTAATCTTTCTATTTTATAGACAAAATATAAAGACATTAAGAATGATGTTGTGATTTGATCATATTATATGTGTTTATAAATTTAAAAATTGTATAATATAGTTACTAATATAAATAAACATGTTTCATGCCTACTCAAGAATGCAAATATTTTTTGATAAAATAAAATGTAAATATTTTAATATTATTTTTTTACATCCTTAATTGCATGTTATTAAATTTTTTTTTTCTTTTATTGGACTTTGTTTCAATTGATGTAAATAGATATGTTTCATGTCTACTCAAGACAACTAATTTGAAAGTTACAATCACAACGATGAATTTGAATCCTAATCTTTATTAAAAATGCTATTAAATTATAAGAGTCTCGACTAAAAACAAAAAAGCTAATAAGGACTAGGCTGTGCATGGGAGCCAACCCTTTGATTAATTGGGCAGAAGTGAACAAATGCTCTATTGTCAAGAATGAATGATATTATTCTTGGTGAAGGCCAGCACACACCACAAAATAACTAGAGAAAAGTACGCAGTACACGTGGCAGACATTGACACACGAATAGCAAGAAAATAATCTAAAACAGAAAATTCGAGAAGGTAGTAAAAATAACAATATAAACAGCAACGGGCACTCATTCAACTCTTTAAGAAAACAGAAAACTACACCAAGTTCAGTTTCAGCTTCAGCTTGTTGAGTCCAATTAAGCTTCAAGTGCAAGGCTTCTATGGCAATCGAGGTGAGTTCTTTCTTCCACCGATAGAGTTAAAATCAATGACCATATATATATATATATATGATTGATTTTTTTTTTTTTTTTTTTCTTTCGAGGACCATATGATTGATTATTTTTATAAGAATGTATGTATACTTTATAACTAAAACAAAACCAAAAAAAAAAAAAAATTTAGGCATGGTTCATGGATGAGAGCGATGAAGATCCAAGGCTTCCTCACCATCGCAATCCTCAAGAGTTCGTTTCATTGGACCGATTGGCAGGTCACAATTCACAAAACACTCTCTCTCTCTTTTTTTTTTTTTTTTTTTTTTTTTTTTTTTTTTTTCTGGGTTTGAAAAATGGTAATTTTGTAGAGTTGGGAGTGTTGTACTGGCATTTGAACCCAAAAGACTACGAGAACGATGAGGAGTTACGGAGAATCAGAGAAGCAAGAGGATACAATTACATGGTACTGGTTCTACCCTTAAAAATTTTTTTTCCTTTAAGAAAAAAAAATTATTTGGTAGTGTTATTTAATTCGGAGAGTCCAAATTAATTAAAATGGAAAAAAATGTTCTGGTAAAAGTCTACTAATTCAGACAAATAATCGTTTGTCCTATCTATTTATCTTAATGGTAGCTTCGTATCTCTATGCATATACATAAATATACTTAAAATATATATTTAAAATATATTTCTTAACTATATAATTTAAATATTATTGATAATTATTCTTATATTTTTTTTAATTCTTTAAAAAGTTTTGTAAGAATATTGTTACGTAGAAAATGTAAATTGTCTATATTTTAAAATTTTTTTATGTTCATTAATTTTAAATTTTTTAGTTTTTGTATAGTACTTTTCTTTTAAGAAATCAAGTATTGGGTAATTTTTTTTTTTTTTTTTGTAAATTATATATTGTTAAGTGGATTATAAATATCTAAGATAGAAATTAGTATTTAGACTATGGATTGTAGAGTAATTTATTTTTTATTTTTTCCTTTTTGTATGGTACTTTATTTTCAAGAAATCAAGTACTGGGTATTTTTTTCACTTTTTTTTTCTTCTATAAATTTTATATTATTAAATGGATTATAAATATTTTAGATAGTAATTAGTATTTAAAGTGTGGACTATAGAGTGATTTATTTTTGTCTTTTTTTCTTTCTTTTTGTATGGTACTTTATTTTCAAAAAATCAAGTATTGGGTAAATTTTTTTTTTTCATTTTTTTTTCTTTTGTAATTTTTTTTCATTTATTCATTTCTAGCAACTATAGTTTTCAAATTCTCAACCACCATATTTTTTAAATTTACCAAGGTTATCATTTTTGGTAACATTTTAATTTGAAATTTATCAAATCTATATAATTTGGAATGAAATTATTCATTAATTTTTCCCTACAAAATTCATTAATTTTTTTGCCTAGTTTTATTTTTTAGGTTATGATTATTATTCATTAACTTATCATTATCCCTTTCTAAATTTTCTTTTAAAAAGCCTATCAAATTTTAATTTAAGGGATTATTATTATTTTGATTGTTAATTTTGGATTAAACAAAAATAATATTGTTTTAAAAAATGATAATGATGAGTTTGAGTTTAAGTTGGACTTGTTAGAGAGATAGAGTTTCATTCCTTATTAAGTTTGGATTAAATAAAAATAATTTTATTTAAATAAAATGATAATTTTATTTAAATATTGTGCTGACATGGAAAATTGTGAAAATTTTAGAGGCTTCGATTATATATATATATATAGACAGACTAGTCTCATCACATGCGCTCCGCACATGCGATGAGACTCTTTTTTTATTTATTTTAAGTTTAATGTAATTTTTCAATTTGAATTTATCTATTGTTAGTGAGGTTAGTTATATATGAATGAATTTTTAAGAAACTAGAATTTAGAATTTGAAATGGAATAAACTGTTGGGTTTAGTATGTGTTAGTTTTTAGGAAAAATATATATTAAATGTGCATGAGATATATTTAAATAGAGAATGTGCTATGTGGGGCCAGAAAATTTGTGATCCAGGCCCACTTTACATTGGGGCCCAAGGCCCACGCCGAGGCGTCGCCGAGGACATGCAATAGAAGTCCAAATGGCCTAGAGATATAGCCGAGAATGATTCTGTCCTCGGCATCCTAAATTTTTCCTGGAAGAAAGGGCAAGTACAGTGTAGAAACGGTTCAAGGAAAAGCTAAACACCTCCGCATTAATGGGAAAAGGACCTCTGAACAGTGAATTGACATCAGAAAAGGGAAAGGCTTCCATTACTATAATTAAGTACTCTGCGCCTGACAGAGCAATACTTTTCAGCTTTTATAACCGCCCCTAACCACTTTGGGTATAGGCCGATAGGACAGGCATCAGCCCTCGAAAACTGAACCTCCACGTGGACATTGGGGAGAGGGTAAAGGCTAGTATAAAAGGAGAAGGAAGCAAGCCAAAAAGGAGGAGGGAGGACCAAGGCCAAGAGCTAGAGCCTCCCAAGTCGTGTCGAGGAGAAAATCTTCTTGGGCAAGCGTGGTACACCCTTGTGCGATTACCATGAACACCATGACCAACTACTGTCCGGTGACCAAGGCCTAACCTTTCAGCCCACGCTCTACAAATTTTATTATTTGGGCCTTTAAACGTGCGAACCCCATATCAGTTTGGGGTCGTCACAAATTGAGTCCTTACAATTGGCGCCGTCTGTGGGAAGGCTTGTGCGTTGGCACAAGCGGCAGTTAGTCATGGTGGGATTAAGCCCTTGTCGACAAGGGTCCCTCAAAAGAAATAGTTTTGGTGGTGGGGCTAGCTAGGCGAAAGTCTCTCCATTGTTTCCAGCAGTTGTTGTTCTAACTCAGCTCCCACTCAGGGCTACCCTGCAAAGTGCCAGTGGTACGGGTAGTTCTAGGGGCTTCCAACATCAAGTCAACGCCCCACACCTGGGTCGAGGGGCTAATCCTCGAAACTATCCAAAAAGAAAACCTAAGTTTTGGACAGAACCAAGGTCTTGCATGGTCCTCGGACTCAAACCTATGGGGAAACCAAGTACTCCAAAAAGAAAACCTAAGTTTTGGACAGAACCAAGGTCTTGCATGGTCCTCGGACTCAAACCTATGGGGAAACCAAGTACTTCAAAAAGAAAACCTGAGTTTTGGACAGAACTTAAGGCAATGAATACTATTCAAAGCGTGGCAAAGCACTCTAGTGCCCGGCGATTCCCTCGGACGGTTCATTTTTGGCTATACATCCTCGGATGATTGTTTCATACGCAATGCAGAACATTTAGTTATTATTTCGGTTAGCCTTGTATGATTAACCTATCCCAAGTCGGCATTGTTGTGCCCGTCAGTTTTGGTAAATTCAAAGAGGTAATTTTTTTTTTGCTAAACAAGGGTATCGGCCCTAAGCACTGTTCAATAGAAAGTTACACCAACACATCCATTCGCAAAATAATTATTGCAGAAAAGAAAGAACACACAAAATGGGATTAAGTCATCTTTTATTAGACAAAGAAGTAGTACAGCGTACAATAAGGGGCTTAAACAAGCCTATACCGAAAGCTAACTAGAAAAGCAAAAAGGAAAAGATGCAGGGGAGCATTAAATCCTTTAAATTCGGCTCTAGCAGCGACTAAGCATGTCAGGATGACCCCAGTTATGGAAGAGAAGAAGAAGCAGAGGCAAAAGGTGGCACCAGGGAAGGAAGAGAGGAAGAAGCAGTTGAACCTAACCCCCGTGCCAGCTTTGACTGCAATCAAGCAGGGGTCATATTAGTAGTGCTAGAAAGAGAGCGGATGGTACCGACGACGAGAAACCTCAGTGCTGTCGCACCAAAAATCTGATGCGACCTGCACCTGCTTCGGATTTTGGCTGAAGAAAGAAGAGGCTCCTTTCTTGCCTTGTCAAAAGGAAGAAGTGTCTTATGTCTTTGTCTCCCTTGCCCTGATCGGGCCATCTTGAATCTCAGGGAAACCCAATGCTTCTGGAGAGGGTGTGGTCTCTTTGCCCTCATCCCAGACTTGGCTATATCACTCCCTAGGGTTCAATCACATTGGTAACGGAGGCTATGGGTACAACCTGGAAAGTTGGGGATTGGGAAGGCTTAAAGGGTCTGCAAGTAAAGAAAATGACCTCCCACTGCACTCCTTATATGGGGAGCAAGCCGGGTGGCATTTATGTTGTACAAATCTCTGAGAAAAGCTACAAACGAGATAAGTCCCGCTCGATTTCCAAAGCAGTCTTCAGCCGTTGGATTTGCGTTGCCTCGTAAAGAGACCTCGTTAAAGGCGCGCTTCGTGTATTGAAACGGCAGTAGCACGGCGTGGGTAAAACTAAAAGAATGTCTCACAACTGGGGGCGTGTCCTAGGCAAACGACGAGGCTCCTGCATTGATGAAGGATAAGTGTTAGCAAACCGTGACATAGGCTCGACGTCATCAAAACCCTCTTCTCCGTCTGAGGATCCGGACAGCAGGATTTTAAGGGGCTATTGTGGGGCCAGAAAATTTGTGATCCAGGCCCACTTTACATTGGGGCCCAAGGCCCACGCCGAGGATGGGTGTCGCCGAGGACATGCAACAGAAGTCCAAATGGCCTAGAGATATAGCCGAGAATGATTCTGTCCTCGGCATCCTAAATTGTTCCTGGAAGAAAGGGCGAGTCCTGTGTAGGAGCGGTTCAAGGAAAAGCTAAACACCTCCGCATTGATGGGGAAAGGACCCATGAACAGTGAATTGACATCAGAAAAGGGAAAGACTGCCATTACTGTAATTAAGTATTTTGCGCCTGACAGAGCAATACTTTTCAACTTTTACAACCGCCCCCAACTACTTTGGGTATGGGCCGATAGGACAGGCATCAGCCCTCGAAAGCTGAACCTCCACGTGGACGTTGGGGAGAGGGTAAATGCTAGTATAAAAGGAGAAGGAAGCAAGCCAAAAAGGAGGAGGGAGGACCAAGGCCAAGAGCTAGAGCCTCCCAAGTCGTGCCGAGGAGAAAATCTTCTTGGGCAAGCGTGATACACCCTTGTGCGATTACCATGAACACCATGACCAACTACTATCCGGTGACCAAGGCCTAACCTTTCAGCCCACGCTCTACAAATTTTATTGTTTGGGCTTTTAAACGTGCGAACCCCATATCAGTTTGGGGTCGTCACAAATTGAGTCCTTACATGCTAATTTTTAGAAAAAAAATTTCTCTTGGTAGTTTTTTTGTTTTAAATTTGGTTGAATTACAATTTTAATCCTACTTTTTATTTGTTAAGAATAAGTATTATCTAATTAAATTAGGAGTATTTTGGCATTTTTTGAAGCCATAATTAGTTTTCTGAATCCTCTTAATATATAGAGATGAGTGTAGGAATTTTAATTTAAAAAATAAGAACTTACACAATTGGGTGTAATAATGTGATTGAGTAAGTGTTAGTCTTTAATTCTTCACGCTCAAAATTTAAAGCGTGTCTTCTTCAATCCAAATCCTTTCTTCATTCTTCCACTTCAAACTCAAAGTGTGATCTTCTTACCTAAAAGAATGGAGAAAGTGAGGGCACGTGGTGGAAAACATAAAGGCATAAACTTTAGAAATTGCTTTCATGGCCAAAAATTTCTAGCACACTAAATACTGAAAAAAAAAATGCAGAAAACTTACCAGAAAAAATTTTCTATAGAAAGAAATATAGCATTGGGATAAAGGTTTTTTTTTTTTTTTTTTTTTTTTTTGGTGGGAGGGGGTGTAAGGTGTCGTAAGAAAAACTAACTGATTTGAACATTCACTAATCACTACAAATTTGCGTAATTATTTTGGTTTGGGGCTGTAAATAAGAAAAACCAACATATTCTTCTATTCTCTGTTGAGTTCAAGTTAGTTTACTTAATTGGATGAAATATATATATATATACATAGTGGAAGAAAGTCATGCCCGTTTGTTGAATAATGGATTTGTATCAGCCCTACAGCCTGCAGGCACATCATAAAATGTTTATTGTGGCTCACTTGATCCTTTTCGTGTGGATGTATTGAAGGATTTGCTTGATTTATGCCCTGAGAAAGTGGACAACTATGAAGAGAAGCTGAAAAATTTCTACACAGAGCACATACATGCTGACGAGGAGATACGTTACTGTTTGGAAGGAAGCGGGTATTTTGATGTTCGAGACAAGGATGACCGTTGGATTCGCATTTGGATCAAGGCAGGTGATCTTATCATTTTGCCCGCTGGAATCTACCACCGGTTCACTCTTGACACCAAAAACTATACTAAGGTAACATTGAAATAATATCAATTACTTAACAGCTAGCGCCTACTAAATCAATTAGAGCATGAGACTATGTTGGTTTTGATTGTCGCTAATTTGACATAAATATATGGTACAATCCACAACCATGTTTTTGACTGATTTTGCAAATTAAACCACTGCATTTGCTTACTGATAACAATGACTTCACCACCCGACTAAATCACTTATGTAGCATTTTGACATAATGGCCCTTGTTGGTTGATCGGCAATTTGGTGTTTGTTGGTTTCGCAGTTGATGAGGTTGTTTGTGGGAGAGCCGGTGTGGAGTGCATATAATCGGCCACAGGAGAAACACCCGGCTAGAAAGGAGTACATCAAGAGTTTGACTGAAAAAGTGGGAATGACATTGGAAGCTCACTAGGCATCGGATGTCCTAGGTTACTTTTCATCTACTTATATGTATGGTCAGCTAGGAAGATGAGAGCCTAGCTATTTACAAGTGTAACCGTGATGTGTGCACGATTTGTTGTGTATGTACTATATTTGGAAAGTCCTTTCTGAATTGGCAAATAATTGAGCTATGCACTTGACAATATAGATAGAACTTTATTTAAAAAATTAGCGATGCATATTTACTTTTAACTCTATATATTGTTGTTATGATCAGTCAAGGTGCAGCCTAGTGGTGGGAGGTTTAAAATGAGTTATAAACCTAGATATCTTGGATTTGAATTCCCACTAGGTGTTTCTCTAGATTATATGATACATGATTCTGGCAGGTAGGGTCGTGTATTTAGGATTTACACCATAGGAATGAGTTTGAAAGGCCCTCTACCTTAGTAAAGTTTTACATCATCAAAAAAACTCCACCATTTTGTTTTGAAGCATACCTATCCTCTGTTGTGTCTAATCATGTGATATTGATAAATAATTTGATTGTGAAGCTAGTGCATGAAAATTTGTGGCAATATCATAAATTATATAATAAAAGTTGGATCCTAGAAATTGTGGTGGCAGCAAAGTGATGAACTTCTCTCTACCTTTAGTATTTACACTCATTTATTATTATTATTATTATTATTATTATTATTATTGATGATGCATGAAAATCAGTAGGCTAGAAACCGGTGTAACCAGGCCAAGGACCCTTCGACACTTAAGTCAGTTTTTTCTATAAAACATAAGGATGGGAAATAGTGGATGGTAGAACTTACCTTGGGTGAATGAGACTTGCTCCTTTTATAGAGAGTTTGAAGTGGGTCTACTTGTTAGGATGCACCACCATTATGGGTTATGTGAGTAGTTAATGGAGAAAATGGGTAAATGAGGCACGTGGAGTAGATTACAGGGAATTCTCTCCATGTAGTACATCATGGCCAAATCATATGGAACCTTATGAGAAACTCCTGTAGAATTCACCAAGTGTGTCATCCGGTTGTCCATGCCTTTGTATCATGGACAATTAACCTGAGACTTGATGGTCATATTATTAAGGGATGGGTATCATTCCTACACACGATGTCATTGTTGGGTTTCTCCTCTTAAGCCGTTTTGGTCACGGCTTGGTCATGGACTACTACTTAGGACGAGTTGACCTTTTTAATCCCCATCAATTATTATTATTATTATTATGTGAGGATTAAATTAAACATTAGTTGAATATATCTTTTATATTTATAAATTTTATTAGGTATTTGTATATCTTATGATATAAGATAAGATATGATAAACAATACAGAAAAATTAAAAATTAATTCAGATACAATTCTCATTTTGACAACTATGTCTCCATTTAAAATTTTACTTTAAAAAACTAAACCTACACAATTACACTTTTCTTTACCGATTGCTAAAAGAAAATATTTTATTAATTTAAAATTAATTAATAAAACTGATAATGAAAATAAAGTTATTTCATTAGCACAATCACCTCCAACTTTACAAATTATCTATAATTTATTCCACCACAAACCAAATGAACTCCATGTGAAGTTTGATATGCATAAAAATTTGCTTTTTCTGATTGCAATGCATACTTAAATACCAAAGATTGCTAAGTTAGTTTTTTCAGTGATCATCGTCTAGAATTCTAGACTTTCGTTTTTGGTCTGCATGACTTCTTCGTAATATGTTAGCTAGGTGTCTTTTGCATTATTTGTAAGCAAAAAATCATCTTAATTAAGAAGGAAAAGAGCACTATATGTCTCCTCAGTTATACACAAAACGATCAAAAAATAAACATATATATAAACGCCTAAAAGAAAACTCATAAACAAATGGAGAACACAGTAATAATACTCAAGAAGAAATAGGATTGCGGTGCTTTGAAAAGCAGGCTAACAAATGAGAAGACCATTATGTTGTGAAGTGGAACGAGCCCAAGAGTTATAAATCCCTTAAGCCAATGCAATCCAGCTTTGAGTTTGATATCGGGAGGGCATTCAAGGGGAGAGGAGGAACTGGAGTTGGCCACAACTGTTGCACAAGTAGAAATACAGATGTTGCAGGTATAGGCCGAATGCGCTTGTCATTGTTGACCAATTTTAACACCCTTGTCCGCATGTTGCACGAGAGAATGTAGTTGACACGTCTATGTCGAGGGGCATATCTTAAGAAGACAATTTCGCTATCATTGGGGTGGAAAGCTAGGAAAATTACGAACGGAAAGAGCAACTTCAATCTCTCAGGTTTCTTAAATGGATCCCCAAATTCTTCTAAAACTATGTCCTTGAAGTGAACTTTGTGTTTCATGCACCATGTACCTGAATTACTGTAATCCTTGAGTTCCCAAATAGTGTAACTTCCTGCATCATCTAGAGAGTAGCGAGATTTCTGGAATATTCTGAGACGCTTTTGGAAGGATCCAAAGGAGATTTCAGAGTGTTGAGGCGAAAGGTCAATAGGTGGATCAATATAATGGCATTGCTCTGAACTGTGGAATGGATCAAACACCACAAATCCTTTAATAGCTTGGTTTTCTCCTTCTCCTTCCACCCAAACCCAATGCAACATCCCATTGCAGGCTATAACACCAGATCGACAAGACATAGATAGGAAGGGATTCAAGTTCAAACCTCGTGGGGATGAAAGGACTGAGTTGCTCCATTCATTAGTCTCAGAAGAAAAGATCTGCACCTGTAATTGAGTTTGCGTAGTACTGGATTCAGCATGTAGACAACGAATGCGTACCACCCTAAATCTGTAATGGGCATTGTTAATACACCCTTGCTTCTTGTCACAGCTATTGGGAAGGCATACAAACCCGACCATAACAATTGCGGCGTTGTTGTTAGATGGAAGACGAGGGAGCTTGAGCCATTCTTTTGTAAGCGGATTGCAGATGTAGTATTCCTCGTAAAAGCCACTTTTTTGCTCCATTCTATTCGTTGGAACTTGGCTGCATACCAGCAATAAGTCGTCAAACGATGCCTCGATGTGAGTTGGGTATTTTAATCTTACAACCGGAAGAAAGTTGAGAAACTCGAGTCCCTTACGATCGGATTTGAACAGTGAAGAATTATCGGATGAAAGAACTCGGATATCATCTTCGTTGGGATTGTCAGACTTAGTTGGATACTGTAACACATGAGTAAAGGAGCACGACTGTGACTTTGACTGTGAGGAGTAATAACAGTCGTTGCCGAAGAGCTGGTGGCGGTGGTGAATGAATCCGCGAATAAAGTAAGGATCTGAAATAAGAGAAAGCCAGTGCTTTGAGACGGATTTGTACTGGACAGCGTATCGACAAGGAAGTCGATAAAGGATCTCCAACAACATAGCATCGGGAAGCTTGTTGTTGATAAATTCATATTCATGCAATGGTTCCGATTCCGATTTTTCATCCCGATCATCTTTTTTTCTTCTTTTGCAGCGAGAAACCAAACTAAGGTCTGTGATTGACTCCTTCACCGCCATATTGGCAGATAGGTATAGGCTTAGCAGAAGCAGATTGCAGATCTTATCTAAAGGAAGAGGATATTGTAATTAGGGTTTTTTAGAGAAGAATTGAGTGGGTCGAGTTTTTTTTTTTGTGTGTGTGTTTGAGCGAGGATCCCTTATATATTTATATATATTGGTCGCTTAAATTTCAAGCCATTAAATTGGTTCATCTTTAAAAAAAATTATGTCGGTTAATATTATCTTACCGCAAAGAGATGTCTACTTGTTTTGGAGTTTTATTTTTGTCATGCTATCCGACTTTGTCTTTTGCTAGGGGAGGTGAGCGCGTTGATTTGCTTCCAAATGAATATTTGTGTGTATCAGCGTATAGCAAATTCCTTTTGGTTAGGACCTACATCTTTTAGCACAAAATTTTTTCCAGAGGGTACAAAAACTAAATATAACAAAAAAATTTTAAATAAAAAAAAATTCATAGACTAAATTTTTATAAATTATCTTCAACTTGTATCATACCTCTTTTATTATACTAATATTATTTACATATAATATAAACTATAATAGTCCATTCGAAGTGAAGGGAAAAAGGGGAAATAGAGTAGAATAAAATAGATTTGACTGAAGATTAATTTATTTTCAGATAACTCTGTTCTACTCTCCTCAATTCTCCCTCAATCCAAAGTAAGGTTTTTTTAGCAGTTCCTCTTTTTATATACACAGTTAAATAATGACTGGAAATGCATTTTCAATCTTGGTAAGAATCTTTGTTTGATTAATTTCATGCTGAAAATACATATTTCATGGTTGTTGTTAAAACAACTAGAGTAAGTACAAGTTTAATTAATCTATTAACAAGTACATAAATTGTTGATTTTTTAGCTCTCACCAACCCTTATCATAATTCAAAACATATTATTTTGATATGGATGTTTAGATTTATTTTTAAGCCTTATTTGGTAAGAGGATTTAAATACAATTTTTTTTTTTTGGAAACCATAATTACAATATTCAGAAAATCATTTCTTATTTTCCATGTTCAAAACATGATTTTGAAAAGGTTGAGAGAATGTTTTTCATGATATAGAAAATATTTTTAATGGCATACTTGTAAATAAATTGAAAATAATAGACTCCACAGGTTTGTCCAAATTCTTTTATCTTGTAGATTAGAGAGCTTATTTTTATCACAAAAATATTCTTAAGTTTCAAATTTGAAGTTTATCATTATCCAAAAATAAAAAATAAAAATAAAGAAAGAAAGAAGGGTACATTATTTTTATTCCTACACTTCAATTTTAAAGCTTATAATAATAATAATAATAATAATAATCATCATCATCATCATCTGCACATTGCTTCTTGTAAAATAATTTTTAAATTATTCTTAAAAGTGAGAGTTAAACACACATAATGTAAAAAATTATTATCTAAAAACTAGTTTCACATTCAATTTTTTAAAAATTATGTTTACACTATTTTGAAAATAAAAACAAAAATCCTTATATCAAACAGACCCTTATTAGCTAATTAAAAAAAAATGACATCAACTTCTATCATTTCGGTCAAAAAAAAAAAAAAAAAAATGACATCAACGGCAGTGGGCGGTGGGGCACTAGTGCATATACACAATAATCGCATATCTAATTAATCTCTGTGATCCGTAGACTAATTCAGGGCTTTTTTTTTTTTTTTTTTTTCATATTTACTTGTTAAAGGAGAAAAGGGGTTTTCTAATTGGAGGGGCCACGGATGGGCTAACTTTTGAAAATGGGTTTTGTGGGGGGCAAGCTTTGTCAGCCAACAGTGGGCCTTAGGACCAGGATGAAGCCCAACCATGGCAGGAAACGAAAACAGGGTTGGGAGACATTTAGCCCAATCCTGTTGGGCTGGGCCGGTTTTATTTAAGGATCGTCCGAGGAGTAGTGCCTCCTCGGACGCACTTAATGGACGTCAAACACGTACCCTGTCCATGGTAAGGAACCCTCCTAAATGAAGGAAGTGCTAAACGGGCAGGGAACAACCACTACTGCCGCATTAAATGCAGGGAAACTACTTTTCCAGCCGCATTAATGTGGATTAGACAGAAAAACAGTATTATCTCGGCCATTGCAACTCACAGAAAAAGGAGGGGGATGTCCTTTGGGACAGGCACTCGAGTAGAGGCCTAGATGGTGAACAAGTGTAAGGTCATTATCAATTAAAGGAGGAGATATAAGAGCAGAAAGTCTCCACAAAGGGGGGGAGGATTTTTCCAAGAAAGAGAGCAAGTGGAACACTAAAGCAGCCTCAGGGATAGTCATCTGAGAAAACTAAACAAAACAATCTCACGTCCTATTTGTTGCATGGTTCGCCATTAATCACGTCCACTCTGTCAAGACCTAGCTCTGAGTCCCACTCTCTACAAATTCATTGTCGAGGGTCTTTTGGGCCAAGATCGCTGGCTTGCTGGGCCTGGGCCCCAAAAACCGCCCTTACAATTGGCGCCGTCTGTGGGAAGAACTTGTGTCTCGACAAGTGAAACCGCGAGAATGGAAGGATCAGGTCCACACCAAACAGGACGTGCAGACTCCCAACGACAGGACAATGTTATGAATCCTGAACGGGAGAAGGACCAAAATAAACAGCGAGAGGGAAGTGTGAACACCTCTCCCACAGGAGTGAGCCGGCCAAAGGGGAAGGGTCGTGCTTCCCCTGAGCAAAACGATCGAAGGATTCTGCTGCAAGAGATTGATGCCTTAAAGAGAGAGTTGCGCCGAGCGCAGCGAAAACGTCCCTTATCCCGCTCGGACAGTAGCAGTGATGGGGACAATGAATACAAGCAAACGTCGAGAACCCCTCCGAGCGAGACCTTCTCTTACGAAGAAGAGCGGCCTTACAAGCGCGGCCACAAGAGTCCATCATACCACGGCACAGCCAATGATGCCATGAGCCGTGCTTTGGATCGCATATCCCAATCTCCTTTCACGCGAAGGATAGAGAGGGCAACGCTTCCTCGGCGGTTCACTCAACCGGCATTCGCCATGTACAATGGTCGGACCGACCCAGTAGAGCACGTAAGCCAATTTAATCAGAGGATGGCCGTCCATTCCAGGGATGAGGCACTAATGTGTAAGGTATTTCCGTCCAGCCTGGGACCTATGGCCATGAGATGGTTTGACTCCCTCCCACCAAACTCCGTTGACTCCTTTAAACAGCTAACACAGGCCTTCGGCTCTCGCTTCATAACCAGCAGTAGGGTTCCTCGGCCCCTGGATTCCCTCTTGTCCTTGTCCATGCGAGAAGGAGAAACGTTGAAAGCCTACTCGGATAGATACTGGGAAATGTATAACGAGATAGAGGGGAATTATGATGATGTCGCCATCAGCACGTTCAAGAGGGGCCTGCCGACAGATCATGGCCTGAGAAAGTCCCTCACTGGGAAACCGGTCACCAGCGTGCGTCAACTTATGGACAGGATTGACAAGTACAAAAGGGTCGAGGAAGACCAGCAGATGGGGAAGGGTAAGGCGAAGGTTGTCCCTCAGGAGAGGCGGGACTTCAGGTCGGATCGTTTTAACAATAGTAACAGGTCGAGAGGTGACTATATGGGGCATCACGGACCTACTGGGGCTCAGGCGGTTCATGCTGTGTTCCGAGAACCGCTACACAAAATCCTGGAGAAAGTGAAGTATGAACCTTTCTTTCAGTGGCCGAACAAGATGGCTGGTGATCCGTCGAGGCGCAATCAGAACCTGTATTGCGCGTACCATCAGGAGCCAGGTCACACCACGGACGATTGCAGAAGTCTGAAGAGCCTTTTAGATCGGCTCGTCCGGGATGGGAAGCTAAGGCATCTACTGCATCGCCCTGAAGGAGGACAGGAACCGTCGAACAATGAAAGCGGACAAAATACATTGAGGCCGCCCATCGGCACAATTAATGTCATCCTCGCCGCACCGGGAAGGACAGGTTCTGCCCCTTTCAGGGTGATGTCAGTGAGCGGTATCTCGGCTCAGCTGGATAGCAGAGTTCCTAAAAGGGCCAGGGTGGATGCCGCTCCCCTAATCGGATTCTCGGAGGATGATAAGCGAGGTACCATTCAACCCCATGATGATGCCCTGGTCGTCACACTCAGAATCGGAGGTTATGACGTGAAAAGGGTGCTAGTCGATCAAGGTAGCGCTGTGGAAGTAATGTACCCCGACCTATACAAGGGGCTGAATTTAAGGCAGGAAGACCTTTTACCGTACGATTCTCCTCTAGTCAGCTTTGAAGGAGCACTCGTCACCCCGAAAGGCATGATCAGGCTGCCTGTGCAAACAGACTCGGACGTGGTGGAAGTGGACTTCATTGTAGTAGATGCGTACTCCCCCTACACAGCTATCGTTGCCCGGCCGTGGCTTCATGCGTTAGGGGCTGTACCGTCGACCCTGCACCAAAAAGTGAAATACCCGTCCGGAGGTCAGATAAAAGAAATAATCGGGAACCAGGGCATGGCCAGGCAATGCATGGTGTCGGCAATTTCGCGACGGCAAAGTGGTGAGTCTTCCACATCAGCCAAGAAGGGATTATAGCAATTAATGAACTCGGCCCCAACCGTGGGTGAGAAAGGACCAGCCCCGGAGGTAAGTTGTGAGGATCTGGAGAAAGTACTCGTCGGATCAGACCCAGAGAGGTTTTTTCAAATTGGTTCAGAACTACCGCCCCAGGAGAGGTCAGCATTGATTGCTTTTCTCCGACAGAATGTAGATGTGTTTGCGTGGGACCCCTATGAAGCCCCCGGGGTCGACCCAGGTTTCATCTGCCATCACCTGAATGTGAATCCGGCTATAACACCTAAAAGGCAGCCTCCTCGGCGACCGTCGAAAGAACATACCGACGCCGTAAGAGAAGAGGTCGCGAAACTGAAGAGGGCAGGGGCTATCAAAGAGGTCTTCTATCCCGAGTGGCTGGCCAACACGGTCGTGGTAAGAAAGAAGAGCGGGAAATGGCGGGTCTGCGTAGACTTCACAGACTTAAACAAGGCCTGCCCAAAAGATCCCTTCCCTATGCCCCGGATAGACCGGTTGGTGGATTCGACTGTCGGACACCCCAGAATGAGTTTTCTAGACGCCTTTCAGGGCTATCATCAAATACCCTTGGCCGCTGAAGACCAGGAGAAGACTGCTTTCGTCACACCGGTTGGGAATTATCATTATAAGGTTATGCCTTTTGGCCTGAAGAATGCCGGCTCAACTTATCAAAGGATGATGACCAGAATGTTCGAACAGCAGATGGATAAGAGTGTTGAAGTATACATAGACGACATGGTGGTTAAAAGCAAGTTAGTGCCCGACCATATTGGAGACCTCGGCGACGTTTTTCAAATTCTGAGAAAGTACAAGCTACGGCTCAATGCAACTAAGTGTTCATTTGGGGTGGGATCTGGGAAATTCCTGGGTTATATGGTCACTCACAGAGGCATAGAGGTTAACCCTGACCAGATAAGAGCCATCCATAGCTTGCAGCCTCCTCGGAATCCTAAAGAGGTCCAAAAGCTTACTGGTATGATAGCTGCTTTAAACCGTTTCATCTCGCGCTCAGCAGACAGATGCAGGCCATTCTTTCTCCTATTACACAAGTGGAAGGGATTTGAGTGGAATGAGGAGTGCGTTACAGCTTTCCAACAGCTAAAAGAATACCTCGCCCGGCCGCCTATTATGTCCAGCCCCGATGCTGACGAGGTCTTATTCGCCTACATCGCCGTCGCCCCCCATGCTGTCAGCCTGGTGTTGATTCGAGAAGACAACGGCGCGCAGCGACCAGTCTATTACGTGAGCAAATCACTGCAGGAGGCAGAAACCCGCTATCTCCCCCTTGAAAAAGCTGTTTTGGCCGTCGTACAAGCCACGCGAAAGCTTCCCCACTACTTTCAAGCACACACCGTAGTGGTGCTAACACAACTCCCCTTAAAGGCCATTCTACGCAGTGCGGACTACACCAGCCGAATCGCAAAGTGGGGAACAATCCTGGGTGCCTTCGATATCAGATACATGCCTCGCACTGCTATAAAGGGCCAGGTCCTCGCCGACCTCGTGGCAGAGTTTGCGGAACCCACGCTAGAAGTCATGCTAGGGGCTGATGAGAAAATGATCAGCACAGTCTCTCGACACGAATACACTTGTTGGAGGGCACACGTCGATGGCGCGGCGAATCAAAGGGGTTCAGGAGTAGGAATCGTTCTGCTCTCCCCGGAAGGTCTAACCATAGAGAAATCACTGAGACTCGGATTTCCAGCCACGAACAATGAAGCCGAGTATGAGGCGCTACTCGAGGGAATGTCGATGATTCTGAAAATGGGGGGGAAGTCCGTGGACATACTCTCGGATTCGAGGCTCATTGTGGGGCAAGTAAACGGAGATTTGGAAGCCAAGGACGACAGGATGCAAGACTATTTGGATCGGGTTAGACACCTGCAGACCCACTTCCATCATTTCCGCCTGACGCACGTGCCCAGAAACGGAAACGCACATGCTGACTCCCTCGCGACGTTGGCTACCTCATCGGCCCAGCCCCTTCCTCGGGTCATCTTGGTAGAAGACCTCATCCATCCCTTAGCAGGGAAGGCCAGCGGTGTTCGAGTACATACCGTCAGGACAGGTCCGAGCTGGATGGATCCTCTAGTGCTGTACTTACAGCACGATACCTTGCCGGATGATAAGATGGAAGCCGACAAAATCAGGAGAAAGGCTGCTCGATTCTGGTTGTCCGAAGACTCCAAGCTCTATAGACGCTCGTTTTCGGGGCCCTACTTGCTGTGTGTGCACCCAGAGGCCACAGAACTCATCCTGGAGGAGTTACATGAGGGAATTTGCGGAAGTCATACAGGGGGTAGGTCTTTGTCCCACCGGGCCCTAACACTCGGTTACTGGTGGCCGAGCATGCACAAGGAAGCCCTGGAGTATGTGAAGAAGTGTGATCAGTGTCAGAGGTTCGCCCCAAATATACACCAGCCTGGCGGAGAGTTGAACCCGCTATCCAGTCCCTGGCCATTCGCGCAGTGGGGCCTAGACATACTCGGTCCGTTTCCCAAGGCAACAGGGAACAGGAGATTCCTTCTCGTCGGCACTGACTACTTCACCAAATGGGTGGAAGCCGAAGCTCTGGCGAACATTAGGGACGTCGATGTCAAGAAATTTCTTTGGAAGAACATTGTCACCAGGTTCGGCACCCCACACACCCTGGTGTCCGACAATGGACTCCAATTCGACAGCAAAGCCTTCAGAAGATACTGCAGTGAGCTAGGAATTATTAACCGGTATTCCACGCCAGCTTACCCACAGGGTAACGGACAAGCAGAAGCTGTCAACAAAACAATACTGAACGGACTTAAAAAGAGATTGGATGACGCAAAGGGAAGGTGGGCCGAGGAGCTAGCCCACGTCTTATGGACATACCGCACCACGCCCCGTAGGTCTACCGGGGAAACCCCTTTTTCTATGACCTACGGAGCCGAGGCTGTCATCCCACTGGAAGTAAACTTCCCCACTCAGCGAACTGCCGCTTTCTGCCCCACTGCCAATGACAAACTTCTGGAAAAAAGCTTGGACCTCATCGATGAAAGAAGGGAAAGCGCTTCGGTTCATCTAGCTCACTACCAGCAGAAGCTCAAGCAAGGTTACGACACCAAAATAAAGCCCAGACCGCTGGCGCCTGGAGACCTAGTATTGAGGAAGGTCTTGGGCACCGCAAAGAACCCGGCGTGGGGAAAGCTCGGACCAAACTGGGAAGGACCGTACCGTATCACTTCCGTAGCCGGCATAGGAGCCTACTTCTTGGAAGACTTGGACGAACATGTAGTGCCACGCCCTTGGAATGTAAATAACCTCAAAAGGTATCACTATTAATAAAAGTATCTTTTTCACTTGAGTTCTGGTTTCCTTGTGATTTTTGCCTTGTACCCTATTTTCTTTTTTCTTTTTTTTTCTTTCCTTTAAGTACTAGACAGAACCAAGGTTTTGCATGGTCCTTGGACTCAAGCCTATGGGGAAACTAGCTACGTTAACAATAAGCGTTAAACAGAACCTAAGTCCTGCCTGGCTCCTCGGACCACAGACTTGGGGGAAATTAACTGCTAAATTGTTCCTAATAAGCGCTAAACAGAACCTAAGTCCTGCCTGGCTCCTCGGACCACAGACTTGGGGGAAATTAGCCACATACTTTTAAGTACTAGACAGAACCAAGGTTTTGCATGGTCCTTGGACTCAAGCCTATGGGGAAACTAGCTACCTTAACAATAAGCGCTAAACAGAACCTAAGTCCTGCCTGGCTCCTCGGACCACAGACTTGGGGGAAATTAGCCACATACATTTAAGTACTAGACAGAACCAAGGTTTTGCATGGTCCTTGGACTCAAGCCTATGGGGAAACTAGCTACCTTAACAATAAGCGCTAAACAGAACCTAAGTCCTGCCTGGCTCCTCGGACCACAGACTTGGGGGAAATTAGCCACATACTTTTAAGTACTAGACAGAACCAAGGTTTTGCATGGTCCTTGGACTCAAGCCTATGGGGAAACTAGCTACGTTAACAACAAGCATTAAACAGAACCTAAGTCCTGCCTGGCTCCTCGGACCACAGACTTGGGGGAAATTAACTGCTAAACTGTTCCTAATAAGCGCTAAACAGAACCTAAGTCCTGCCTGGCTCCTCGGACCACAGACTTGGGGGAAATTAGCCACATACATTTAAGTACTAGACAGAACCAAGGTTTTGCATGGTCCTTGGACTCAAGCCTAGGGGGAAACTAGCTACCTTAACAATAAGCGTTAAACAGAGCCTGAGTTCTGCTCGGCTCTTCGGACCACGGACTTGGGGGAAATTAACCGCATGTATCCAAGTGACGGAAGGGACACAAGGCTTCCTTCTTCCCCTCGGACCTCAGCCTCGGTGAAAATAACTACTACTTGATTAGCTCATACTTAATCGCATTGTTTGAATTACGACTAATGGCCCAACCTCGGAATTCTACTGATATAGCCAAAATACGTTCATAACAAAGGCAAAGTAGAAGCAACGAAACAAAACGAAACGGAGTTATATCATTCATCAAATGCCAAAATGGCTCGTTTTACACATATTTGCGAAGCCTAAGCAAACAAAAAGCAAAAAGCAAAACCTACTACAAGTTAATCCCTACACTAATGCTTTAAACCGGGTCCTGGGCCAAGCACTTCTCGGGGACAGCGGCCATGGGGTTTTCCTCCTCAGCCGTTGGTTTAGGCCCAGCTTCTTTAGCCTGTGCAACGACGTCCCTTATAGTAAGGGCGTCTTCTGGCGATTTGCCCCTGGCTGACGGCTGCCCCTCCTTGTTTCCATCCTTGCCCCCTGGGATGTCGGCGCCGGGAGGGACGGTTTGTGCAGAGGCGAGATCCCCTAGGGAATCCGAGCCAGGGATCTCGCGAATATCCTGTGGGAAGAAGATACTCTCGAGCCTCCTAAGGTCGGAATCCACAGGGACTGCTGCTCGGTCCATGGCGACTCCCCAGGACTCAGTAACGTAGTCCCTGCAGACCACAGCTACCTCTTCGGCCAGCCTAGTTTCAGTATCCGCCACTCCCCGTTCATAAGAGGCCGCCACCGCAGCCTCGGCGGCCTCCCTGGCCAATCTGGCTCCTTCCTTCACTTGTACCAGCTGCGCCTTAAGATCCTGGGCCAACTGCTTCTCGGTCGCAAGGTTTATCTCGGACAAGTGAAGCTGTTTGCGCATGTCCTCGGCCTGCTTCATTGCGCTCTCAAGGCCCGCATTGGCGCTGTCCCGTTCCCTCACGGCCTCCTTAAGTTTTTCTTTTAGGCTCTCCTTTTCCAGCTTCAGGACAGCAGCAGTTTTCTCCGCGGCTACGCGGGATTGGACCTCGCCATTAACCTCTTCCCGTGCACTTTTCGCCCGCTCTTCGGCGACGTAAACTTGCTGGGTGATCTGCATAGAGTTAATAAAGGTGTCGTTAAAACGAAAACAACGCTAGCTGAAGGTGGAGCACAGCGTCCAATATGGCCAAGGCTTGTTGCTCACCATAGCGAGATCCCTCTTCAAAGACTTGAAAAGGTCTGGTTGCCCCGTTTTCCTGAGCCCGTCCATGTCGCGGGGCAAGAGCAGGGGTTGCTGCAGGGCCTCGGCAAGGTTGGTCGCCTGCCCCCGTGTGGACTCCCAAATTGTGGCATCCCAGGGAATGGGAGCACCGTCCAGTTCCAGCCGTGGGCTCCAAGTACGTTGCGCCCTCCTCAGCGCCGCTTCATCTCGGCTGTCAGTGGACTTGGCCCGCTTATCCTTGGGCTCCTTTCCTTTCTTCTGCTGCTTCGGTTGCTGAGGGCCGACCTCACCCTCCTCCAGTTCTTCCACTGGCCTCTTCCGCCTCAAATTGGGCATAGGCTGAAGTGGGGGGTCGATGGATGAAGGAGGAGGAGGGGGAAGCTTAGCTGGAGCCTGCTCCTTGGTGGCGTCCTTAGAGGACTGCCCCTTGTTCCTGTTAGATAGAAGGCCCCGGAGGCCAGCCCTGGGCTTCAAGTCCATCCCTTCTTCCTCAACCTCTTGGCTAGTATCAATTTGTGCGACGACTAGACCGAGGGTAGGGGCTGCTGAAGCACGGTCTAAGTCTGTGTCAGAGTCCGAGAGCTCTACAACTCTAGCCGACACCTCCCCTTCCTCGGCAAATTGAAAACGATCTATCTGTTCCTCTAGCGAAGAATGCGAAGAACCAGCCTCCTCCTCCGGAACAATCTCTGCAGGAATGGGGCGGTGATCAGGCAATCGAGCAGGAGGCAAATCTGACGAAGCGAGAAACCCGGGTATGGAAACGTTTATACGTGCCAATCTCGGACTTCCAGCCCTGATAGCCTGACCAGCTTCCACTAAGGACCGAGAAAGGGGAACAAAATCCAAAATCAACGGAGCCGACCGCAACTGTCCGTCCTCGCTCACGAAGATCTCAGATCTCAAGAGGTAATTTAGAGCAGGAACGTTGACCAGGCTTAGCCGAGGAGTTGTGTGCTCTTTGTCTGCGAAGATCGTTAAGTGAGATATGTTAGTCCGAGGAGACATGCAGCTATAACAAAGGAAACGCAACACAAATAAAGCAAAACAAAGGGGGAAAAACTCAAACTAGGGTCCTCTCCGCGGAGCCTAATGTTATGGCACCCCACTTGGCTTTCCTGCCCTGGTCGGACAGTGAATGCCGTCATGCCATGGTCCGGAGACGATCAAATGGTCGTCCTTCAAGCCTTTGCTGGACTTGGGGAGGCAGGATATCAACCTCACTTCATCAGACCTGGACTTTAGGTAGTATGAGTCACCGAGCCTGTGGCATTCATAGAGATGAACCACGTCACGCCAAGTTAGGCCGAGGTTCATTTGGTCGTTTAATACGTCGGTGCACCCCAAGATCCGGAGCAGGTTTGCGGTGCACTGATGGGGGGTCAATCTATGACCACGCAGGTAGTCCCTAGTTATTCTCCCCATGGGGATCGTCATTCCTCCCTCCACGAAGGCTATCATTGGAATCACGACCTGCCCTGACTTCCTTTTGAAGAAAATTTCCTCTTCGTGGCAGTACTCTAAACCTACCTCCGGTGGAATACGATACTTCGCCCTGAAGCCCGCCATACCGGCCGGAGAGTCTACCATTTTTGAAAGCCTACCCATTTCCCCCTAATCCTAGGTTACACGAAGGAAGTTCGCCTAAAGAAGAGTAACGAAGAAGAAACGCGCACTTACGGGTAAGAAACTTGACGAAGTCTTCAATAAAATGATGGCGAAGATAAGAGCGTACTGAAGGAGAACGCACTAAGGTCTTCTGAATACTGGCGTTTTCGTAGAAAATGGGGAATAAACGCCTTCAGGACCTTATATACCCAGAGGAAGTTGGACAGACGCACTCCCGCCTAGAATAAACAAAGCGTTGTTCACCGTTGATCTGGTCTCCAACCGTTGGATTGAAAGGGCGTAATACTCCAAAAGCTGCAGTTAACTCCCCCCGGGGCATTAAATGCCTTCAGCATTAATGAGGCACGTGATGACACACGCTCGCCCGGATAAAGTAGAGAACCACGATGGGCTGTCCAACAATTATCAAAATCCCGTTTTTTCCTCCTCGGATCAAGAAGAAAGAACCGGAATTTTGAGGGGCTATTGTGGGGGGCAAGCTTTGTCAGCCAACAGTGGGCCTTAGGACCAGGATGAAGCCCAACCATGGCAGGAAACGAAAACAGGGTTGGGAGACATTTAGCCCAATCCTGTTGGGCTGGGCCGGTTTTATTTAAGGATCGTCCGAGGAGTAGTGCCTCCTCGGACGCACTTAATGGACGTCAAACACGTACCCTGTCCATGGTAAGGAACCCTCCTAAATGAAGGAAGTGCTAAACGGGCAGGGAACAACCACTACTGCCGCATTAAATGCAGGGAAACTACTTTTCCAGCCGCATTAATGTGGATTAGACAGAAAAACAGTATTATCTCGGCCATTGCAACTCACAGAAAAAGGAGGGGGATGTCCTTTGGGACAGGCACTCGAGTAGAGGCCTAGATGGTGAACAAGTGTAAGGTCATTATCAATTAAAGGAGGAGATATAAGAGCAGAAAGTCTCCACAAAGGGGGGGAGGATTTTTCCAAGAAAGAGAGCAAGTGGAACACTAAAGCAGCCTCAGGGATAATCATCTGAGAAAACTGAACAAAACAATCTCACGTCCTATTTGTTGCATGGTTCGCCATTAATCACGTCCACTCTGTCAAGACCTAGCTCTGAGTCCCACTCTCTACAAATTCATTGTCGAGGGTCTTTTGGGCCAAGATCGCTGGCTTGCTGGGCCTGGGCCCCAAAAACCGCCCTTACAGGTTTAATGGGCATTTTTGTTTACTAATTTAATTTATTTATTTTGGGATTTTTCTGGACTAATTCAAAACTTTGAAGAGTAATTATAAATATTTAAGGGCTATTTTATTGGGTTTTTCTAGACTAATTCAAAAGGTTTGAGGAGTTAAAGGCCTAAATTCTAAAATCTAAGTGGGCCCAATAAATACATTTTTATTGTAATTTTACTCATTTTATTTGCGATTTGAATACCATCTCTAATAGAAAATTAAAAAAACTAGGGGGTCATGGCCCCCTTGGCCCTATCCTAGCTTCGCCTTAGTCTTTGGCCGATCTTATTAAATTTTATTTTGAAGCATTCTTATCCTCTGTTGAGTATAATCATGTGATATTGATAGATATTTTAATTTATTCTCCACTTTTGACTTTAAAAATTATGGTTTTCACCCTTTTGAATTTTAATGGACAAAATACAATATCGACAATTCTCAAGGTACAAATTATAAATCATAAGCATCCTTGATTACAAATCATCTTTTCATTCCAAAATACAAAATGACCTTCAATTTATCAGCAATGTGAAATGACGTCAGTGATGATTATTCAAATAAGGTTGAGAAGCTCAAAACCAACATGATAATTCAGCTAATGCGAATTAGTTGGACATTGGCTTTGGTTGAGTAGAGTTCTATAAAATAATACTATTACTTGAGGAGAAAGGGAAATGCGAGAACAATACCATCGGGATAAGACTAGCTGCGTACGTATGGAATAAAGAACTCTTCCAGATGAGACTCTTATTCATATGTGAAGCGTAATTGCCATACATGTGTGTTGTTTTACACTACTAATTGCAGACCCACCTAGAGGAAATTTTCAAGCAGGCAACTTCTCTGCTAGAAGAATATCAGAGACTTGCCAAAGGCCTCTCCCACCGATAAGCATGCTGCATGCAGTTTCTGTGGTGCTTTGGCCCATACACATTCTTTGATTTTTTTTTTCTCTTGTTTTGGTTTTATGGGAGTTTCGGGCCACTGTGTTTTCTGTGGTGCTTTGTGTTAGTGTGGCTTGAATTTTGCCACAAGCCCATAAGGCCCAACCAAGCCCAATCCGGTCATAGAAATTGACCTAATACAATTTGTATTAGGAATCCAAGCAGCCGACTTTATAAAGTAACATATATATATATATATATATATATATATATATATATATATATATATATGTGCTTTATTATATGTGGCTAGAAAAAAGAGAATTGATTTAAGAGTAATTCCAATTAATCTAGTGAGCAGCCGCATGAGAGAAAATAGAGAAAAAGAGAGGCAACCAGCTTCTATTCTTATTTTTTCTGTGAGAGAGTGTTAGGGTGTAATTGGGATTTGGGTTTCTTGAGAGTATTCCTGTGCACTATTGTATTTTCCCTGATATTAGTGAAATCCCTGCAACTCCGTGGACGTAGGCAAATTGCCGAACCACGTAAATATTGTCTTGTGCATGTGATTGTTTTTTTTTTTCTTTGGCATGTGTTTTCTCTATTTGTTTTGTTTCTCATAGGTTGGGAATTTTGGTTAAATTCCCTACACTTTGGTCGATACACATTCGTTGATTTTGTTTTTCTCTTGTTTTGGTTTTGTGTTTTGGGCCACCGTGTTTGGCCTCTACCAAACTTTCTTTTGTAACTTTTTTTACATCAATATACTTCCATCTCTTCGGTCAAAAAAAAAAAAAAAAAAAGCAATTTTACACGTTTAATCTTATTATTTTACATGTCAAAAAAGTGTAACATATCTTATTATAATCAATCAAGCCTAATTAGGAATGATGGCCCTCCAATCAAAAAAAAAAAAAAAAGAATGATGGCACTCCATGTACATTAACATTTTGAACTTCATCTCCAGCTCCTGTGTTGTCGAGAATGGAATTCCAAGAGTCAAACTTGGCAGTCATGGGTTGGAGGTCAGCTTCTTTCTTTCTCACTTCTTCTGTCTCTCCTGTTAATATCATTCACCACATATGCATTCTTCACATATACTAATAAGTTTAGATTTCTTGGGCTTTCTTTCCTAATTACAAAAGTAGTTGTCTGATATTTAATTGAATATCAGTAACATTATATGTGAATCATTGAGAATCATGAAGTTGAATGAAATGGGTGAGATTCTTCATCATGATACAGAGGAACATCTTACCTAAATATATAAACAAAGATACATATGAAGAGAAATGAATGGGGATAAACTGATAATCTTAGTACTACACTGTAATTGTCAGTCTTTTAAATCATAAGCTGCAGGTACTGTTTCTACAATCACAAAGGCAAAATTTTTTTTAAGATATAATTGCAAGTACTACTAGCAAAATTAATCTCTTTTTATTTAATTATTATTAGAACATTATATGTGAGCAGTGTCCCCTTGGATTGGAATTTAGGATCATTCTGCATAAAAGTAACTGCGGAAAAAGACCAACATCTTGAAAATAACTCAATGTGTGTAAGAAAGAGGTAGTCTAAATAAGAAGATTGTCTAAGAGGTAGTGATCAGAAGAGACCAAAGCCACTCATCTCTGCATACATTTCAACTTCAGGCTTCACAGCAGGCCCTGGACTCTTGTGTTGAAGTTGGAAGGTTTGGATTAGATAGAAAAGTTGATCGGTTGAAGCGTGACAAGCAGGTTCTAATGGTGGAACTGGTGAAGCTTAGACAGCAACAACAAAATACTAGAACTTACATCCAATCAATGGAGGATAGACTTAGAAAGACAGAAGGGAAACAGCAACAGATGATGACTTTCTTGGCCAGAGCAATGCAGAATCTCAACTTACAATAATTAGTTCAGCAGAAGGAAAGAAGAAACTCCAAGAAACAATAACGAAGAAGAGAAGGCGACCTATTGATCCAACTGAATTCCATTTCCATCCAACAAACGAGGAATTACCATCAGCATTTCCCTGTCAAGCAGCTCAGCAAGTTTCATTACAACAGTTTCCATTTCATCATTTGCAATCTCCCACGCCAACCAAGGATGTCAAGTAGATTCCCCATCCAAAATCTTTGGTTATCAAGATTAATTAACAAGCTACTAAGACTGTAAATAGAAATAATGGCACTTTCCATTTCTTGATCTGCAATGCCTTCTCTCTCGAGGGAATTAATTACAATCCTCATGCTCTCAAACTTCATTTTCTTGACAGCATTCTTTTCCTCCTCCTCTTGTAAACTCTTCATGACAACCGTTTCCTCTCCTTCTCCAAGAGTACTACTGGCAGCTTCTTGCTCTTCGTCTTCTTCTTGACTACCCTTGACAGCTTCTTCGTTTTTGTCTTCTTCAGCTGGTAGACTCTTGATGGCCGAATTATCTATTCCCCAATCGGCCTCTTCAAGGGATGGTAATTCTTCTGGCACAATGATCTCTTGTTCAGCTAGATTCAAATTGGCAATTTTCACCAAGTGTAATGAATGGGCCATTAGTACCATAAAGTTCTTCATCCTTAAATCTCTTTCCTCACTTCATCCAACAGTTGGTTCAGATTGTGAATGTCAACAACGTCGGATTCCCCAAGTCCATATTATCTGGTACTACCGTTATTATCTCTAAATTAAAAAATGAAAAAGAAAAGAATCAAAACTAAAAGGGTCTTTGGGATTTGCTTATTTTACTGAAATTGAAAACTTTTTTCTGAAAGTACGGTAGATAAAGGTAAAAGTTAGTTGAAATAGTATAGTAGGACCCATAAATAGTACCAAAAAGTGTAATGAGACTCTTGAATAGTAGTAAAAGTAAACTGAATAGTAAAATAAGCTGGCTTTTTAATTTGTAGCCAAACACACACCAAGTAACATTGAAAAGGACAAGCGAAGACTGCTGCACCGACTACATTCTAATAATAACCATATAGAAAGAAGGAAAAAGAAAAAAAAAAACTAAGCTTAATTAACGCGGAAAAGGACAATGGCAGAAGAAAGATGATGGACCTTGAGAGAGAGGGTGATTGATGAGTAGAGAAGGGTTGAGAAATCTTCTTGAGAGAAGGGTTGAGAGAATCTTTTTTAGAGGGTAATTTGAATGAGAGAAAGAATTGTTAAAACTAAAAAAAGGGTTTTAGAGCATCTCCAGCAGTTTTTCTAAATTTTTATATTGTTTGGACAGTGAATAAGAACATTTAAATATTATTTTTCCATCTTATTTAAATATTATTTCTTCATTCATTCATTCTTTATTTTTTTTATAATCTTCATTTATTCTTCCTTTATTCATTTCCAACAACTATATTTCAATAATAACTTTTTCAAAATTTTCAATAATCATATTTCTCAAATGGTAATATTTCTTAAGGGATTTTTATTTTTAATTATTCATTAACTTATAATTAATTTCTTTAAAAAAAAAAAACTTATTAAAAAAAGTCCACCAAATGTTTAGATCAATCATTTTTTTCCTATTATTCATTAACTTATAATTAATTACTTAAAAAAAAAAAAAAAAAAACTTACCATACTTTTCATTAAAAAATGTCCACCACACACTACACGGATTAGACCAATTCCTTTTATTTTTTATTATTCATTAAATTATAATTCATTTCCTTAATAAAACTTAACATACATATTATCATTAAAAACAACTCCACCACACAGGCACACACCACACAATTTCCTTTTTTTCTCCACCCCATTCCTTTTTTGTTTCATTATCGTTAAACAGAGAGAAAAAAAATCGGAGAAATTGCCCCCATAGAAATCGCCAAGAGAGAGAAAGGTCGCTTCTGCGAAGGCCAGTGAAGATCATCCACTCACTGCCACTGGTCCTCCTCCTCACCACCAAGTGCATGCAAACCTGGTTGGGTCAGATCGGCTTCTGTCTCTCTCTTTTTTTTTCTTCCTTCTTTTCTTGTTCTGACTCACTTTGTTATTACAATTTGTTTTATGAGAACTAGATTGTGTTTTGTGTTTTGTGTTTTGATTATTTGTCTTTGTTTAGAGACATTTGAGAGACAAAAACAAGAGAGAGAGAAACAGAGGATGAGAGAGAAAGAATAATTTGTTATTGAGCTGGGTATTTTTTTTAAGAAAGAATATTGATATGGAGTTGCTACAGTACTCTCCATGTCAAGAGAGCTACTGTAGCAACTCTAAAAAAAAAATTGGAGTTGGAGAGGCTGTTGAAGGGTGTTTTTTGTGTGTTTACTCTCCAAAATTGGCTTTAAAGAGCTAATTGGAGATGCTCTTAGGATTGTGATAAAATTAAGTGAATATTGGAGTATTCTTTATGATTTCTTGATCTAAGTGATTTCAGTCGTTGGATATTGTGTTATCCATGGATGACAACCAACTACACCCGGATCTTGAATTTTATCCGTTGGATACTTTATCCACAGTTAGACACTTAGACTTAAGGGCCACATCATCTTTCTTTTTTCTTTTTCTTTTTTTCTTTTTTTTTACCTTTGATTTCTCTCACTCTCGCTCACACCTTCTCTAAACAAAGGAAAACCAACCGCACGTGTAAACAACCTAGTTTTCATCGAGGCGGGACCTATCTTTGGTCTCAAGTTGAACCAAACTGAGGGGCCGTTTGGTAGGGTGTTTTGAGTAACAGTTTTCAGTGTTTAAACAACATTACACGTATTTTCATATACTTTTTCACTCACACGTATTTCTAAAAAATACAAATAACGTTACTAGAACAACATTACCAAACAGCCCCTGAGTCTCTTAACGAAATGAGACTCCCTTCAACCTAAAGCACAACATGACCCGGACCTCACGTACGGATTCCTAGTCAAAAAACACACCCTTAACAAGACCGAACTCCTAACTGGAGTGGAGATTGCGATCACATAGTGTTTTTCTCATAAAATTATGGTACAAAAATGGAATTGTGCATGCCATGAATTGTGTTTTTCTCATAAAACCAAAAAAAGTAGCATAAGGTAGGAAAGAAGTAGCAATTTAACAAAAATTTGATATTACAGACGCATGCATGCATGCATTCACGCAACACATCAAATAGAAAGGAGGGTAAACTACATATTTGGTCTTTATTTTTTACATCATATTTTAATTTAGTCTTTAACCTTTCAGTTGTGTCAATTTGGTCTTTAACCTTTCAATATCGTATTAATTTAATCCATGCTGTTATCTTTTTGACAGAAATTGCTAAAATGGCTAACAGCCAAAATAAAAAATGAATTTCTGTTGATATGGCAATAAACTAGTTTTTTTTTTTTTTTTGGGCAGTTTGTCATATCAATAATTTTCATCCAAGATATAAGAGAAATGACTAAATTGACACGATACTGAAATTGGTCATTAACCTTTCAATATCGTATTAATTTAATCCATGCTGTTATCTTTTTTATATAAATTGCTAAAATGGCTAACAGCCAAAATAAAAAATTAATTTCCGTTGATATGGCAATAAACTAGTTTTTTTTTTTTTTTTGGCAGTTTGTCATATCAGTAATTTTCATCCAAGATATAAGAGAAATGACTAAATTGACACGATAATGAAAGGTTAGGAACTAAATTGACACAATTGAAATGTTATGGACCAAATTGAAATATAGTATAAATGATAGGGACCAAAGCCGTAGTTTACCCTAGAAAGAAACACAGATATTGAAGTAATTTTTTTTTTTTTAGATTAGCTATGATTGATTAAGAGTCTTATGCATAAAATGTATCAAATACATACTTCAAAAGGTGGATCAATTGAAGACAAACTAATGGCTTCTGAATTGAAGTTGGAATCCACTGAAGAAAGGGGTTAGAAAGGACAAATTTGAGTGGAGTTGTGGTATGCCTTTGTGTTAGAACCCATTTTCCTCTCCCTTGTGTGTGTGTGTTTGTTTCTCAAAAAAAAAAAAAAATATATATATATATATATATATAGGAACCGAATATCAGACAAATGGAGGGGGGGGGGGGGGGGAACCTAAAATCAATAACAAAATTTATTTAAAATAGGCACCTTAATTTATCTGCAATGTGAAATGACCTTGGTGATAATTATTCAAATAAGGTTAAGAAGCTCAAAAACAAACATGATAGTTCAGCTAATGCGAATTAGTTGGATATTGGCTTTGATTGAGTAAAGTTTTATATAATAATACTTGAGAAAGAGGGATGCAAGAATAATCCCATCGATATAAAACTAGCTGCCACATGTATGGAATTCGGAACTCTCCCGGGTGAGGCTCTTTGTAATACGTGAAGCGTAATTGCGTAAACATGAAACAAATCAGAATAGCAGACTAATTTATAAAAAGAAGGCGTGAAGATTGTTGTTAAGGATCATAAAGGGAAAATTGTTATAAAAGAATTATCATTTTTGTAATGTTCATTTATTGTTTATACTACTTACTTAGTTATGAATAGTTGAAAACTCTTTTAAATATTTATTTATATATATTATTAAATATGATGAATTATTGATATTATACATTTATTTAATTTTTAGATTTATTAATTAAATTATTTATGATGTCACTTATTAGACTTTTGGTTCTGCTCCGGTCTGACTTTTAAAACTATGTTTATACCTACTACTCTCAAACTTAAAATAAATAAATAAAATCCTTCTGCCTATATATTCAAAACAAAATAGAGAGATCCTATATTTCTCAAAAAATAATAATAATAATAAATAGAGAGAACCTAATGTGAACATGAAAGGCTTACTTAAGATTTTTTGCAATTTTGTACGTAGATTAAAGAATTATGCTAAGGACACAGCTTTTAGCATAATTTTGTGCCACAACTCGCCACATGGCAAGCCACCCTTATAAATCACAACTCGCCATGTGACACAAAATTGTGTCAAAAGTTGTGTCCCTAGCATAATTCCAGATTAAAATAAAACCAAAGATTAGAATCTAGGATAATCTCAATTCAATGGGCTTTACTAGTCATAGCCTTAAACGAGTCAAACTCAACGGCTTTCTTTCAACTCAAAATGACTATAATACCCCCACTAACCCATCCCCGATTCAATTCACCTGGACGAGCCCACATCCACAAGCCCTCACATTTCGTAAACAACTTAAGGACATTTTCGTCTTTCCAAAAATTACCACTCAATATTTATAAGTCCGTCTCAGCTTCTCGCGTAGCCACAAAGCTCACAGAGAGATTAAGATTATCAAAAACAAAAGCTCACAAAGATTTCAAAACAATTTACAAACTATGGGTGCCCCAGAGAAGGTAACCTCTGTAAAGTTCATATCTTTCTGTTTGCTTCTCTAGAAAGTTTTAATTTTTCCCGAGAAAAATCTTCTCTTTGTAAATATAATCTTAATTTCATTCACTTGAATTTGTACCTTAAATTTTTTTCTCTCCAAGAGTTTTTTTTTTTTTTTTTTTTTTTTTTTTTTTTTTTGTGATCATTACTTTTTAGATGATTTTGATACATCTGGTATCTGGGAATTACTTTATTTGGGTTGAGAATTATGTAGGATTGTGTGAATTGGTTTAATTATGTTCTCTAAATTGCCTTTTTGGCTTAATTTTTTAAAATCTTTTTGGGGGTTGATGTGTTTTTGGAAATGGTACAAAAACCCATATAGTTTTTTAGCTGATGCTTTTTATTCAAGTGATTAGTTGATGAATTGTAGTGCTTAATCTGTATTATTAGGATTTCGAATGTTCTGGTTTCAGCTCATTATTCCTGTGAAACTTGTTTGATAGTTGAGATACTTGTTTGTACAAGGTTGGATTCTTTACTTGATTTTGGGTATTTTGTGTTTTTTTGGGTGTCAAATTATGGGATTGTTTCAAGTGAACAGCTTGGATCAGTTTTTTTGGGGGAATTTTAAAAAGTTGGCATTGGATTAACTTTGATGGAGCATGCATGACAAGTTGCTTAATTGGAAATTTAGAAAATAAATTGTAATAGAATATTAACAAAAGAAAGTAACTTTGGATATAATAAAAGACAGCTTCTTTATCAATATGTGTGCAAGCAGACGGCTTTTTAATCTTAGTTATTTATTTGTTTAATATTGTTGTTGAAGTTATTTGCTTGTCTATGAAATGCAGTAAATCTGAAAGTTAAAATCGGTCACATATGATGATGCTGGTTGTGTTTGGAAGGTTATTGTTAATCTGAAGCCTTTCCATAGTTTTGTGAAATATTTTCCTTTTCCATATACATTGTATTTGAAGGAGTGCTTGCCAAACACAACAGCAGATTCACTCTCTGCAGTCTGCACTACCACTACTTTTGGAAGTTTGGAGGGAGAGGAGAGTAGAGGGTGTAAGTAGGGAAAGGAGAGGAGACTAATGAGAGTGGAGGGAATGGTTACCCCTTCACCTTGTTTGGATGTTTTAAAACTTAAGTAGGGTGGAAGGGGAATTGATATCCCTCCCCCTTGTTTGGATGTTTAAAAAATTAAGTAGGGAGAGGGGAGGGGAATTTCATATAAATTGACGTCCAAACAAGGTTCATTAAACCATACCCCTCCCATTCACTCTACTCTCCTCTCCTCTCCTACCCCTCCATCCAAACAAACCGTTCGTGTGAATGAGGTCATCGGGTTAGGTCATACGTGTCGCATTTGACTTAGTTTTATTGGCCATAGTCACAAATTCAAGGCCAGCATTTCTCTCATGTCAAGAGTCTTAATGCAATAGTGGGGAAGATTACATGTTTATCTTTTAACATTTGGCATTCATATAAATGTTATGGTGAGATGTAAGATTGAAATGAACAGGGGAACAATCCTCTTCCCTGGTTACAATGGACCAGGACAACATGGTTGGTTTGGATTTGATTTATCAACCCCCTATGTGATCTAGAATCTCCATATTGAATGCAAAGAAAACCTTATGTACCTCCCTCATCTTCTTCTTCTTTTCCCCATCCTAGAGTACTCTTTGTCTAGTTTTCTAAATCTATGTAGTCATCAACACTGGTTGTCTTAGTACTTCAAAATTAACATCTTAGGTCCTTAACCTGATCAGCAGGTTAAGATATTCTATAATTTACTACTACAATCAATTTGACAGATATTAATGAAAATTATTAGGTTTTTATTTTCTAAGGTAGTTTTAAGTTAGGTACACCTAGTTCAGAATCAGGTGTTTTGAACTTGAAAACTCTTTTGTTTTATGCGAGGATGTCAGGTGTTAGGTCAAATAAATCCCAACCAATATAATGTGCAGAAACATTTTAGCAGTGTATTTGTTGTTTTAAATTTATAAGTATCAATCACTGTATTTTGTTGATACTGCTAATAAATGGTGTTTTTGGTTTATGCAATGGAATTATAGCTGTTTAATCTTGGCATTAGTTGTGGTCTCTAATTCTGTTAATATATTACTACAAATTTTGCTTGGAGATGAGTTGTTTAGAAAGAATGGGCAGAACAAACTGATTAGGAAAGTTTTTCTGTGAGATGTTTTATGTGAGGATTGATGGTAATACAGGCAGCAAGAAGCTCATGGAATTACAAGCACATAGACTGAACGAATTTAAAATTTTTATTTACATTGTGATTTCTTAAGGTCATTTTTTTTTTATAAGTGATTTCTTAAGATCATAGCTGCATTCTTTTTAATTCCAGCAGTTTTTTCTGAAGCTTCTTGAGGGTGTGATTGCATAAGAAACCTATGTGTAATTGCTTTCTTTTTCTTCTATTTTCTTTTGTCTTGAAGCATTTGAACCTAAACCTGTTTGGCTGCCTGCAGCAAACTAGGCCTGGAACTTTTGAGTTAAACCCACAAAACATTTAATTCCGTGACTAAAATTCTTATCCTGCTATGCTCAAAAGCATTCCTAAATGTGTACCACATCATAACACAATGACTTGTTATGATGAATGGTAATACAGTGCTTTAATTCAAAGGGTGTTCATCAGAATGAGGACTGAGGAGTCCCTGCATAAGATGGTTTTTTTGTGGTTCTTTGAACTGCACAACTTTCATGTTAGACAAAATTGTTTGAATTCATTGTTTAACATGGCCCCCTTTCGCTGTCATAAGTTATCGTCTCTAACTCTAAATATCCACAGGATCCTAGAGAGGAAGTTCTCCAGGCATGGTACATGGATGATAGTGATGAAGACCAGAGACTCCCCCATCACAAGGAACCGAAGGAATTTGTGTCCCTAGACCAACTTGCTGGTGAGCATCTTTAAAGAATGGGGTAATCATTCAATTATTAATATTTGGGTCTTTGACTTCTGGAGCCATTATGTTGACTTTTAGAACTTGGAGTACTCAGCTGGAGACTAGATGCTGATAACTACGAAACTGATGAGGAGTTAAAGAAGATTCGTGAATCACGTGGTTATTCCTACATGGTTTGTCAAAATAACTTGTGGCTATAGTTGTTTAGTTTGTCACACTGACATGCATTTTTATACCTAGTGTGTGTGTGTGTTGAGTGTTCTTGCAAGACAATATTGTGCTTGAATTATATGTTGATTTTCTACATGGTCTATCTCTCTGACTTGTTGAAGAGAAATACAGAAAGTTATTCTATATAAATCTAAGAATTTGATATGTGAATCTTTTGGAGTAATTTTAATACACTACCTATGTATTTGAGTTTACTTTTTTATTTAATAAAATTAATTAAATTATTAAATACAGATATATTTTTTAGCTCGATGATGTAAAACACCATGCATTGCATTTAAGAACCTGTTGGCCCTATGGAACAAGGGTGTTAATATGTGTCCCATTCATTCTTCCATTTGAATGCTCATAATTGGGTATCTGCCAATAAATGTACAGATTAAAAATATCTCTCTTCAAATAAATTTTATTTAGATAAACCTCTTTTACAGGACTTCTGTGAGGTTTCCCCAGAAAAGCTGCCTAACTATGAAGAGAAGATCAAAAGCTTTTTTGAGGAACATCTTCACACCGATGAGGAGATCCGCTATGCTGTAGCGGGAAGTGGTAGGATTAGTTGTTCTTTAATATGCTTTACAATTTCTACATTACCAAAAGGGTTCAGGTTGTTGACTGCTTGCTCTTTGGTGAAGGTTATTTTGATGTCAGGGATCATAATGAAAAATGGATTCGTGTATGGGTAAAGAAGGGTGGCATGATCGTTTTGCCTGCTGGAATTTATCACCGCTTTACTCTGGATTCAGACAACTATATCAAGGTATTGGCATGATACATGCATGAGCATAAAAAGTAGCTTCTGCGTGTTCTGACAAAAAACAGTTTGACAACAACCTAGTATCTACCCATGAACCCCCAAGCATACTCCATTATTCTTCCCTTCTGTCTATCACTACACCTTTATTACCAGTAATTCTTATCTGTTTTTCAATACATGCATTAGCATATGCGCCATCGTTGCCAATATGTTTACACTTATGTCAAGAGACATTTGTATTTCTTAACATGGAATATTGTTGAGTGGTCTTGTTATCTTAACTTCTTATGCTGCCCCCTTTTTTTAGCTATTCAGTAGTTTGAAAAATTAAAAACCCATGTATTTTAGTTAATCATAGTTTACTATTGACCAAGTCCTTATGCTGCACAACATTTAATTGGGACAGACACAGCAAGACTTTGGACACTGCACATATGCAAGTCTTGTACATTTTGGAAGTATTAGATTAATTATATAGCTGATGAGCTGTAGTTCAAATATGACCTCCCTCCTTTTATCAGGTGTTCTAGACCCATTGGTTGCTTGTATAAATTAGCAATCAAATAAATTAAAAAAAAGATTAATTATTATAATATCCAAAGGCATTGGTTACATGCCTTGGATGGGTCACTCTGGCCTTGTGGCCATGCTTTTAATGATTTGAATGTTTCTCTTTGTATCTTTTTATCTCACACGTTTCTCATGCTATCTTCAGTCTCTTATAATTCTCTGGACTACTTCGTGTCTATTTTCACTAGGCAATCTCGTTTCAATAAAATTATTTATACCTATAAAAGAAAGGTATCTTACTCTCTTATAAATGAGAGACCTCTCTTATAAATTTGTTTATTCAGGCAATGCGGCTCTTTATTGGTGATCCAATTTGGACTCCATTCAATCGTCCTCATGATGATCTGCCTGCAAGGTATGTTGTCATCTATTCTCTACTCTATGAACAGCACCACTTGTATCCTGTGGCCAATAGGGCATTCAAAAGGCCTTCTTGATCACAGAGGTTTTCTTTTGTGCAGGAAGGAATACCTTAAAACTTTTGTGGAGAAAGAAGTTGGTGATCGTGCTGTTGATGCAGCTGCCTAATATCTAAAGTTGCTTCTAAAATTGGCTTAAACAAACATGGCTTGGTTTAAATAAATTTACCTATGTATGGTATGGTATGGTATGGTATGGTATGCATGTGTGGTTACCTTGTCTGGCCTCTATATCTACTATGCTCGTGTAGCATGCAGTTACTTACTTACAAATATAAACCGTGTATCTTTACCTGTCATTTCCTGTATATGGATTAAAAATATGTACTGATAGACATAATATATAGATGGAAATGTGGAATAAGAATTGTATTGCTGGTTGTATTTTAGCTTTTTGAAAAAGTGTGCTTTTAAAAAAGCTGCTCCTAAAAAAATTTAAAAAAAAAAAAAAAGTTTAAAACTCGTAGTACATCTGTACATGTTTTAAAAACCGGAACGATTAAAAAACTGAAAATAGGTCTGGTTTTCGGTTTTTATTGGTGGAACCGGTGGTTACTGTTTAACTACCGATTTTCTTGGTTTCTACTGGATTGGTTAGATTTAGTTCTCGGTTGAACCGATTGGTCTGGTTCGGTATTTTTAGAACATTGCGTACATGATGTAGCACGATTCTTGATTTTAATCATTGGTTGATTCAACTTGTGGGTGTGAAGTCAAATTGAGTGACCAGGGACTTTCGTCTATTAGGCCTTTTAGATATTGGGCAAAATAATTTTGGTTTGGAATTTCTGGTGGATTCCCACCCAAAAAGAAATAGGAATCACAAATATATACGTCTTACCAATAAAGTTAGATCCGGACCCAAATCACTCTTTTCAAGCCTGATATTTTTTTTGAAATTTGGTTCTGTCAGGCATATTTGGTGCGGTTCTACACTCATCCAATGTCCTATTATAAAATATTAATAATGTTGAAGCCTATTATGTTAAAACTAGACTCATCTAATGGCCTATTATAAAATTTTATTAATTTTAGCGCCTATTATATTAAAACTAGTCTCATCACATGTTTATGCTATGAGGTTTAGTTATTTATTTTGAGTTAAGTGTCGTAATTTTTTCTTATTTCAAATTTTGAATTAAGACACTAACCTTCAAAAGAAAGAGTTTTAGAGTGCGTGAAGCGCGTAAGATGAGATTAATTTCTAAATATTAATGTGTAAATACCAAATGTGTTTATTTAATGAAAATGAAAATCCTCTTGAGACTAGTGAATCTTTTGTTCATTATAAAGAAGATAGGGAGGCATAATAGATAAGAATAGTGAGACTGGGGTGATAATTATAAAGAAGATAGGGAGGCATAATAGATAAGGATTGTAAGACCGGGGTGTTTATATTTACAGCATAGCAATAAGAAAAGGTTTTGTGTCTCCTACTTGGAAAAATAAGGCTTCACTTTTTTCAGCTTTCAATTATAAATTCATTTACTATAATTGTTGACATGCTCATCGAGACGGTAGGAACTCAATCTTGAGTTGTACAAGAGCTTCCTAGTTCTTGGATGCATTTCCTTTTTGTTGGGAAACAAACAAAGACATTAGAGTGGGGAAAAAAATATTAACAATAGATAATATGGAGAAAATAGTCACAAATGTTATTAATTCACCCATTTATGCGAATGGCAAAAAGCAGTTTGGAATCGGTCATTGCCAAATCTATTCTTTTCCTCTTTGTGCTCTGTTTCAATTTTATGAGGTCTAGTTCCTAACCAAAAAGAAAGAAAGGATTATTTGAATTTTACTTTTAAGCAAACAAACTATGTGCGTAACCATCAATGTTTTTGTATCGGGAAAAAAAAATTCAGGAAATGTGAAGTGGGGTGGAGAGAGAGAGAGAGAGAGAGAGAGATTACCTTTGCTTTTGCTTTTTCTTATTTCAGATGAAAATTTTGCCTTTGCACTTCTATTAGAGATTGATAAAATAAGGATACCTAGTATGTTCCTAATTTTAAGGGATAAGGATAAGGAATGAATGTTTTAAATTTAGTAACTGTTACCACCGTGCATTTTTGGTGCAGTAGTCACTTCACAAATATAAGTGTTTGTGAGGTGTTGAGGGTAAGGACCGGAGTTCAAGTCTGCAAGAGAGAACTTCACACACATATACACTTAGATTAGGCTAGAGTAAAATTTCCATCTTATATAAAATAAAACAAAAAAATTTAGTAACTATTCTACTATCTTTTCTTTTAATTAAAAAATTAAACTAAAAAATTTTGTGAGTAGAAGAGATTTATGGGAGACAATTAGGAAAAACTAATTGTTTAAAATTTAGCTAAAATTTAAGGTTTTTTTTTTTTTTTGGGGGGAAAGTGAGAGAGAGTGAGAGAGAAAAAAAAACTGTTTTATTTACTTTTTAAAAAAAAAATTAACTAAAATTTAGGAGTTTTTAAATTAGCAATTTTACATGTCTAACCCTAAGGTGAATTTGAGGGTATTTTTGGCACACAAAAATAGGAGTCCAATAAGGTGAATTTGAGAGTATTTTGAGCGTACCAAAATAGAAGTCTAAAATCTAAATAAGGGAAACTCCTTAGAGCATCTCCAGCAGCTTCTCCAAATTTTTGTACTGTTTGGAGAATGAACAGTGACATTTAACTTTTTCTTACCCACTTTTTCAAATACACTTTCCAACAGATTCTCTATTCCATTCTCTATCTCATTTAAAATTTTAAATATTATTTCTTCATTCATTCATTATTCTTTTTTTATTATCATTTATTTTTTCTATATTCATTCCCAACAATTATATTTTCCAATGAAAAGTGTTATATTCACAACATTTTTCGCAATACTTTCACAAGAATCACATCAAAATCTTATGTGGAAAATTGTTACTAGTTCTAATTTGAACCCACTGCTGAAATTATATTTTTACTCACCAATATTAGCTAATAAAAATATGTTACTTAAAATTTATTGTGAAAATATTGTGTTAGAATTTCTAAATTATCATTTCTTTTTTTTTTAATATTATTTTTCCTTTCTTTTTATTCTATCATCCATACGTTTTTTTTTTTTTTTTTTTTTTCTCTTGATTTTTCTCCACCACACACGTATACCCATATATCCCATCCTCTCCCTTTTTGTTTTCTCTACTTTCCACTTTCCAGAACCTCCTCTCTCTTTCTTTCTCCAGTAGTTCTCTTTCTCAACTTTTTTTTTTCTTCATTTTCTACTTGATTCCAACACATTATCCAGCTTTCTCTGTAATAAGAAACGGAGAAATAGGTAGAGAGAGAAAGAACAGATGGGTTAGATGGCTCCGCTCTGCCACCGCCACTCGTCTTCCGCCCCACCGCCGCTCGTCGTCCTCCCCACCACCAGGCTGGGTCAGATCGGCTTGTTCTTTCTTTTCTTTTTTTTCTTTTTTTTCATATTTGCTTGTTCTGATTCAACTTTATTTTAAGAATTGGATTTTGTTTTGTGTTTTGTGTTTGGATTATGTGAGAAACGGAGAGAATGAGAAAAAAAAGAAATCCGGAGGAGAGAAAGAATTAATATAATAGTAGCTGGGATAATTTTTTAAGCTGAAAAATTGATTTGGAGTTGCTACAGTGTTTTCTAAATTAAGAGAAGTGCTGTAGCAACTTCAAAAATTTTTTTGGAGAATCTGTGTGTTTAGAGAAGCTGTTGGAGTGTGAACAGTAACATTTTCTCTGCTAAAAATAGAGATACAGGGACTGTTGGAGATGCTCTTAAATAGTAGTATAAATAAATACTAGCTTCATCACACGCATTTCGTGCGTGTGATAAGGCTCTTTTTTAATTTTGAGTTTAGTGTCATAATTTTTTATTATCCCAATTTTTGGATTATGACACTAACCTCCAAAAGAAAGAGTTTTAGAGCATATGTACTGTAGTGCATGCAATGAGATTGGTTCCTATATATGATTGTGTAACTCCCAAACGCGTCTATGAAAATCCTCTTGAGACTGGTGAATTTTTTGTTTATTCTAAAGAAGATAGAGAGGCATAATAGATAAGGATAGTGAGACGTGGTATTTATATTTATTACATAGCAATAAGAAAAGGTATTGTGTCTCCTACCCATAGGTAACATAAGGCTCCACTTTTTTTAGATTTTCAATTATAAATTCATTTGCTATAACAAAGACATCATTGAAGATTTTCCTCAATCTCAAGTTGTATAAGAGCTTCCTAGTTCTTGGATGCATTTCCTTCTTGTTGGGAAACAAACAGAGACATTAGAGTGGGGAAAAAAATATTAACAGTAGACAACATGAAGAAAATAGTCACAAATGCTAGTACTCACCCATTTATGCGAAGGACAAAAAGCAATTTGGAATCGGTCACTATCAAATCTGTTCTTTTCCTCTTTGTGCTCTATTTTAATTTTATGAGGTCTAGTTCCTAACCAAAAAGAAAGAAAGGATTATTTGAACTTTACTTTAAAGCAAACAAACCATATGCTTAACCATTAATGTTTTTGTGTCAAGAAAAAAATTTCAGGAAATGTGAAGTGGAGTAGTGGAGAGAGAGAGAGAGATTACCTTTGCTATCGCTTTTTCTTATTTGAGATGAAGTTTTTGCTTTGGTCATTTCTATTAAAGATTGATAAAATAAAGATACCTAGAATGTTCCTAATTTTAAGGGATAAGGATAAGGAATGAGTGTTTTAAATTTAGTAACTGTTCTACTACTTTTCTTTTAATTGTGAGTAGAAGAGTTTTATGGGAGGTAGTTAGGAAAAATTGATTGTTTAAAATTTAGGATTTTAAAATTTTTAAAAAACTGTTTTTATATATATATATATATATATATATGAGTCTGAATTTGGTAAGGATGAAGTGTAAAACTCATGTTTTACAGCATTTAATAAGAGATTACCACATTAACTTTTTACATAAAACTCAATACATCCTACCATACATAATAGAGATTAAATTCAAAAAAGATTGGGTGTAAACCCTTTGGTTTACACCAACCAATAAAGACATGTCACATCAAACTTTTACTTAAACTCATTGTAAAATCAATACATCCTAATACACCTAATAGTATCTCAAAAAACAAAACAAAAAACCCTATTTCATGTTTTCCCTAAAATCTCATAAGCTCTTGCATCTCCAAGACACAATTCTCGCCTGATTAGGTATGAGAAAAATTCTCAAAGACACAAAAATGAAATCAAGCATAATAGAAGACACAAAAGTAAGTTTGATAATAGCAGCAACTAAGTAGTGTATGGCGTTGGTGGCTGTGAACTGCAAGATCTATCTTTGGTTGCAACAGTAATGGAAATGGTTTGAGGTTACTTATAATTTCAAACCATTGATATTGCAATATTTACCTTCAAATAAATATCAATTGCTTTATAAATCCCATCATCAATGACACGAGCATAATCAAGCAGTATCTCAATCATAGCAATGAATTTTTGTAGACTCAGATAAGGATCAAGGCAATTTCTTGGAGATGCACAATTCTCACCTTATTATACACAAGTCTATAATATATCCTCCGTTTGATTTGGCCATTGCTATATTTTGATATTTTGACGGAGATCTGGCGAGGTAGTACGATGGCAAACGAAGGTCTGACGAGGATTGTGGTTGCTAACGAAGGAGTGAGATTTTAGGAAAAATGTGAAATAGGGTTTTTTATTTTGTTTTTGGGGATGTTATTAGATGTATTAGGATGTATTGATTTTATAATAAGTTTAAGTAAAAGTCTGATGTAGCATGTCCTTATTGGCTGGTGTAAACCAAAAGGTTTACACCATGTCCTTATTGAATTTAATCTCTACATAATAACATCTCAATAAACTCATAGTCTTATAGTTAAGTTGGATTTTCAAATGAGTATTATTATTTTTTTGATACGATTCAAATGAGTTTTAGAATTGATTGAGTGCGATTATGCCAATTATTTAATATATAATATGATGATGTGGCATGTTAAGATTGGAGGGGTAAAACTTAGGTTTTACATCACATCTTTATTGAATTTAGGGTGAATTTGGTTCAGCTTTTTAAAATTGAGCTTTTTGAAAAAGTGGAGTTTTCAAAAAGTGCAGTATGAAAAAGTGCTTTTTGAAAAAGTTGAGTGTTTGATAAAAACTGTTAAAAAGTGCTTTTTGAAAAAGCTGAGTGTTTGGCTAACACTTATAAAAGTGGCGGTTTGAGTGGTAAATTACCAAAAATGACAATGTACATATAAAGTATTGTGAAAATACTTTCTAAAAAATTATTCTAAAAAGTACTTTCACGGTTTCTAAAAAAATTATTTTTTTCTCACCAATATTAACTAATAATAACCTACCACTTAAGATTTATTGTGAAAGTATTGTGAAAATATTGTGATAGCATTTCTCAATTTTAATTTCTCATTCTTTATTTTATTTTTCCTCTATTTCTTTACTTTTTTTTTTTCATCCATATTTCCTTCCTTTTTTTTTTTCTCCCTCTTTTTTCTCCTCCACACACGTACCCTTCTCTTTTTTTTTTCCCCTCCACACAAGTACACATGTACCCTTTTCTTTTTTTCCTCCAACTCCAGAACATTCCAGTTTCATTCCGCAGAGCTCTTTCATTTTTTTTCTTCTTTTTTTTCTTCTTCCTTTCTCTCTTTTCTCTTTCCACTTCGTCTTTAAGTTTCTTTCCCTCTATCCCATCAAAACACACAAACTTAAAGGTCACACACACCACACCATTTGATTCTCATCAAACGAAGATAGAGGGGGAAATCGCCAAGGGAGGAATGGGTCAGATCGGTGCTTGATCTCTGCCTTCACTGCCGCCTATCTTCCTCCCCTCTACTACTTGATCTCTTCCCCACTGCCAACGACATGAGGTAGAAATGGGTCAGATCAGTTTTTGTTTTTTTGGTTCTGATTTCATTATTGGGTTCCTTTGTAATAAAATGTTTGGGCAAGTTGGTAATTGAAGACAGACTCTCAACGGTAATATTTATAAACGTGCAATGGCTTTTGCAAAAGCTCAGTTTTGGTGTGTTGTGTTAAAGTTCAGTTTCTTCACATTTGTAAAAGTTGCGTTTTACAAAATTTAGCTTTTAATAGTCTCACCAAACGGGCACTTAGGGCTTGTTTGGTTAGTTTTTTTTAATCACTCATTACTTAAAATACCCCAATTCCCACACCCCACCCATTTGGTACCATCACTCAACTTGTCATCACTTAAAATTTTCAACTGTTTGTGGGCCCCATACCTGTAACTTGGTGCAGCTTTACTTTTCTTTTTCTTTTTTTCCTTCAACCCCCAATACCCAAACTCACCGAACCTAGGAAAAAAAAAAATAAAAAACCCAGAAACCCGAACCTAGTGAAAGAAGAAAAATAAATAAAAAACCCAGAAACCCGAACCTAGTGAAAGAAGAAGAAGAAGAAGCCACCTAATGTGAAAGGAAAAAGAAAAAAAGAAAAAGATGAAGAAACCAAACTCATCGAACCCAGTGAAGAAAAAAAAAAAAAAGGTTAAAAGTTGCAACTGACTCTAACCGTGGGACCCAGTATGTAGTTTTAATTATGGAAATGCCATTGAAAACAGAGTTATGGAAACTGAAAGACCTAAAATATGTTTTTAGTTTCCATAACTCATCACTCAAAAATCAGAGAATTAAGTAATAGAAACAATCATCCAAAACCAAGCCAAACAATCATCCATCTATGGGACCCACTTGTTTTGGATGATGGAAACAGAAAACTGAGTGATATCACTCAAAACTCATTCCATCCAAACAAGCTCTCTCTCTCTCTCTCTCTCTCTCTCTCTCTCTCTCTCTCTCTCTCTCTCTCTCTCTCTCTCTCTCTCTCTCTATATATATATATATATATTAATATTAAAACGTGGAGAGGTAGAAAGGTGGTTAGGTTTTGTTTAAAATTTAGTTAGAGTTTTTTTTTTTTTAATAAAAAAAGTTAAAGTTTAGGAGTTTTGAAATTAGCAATTTTATATGTCTAACTCTATTATTTAATGTGAATTTGAGGGTATTTTAGGTATACAAAAATAGGAGTAAGGAATTAAGGAAGCCCTTAAATAATAGCATAGACTATAGAAGTATAGATAAGATATACCAAAGTGTGTGTGTGTGTGTGTGTGTGTGTGTAAGGAATTAAGGAAGCCCTTAAAGAATAGTATAGACCATAGAAGTATAGATAAGATATACCAAAGTGTGTGTGCGTGCACGTGCGCACCTGAGTTCAAGTTACACCTAGTGTAATTTTTTAAAGTTACACTACTCAATATTTTTTAATTGGATGTAAATTTTGACAAATCCACCGTTAAATTACATTATCTTCATATGTTTACCATACTTGCAAAATTTCAAGATGATAAAAGATTAATAGTAATGTCATCAATTAATTGTTTAAATTCAAGTTTTTGTAGTTTAAAATAATGCATAAAAGATGAGTTTATGAATTAAATAGTCAATAACATCTAATTGATATGAAAATTAGCATGAATGTTAAGAACATATAGAACATGTAATTTAGCGGTGAGATTTTTAAAATATGAATTATATAACAAGTTATTGGATGATATAACATTATTTAGAGTTATATCAAATGTAACTTGAACTCGACCCTATATAATATATATATATATATATTTATATCCGTAAGAATAAGCGGTATTGTCCTGCGATGTGACCGTGTTTCGGTGAATAGTTTGTCATTTGTTTTGTTGTGATTCTTTATTACACGCTGCACTGCACAGACACAGCCTTCAACGTGTTACTTTGGTTTGGATATTGATGACCTTTGGAGTCTGAAATGGCCAAAGTTAGTACCCCCCTTTTTGGGAACTTTTCTTAATAAAATATATGCCCTAAAGCTCATAAGTGTCAGTTTTATTGTCGAAACTATTAATATTTACTATAATATATATTAATTTTTGGTTTTTAAAAGAATCCCAATCGTTGGGAATTAATGTTGCCACCTGGCAAGTTTGGACTTGTTCATTGGCCTCATATCAATCGGCTTACTAATTACTACTAGAATATTTTAATCCCTAAAACCAGCAAGATTTTGAATTAGATTTATCAATTCTTCACTTTTCAACGAGTTTGAATCCATACGGAATGATGCTTTACTAATACAGGAGCAAAGCCAAGTTAAATATAACAAACTTTTAATATAAATATAAATAAAACATTATATACACACACACAAATTATATCTTTTTTTGAAAACCACAAAAGTTATATCTTTAATTAAAATTTTACATTATTTTCTCAACAAAAAATCTACACTAAAGTGTTTTTTTTTATACATAATTTAAGACCTTTATCAATTAATTAGTGAAGTGTGAACTATATTTTAAATTGAGTAATATTACATACACAAACTATTTTACAATATTTTTACAAATTACTTATGCGATTTTAGCATTTTTCAAATAATTATTAGTAAATAAAAATATGATGTTAGTAGTGGGTTCAAATTAAAACTAGTAAGAATTTGTCACATCAATAGTTTATAAAAATGTTGTAAAATAATTTGTCAATATAGCATTATTCTTTTAAATTATGTTTAATCATTATATTTCAAATTTTTTTTTGTGTGTGAAGGTTCCAAACTCTTGGACACAAAAATCAGCATATTGTCTAGTGGCAAAGAAGAAAACCTTAACATACTTGTTCTCCAAATATAAAATAAGACGGAGGTTTTGTTTATATAAAAGAGACATCTTTATTAATACTTATATATATATATATATATATATATATATATATATATATATATTTTTTTTTTTTTTTTAAATGTTTTTTTTTTAATGAGGTACACATAGTGGATGTTCGTTTCACTTGTCACATAGTGGGTTAGAGGAAAACTATATCCATGTTTCTAAATTTTTACTTCCCATTAGGTTTTACCAAATCAGTAAACAATAATGTACGGCACGGGACTTCCAAGCCTATTTGGGCCTTGAACCCCAGCTTTACAGTGTGGCCCATGGTCCTGACACCCCTGTCAAAAGATGGGCTTAGGCCCTGCTAAGGCCGTGGACCCGGGCCTCATGTCACTATGCCCGGTCCAAAACTCGTTAAGCGAGCCATTGTAATATATGCTCATCTTAGTTCACAACCCGGGAGTTGCCCGGCAAATCACATCTCAGACGAGGGCAGGAATGCTTGGGAACGCTATATCCCGGCGACTCGGTATCACCTGGGGAAGTATCGCTGCCGAACATCCCTCCTAAGGTGGGAACCAGTTTTAATGCCACTCTTACCACATCTCACTCCCAACTAAACACCCACTTAAGGATAACAACATTGAACCTCGTTTCTACTAACCACAAAAGCAATCATAACTCCCCACTAATTTTTGGCTATAAATATGAGAAGCTAAGGAAGAAAGGGGGGTTGTTGAAAGGTTTTGAATGAAACTGAGAGTAGGGGTGAGAAAGTATCAGCCTAGTGCAGTAATATTAGAGAGAGAGAGTAAAATAATTCAGAGGGAGAGGCAGCTCTATTGGGTATCTGTAGAAGGAACTACCCAAAGTAGGAAATCCAAGCCCATATTACAAATAGATTGTGAGCCCAAGTGAGGCTCGGCCCATCCACCTCACTTTTGGCGCGTACAAATAATGTTAGCATCAATCACAAATTTATAGTACAACACCTTAATAACCACCAAGCATTAGTCCTATACTTAAAGGGTTAGCTATAAATCCTCTTTAGATTAGTCAAAGTCGGCCACGTGTATTTTTTTCAACATTTTATTTTATTCAAGTCATATTTTATGTTACTTCCTTATTTTCATGTCATTTTTTATACTTCTACAAATGTTACTTTTAATTCTGTCTTCTTTTTTTTTCTTCGATTCTAAGATGTTCCTAGGATTATTGATCAATCAATTAGTATATTGTTTGAACATTGAAGCAATGAAGGAATGAATTTGACACATCTACGCCAAGCAAAGCTCTATAAATTCAATGCTAGTCAACCTTAATAAGGCCTACTATATTTACCATTTTAGGACACCTTTTTTTTTTTTTTTGTCTTTTCTTTTTTGATAATTCGATAGTTACAATAAAGAAAAAGATTTAAAGTTTAATTCTGATAATGGAAACATCATGAATTGACTACAATTTCCCTCTTTCATTTTTTACATAGCATCAGATTTCAATGGTCTCAATTGAGGCTCTCTAATTAGTTACTATGTTAAAAGCTGAGTGAGAGACATCTTTTTTTCTTTTCTTTTCTTTTTTTGAGAAACAAACACACACACACACAAGGGAGAGGGAAAGGGATTCTAACACAAAGGCGAGTAAGAGACATCTTCTTCATGAATTTGTTCACTAGAAGTGGGTCCAATAAAAATGGAGCTTGATTCCATGACATAATGGCACAATATTATAATACAAGTTGATGTGATCTATTCCCCATAAAATTATGCTGATAAGATATTTATGTGGACAACCTTCCTTCCTTACTTCATACCTTCCTTCACACACCTACCAAATAAAGTCTTTTAAGTGGCCAAAATGGGCATTTGCCTCTTTTGCTAAAAATTTCCAACAAAATGCCCCTGTTTCAAACTCGATTTTCCAAAAATCAAGTTTCACGGCCAAAATGGGTATTTGCCTCTTTTGCTAAAACTTTCCAACAAAATGCCCCTGTTTTAAACTCGATTTTCCAAAAATCGAGTTTCAATGAAAAACTCAATTTTTGGAAAATCGAGTTATGTGAAATCAAACTAAAAAAAAAAAAAAAAACGTGGGACTCGAGTTCCATGTAAAATTTCTCACATTACTCGATTTTCATCAAATTGAGTTTTTCATTGAAACTCGATTTTTAGAAAATCGAATTTTAAAACATGGGCATTTTGCTAGATAGTTTTAGAATATGGGCATTTTGCTACATCTTTTGGGTGAAAGGGGCAAATGTCCATTTTGGCCCTTTTAAGCTGCAATTCTACAAAGCTCCAATATTCCGTGATTGTGTTTTAACACATGGCAGTTTTTTGTTGTTCGAATCTGGTATATATGTAATAGTTAGGAATATTGCAACATATAACTACCATTTTATTTTGAGAGATTAAAATTAAACGTTTCAATATATAAAAGTACAACGGTAAAAGTTTTTAAAGTTTAAAAATTTTGATTTAAAATATTAAGATTAAAAACAAACTTTTCAAGTTTCAATCTCAATCTCTAAAAGTGGTATTGTCTGGTATTGTTTGGTGCAATAGCTATTGTATTGGATCTCAATCCAATTTAGTAATTATTTAGGAATACAAAAATTTGTATTCTCTTTTTACATTATTATTAAGGTAGCAATTTATGAATAAAACAATATTATTATTATCCATCAACCCACTATTGATATAAATTTTATATATACTAACACATGCACATATATGTCACTTTTTTTTGAGAAGGAATATATGTCACTTCAATGATGGTAAAATATAATTACAAAATTTTATGTCCAAAAGTTTAGTTGAAATAAAATCCCAAAAAATTATATTGTTTAGGATTGGCTAATAACTGCCATCATGCCCACTATTTTCATAAATTGTATATATTAATACATGCAACTCATCAACCCACCAATTTACACCTCTTAGTGTTTTTAATTCAAACATTTAGGATTTAAATCCCTCTTCCCTATTATAATTATCATATTATTATTAAAAAAAAAAAAGGATTAGCTAATAGCTAGTTAGGCTCGGTTTGTAATAGTCTTATTTAGTTTATTTGATTTATATAAAAATATAAAAATATCATATTTAAGTATAATTTATTTTTATCCACAATTTTTTTTACACAAAGTAATCCAATAAAACTAACTCATCATCCAGATACACTCTAAGATCTTAAATATTAAAAATATTAGTAACCTGAAATAATCCAATGAGGCCGAGATCCTCTAAAGATTAGAGATTTCAATTAATAAGAGGGTGCTACGACCACAACATTTTTACAATATTTTCGCAACAAATCAGAGGTGGTTAGTTGTTATCGGTTCAAATTTAAACCTAACACTAAGATTACTTTTTTGCCCCAACAATAACAACTAGTAACAACCTGCCACTTAAGATTTGTTGTGAAAATATTGTGAACATATCATTTCTCTTCAAGTAATAGTTTCTACGGTAGTTGATGTTTTAATATTTTATTAATTCAATACTTTCAATGGATTTATATATAGTTTTTAATATTTTGAAATTTTTAATTTACTTGCTCTCTCTAAGTGTTTACTCTCTTTTCTTAGCACTCTTCCCATAATTGCCAATCCCCTTTTCCTCACTCTCTCCTCCTATTTATAGGCTAGGATGAGTGGAGGAGTTATGATTTCTTCTCCCTCTTAGTGTGAATGGAGGTCCATTTCCATCATCTCAAAGTGGATGTTTCATCGGAATTGTGGGAGTGGCATTGGAACTGATTCCCACTTCTGACGTCTGCTCGGTAGTGACGTTGTTAAATGCACGACCGGGTAGCTGGGCATGGTGCACCTCCAGGCAAGGACTCTCCCGTCTAGGTCAAAAATGATCGGGGGGGTTTGCTTTAGGTGTTCACTGTGGTCTTGTTTTAGGTTCCTGGGCCCAAATTGTGCTCAGAGGAATATGGGCCGAGGCTTAGGGTCCAAGTACGAGGATGGTTGTATGACATGCTGTGGGGCTTGGGCCCGAGAAACACGGGTTCAAGGGCCCAAGCCCTGTATTGAGGGCCCAATTCCCGTACAATCACCTTTTAAAATGCAAAACATGCACTCACACAATAAACAAATACTATGTGATATTAGAGATACTATAACTTTTATTATATAAGCCTTACAGGCTGATGTGTCACCAATCATTAAAAAAAATCACACATATTCA